>JAOTQP010000870.1:62424396-62437134 GCA_026413545.1 Cichladusa arquata | reverse complement strand
GGGAGGGGAGGGGAGGGGAGGGGAGGAGAGGAGAGGAACCACCCAACTTAGGGAATCACCCAACACTCTTACAAAGGCTTCCTTTGAAAACAGACCCCATTCACTGAGGACAACCAATCTAATTTCAGAAACAGAGCTGTCAGACCTCATTGGACTAAGTGATGACCAGAAGCAGATTCTGGTAGCAAGTGGATGTAGGATTCTGCTGGGATACCTGAGGGTGACACTTCACCTGCCTGTTTTGTGCAATTCCATGGAATTCCACAACTGCATTTTCCTCATGTGGAACACACCTGCCTACAGCTCTGGGAGCTCCCACCTCAGTGCTCTCAGGTGCTCAGCCTGTTCTCCCCTCTGTCTTTGCTTCCTCCATTAGGTTTTGATCCCATCTTGTACATGTTTGGTAGGTTTTATGGAACATACTGCACCTTATCACACGTCCTATCTCAAAGCAAGCGCATTCATTTTGAATTAGGCATTATTGAAATAAAACCCACCCCAGCAGCTTTGCTCCAAAGCAATCAGAAGAAGGAAAAGCAGCTGACAAAATGAAAACCGTGGTATGTTCCCTGAAATGAGTAGGTGGGGAACAGATGTCACTGCTGAGAATGAGAGGTTGACCTGACATAAATAATGAAAGGAAAGCAGTGGGGAGCCCAATCAAGGCTGAATCAATGCTCTGATCTTGCACAGTCAGACAAATCTTTCTTGCTATTTATGGCTTCATTTCTCCTTGGCTCTCTGGGATTGCAGGTGGCAATTATGGGAGAAATTATCAGCCTTCTTTTTTTCCCCTTTTTGTCATTGTCCAGCTTGTGAAACCTGCTGGAAGTTGATGCTGTATGAGGAGATGTAGTTAATCAGCTGAATAGAACGTCAACAGCTGCACAACTTGGGTTTTGCATTGTTTTCAGATGTATATTCTCTCTTCACTCCTAAAAAGGACAAATGGAATTTATACCCATTTTAGAAGACTAGTATTATCCAGAAACTTTATTCTGGCTGCTTAATAGATCACCTCCTTGTGATTTCACTACCATGTAAAAATAAGAAAACTGAATGCAGGCAAAGTTTTTATTTTTATCTGTATTTTAGTACTTGTGTTGTAAAAAATTCATGTGCATATCCACATCAAAACTCAAATGGAGCTAAAAAATAAATTTTATGAGACCATCTAGTCAACCTTCCCACAAATTGGCCTTGCCTGACACTATAAATAGAAAAGCAAAGCAAAGCACAAATGACAAATTTTACCAAGAGCTAAAAAGCCTTTTAGCATGTCAGGCTAGAGAACAAAGTGTTTTCTCAACCCTGTTTGGAGACAATGAATTCAAACATCATCTCAAGGCACCTTTATTCCTGTCCTAGAAGGCATCTGCATGATGTTTTCCTGTTCAGCCTCACTGACCCTCAGGAAAGATTCCTGGGACTCATTCACGATTTCCAAGTGTGCCAATGTTTTCCCTGAGCACACAGACATAGGCTCTGCACATACTTTTCAGGAAGGAACACGCAGACAGGGTGTCACTGCATCATTTCCTGCAGAAAAAGCACCTTTACAGAGTGGGAAAGCAATCACTAGTCACTAATAACTCAAATTTTCCCCCTGAATATGTCCACATCCTTAGCAGAAATATATCTTCTAAGGGGCAAGCATTTGTGTGCTGCTTTCAGGGAACAGCAGTAAGATGCAAAAGGTAAAAATTATAATGCAACAAACTGATCATGCTTTCAGGTGTCAGAACTGTTTTAATTTCAGTTCTGAAAGTGCACAGATAAGTAAAGCCTTCAAAGGTCTGTGGGAGCCTGGAAGGGAGAGAGCAAGTGAGTGTGCTCCTGTATGTGTGTGTGTATGTTCACATGGATGGGGAGAGAAAGCAGGAAAGCTCTCAGATATCTCTGGCAGAAAGGAAAACAGATTTTGCCATGGAGGTTTGAATAAAGCTGCTGTTCTATGTCTCTGCTAAGAGCTTTACACCTGTAACTGCTCATAGCAAAAAGCATTTCCTATCTCCTCCCACCAACTGCTGACCTACAGCTGCTCCACAGGCACGTACCCACTCCCACAATTTGGTTTGTCTGAAAATACAACCACAACCACCTCCCTCACTGAGCCATACCACCAATGCAACAGGTTTTAAACAGGTATTTCTGTGCAGCCCCAAACTCCTGGCTCATTTTTAACATACTCCTTCGTCTTCCCCATCAGAGGTCTCAATAAAGTCTCAGCCAGTGGTGTCTCCATGTGCACACTGCAGTTGTGTAATCCTGTGTACAGGATCCTTCTGGGTACACAATTGCAGGCATGCAGGAATAAATTGGGCAAGGTATTCCTCATGGTATTCCCCTGGTTTTTCTCTTTTTCCCAGATTTCCTTTGAAGTAACCTCCCGTTAGATACCTTTGTTCTACAGTTCTCAGGAATTCTCCATCCACTTACTTTCTGACTTTCTGACTCTCCTTATGCTAGACAGTTTATGTAACACATTTCTCTTCACAAAAAAAAAAAAAAGTTAAAAGTCTTGAAAAAAACTTTTTTAATACTGTTTGCAACCTTTCTACAAATCATCACTTAAAACCAAATCTAAACCAAATTAGACTGAGAGAAAATTCAATCTTTAGGATCTTTAATTTCTTCTGATTTGAACCATCAAAATAACTGTGGGATGCTGCTGGAGTGTGGAAAAAAGGAAGATGTGATTGCAGTCTGAGGTGTTAATAGGCACATTGGGGAAATTGAGAGAAAGAACAGGAGAAAAATAAAAACAAACTAGTAAGTTGAGCTGAAAGGGAGGTGGGGATGGATGGAAAGCTCAGATGACTGGCACAGCATCAGGAAGAAAACCTCAGAGTTCAGAGACATATTTAAACATTTTTTTGGGGTTGCTGAAACCTAAACATCCAAGCCCACTGAGTTAAGTACTCTCATAGAATTCATGTTCCCTGCGTCATTGCAAGGGACACTTGGGGGAAACATGACTTTCAAAGTAATAGCACTTGTAAGCCTTTTAATCTTTGCTTTATTAAAGGCAAAAAGGGGAAGCAGAAAGGCTGCCAGATCAGGAGCTCTGCTGTAGGTGGCATTTAAGCATCATGAGCCTCATGGATAAGTGATGAGCAAGTTCTCAAACTGGCTGCTGAATGTGCTACAGGCTCTATTTCACACCGCTGTGGCCATTTTACTCCTAGTTTACTTCTCAATAATGAGATTTTTTCAGTGCTTAGAAATTCAGATTGAATGGGGAAAGCCACAGGAACCTGATGAGAGGTGTTTTTACAAAAGGAATTATCTCCATTTTATAAGCGGAAGATCAATGATTTTTGCTTTTACAGCCTTTGCATTGAAAGAATGGTGCTGCTTCTTTGCTGCAGGCTGTCACTTCATATCCCATAAATCAATATTTTACTATCAGGAAGATGCTGCAAAAGCAACCTGAAAAAAAAAAAAATCCCCATATGATCTTTGGTTGTTTTACCTTTCCAGCAAATAAGTGAAAGAAATTTACATTACGCGAGAAATAAACTACAGTAAAAAGTGAGCACTGACTCAATTTCTGCCTCTACAGCTTCAGCCTTGACACGAACCAACAAAACCACCTGGAAGCATGAAATTATGCCCATGGATCTCCACTGGACACAAGCTGCCATGAGAAAATGCCAACAGATACCGCTGGTACTTTTGTCGACAGACTGGGGTGGGAAGGATCTCTTCTCCTGATTCTGGGATAGAAGCACACAGAAAAAGTTGTGTGGAGCTGTGTATTGTGTCTGCATACTCATTGTCTGCTCTCCTGGTGCCTCTGGTATGCACTGGACTCAAAGAGATGCTGTAATAAAGATGTTAGTGAAAATAACATCCATTACTGCATGATTTTGAGGTAATTTGCTGTAGGGAATTTACAATTAACCTACTGTGGTTCTCATTTGTAGAAAATTAATTACACTTTCTTAATTCTCAAAGGCTTTGTTGAGATTTAGTTCTGTAGGGATTGGGAAGTATTAAGGCATCCTTATGAGAAGACCCCATGGATATTCCAGAAATGGTTGCATTTGACACACTCCTGATGCTTGCTGTGCAGAAAAAGCATCCATCCCATGGTTCAAAGTCAGGCTGGATGGGGCTTGGAGCAACCTGTGATAGTGGAAAGTGTCCCTGCCCATGGCAGGGGGTGGGATTGGATGGCCTTTAAGTAAAAAAAAAAAAATAACCTGTGATTCTAGGATTCCAGGAATTTATTTAAAACTGCCTTTGTGATTTTGTACAGGAGGCTTCAGTAACTAACTGATGGGAGTGACAACAAGTGCACTGTCCTTCCTGCAGCCCTGCTCCCTCTCAGTCACCACCCACTGGCAATCTGGGCAGCACAGCAGCAGGGCCAGCCTGCTGCCCCTGTGCCACAAGACAGGATTTCTTACAAATACCATCAACACAAAACTTGGTTAAGAGGGGTCTGCATCTATCCAAACCATACTGGAAACATGTTCAGGACAAGGTGCAATTGGCAGGAGCCAATTACAGACAACCCCAGGGAACAGCATTCCCCAAACCACCATTACATCAGTGATGCAGGCAGCCAGGTCACAGGTGGTAACCACTAAAATGTGTGCAGTGTGTTTTAATTTAAATCTCTGTTGGACTCTTCTGAATATTTTATGAAGGGTGCTGAAAAGTTTTAATTATCTCTGAAAAGCAACATTCACTTTCTGACTTTCTAACAGCTCCTGTTACAATGGACTCCTGAAGCTCCTGGCAGCTTGAATTACCTGCTGGGTTTGTAAAACCATAAGCTCAAACTGGTACAGAAAGTCCTTAGAGATGCATCTGAAGGTTATGTTTAATATGGAATTTGGCTTGGTAGGCCTAATCAGGAGCAGAGTTAAACCAGAGCTCAATTCTTACTGAATTCATCCATCCTGTGTGACACTCTGTGTGCTGAGCTAATGATGGTGTGCAGGTTTGGAACCTGACCTCATCACTGGCACACAGAGCTGGCCCAGGAAGGAGAAATTAATGCCCGAAGTCAGAACATGAGCCTGAGAGGTCTGGGACAAGATCCATGTGATACTGTTCAAGATTTTTGTTGATGACATGGACAGTGGGATTGAGGAATCCTCAACAAGCTCTCTGATGACACTGAGCTGTGGGGTGCAGTCAGGCTGGAGGAAGGGATGGATCTAGAGGAGCCTGGACAGAGAAACCCTGGGAGAACAACTTGGGGTGATGATTGATGAAAAACACCCCAAGAGCTGCCAGGACCTGTGAATTATCATTATTTTCCCTCTTATCATTCCACAGCTCTTTAGAAATGCCACTGCTACAGTGCTGTGGCCAAAGCAAAGGAAAGAGATTCATTTCTTCGTGAGCATATGGATGCCCTCTGTTACCTGAATGCTGGGATTCACAAATGCTAATTGGCTACAAAACACCAGTGACATAAGAAAAAATAGTTGGTTTGATGACTAAACTACAAAAGAAGAAAAAAAAAAAAAAAAAAAAAAAAAAAAAAAAAAAAAAAAAAAGCAGGGTAAAAGTTTTGGGTGCATTAAAACCCTTTGGGTAAAAGTCTCCTCACCATGGATTTGACACATTACACAGGGGAAGGATGCCCAAATGCTGAGAGAGCTTTAATCAGCCCTACAAACCTGCAGAAAAGAAGCATCATAGGGAAAACTCCCTTATCAATGATCTGAGGGCACAGCTGACACAGTGGCCAGTGCTGAAATACTGAGGGAAGCAAAGTCAGTCTTCTTAAAACTGTATGAGGCAAAGGTGATAAAGCAGTAGACAGGCTCAGATGTAGAGTCAGAAGTTTTCAGTGGGATAAATCGCTGTCTCCAAGCACCACCCAGGTGTGATTCCATCATTGCCACCTGACACTGGCACTGCAGGACACTTGGGGACCTCTAGGAACTCTCCCACTGGCCTTTACTCACTCTGCTTTTCTCTTTTCACTTTCAGAAATCCCAGTATTTTGCATAGCAGCATCAAACCTAGATCCAGACATGATCCTCCTGTGATATGAAGGCACTCTGAACAAAGGATGAAATCACAGTGCTGGTAACATTGGTGTAAGTATTTAAATTTAATTTCAGACAGGGTTTTATGTCACTGTCTGGGACCTTGGCAAACTCCACAAGTGAACAGCGAATTAATGGAATAGATCTCCATGAGCAACAGAGAAATTAAATGCAGATGTTAAAAGAAGTTCTATTAATCTGGAGGAATAAAAACACTTTCATTAAATAGCCTCCTCATTGGAAAAAAAGGTAAATATAATGATATGCATGGGTCTTCTGTATTAATTTTCCAGTTATTCAAGTGGCTTTGCGTTAATACCAAATATATTGAGTTCAAATGTTCAGGTAATTTCCAGCCATTATTCCACTGCCATGATGTTTTCAGTTCTAAAAATTTAAATTCACCATGTTTGTCTGGATGTGCAAATAATCTAATTAGAGCAACACAAACAATCCCAGTGACTTCTATAACTTAGCAACCATCACCACAGCTAAAGCTCAACAATTCACAATGAATTACTCACAGGACATTCACATGGAAAAAATGTTTACTAGAAATATATAAATTATTTCAGACATCCAGTCTCAGCACTTCATCCTCAGCTAGTAACAGGAGCAGACACAATTAGACTAATTATTCATTATAAATTATCCACTCTTCTCCACACTTGCTAATCTGGTGTGAAGTGATGTTTATGTGTGAAAGGAGGAAGAAACTTAGCAGACTGATTAGCTTTCAGACATTTTGTAGTTGTGATGTTTGACAGCTTCACATCAGCAGCTGCCTGAACTATAAATTGGGAGCAATCCCCCCTGCAGCCCCTGATGCCTGGAGGTGACACAGCTGTGACACGCCAGCTGAAGCTCCACATCTCAAATACATCACAGCTAAAGAAAATGTGCATCAGCCTCTGAGTCAGAGCATAAATTCTCTTCAAAGGATGTTCTGTCTTCTTCCTGCCAGTGATTAATGGCTACTCTTCTTTTTTTCCTGCAAGTTGCTACTATTTTTTGTAATCTGATTTGAATTAAGCAGTACCTCCCAGGAGATGAAGAGGGAAGCTGCCTTCTCGAGGCAGTCAGTTCCTAGAGATCAAACAACAAGCCTTGCAGGCCTTCAAAACAGAGAAAACAACAGATCAGCTGGCAAGTACTGTGTGTAAATAAACTGAGTGGGCTATTTGTTTTATTTGTGCATACAAATGAACATGCATATGGAAGTGAAAATAGTGGTGGGATCACTCTGCAACAAGAATTTCACAGAGTCTTTCCACAAACAAACTGGGTTCTGTGAGTTGTGATTCCAGCCACAGGTTTTCCTCACTTTTCCTCCGGATTTTGAAGGTGGTTTTTAGAGACTGAGGCTTTGAACTCCAAAGTTTTCTTGGAGCACACAAAACCCCACGAGCTGGCTTCACGAAGGAGCCAGGACTACCTCGAGCATATCACATTACCTGTGGCTGAGCTGGGGAAGGGTGAGCAGCCAGTAAGAGAATCCACATCCAAGTTCAAAGTAACCTGGGCAGCTGAGAAAAGAAAATGTGAAATGTCCTAAAAAAGTTTGATTTATCAGCTTAATGGCTATTTCACCACCTAGAAAGCCACCCTGTGTTCCCCATTGCTCAGGAGGTTAACAACAGAGAGGAACTATGGTTTGTTGAATAGAAAATATTCTTAAAGAAAAATTGCTGGATTTGTTATCTCCCACAAACAGAGAGTGAAGCGAGCCTGGAGGGTGCTGATAAAAAGAATTGTGCTAGAGAAATGAATGGAAAGGTGCTCTGTCCAGCCTCTAAAACTTGTCACTCGGGCTAAGCAATTCATTGTGCAGATAAGCTATTTCTATGGAGGCCATTGAAAGGGGCAGTGCCTGAATAATCTTATTTTTCAGCAAGGGTAGAGAAGAGAATTGAGGTATATTTGAGGAAGATGAGGACTGAATACAAACTGTGTGGCCAAAAGTCAAAGTAGTGTTGTATCCCCACTAGTCCCCTTTTTTAGCATAGAGCTCATTAAGAAATGAATGACTTTACAAGTCAGATTGTTGTGTTTTATCACCAGTCACCAGATCCTCAGCAGGGTAAGTCTGAGCACCACCTACCACTAGAAAAGGATCTGAAAATATCAGCAAGAACACCAGGAATAATACTTACCACATCTATAAGATCTCTTTTAAATACAGTCCCCAGAAGATCCTTAAAGACATTTTCACTGTGCTGAAGCTACCCAGGTTGTCTACAAAATAAGGGATTGAGCACATTCAGGTGTATTAAATGTCTCATTGCTACATATTTCATTAATTTCTTGGCCATTCTTGGCACTGCCTGCTCTGAATCTGCAAGAACCATGACCACCTTCACTCAACCCCTGCTACTTACAGATAACCAAACTGCAGCCTTCCTTGCTCAATCCCCTTGAAGTCCATGACAAAACACTGAATTTTCTTCTTGCTTGTCTTCAACAGTCTGGTGAGCATAATCTGTTTTTTCCCATTTGCTGTTAGCTCTGCTTTCTGGTTAATATGGATGAACTCCTTTATCCATTCTTATCTTTCCTGCTTTGCACAGAGAAATAAGTTTACTCTAGGAACCTGAACTGACTCAGTTATGTTATTTCTTCTACATTTTCTTTTTGCTTCTAAACTCTCCAACTCCTTACAAGGAAAAATATTTCAATCTTCATTATTTTTTCCTGTGAAAAGCAAAATGTCTAAACTTAGCAGCTGTAATATCCTAATACCTGTTAAACACAATAACAAAGAATTCATTTTAGATGCTGAAAAGCAGATGTACAGCAATATATTGTACAAATATTTATATATATACCAACATACAGCCATATTTTAGTGGTCTTACCATGAATTTATATGGGCACCTCCTAGTCTATTCTCTGTGAGGAAAATGAACATTAATTCCTACTTCACAAGTAGGAATACAGGACCCAGAGGAGATAGAAAGGTGTTTGTATTATGGGGTTTGGCTTGCTTAGTCTTCCTAAATGCTTAGCACAGAGAGATTTTCTTCCACAGGGCAGAGAAACACTCAAGTTTAGGATCCTGTTCTGCACTACCACTGGAGAAACTTCTGTCTTTCCTTATTGATTGTATAAGAAAATATCTGGTGCATACATTGAGATGAGGAGAGTATAAAAATGCCAAAACCCACCAATGTCAGATCTGGCAAGTTAAAGATAAAACCAAGATTCCTTTCTGAGCCTCCTGTTCATTCTGGCTTGGCTTACTGGATCTTCTAGGCAATCACTCAGTGTTTTATGAGACCTGGCTCATGTTCTGCAACAGGACTAATAACAGTGGGCCTATAAATGCAGAAAATTATAGTTTTTAGAGAGGCAAGAGAGACAGATGTATCTAAGGATGCTGCAGCCATCCCAGACAGATTGGCCCTAGGTCCAAACAGATTTTCAATGGAGAAATTTCTGAAAAACCAGGTGTGTCTCCTTTCTAGAACAAGAACTTATTTCTTGTTGTGCTGGTGTTTCTGTCCCTACAGAATAATGCAGAAGCAGGGTATCATTCCCATGTATCCTGGGCCTCCCAGCCCTTTGGGAAGGCTCTAGATGGTGGACAGATGGTGGATGATGACAGTGAAAGTGTTGAAAAAAACATTTTCCAAGCTCTGCATACAAAGTACAAATACAGAAATGCTCTGCCTCAGAGGTTTGCAATGTTGTGATCGTTTAAGGATAGCCATCCACTTTCAGGCAATTATACCAATCATTCTATTATTTAGTGTGCATTTCACTGTGATTACTTTACATCTCTTTTTGTAAGAAACTAAGTGACAAAAAATGTCTCTGCAGGGCATTTTGCATGAAAGTCAGTTCACAGACAGAACCTGCAGACAGCCTTCTAATCTCATGAGCAATTTCAGTCTTTCAATTATTTCACTGCTAAACAGGAAATTAATTTTCAGAGGCTCAGTAATTTTATCTTCAAGAACTGTGGCTGGATTGGCTTTTTCTCAACTTAAAATAACACATTAATTCTATTGTGCATCATGGAACACTGGGGTTTGGTTTGTTTTTTTTTTTTGTTTTTTTTTTTTTTTTTGTGAATGTACTAAGGAATTTTAATGAGAATGTGTGTTGAGTGCCTTACAGTGGATGAATTAGAAACCCTGAAGCATCCAAGTCTGTGGGCTAAATGATTGCTTGAGATAATGAAAACTGGGGTAAAGAGCTGAAGAAACGTTGAGACATTCCAACATAGGTCAAAATAAGCAATGAAAAGTCCCCCACTTGGGGCTAAATGAGGGTACTCTACATAAAAGATAGCAGAAGCAGCTCATGTTTAAAGAGTTTTTCCTGAAGAATCTCACTAGTGGCTCCTCAGTGGGTCACCAGGGCAGGCACAAAAGATTTATGGGGCTATGTGACACATTCTGTAACTTGCACCATTTTTGACAGCAGCAAAGTGTTTCCTCTAAACAAATCCTCTAAAGACTGTTCTGGAATTTTCTTCCCCAGGATTAAAATGCTGTTCCCACTCTCCCTTCCCATACAGAATACTTTTCCCAGAGAAGGAATCCAGACTGAGGGAAGGGAATATCAAAATCATTCCTCTTTCTGGCAAAGCAAGGTGTCACTTACGTTGTGCTGTGTGTGACTGGCAGGGCCAGACTGAAATGCTGCTGCCTGAATGCCAAAATGCAAAGCAGACCCATTCAAACCAAGTGGGGGTTTGCAGGTTTTTCAGAACTGAGCCAAATCTTGAAACCAAGTGAAGAACCTCTTCAGAGATTTCCAGGTTAAAGGTGAGAGACTTTGTCATACCTGGCAAGATGAAGGGGAGTAAAGAAAATCAGAAATCTGGTAGCTGCACTGTGCCTTTTGAAAAGTCCCTAGTTCTGCTTTCTTTGAAGGGCTCTTCCCTCCTGCTGGCCTCAAGCAGGACAGCCAATCTGCCTGTCTCTGAACCAGAGGGCTTTTCTATGCCAGTGTTTCATTCCTTCCCATCCATAGGGAAGAAATACCAAGAAATTCCAAGAAATACCAAACCAAGCTAAGCAGCCCTTTCACACCCATCTCAGATGCTAAACAGTGTCCAGAGAGCACAATTCTCACTCCCTCTTTCCAGACTAGAGGCAGGCATGACCAACCCTCTGACAATTTCTGAATGTGTTCCCCTACCCCAGTATCAGACAACTTAATTGTTGAATCACGTTGCTGATTTTACTCTACATATTTTTATTCCTGCTGGTCTCTGCTTGCAAAGAAAAACAGTTGAAACCTGAGAGGAAATGGCCTTTGAATATACCAAACCTGACCTGAAATCACTTGTGCTCTGTTCTTTCTGTCTGTTTGCATAAGAGAAAGCTGACAGAAAACATCCGAGCTGAGTCTCTTCTTTGTCTTTGTTGCCAATTAAATGAAACAAAGGCTACATTTCTGATAGTTGGGCAGGGTCTGGAAAAAATGAAGTGCTTTGTGGGAAGTCCATGAGCTTTTGGGCCCTGGCTGTGTGTAAAATGGACACATCATTAGAGGAACATTGGATATTTATCTGACTTTCAGATGAAAGAGGGTGGGGATCCAAATTTAATTATCTGCCCAGCACGCAGTGCTACTGCATCGTTATTTTTACATTTGAGAGTGCTATGTGGAATGGAAAAGGCTACATTTCAGCAGCTAATGGACATGATTGAGAGACATTTCTTTGGTGGGTTTTTCTGCCTCATACTTGCTCTGCTTTTTCACCACGTTCCAGGGGAATGTGTTTTTTGGCATTTGTAAGCATAATTTCAAAATTCTCTTTCTTATAATTCAGTATCAGAGGACATGATTCAATTTCTTCATTATAATAAATCTCCATCCAAATGGCAAGCCTGGCAAGAATATGTGGCACTTCTCTTGTTCAAACAAAATGGGTGATTTGGAGCTCACCTGTCCTCATTATTTTCTTATTATTATTCATCTATATTATCAAGAGGAGAGGGGTCTGAAAAAAAGCAATTTCAAGATCTTAAGATACCTCACACATAAAAACAATTTAATCCATCTGCAAACCATGGTTCAATTTTCCCAGTATTCCATCTTCCTGACTAATAATTAGAAAGTCAATCCCTTGATATTTTTACCTGATTGTGCCCTCTTATTCTGTCAGGACAGACTGAGCACTAGGGGTTAAACAGAGCTGTGTTTAAAACTGATATTCCTGCTCCTTCCTCCTCCTCCTCCTCACTGACAGGAGGTCAGGGCCTGGCTCATGGAGGTTTGAGATCTCTCTCCCAGTGATGGGTGGGAGTCCAGCCTGGGCAGAGCTGCTGCAGAGGGCACAGGGGTCTATAAAGGCAACCAGTTTTAGACTTTGGGGGTACAACATGGACCCAAGTGCCAGCAGTGGGAGATGTTCACCTTAAAGCAAAGAGAATATGAGCTCCTCTGTAAGTCTAACATAATTTTGTCTGTAAATCTGAGGCTCTAGAAGATGGAAAAAAACAACCCTTTGTTCTTTCTCCTCAGGATTATATATTTATTTTGTGCTAAGGAAGCAATTTCTTTCCTGGAAAATCATGGAAGGTGAAGTTGAAAGTATCTCAAGGATCACAGAATAGTAAAATCACAGAATGGTTTGGGTTGGAAAAGGCCTTAATGCTCATTCTCTCCCACCCCCTGCCATGGGCAGAGACACTTTCCACTATCCCAGGTTGCTCAGAGCCCCATCCAGCCTGGCCTTGGACACTGCCAGGGATGGGGCAGCCAC
>JAOTQP010000870.1:62367887-62381498 GCA_026413545.1 Cichladusa arquata | reverse complement strand
ATATAATATAATATAATATAATATAATATACTAAATATTTATACTAAAGGCAAACTGACAAGTTCATATGAAAGAACCTCTAATTTATCTAATTTCACAAACTTTCAAAAAATTTGGCTAGAGGCTCTTCTTTCTTTCCATATTTTCTTTTCAACACTGCAACTCCAGTGGAAAGAATCTGACTTCCCCATCCTTCTTTAAGTTGTTGGGTAAGTATATTTTAGACAGAATCTGTGCTAGTGTTGCTTGACATGGCAGAAGATCTTTTTGGGTGTGTTGAATGTTAAGGGCTGGTGCATGCTCAGCTGCATGGCATAGACAAACTATCAGAATTTTCTTTTAAATCAGGATTTAAAAGAAAATCCAAGGCCAGGACTGCATGATTGTTTCACTGTTTCACTTCTCATTTTCTCTGTGACTTGGATTTCTGTGTGCAACTCAGCTCATGAGAGCTTTGGGGTAATTTCTCTTCAGTCTCTGCATTGAGAGACTCCAACTTTTTGTTAGAGTAGGAGAGAAGATTGTCAGTGATAGTGATCATCATAGTGACTGGAGTAAGAAAGATTTTTGTTTACTTAAAAGGCGTTCTCAAATAAAAGAGCAGCTGCAAGAGAAAGGAATGATTTTCAAATTTAGTAATACTCAAAACAGTCCAAAATCTGAATTTTGGTTGTTCGGTGGTTTTGTTTTTTGGGGGGTGTTTGTTTGTTTGTTTGTTCTGTGAGCTTTTTTTTTTTTCTTTTTCTATTTTTTTATGGGAGAAAAACCTGGAAGCTTTGGACTAGCAATTATAAAGATGAATAACTGCATAATAAATTCCAATCTGAGCCTTGGTAATTAGACCCCGCAGCGCTTTGATTTTTTAAATGAGAATCTGGTGCTGAATAGATTGCAAGAAAGGCAAGCAAAGTATAACAGATGTAAAGAAGTAATCTGCAGTCATATTTGTACCAGACTGGTGTAGGTGTGGTATGCCCCAGTACAGAATTCACTCTTGTGTTTTGCTTCAGAGGGAACTTGATAATTTGTACTCGGCTATAACCAAAAGGCCCAAATATAACAGGTAGGGCCAGGATGGGGCAGTCTCAAATGTGGTCTAGATAAGCAAAGTTTGGCCTAAACACAGCAAAAGGGAATCTCAAAACTGGGGCTAAAAAGATTTAATCCCTCAGGTCATGCTGTGTATCGTGCAATAAAATGCAGGAGTTGCCATTTAATATGGCCAGTAATGTCATTTTCTATTACATATTGCACCACATTCATATACACAATAGGATTCTTGTTAGATGTTTTCTTAAGCACAATTTTAATTTTCTAAATTACAGGCTGATTCACACTCTAATGCTTAAAGAACCACATCCCCATCTGAATTTCTTTAATTCTTAATTCTAGAATTTCAGGACTAAGTATAGGAATTCATTGAAGGGTAAAATGATTATTCTCTATTATACTGCTTGTAATACATATATGTGAGGGAATATTCTCTGAGAGATCTGTAGAAGATTATTAGAAATAAACTTCCTCCAGCTGGTTGTTCATATAATAGCACCTGAGTTGATTAAATGAACCTCAGCAAATGACTGCCTGGAGGATAAGAAAAATCCACAAACCTGAGTTAAATTCTGCATGGAATATTTTCTGTGCAGCATGGATAGCTCCATTTTCACAGCCTTTATTGAAATCAATTACTCTCCCAAGAAAAAAAAAATGTAATGAGGAATTTAATTTACTGGTGTGTGATACGCATTTAAAGAAAATATTTAAGGACAGGAAAAAACAATGAAGAAGAAAAAATAAAGCCTAAACTGTTTTCTGTTCTGAAGTGATGCTCAGAAATTAAATTCAATTCAGGGGTTTAAAACTGTATGAGCCTTCATTTGTCCAACCTGTGATGATTTTCCCCCATTTAATACAGTGCAATTTTACAGCAATTGTACAGCACATCTAAGTATGAAAGAACTTATTTGACTTAATTTTATATGTGATTTTCTTATTTCATTTAATTTTTGCTTTCTTCTTTAAAGTTAGGATGAAGGTTCCTCCTCTGTATACAGAAGCCAGCCCCAGATATTTCAGTATTCATGTCTTTCCTTTGACCTCTCTTACCCCATTTGCAAGCAAATCAGGCATCACTGATAAACTGAGTGCAATGACTGCTGCAGTACTGAATCTTTATTTTCTTGTACTTTTCCCACTGCAGCCATGTGCAGAGACTTCATGTGCACTAGAAATCTGTTTGGCAGGACAGGCTGGTGCTTGCACTTTCCCTTGAAGGTCAGAGATCCTACCCCTGAAACTGCTGTGGGACAAACACCACTGCACATGTTAAATCCCAGTGCATTTAAGAGGAAATGCCTGAATGAGGTTACATGTATGGCTTGGTTGAGAATTAAATGCTTAAAATTCAAGAGCATTGAGGTTTCACTTGGTCTCTTCTCTAATCAGAGCTCTGTGCAGACACTTGAATATTGGACAGGCTTATGTTGGATGTGTTTTGTTTGAATTTTACAAGCCTTATTTTGGTAAAGGCTTTATTGACTCATGGAAATGTACTCATTTAAATGGCTACATTAAGTGCTTCTAGATTCAGGAAAAAAATCAGTTTACAACAGTTCTGATTCACCATCTGATTTTTCTCACTTGTATTCCCATTCCTTATTTGAAAGGAGAACAATATAATTATAATTTCAACCTTTTTTTTGGGTCCTGTTTCCTGCAGCAGGTAACAACTTCAGAAGGAAGAGTTCCTGTTGCTGGCCTACTCCTTTACCTATGTTTGGTGCCCCTTCTCCTTGGTTCTATGCTCCCACAACTTTCCTTCTTCAGACCATGTCCTCTTGAGCAGATTCAGATTTTTCCCCTCAGACTGGGAGTCTCCAAATTTCCAGGCTTTAAACTCCTCCATACCTTCTGGTTCCTCCAGTGCCCTTGAAGGGTCATTAATTTAAGATCCCAGATGCCCAATGTTCACTTCTCTCTGGCTCTGTTCATTGAAGCTGGTCAGGGTTAGTTTTAGCAAACTTAATGTTTTGGTGTTTTAATGATCAAATGACAAAAAGATTTTATGAAGAAACTTAACTGGTGCAGGATAAAAGCGGTCATTGCTTACAATTAATTAAAAGAACTGATTAAAATTAGTTATGAAAATTAAATCATTTCCAGCCATAGTGAAGGTAGGAGAAAGAGAGGGGTGGAGGTATGGGACAGACCTCTCACTTTGCTTTTTGGATCTGAAAATATGCTGAGTAATGGCAGATAACAGAGACAGCAGTGTAATAACTTGTTCTGTTCTCTACCATGTGTGTTGGTTCTTCAGTTTTGGTTACTTAATTAAATTCATTAGTTGGGAACCAACCAGGCAGACCTAATACCTCTTTTTTTTTCCTTTTTAAAGCTTAGAGCCTGAATTGGCTTTGATGGATAATGCAACTGGAAGTTTAAGAACGGAAAATTAAATCCTGGGGATAGTCAAAATATTTATAAAAGCAATGGAGCTATTTAAACCAGTAAAATGTAATAAGATAATTGGAATGCATTTATTTGCATTTATATCTGGCTCTGTTCTTCCAGCTGTAGCAT
Organism: Cichladusa arquata; assembly: GCA_026413545.1. Classification (NCBI taxonomy): domain Eukaryota; kingdom Metazoa; phylum Chordata; class Aves; order Passeriformes; family Muscicapidae; genus Cichladusa; species Cichladusa arquata. Next base: position 62,377,919 of record JAOTQP010000870.1, on the reverse strand, counting down.
TGCCAACTATGTTTTGCATTATATTTTTTATTATGATCTTCTGGTAACACAAACATTTAAATCTAGACACTTTACCCTGTTCTTTTACATCCCATCCTTTCATCCTGGCATTTCATGTAGGCCTTTTGGCCATAATCATTAAAGTATCCAGCACTTTCCTGGTATATTTTCTTTCAGGTTTATAAGCTGAACCAATAGGTTTGCTCATTTTTTACTACAATACTGAATTACTGTCTAACTAAGCTGATTTATTTGCACTCAATGTTTCATTAACTACTAGTATAAGGTAACTAACTGGCATGTGAGCAAGATTATGGGGCTTTAGTTGTAGGGTAAGGAAGTTTTATGGAGTAATCAGATGCTTTGGAATGTTAGAGAGCTGTAAAAATATATTTAAAGGTTCTTTGCTGTCTTCAGATCAAAGGAATGGGAAGAAAAAATTAGGAATGACAGACCAGGAGATGCTTACTTGTCATTGGGGGTTCCCTGTAGCTAAATACATATCTGAAAAAGGTCTCTCTATTTTTCAAGCTTTCTTCTATTGTTTCCAGAAGAAGAAAAGTACTTGGCAGCATTCCACTGGAAATCAATCATTTCAGGCTGGATCCGAAGCCACAGGAAATAGATAAAAATTTCTCCGACTGCAAAAGGAGATAATTCCCTGAGCATGGTGTGTCATCTTGGTGATAAAACATGTTTCTTTGCTAAGCTTTATTAAAACACTGCTGTCATACTTGGGCTAGAAGCTTCAGAACTGTAATCATGAGCAAACATCTGTATTGCAGCAAGGCTCTCCTGAACTATAATTAATTTGGATATTTGTTTCATAGGTTGTTGCTTCTCCATCTCCTTCACTGCTTATTTATTTTTCCTTTGTTACTCTTCCTTCATAATTAGTGGTTTTTCTGTCTAGTCTTTTATTATGTTTGCACAGATTTGCTTGGAGGCTCATAGGAATCCTAGGAAACTCTGCCTTCATGTGGGGAAATGTTTTGTTAAAGCATCTTCATAAAAAAAAAAAAATCACTGCAAATTTATGGCAATAGCTTAAGTACCTTGCCTTTCACTGAGGGTCATGTAATGTGCAATAACCCTTGTGCATTTCAGAAAGCAGTGCTGGTATATTTTAAAATGGGATGAAATGCTGTGATTTCCACTTTGAAGCTGCACAGCTACAGCTCAACAGCCAGAGTTAGCCCAGACACAAAGTTTAGAGAGTTATTCCATTTCTGCTCACTTTAAGTAAATGTATTCTCTCCACCAGAATCAGAAACACCCCAATAAATTGTGATTTCCACTGCTTTGAACAATTTTACTCCAGTTCAACCAGTTCTGCTGACAGCCCCATAAAGCTGTGTGGATACTGAAGTTGTTGCTGGTGGCTCTTGGGGTATTTTGGCACAGAATGCAATATTCCTGAGAGTGTGCATCCCATACATACCAAGTAGTATATTGGTAAGAATTCACACTGAATTGGCATAGCAAGGATAAGAAAGGGCTTATCAGAATATTACATAAATAATCCAATTCATGATGGTGCAATTCCTTAGTTTAAAAATAGAAGTGTTCAGATAACTGAAATTTCAGTTAAATTCAGAAACAGAAAATAGATAGCATATTTAACCTGGGAAACCTCTTGATTTATTTTAACTTGTATCTAGTAGTGAAAACCATATTTTTTCCATGATTGGAACGACAAAGACCTTAAATACATATTTTCTTCTCTCATATTTCCAATCTAAGATAGAGACTTTTACAAAAGAAGCTGATGCTTCTCCGCTGATAAAGTTATCAGCTCTCACCTAATAATATATTTAATTCCAAAAAAGTCAGACATGAAATCTCATCTCTGTCCAAAGACAGATAAAGCTGTTTGGGTCCAATGAGACATTCTTGGTGTATGAAGGCATTGACATTTGTTAACTTGTGAAAATTAGGTTTAGACAGAGCAGATCCTTCCTATGAAAGTGAGATGTCCAAACTCCCAATGAGGCCTAACCTTTATATCATGACCTGAAACTTACTATTTTCAGCTGAGTATGAGATGGAAATTACAGTCACAGAAATGGACTGATGCCTCCACAAGTGTTATTTGCATGCTTCAGTGTGGATTACCAACCCTGGGAGGGCCAGGGAGAAGTTGTACATAGGAATATATATGAGCTGTATATAAGAATTTGGCAAAACTGCCATTTAAGACAACTCACCCAAGCCATGTGAAGATATTGTTGCCATCCATTCAGCAAGCAGCTGTTTTCTGAGGAGATTTCCCAGGTCACTATTGCTGTTTGCAATAGTGCAAGATCCCAGTAAATGAGGGTTTTGAGGGTTTTTAGCAAGCACTTTGTCTGTACAGCACTAGGGAAAAGTTCTATCATGATATGAGATTATATAAAAATTTGAGGGCTTTGTCTCGGAGAAATGATCAGAGGGCTGGGGCACCTCTGCTGTGGAGACAGGCTGAGAGCTGGAGCTGGTCATCCTGGAAAAGATTGAGAGTCCAGGGAGACCTTATGGTGGCTTCCCAGTATTTAAAGAGGGTGTAAGAAAGATGAGAACAGACCTTTTAGCAGGGCCTGTGGTGATAAGGCAAGGGGTAATGGTTTTAAACTAAAAAGTGATAGATGCAGACTGGATTTAAGGAAGAAATCTTTTATGATGAGGGTGGTGAGGCACAGGAACAGGTTGTCCTGCCAAGGTGGACGCCCCATCCATGGAAATATTCAAGATCAGGTCAGACAGGGCTTTGAGCAACCTGATCTAGTGGAAGATGTCTTTGCTCATTGCAGGGAGGTTGGACTAGATGACCTTGAAAGATCCCTTCCACTCCAAACTATTTGGTGATTCCATACTTAATTCCTAAGCATTCATCACTGACACTTGCCTGTAGTTCATCTCCTCTTAAATTTTGAGATAGGTGAGGTTCAAACCTTGGCATAGTACAAGATTTTATATTAAAAAGAGATGAGTTGTGGTGACCAGCTCACAATCCTGCTAACAAATTACCTTTTTTGTGCCATGCCACCAACTTCTACAGGGTAGTGTAGAAGAACAGGTGCTCAGGACCACGCCACTGGCTTATATGGAACCACAGAGTCACAGAAGGTCTGAGGCTGGAAGGGACCTCTACAGGTCCTCTGCTCCAAGTCCCCTGTTCAAGCAGGGATACCTGGATCCCATTGCCTTGGGCCATCTCCAAGGGATGCAACCTGCTCCAGGGCTCAGTCACCCACACAAAACAAAAGTGTTTCCTGATGTCAGATAGACCCTGCTCTGATTTACTTTGTGCCACTTTCTTCTGTAACAATGAAAAAGGCCTGACTCTGCCTTTTTTGCATCCTCCCTTCAGGTATTTATGTCCACTGATGAGATTCCCCCTAACTCTTCTCCAGGCTAAACAGCCCCACTTCTCTCGGCTCTCTCTGACACAAAAGATGCTCCAGTTCTTCCATTATGAGTGGTGTGATTCTATCCAATTCCATATTCCTCCTGCACTGGGGAGCCCAGAAATGAAAATAATACTTAGGTGTGACCTGGGTTCTGCCTAGAGAGCTCCTGGATCTTCTGGGGACAAGGGTCAGAATCATCAGGGAACTCCTGGGCAGGAATGTCACAAAGGGCAGCCAAGAGAGGTGCCTGTGCTCTGTATTGAGCTTAGGGAACTCTTCTTCCAGGATAAAAGCAACTTTTAACTACTTAACTAATTTTGAAAGGAGGAAATTATCTATCAGGGTGTTTTCCTGGGCAGATGGGGCCTTTTTGACTAATACATTTATTCCTGTTTTCTGGGAGAGGACGGTGGCAGTAGAAAGCTGCTCCAGTGAAGGACCTTAAAGAGGATCAAGGCAGGAACAATAGCACTGTCAGGAGCAGACTTGTGGGTAGGAAGTGACAGACAATCCAAGAGCAGATTTACAGGCACGGAAATGTGCTGCCCACTGTGATGGTCCAAGTTTAAAAGCAGCTCAGCTGCTTCTGTACTAGCAGACATTAAACATATGATGTTTACTCATCAGTTTTCTGTGCTATCACTCAAGATTTCTTGCTGAAGGCACTGAGGAGTTTCACCACAAACTTTGCTGCTTCTCTAGCACTTCTGGGTGTCAGGTGAAGCTCATGACTGTTTTTCACATGAGCACTGAAAGAGTCACAGAGGACATTCTGAAGAACTGTTCCTTAAATATGACCAGAAGGGCTGTTGTGTACTTTTAAACCATGTTTTCAAAAAATGGTGCCCTTCATATTTCTGATTTTTTTTTTATATGGTTTTGTTTTTTCCTCAGAGAACTAACTTTTTTTCCTGTTCTCAGTTTGAAAGTCTGGACTGTAGTATACTATTGTGTATTTCTGAAATATGTTACGTGCTGTATTAAAAAAGCTGTTTAAAAGTGGCTGCTACTACACCTTACAAGAACACATCTCAGTAATGTGCATGTTAATTCCTGTGCTGGCTGTGAGCAGGCAGTCAAACCTGAAGGATGCAAATTACTCACAACATTAGACCAAACAAAGGTTCTAACTACCGAAGTCCAAATGTAAAAATTTCAGTAAAATAATTGTACCAGAGAAAAATAAGTGGGTAAACTCTACCCAGTTATTTTCTCAGGCAGCAGCCTCATGGGCATTGCAGGCAAATTTTAAGTCTAATAAGGCAGCTGCCTAAAAACATGTGGGAGAGGATCATTTTTGTTGAAAAAACCACAGCAGTTAAGGAACTTTAAATGTTATGACTCAGCAATCATTAGATTCAACAACAAATCTTGTTGATCACCACAGCCAAAGTAGGATCACAAAGTATTTTGCTCCTTGGTGTTCCAACATCCAGCAGCTCAGGGGGTTTCAGAAGTGCTTTCCTTTCTGTTTAATGGTTACTGACTTAAGGCCTCACCACATCTGCAATTCTGTCCTTTCTTGGTAGGTGCTGTATAGAGCTTTTCCTGGAAAAGCTTTCTTGAAGCTTAAAACTCTCAGTTGCACTTTTTGAGCCAGGAAACCCTTCAAAGTCAGAAGTCCTCGATGGCTTGGAGAGTCAGGGCACTTTTATGTGAATTCCAGCCTTGGGCTGAGCATCCTTGCCTGAAAGTTTGGATGTAAACTGTAACATCAGTGGGTAAAAACAAAGAAATCTGCCAGGTTTAATGATCTGCAGCAATATAACCCCACTGAGGGAAATACTCTGACCTCCTCCTCCTAATCTCCAGTACATGGTAAAGCAGAAAGGCTGAGTTTCTTTCATAAAGTGCCTGAAGCTTAAAATCATGGAAAGACTGTCACCCATGATTAAATAGCAATGTAAATCTACTTCAGGAATAATTGGAAAATGTATGTAGGTAACAAGGTTGCATTACACCTCTCATTTCTCATATTGGCCATAAACACAGAGCTTGCTTTCAGATACATCACTCTTGTCATTCCTACTGCTTCTAAAAAAAAAATCTAGATTCTTTTTTTTTTTAATGAGCAGTAATGGGAATCATGTCAGTTATATGAAGCTTCTTCTTTCTGCCAGTACTTTTATTTGTAATGTTTATTTGATTCTAAACCACTTTTTATTCCCCCCCTCCCACAAGTGCAAGTACTATAATATAAAAAAATGCAATGATGGAAGCCTTTCTGGCTTGAAATAACCTTTCTAAGAACCTAATGACAAGGAAAGACAAAAAGGGAATATGTAACCTTTTTGGAATAGCTTTATCACCTCTGAATAACTGCTAAGCAATGCACTCTGAGACAGCACAAATGTAGAAGTGACTGAGTAAAAGCCAGTGCCCTTTTTGTGCCTGTTCTTCTGTTAGTAGGACACCCAGCTTGGATGGATTGTGATTTCATTAAGAGGACATGACTAAGCTGCTAAAAGGCTTCTCAGCATTCTGAATTGTTTCCTCTGTAATGCACCGAGTCCCAGCCCACCCTGAATGCAAATTTGATGAAGATTCAAGAATCAGTTGAGCATTCAGAGGGGCAAGCTATTCACCAACCCTGTGAACATTTATCAGGCTTCACCCTAAACACACCAGTGCCAGCTTTACCACATATGTGGTAAAGGGAGCAGGAAAACCAAAAGTCAAAGGAGAACCTAAAGAAGGATGCTTTACACCTTAATGGTTTTTACAGGTAAATTACTTTACAAAAGCCAGGCTGATTTTATTTATTTTGTACATGAGCCTTTAGAACTCACCTGACCTCACAGACCTTCCAAAATACGGGGTCTGTTGAAGAACCAAGAGAAGCTAAGTTGTGTGTAAGTTCCTCTGAAGATACTGTCCAGTTTTTATCTGTTTGCATCAGATTTTAGGCCAAATAACAAACAAACTCCAGGGTTTACATACATCTTGATTCCAGTGTGGCTTGGCAACTGTTTTTAAAAGCAGAATCCCCAAGGAAAACCTGGCACCACAGACATCTAAAGTGAGAACTGCCTGGAGGATGGACAGTAGTTAATGGCAGGTTGGGTCATTATAGAAGCAGATGTCACTTTGACATTGTTCTGACTCACTTGGTTCCTGGTGCCAGCTGTTTTTGCAAGCCCAAAGGCCAAGGCTTGCTTCATTACCACAGAGGGAATTTCAGGTATCTAATTAGCAGGTGCTGTGTTGGCCTGGTAACCATTGAAGTACTAAATTAAGAATCAGTAGAAAATTTAATTATTCAGATGTATAATGATTACAAGCATCACTTTTCTCACCTGTCAATTGCAATCTGTTCCACTGGCAGAACCAAAGTTTGTTGGCAGAAGAGTGCAACCCTTGCTGTAAACTGTTAGATGACACTGCAGGAATTTTTTGGAAAGGGCATCAAACAGAGGAACCTGCCCCTTGTTTGTTTTTCATGCCACCCCAGTGTGTGTATTAGTAGCAGTGTACTGATTCCAGTTCTCAAGAGCAGGCTTATGCTGTGCTATTTCAACTGCCTGTTAACACTTTCATGCTCTGCTTATTTATTGCATAATGATTTTGGTGATAGGAGCTGGTGAGTGCTCAGCCTGTTGAAGCTGTTTAGATCAACGCTTCCATATTTACTGATACATTTATTTAGATATCCTTCATCAATGAAGCACAAAGATGGAAATCAGCCCCACTTTGATTTCTGTGTGCTGCATGAAGAAAATGAGAGCTATATGTAAAGCATGCAGAGTAGCATGGTCTTAGCAGCAGTGTTCTATGCAATTTCTCTTTCCATTGAGGTTTACCCCATTTGTGATAATTTTTGTTGCATTGCATCAATGCTCAGGCAAACAGAGGCATCAGAAAAGAGACTGGTAAAGCAGTGGGTGCTGCCTGTCCCAGGTCATTGTCAGCTGAGAACAGTTGGACTTGATGATCTTAAAAGTCTTTCCCAGCCTAAATGATTTTAGGATTCTAAGAGAAAGCTCATCTCTATTTTTTCAAAGACTGACTCTGTTTCCATTGGGCCAGTTTTGGGATTTAGTGCTTCTAATGACCTGCATTTTCTTCCTTCAGGAGGGGAAAACTGGATTAAAATCAAACTCAGATTAAAGTAAACAGTCTGAACAACTAACTGAGTCACTCTAATATATAGTGTGAATGTCTTGCTGTAGTTCTGACCATAACTTGTTGGAAAATGAAGGAAGGAATTAGAATTCACTCACATAGCAGATACCTAACACTGAAAAGTGTCTCAAGTACTCTTGTGCAAGTAATTACTCTTAGACAATTAAAATCCTAGTAATGAGCTCAGTATAGACAGCTCTGTGTATGTAAGATGAATTTTTTGTGTATACAGAGATGAATGTACAGATGTGAGATAGGGCCTTGTGCTTCCCTCTTCAAAATTTGCACATGGGGGAAGACAAAGAATTCTGCAATTTTAGTCAAGATTTCCCTGTGGGAATTGTTTCCCAGAGTAAATAGAGTCTACATGAGGTTCTGCACAACAGTGAATAACCTTTGGCCAAAGGACAGGCAAAGCAGGGAGACACTGGAAGGTTTCTGTGGCTCTGCCTGGGTTCAGTCCACAGCCTGCACTGCCTCCTTGCCCTTTAAAAGTTTTCTCTTCACTTCCTGGAGTCTGATAGTGTTGGGTGTTCTCAGGAGTTGGTGCAAGTTGCAGGCAGCTTGTCAACAAGAAAATGCTGTTGTTTCTACCTGCTCAGAACCCAAGCAAAGCACAATATCCCTTTTACATAACTTTTACACAGGGGTGAGGGGTTTTTTTGGAACTGCTGTGCCTGGCAGCAAAGTTGGCTTTAGAGCTGAAGGAAAAGCACTTGTGATCTGCAGGACAGAAATCCCTTGGAGAGAAGCTGTTCTCAATAATTCAGGAGGCATTTGTTACAGTGAGCTAGGGAAATGTGGGCACAAAGTTTGCCTCACAGTGATGTGAGGGAAATCTCTCACAACTCAGAGGTTTGGTTCTGACTGCATGTGGACCTCAGCCTTGCTGCACAGATTCCATCCAAGCCCCTGCTGCCCACAGGTGGGACCTGCTTTGCTTTAGTTTTGGGTTCTTGGGGGAAGGCATTCTCTACTGTGGTCCTGTCTACCCTCAATTTATTCATCTAAGGTTAAAACTAGTGATGCTCCATGAATAAACTTAGCACAGCAGCTCTTTTAGGATTAATTCCTCAATTTCCTTTGTCTTTAGCCATAGATTTCTATGAGAGAAACATAGAATCTCTGTTACAAATTTATTATATTCACACCCATATTTATAATAATAATCTCTCAGAGTGAGGAAATATATTCTACTCAAGGTCACCAAAAAAAAAAAAAAGCTGGAGTTTCAGGAATTTAATAAATGGAAACATCAGATGTATTTTGAAAGGTTCAGATGCCTTCTTTATAATTTGCTTTTTCTTACAGGAAGGCTCATATTTAGATGAGATCTACCATGAAATAAAAGAGTCTACTTGTCAAAAAATTACTGTTGGTAGTCTGACATGTACAAGTAGATATGAAATATGATGTTTAATCAACATTTTAATTTTAATTTTAACCCTTAACATGTGGCTTAAGAAAAGGGTGAAGAATACCTCAGGTTATTCAGGGTCCTGGCTTGCTCTGCATTTGTTTCGAATCAGTGCTCTTAATTCCACTGAAATTTGTCACACAACCTTGTTCAAAAAGGCCTCTGCTCCTTTCCAGTCTAGGAATCAGTGTTTAACTGGGATAGAGCAATGAACATCCCAGTCAAAACAGAAGTGGGTTTTGGTTTTTATGTTTAAAAGGAGGGGGTGAGGACATTGTGATGGCTTCTATAAATACAAACAAAAGGCAACTCACATCAGCTGAGCAGAGTGGCAAGAACAAGGCTTTGTTCTTTAATGACAAGAAATTGTTTCTGTTTGAAGCCACTGTACTTGCACACACTGAGTGCCAAGATGAGCTGAGAAGGTCTAATTTTGTTTCTTTGCTATTTACCTAGAAAGGAACAATTTCTTCAGTGCTCTCCATTGCAGCAAAAGCTATTATATTAGAAATACTAGGAGAGATGTAGACTTGAGTCCATCTTGCTGTCTTTACTCATAGCACATCCTGCTCTAAATATATTTCCTGCTGTGCTGCAGTTTGATCCAGAAGTTATTTTACAGCTCCATATTATATATTAATAAAAACCAGTTTACTGTACATAGCCTTAAACTGACTCCTCAGGGGCCCAAAAAACCCAAGAGAACAAAGCACCTGTTTTTGAATTTTCAATGATTCATTATAAAATTGTTAACATGTAGATTGCTTTGGTTTTGTTTTGTTTTACCACACTTTAGTGAGAATTTTAAAACACCCAAAACTAGAAATAGAAATAGTATTTGTGCAGCCACCCTACATTATCTGTATTTTGGGTCCATGTGACAGGTTATGTTATCTTCATTATAAAAAAACACCCAATCCTCTTTGTCAGGACCTTGAAGTTTCGTGGGACTTCCCACACTGGAAAGCAAAGCTGTGTGAGGTTTAAGGAACTTGAGCTTGGTAGAAGTCAAACTATAGGCCAGGAGGCTACAGATTATGTGCCTTTCAACCATTTTCTTTTTATGTAAATACTGTCTTTTTACCTCCTTAGTCTAAAGCCTCT
>JAOTQP010000870.1:62340879-62356913 GCA_026413545.1 Cichladusa arquata | reverse complement strand
TTCAGGTTGGACATCAGGAGGAGTTTTGACATGGAAAGGGTGCTCAGGCACTGGAAGGGGCTGCCCAGGGAGGTGGTAAAGTTCCCATCCCTGGAGTTGTCCAAGAAATGATTGGATGTGGCACTCAGAGCTCTGGGCTGGTGACACGGTGGGGATTGATCACAGATCGGACTCAGTGATCATGGAGATCTTTTCCAACCTAAGTAATCCTATGATTCTATTTAAATATACACACTTCTGCATCACTCCATGCTTAGAAAACATTCTTCACCTTTCAACTTCCACCTGTGAAGTTCAAAGCAGAACTGTCTTATCTGATCTAGAACCTGAACAGCTGTAGCTGAAGAATCCATTGTGCTGCCTGGTTTCCAGTTCTGCTCCCAGGGCTGCACACCAAAAATGCTCCCAGGACAGAGAAGATGCTTTAACCAGCTCTGGTGCCTGTTCTAGAACCTGCCTGTGTTGTCCCCTTGTGTTATGGCAATGACAGTGGGCCTGTCACAAAATGTCAATTTTATAACCTTTTTCAGAGCTGCACATGAAGTGAAAGAAGTGCAGAAGACAGGTCTCCATTGTGTCAAATGAACAAAGCCACCTGGAAGGTTTTTTTTTACTTTAAAGTAGTTGAATTCACTTTTCCCCACCTCGTCAGAAAGTTTTGTTAGTTGACTTTCAGAAAGAAAAGGAATGGAACAGCAGGTGGAGAGGACAGCAGGATTTGCCTAGCAGTGAACAGGATGCCATGAAGTCAATTAGGTTATGAAGTCAATTAAATCTCCCCCTGTAGCCTAAGCTGGCCAGCCCTGAGTGAGCAGAAGAGGCTTCTGAACCAAAACTGTCTCACGAGATCAGAGAGTGACTGCAGGCACAATTTTAAGCTGTTAATTTAATTGCTGGAGTGAAGAATCAATCTGAAATCCTCTCTGCTCAAGGGACAAGTGCTGATCTTACTAAGTCCTCCAAAATATTTCTTTGGCTTGCTGTAGAGAAATGTTCCTCTATTGATGTCAAGCCATAGCCCAGTAGTTCACTTTACCAAGTAAAAATATTGCAAATATATATTTTTTACCTTCAAAATTAAATATTGTCAACTAAAACCTTGATATTTTCACTTGGCACTTCACCTGTCCTTCCACAGCAAAGATAGAGGGATTGCACAGCAAAGCCATTGCAGGCCAAGATGAGTTTATTGTTTGAGGCTCTTTATTTGAGAGGTGCTGTGATGTAGAAGGATAGTTCTTCTCTAGGTGTAACTGCAGAGAATAACAACTGCTGCAGAGTCACTACCAGCTCAAATGTTCCTACAAAAGAAGAGACTAAAACAAAGACAGAATTACCAAAAAAAAAAAAAAAAAAAGGTGGAATGTGATAACTTATGCCAATTATGAAAATTGATTTGTTTTCATATACATTTTTTTATATATAACCATTTCTTCTTGGCAGAAGAAATGTAGAAGGCATTGACTTCTGCTTCTAGTTTTCCCTTCTCAGTTTAATTCAATACTTGTATCAGATTTGGATATTATTTCTTTTTATAGAGCAAAATATTTTATTTCTGGGTTAATTTAAACACTTCTTATTTGCAATATTTTACTCAAGGTGTTTCAGTTAATCTGAAAGAGGATTTCATGAGAGAAGGAAGAATGTTTTTTGACTCATTTATTTGTCATGAGCTGATTTTTTTTACAGTATTTTCCTCTTATTTCCTTCCCCATTACTCAGTGCTTCCCATTCACCATCTCCCCTCTCTGTGCTCCTTTTCTCCCATTCCTTTATTATAGTGCTATGAAGCTTTTCTTCCTCAAAAGCCTGGGGAAAAAATTGACAAGTTGCTCTTGTCATTGTCACCCTGTGTCACACAGAGTAGTCATTTTTTATCCTCACAGATTACACTTTTGGGGTTTCTCAGAATCCTCAGCCATGAGAATGCAGTAGCTCACTGTCACCACCTCGTGACACCAAACCTGTGCTGTCTAATCAATCCCCTTTTTGCACCTAGCAGCCACATTTCAGCTGCAGCATTTCCTGAAAAATGCATGTGTCACAAAATGAATATTCAAAGCATCTGCTGGCATTCGACAGCTTATGAGAATTATTTTCTTCAGCTTGAGCCCTCTTCACATTTTACTTCCTTTTCCTTAAATTACAGTGTGGAAAAGGAGGGGAAAGAAAAAGTAGACAAAGCACGCTGAAATAAGCACATAAAACCTCTTTCCATTAAAGTCAGGCTTTTGATGAACAACAAAAGAAACAAGGGAAAAAAATACATGGAAAAGGGCTTCTGAAAGATGATTTCTCTGAGTGGTGTGAGACGGGGAAGGAATAAACTAATCTAAACTCCCCTATACATTTCTAAATACCCTTTATTGTTGCTGTCATGGGCTGGTTTGTAGTTGCCAGCCTAGACAGTGTGAGCTTGTTATTTCAAGCCTTAGGGTGTTCTCTGTGCCTCCTTGCTGCCAGGGAGGTGTGGTGGCAGGGACATCATCTCCTTGCCTACTGCCAAGGATTTGAGAGGAAACAGAATTCCCTAATTTATGGGAGGCATCCAGAAATGGCAGGGGGGATCATCAGGGCAGTGCTACCACCCTGAGTCCCCTGCCAGTTGTGCACCAAGGGATGAAGATTTCCCCTCATTTTGCAAGGATGAAGATTTCCCCACCATTTTGCAAAGATGAAGAATTCCCCATCATTTTGCAAAGATGAAGAATTCCCCATCATTTTGCAAACAAGATCTCTTGTTGCCTGCTATGGAGAGGAACAAAATCACAGTGACAAATGATAATGTTGTCGGCTCCTTGGTAAAGATGTGGAAGATTTATTACTCCACAGTCAAACAAACAACTTCCTCTGCATCTAATGAATAGCTTCAGCTGCAAGTCAAATAATTGCAAATAAACCCTGGTTAATATATCAAAGCTGAAAGCAATTAAACTGCCCAAACTCCATCAGTTCTTTCTTTGTGACCTTTGCTGCACAAATTGCACAAAGAAAAAATGATACGGAAAGAAAACCTCATAATATATTGGATCGTAATGCTTCAAGAACTCTGAATATTCATAATGAGAACATAATTTCTGGGATTGCTTTGGGACTGCAGCCTTATTTCACATCAAATTTCTAATATAAGGTGCATGTATTTTTTAAAAAAATTATTATTTATTTGCTTGGGATAGAGGAAACTATCAGGGAATTCTATCACTTGAGCTGAAAAAGACTCAATGAGGAACAAGTGTGTGGATTTACCAACTTTTCTACCATTTCTAGCACTGAGAGACCTGTACCAATGCTATCACTGACGCAAGCATTTTCCCTAGAGACTAGTTAGAGAAAATATTAAAGTTTCAACACTGGTTCAAAGAAGATTTGGATCTATTATTTTACTGCTTTCCTCATCCATGACTGTAATGGTTGATTTTGCATCCAGGGGTTTTCAGTGCAAATGAACAATTATATTTCATGCCTCAGGCAACTTAATTTCTCATCACCACATTAAATACTAAAGGCTGTTTTTCTGCATCAGATCCACAACATCTGTCAGCACTTGTCTAAAAATCTTTGCTTGCTGTGGAAGTCAGACTGGTATCAGTCTGAGTTACCAGCACCTAAAATTTAGGATGTGTCTCTAACATTCCTGATTACACCTGCAATAAGGTAGAATATATGCGTTTTATGAGAAAAATCAATAAAGTTTTCCTACTTCAAGGAAAAGAAGACACAATCCAGAGCAGATAAATAACAGTATTAACAGTGATTAAGTATCATACCCTCACTCAGTGACACTTTGCTTTTTACCTCAAACAAGAATTTGGTTCAAGTGATATTTTAGAATTAACTGTTGTCCTCCACTTCCTCCTGCAATATGAGTTTTACTCGGTTTTCAAGGAGCTGTTCAAGGTCTCATTGTACAATTCATTTAATCTAATGTGATTCCCTAATCACCTGCTCTATGAAGGTGGATACAGAAAAGTGCATGTGTCCCTGAAAATATTATTCTTATAACCTGTGGTTGTTATCTAATGATTCTAGTGGAGGATTTGATAGCTGAGCATCTGAACAGGGGGCAAGAGAGCTCTGATTTTGGTCCCATGAGAAACTGAGCTGTCTGGTTGACAATTCCAGCTTTTCACTCTCTTCCTGGTGAGCTGTGTTCTTTAGCCTTTCATGTACTAATTGGCTGGGTAACCAGAAAGTAAAAACACTTCCCATTGTCTGATGGTTTTCCAAACAGTCCTCCAGTGTACATGGAGTGTAAAACCAAGGGATCAATGCTCTTTTCTTCCTGCCATTTCTGCCTGTTCTTCTTTGCCAATGCAGTGTCACTTTTGCGTCAGCCCTTCCTCTGTGTTGTGTGTCTGTGTCTTAAAAGCCCTGATTTCAAAGGCTGTCAAGTTTCCTTACAGCCTCGTGTCTGCATGCTTAGCTTGTCACTGGGATCAATGAGAAAGCCTGAAAAATAGGAGAGAAACGCCAAGAAACTCTGATTCTTGTGTGGGTATTACTTCCTTCCCAGCTGATTCCTGCAGCAGCAGGTGCCAGGCATTTGTGTCACCATCAATCCCTCAGCAGAGATCATTAACAAAAGCTTCTCCAAGCTTAGCATATTGTTAGTGTAACTTAATGACTTCATAGGCACATGAGTTATTATTTCACAGATGCCAGAGTGATGATTTTTCTTCCCTCAGATTCCTATTCCATAAAATAAAACTTGAATCCAATGACTTCCTGCTAATAAAAAATTATGAGGCTGTTGGTTAAGATAAGGAATAGATTAACTAAATCACTTCCACATGTTCCTCAGCTCCATTTTAGTGAAACTGAAATGCTTCTCACCTTTGCTTTTTTGGGCTCTCCTCTGCCTCTAAAAGGAAAAGAGAAGCCCCTTGAGGTGTCTGAGAAAATTCTAACGAAGGGGCAAATCAAAAGTGAAGGAAGGAATTCAGAACTTTGGATTTCTGAATTAACTGGTAATTCACTTCTGGACTGACTGTACCTAAGACAGAAGAACCTAACAGGGTGACCTGTGCTTTAAAAAAAAACAACAGGGACACCTGTGTTTTCTAGCATCAAAGATCAGTATGTTCAAAAGCCTCAGAAGACTGCTTGGTCAAAGAGGCTGCAACTATTTTTAATCCTCTTTGATCAGGAGAGAGGGCAAAGATGGGTCTTTTGGGTGTTTTTTGGACCCAGATTATTTCCTCTAAATGTTCCCTGCAGTGAGCTGCTTGTTAAATGTCACACTCAAAGTTGAGAAAAAGATATTTCCAGAAGCAAGACTGCAGTTTGCTGTATGCAGATATTTCTGCTATAAACTAGATTTTCAAGGGTAGTAGTATTGATTCAGGCAGAAGCATTGCTAAGGGAATTAGTATCCAGTGACAACATCCAGTAAACCTGGCACTTGAAATACCAGGCACATGTAATGAACTCACTTGAGAACCATCTCCATAGATAAATAGCTATAAAATGAATGGTGCTGGCTAGTAAATAAATATAAAGGTGTTATGTTCCTGGTGAACAGATAAAGACTTAAACTGTTTACAAACAACTTGCTGCAGACTCCTTCCCTGCTTCTCCCTGGAAATAAATATCCTCGTGGAGTATGCAGCCCATGTTTGCAGACTGATGCTGTTTGGATGAAGCAGATGAAAGCCACAATTACCAAAAACTAGTAATAAACATTTCTGAAATGTATACAAGCTATAAACATTTCTGAAACTTGCCTATCACTCTGTGCTAGTCCTTCAGCTGCTGAAGCTTGGGATACTTTTTATTTCCCTCCTGAACTCAATCATGCAACTGAATTGATTCCAATACCATCATATGGAGCAGGATGTAAGGAGAGCACCTTTCAACATTCATGGGGCACTCTCTAGGATTCCAGAAAACTGACTGTTCATGTTTACACCGCTGCACTTCTCTGCAATTCCATTTTTACCTTCCAACACAGAGATGCCCCCAGTTGTGAAGAGATGTTTGCTCAGGAATAGTTTCAAAGGAGAGGCTCTGTCACACCACTCTATGTAATTTGCCATATAATTTGCCATATAATTTCAATGGAGTTGTCTGGAGACAAGGGAGAAAAATATGTCTGAAGTAGCTCTACTTCCCCTTCAGACTTTCCAGTGGGCTTCATTCCCAACCTAAAAGCCTTCTGAAGTGACCCACTGAAACAGAACAATCTCTCTTCTATTTTGCAGACAAAAGGTGAGAAAAAACTCAGGATAATTGGGAAGACCTCAGAAAAACTGCTAAAAATCCTAGCAGTGGTTTTCTTGCTTTGATTTTGTTTGTTTTTTTCCAGTAGTGTGGCGGTGAGAGCCTCACTGTGCCCTATTAAACAGTGACCTAAGCCTTTCCAAATAATTACAGTGAAGGACTGGAAACAGGTTTGTGCTGCCCAATTATTTGGGGGAATTTAGTGTTGGATGGAACTTTTGGTGTAGTGAGTCCAGTTTACTTGTTGTGACGGGCATGACACATTATCTGCTACAAAAATACATCTTAGATCTTCAGTCCAGCACAGTTTTTCTCAGCATGTATCAGGACAGTGTTTCAGAGGAATACTTTTCTTCTGTTACAGATCTCCTTCCTCTTTTCTTATCTATATTTATTTTTATTTTCACTCTGTGCCAACATTATCTGGTAGCTTAAATCATCTTCTCACTGCACAAGGTTCATATGAGGGATATGGATCATGGATTGAGGGCAGGGGGGAATATTTCTGTTCTTTGCTTCTCTATCTGTACTGTTAAATAATGTGCCCTACTGTGGTGGGGCTGCCCAGCCCCTGAGCATCTGAAGAGTATTTGTGCCTTGTCCAGCTGGAATTAATCTTCCCTTAGCCCAGATGATCAGGGTTATGAACAGGATTTAACAAGAATTTTTCTTACTGCGTTCAACAGTGGTACCTCATACAGGACTTCCCTGAAAATGATTTGTCATGGAGTGCTTTTTTAAGGTATTTAGGAACTGAAAAGGCATTAAATTGTTTTAGGTAAGGCAAAACACTCTAAGCAGTGCCTGGTATTGCCCTTCCTTTATGTTTGTCCTGTGATTACAACCTTAAAGCTTGAGTAAGAGTAACAGACACTATGTGGTTTCACCCATATGATGTAGTGAATTGTTCCATGTAGATAAAAACATGAACAGTTTGGGATAGTCTGAGACTATCACAAGTGTAATTAATACCAGATGGTAATTTTTTCTGGATTCGAGCCTTGTACATGAAACCATTAATGCCCACACCTGATTGTCCAACATAACAGATCAAGTATTTCTAAGCACTTTGTGTGATTGCATCAGAAGATTGTATTACCCCATGTGAGATATAAAACACAGAGGGGATGGTTTATATTCATAAATGCCAGGACAAAGACAGTTTCACTCAGGAGCTGAATTTGGATCCTTTATGTATTTATGGAGTTTATGTGGTTGATTACACCACTCTTGTCATCTACACTGAAAACCCTGATCCTGCTTTTCTGGCTAGATACAATCTGAGCTTGCAAATTCTGCTCAGATTTCAAGCATGCAGACAAATGAGCCCTTCTCATCCTGCCTGCTCTGACTCCTTATGTGCTTACAGCACATCTGGAAGCAGCTGGGCCTGAAAACAAGTACTAAGTACTTTGAAATTGCATGCAGACTTTGGGAATTCTTTGATTGACTGTAATTTGCATTTTAATTTTATTTATTGCACTTCATGTGACACTGCACAATTCTTTGGCTGTTTAATAAGTACAGGCAGCCAATTCAGCCCACTACACACACGTTTTTATTCCCTAAACATAACCGTGTTTTAGCAAAGTTTTGCTTGGCAATTTCTGTTCTCCTTGTTGTGCCTGTGTTTAGCATTTATATAATGTTTCTTATAATGAAATAAATTACCAGTACTATGCCAAAAGGCTTTATTAAAATATCAGAAAACTGTAAGCAGTTTATCTAAGTTAGATGGCACTCCAAGAACATAAACAACAAATCATTGTGGTTTCTAATGAGCTCTTGTATGGCAAGGGAATCAGCCTGCACCAATGCCATCCATAGAATTATTTTGGCACCATAATCCTTATAAAGATCAGTGGCTCCTTCCCCAGAGGATGCTGAACTTAGAATCTCTCACATAATACCACAACCAATTTAAACAACTCTGTGTTTGTACAATATTTGTACAATGTGTCCCACACGAAAGCAGAATCTATATGAGACTTGCACTAGATAAAAATCACCCATCCAATCACCACAATTGTCCAGGATGTGATCTCAGGAGACACTTTGAATTTTCATTGCCAGTGTTGAACCTGCACTTGCACTGCTGATGGGAGGACATCAAGATGGATAGTTTTCTCATTTATACAAAGTGCCAAGGACATCCACAGGAGTTCAGGATTCAGCTTGCTTGTCTGTGTTTAGTATTTTTCTCAGACTTCAGTATATCACACAGAACGAGGCAGCACATCTCCATAAATGTAATAATTACATTAGGTCTGAAATGTAGCTCTGGCTTAATAGAATAATGCTGAATAAATGCTATTTATTCAGCAGAATAAATGCTGAAAATGCTATGAATGTAATTAAATGATCTGTGGGGTCTGTAAGCAATGTTGGACAGAATTGGAAGTGTTCCTCTGATACATATTTGTAACTATGCATTTGGAGAAAAATGCTTGCCCTGTGACCTCCCCAGAGCTCCAGCTTTATGAATTTTCCTAGTACTTCCCAAACTGGGTTACAGATCCTATCTCTGGGATACCCCAGGTCCAGCTCAGTCCAGCTGGTCCTTGCCAGCTTTGCTGGAAACAAGCTGTGTGCATTGGTCAGCCTTTGGTTTCTCTGAGCACTCTGGAGACTTTGTTCTTTCGAGGCAGCTGCTGTTTTCCTGCACATTCCTGCATTCCATATTCCACACTGGCCAGGTAAGTATCTCCAGTAACACACCACAGGCCTGGAGCACCCCTAAGCCCTCCCCTGGTCTGTGGAAACGAGACAGCCAGCTCTAGATGTATGAACTCAGCCAGTGAAGGAGCGGAGCACAGGCTGTGTTTCCATGAAAATCAAGAAGCTGGATTCATCTCACAGCCAACATATTGTTTGATCCTGTGTGTTCTCTTGTTTCAGAAGTAATGAAGGCTGGCCAGTAATAAGAAGGCTGAATGTTTCTGCTAAATCTGTATTTAAAATGTTTGGGTAAGTAAAGATACTACAGGCAAGGTCTGAAGCACTTGGTAAATCCTCCTTCCAGACACAGGGATTTGTCTCTTTAGAAGTAGTTACTATTCTTTGTGAAGGAAACAAAGAATATTCCCAATATATGAATACAGCAGATCTACTCTTGGAAAAGGAGTTTATCTTGAGTGTCTTCCTGTGCACCAATACAGCAGTCAGTCCCTTTTGTCTTCTTTCTTCCAGCTGTGTGAAATGCAGGAGAGAGATTTGAGCAGGATGAGTTATCAGCATCTGGATGGTCAATCCAGCATCTGCCTTGGGGTTAGGTGGTATATTCGGCTTGTACTTCATTCATGTGAGCCAGTTTAAATACCCTTTTGTTTCTTTTAAGTGTTCTATGCTCCACCTACCCTCTACCCTGTTCAAGAGCATAAATCACCAGATTACATTGGTCAGTTGTTGAAGAAATTAAAGTAAACCACATGAATCAACAGATCAAGGCTTTCAGTCCTTTCCTGAATTTCTTTCTTTCCCAAAAGCAAAGTCTGCTTTCTTTTTCCAGAAGCAGTTCCTTTATCTTCAGAAGGTCTTCCAGGGCTTTTAATATTGCAAAGCCTAGATATGGGCTCCAGCAAGGGGCATCCTGTAAGAATTCTATTTTATTCCTTTGTGTATCTTAAACATTTAAGTATTCTGAGTTGATGTTTTTGTTACTAAAACCTTTGACATCTTTCTGACTCACCCAGGTTGGAATATGGAGGCTGCATGGCTAAACAAGGTGAGCTCAGTATCCAGGTTGTTCCCCTCCACATCTGGGACTTTCATCCTCCTGGGCTGTAACACCCATCTTTATTCTACTTCTAAATTTCATTTGTCATTCTTGCAGCATTGCCCATGAAGACAAATGGTAACTGGTGACAATTGTGTTTCTGGCAGCCAACCAGCCTCTCATGTTGTATAATTTTTCCTGTTGAAGAGATTCCACTCCATCACTTGCAGCTGTTTATCCCTAATTACTCTGCTCTAAATTGACTTCATCCTGTTCAGGAATACATCCTGCCACTTTCTGAAGTATAAATGAGTAATTCTATGTATTGTGACCATATTTTTAACTCTTATACTTTTTTTTTTTTTGAGTATCCAGTACCAGGATTGTTTTCTAGTGCTCAAGTCTTACGGATTTTATTTAATGTAGCCCTAAGTAGTTGGCTTTGGACATTGTTATGGATGCTGCCATTTGCTAAGTTAATATTCATACACAATTTCCCAAGATTTCTGGGATTGGTTTAATCTCACCAAATAGAAAATGTGTAGTATACTTTGCATCATTAAAATAACACAGGCAAGCAATAGAGTTGTCTGTTCAAGCTGTTGAGAGATATATTTATGAGATATTTTATGGCAAAAGACAGCATGTAAGTATGTATCTCTTTGTGCCAGATATTTAAATTGATGTCAACTTCTCAAACCATTTTCTCTGCAAATGAGGAGATGCAGATTTTCTATAAAATCAATTGCTTATCTCTTGCAGCTGGAAGAATTTGGACTGGGCATGATAGACACCCCTTTCTTTCTCTCACAGCTGCAAATTCTGGTCTCTCCATCCATTTTCTGCACACCTCTCTCCCTTTGAATTTAAATTCAGCATGCTGTTTTCATGTAAGACTGTAAGCTACCCAAAAAAGCAAGCACACAGTGTGTCTTAATAGTGTAAATATGTTGGACAAATGGAGTATGCTGAGATTAACATTCTTGAAACAAATCTATTTCAGCAGTAACTCTTTGCCTTTTGGCCTGTCACAGGTGTTTCCAGGGCATTGTCACTACTATCTGCAGGATTAACAGCTCAGGAGGAAAACTTCTGGCAGTTTCTCACTGTGTTTCTCCCAGTGCAGAGGATTTCACTGTGATAAATGCTGGTAAACCTTAGACAGGTGTCAGCTATGCTGACAGAGGGAAAATGCATTTGTTCACACAATTATTAGCTCCAGGTATAATTAAAATTATTAAATATAAATCAGCTCAGCAGCTCTTTGGTGTTCAGCTCTCACTTCCTATTCAGTTTGAGCCTGTCAAAGAAGAGTTGGTGGTCCCTGCTCAACCTCCATTCCCTGCATCCAAAGCCTCTCTGGTCATGCTAAAATGATGTGCCATTCACTTTTCACTTGGCAGGGTTTCACTTGCCTCCTTTCTTCCTTACATTTTTATCAGCAGTGACATGGCTGCCAAACCTTGTGCACCTCTGGGTGAGAGTTTATGGACATTATCAGCAAGTCTGTCTTGTACACAGTAATTATCCCAAATGAGCCTCAAATATGAAACATAATTTGCTGGAAGATAGGCCATTTTAAATAAATCTACAAAAATTAAAACTCTTTGTGGAACTTGTTTGTGAAACAGCGAAAGGCTGTGTGGGTGTAAACAGGTTTTGTGGGGATTTGTGTCTGCATTTTTATTAACACAGCTGTGGAGTTTTTTTTTTAAATAAAATACACGTGTATTCAATACTCTTCAGAGATAAACACTGTCCTGCTAAAAAATTATTCTAACAGAAAAATTTTAGAGTAGAAAGGGAATCTGTGTAATATGGAATTCCCTTTGGCAAAACCAGTCTGGTTTATATTGACTTTGATTCAGAGGCTAAACTACATTTAAATATTTTACAGCAATACTGCCTTTAAGTGGGTTATAAATAATTCACTCAATAACTGAACAGAGGTCTCTGTGGAGTGCAAAGTCTCTATATCTTAATGAGTAGATTTAATAGAGTAAAGCAAACTTCCAAGCTTTCAGTTTTTGGAAAACAGATTACAGGAAATGTGACATGCTGCTCTGAATAAGAAAAACAGAACTAGACATAAAAGCACAAGGAGTGCTGAGACATTTTTTGCAATTATTTTTGAGGAGTCACGTTGCACAGTAGCATGGCCTGTAAAATGTTGCTACCACTTATTATTCCAGAAAAAGCTGAGATTTTTATTTTCCTGTATTTTTACACATATTTTAAGTTTCTGATATTTGAGAATAAGAATTTTCTCCTATAAAAATATGTATCTTGGGATAAAAACCCAGATTGTCAAATTCTAGAAATTAATCTAGCCATGCTGACTTATAAAGCCTTAAACAAAACCCAAATCCAAAAATGAGACAATCCCTACAGCTTCAGCATCTTCTCTTCCCCCACTTAATACTAAGAGAATGTAAAATTACAAAATTACCCAAATGAAGGAACAAAACCTCAGAAATAATTCTACAAAATACTCAGAGCTTTTGACTTTTTATTACAACTATAGGAGCCAGAAAGATGCAGTGAGTGCAATATGATGTCCTCCTAAAAATCAGCAATTTCACATAAATACTCTTCAGTACATGGCAGGGATGTAGAAATGCCATAACTGCAGTTATTCTTGGTCTCCAGTTTTGTTGCTGTGTCAGTTATCTCTGTTCTAACTGTAGTGTAAATCTTTTGTGTGAAGACTGCAGATCTGTACATGGCTGCATAAAGTAAAAATGCTAGATGATATTGCAAGCTTTCCCCCAATATTTAAAAAGTTCTTGAAGCTGTTTCTATTAGAAAATTTAATTAAAAGATAGAAATTAAATTAGTGTTAAAAAGCAATTTTATAAACAAAATCTTATGGTGTAATTGTGTATAAATATATTGTCAAACAGTAGTAAAATATTAATACTATTGCCATTATTTAAAGGCTGTTGGTTTTCTAATACCTGTGTGAGGAATATGGAAAATTACTTTTATTGTGGCCTTTGTCAGTTCTAAATTAATTTAAAACACATCGCAATTCTGCAGCCCTTTATGATGCATCTCTGAGAGGAAGCAGCACAAAGCCAGTCTTAAGTAAGAAAGCCAGAAGGTTGTGAAAAGTCACCAAATAAAACCAGTGCTGAAGTGTCAAAGGCAAATTACTTCAAAGTTTTGAGTAACTCAGACTGTACCTGACTGGAAAACATGACCTGTGAGTAAGGACACCAGAGAAACCTTTTAAAAGTGTGACCTCAGGAGAATGCAAAATAGCAAATGCTTGCTGTTCTTTTTCCCTTCCCTTCCCTTCCCTTCCCTGAAACTTCCCTTCCCTTCCCTTCCCTTCCCTGAAACTTCCCTGAAACTTCCCTGAAACTTCCCTTCCCTTCATTTGAAAGCAAAAGCTTCTCAGAACACACCTACAGGAAGTGAAAAAATATTTCTGAGCACATAGAGTGAAATCTGCCAAGATATTTCGTAGCTTTAGAAAGCATCTTTCCCCTCAGAAATAAGTACACATCCTTTCTATCCAGACTGACTAGGCTCAAGGGGCTTTTCTAGGATGAGCTGCACAAGGAATACTGTGAATTTCTAAGTGGAGAAAAAGCTTTTCCAAAACTTGAAACAGAGGAACATGTGAATTTAGAAAAAAATTATCGAAAGTAGAGATTGCAATCTT
The DNA here is from genome assembly GCA_026413545.1 of Cichladusa arquata. Classification (NCBI taxonomy): domain Eukaryota; kingdom Metazoa; phylum Chordata; class Aves; order Passeriformes; family Muscicapidae; genus Cichladusa; species Cichladusa arquata. Next base: position 62,343,309 of record JAOTQP010000870.1, on the reverse strand, counting down.
GATTTTGGAGACTGAGTTTTTCAGCCTGTCAGTAAATGGGAACTTAAATATGGGTTTTTTAAATCTATCACTGAATTATTTCAGTGAATTTCTACAGGATGCATACACACTTCCTTCCTAACTTGCATTTGGCAGGAACTGTTTACAGTTCTCAGTGAAACCAAATGAATTCTCCCCAGCGAGGATCTGGTGAAGAAGTTAAATACTGAAGATGTGCACATTCTATAGTCTAACTGCATTGTAACACAGTCTTGTACATGACCATCTCAGAAAGAAAGGAAGAAATAGAAAAGAACTCAAAATAAATATGTATAACCCTCTGGGGCGGCGATTAGAGGTAAAAGGGCTATTTGCTGCCATCTATTGATAAACTGGACAAAGAAGTGGAAAGAGCAACAAGCCCTGTGTTAAATATTCTCTCTACCATGACACAAAGTCTTGGCTAGTTCAGAAATTCTCCTTAAGATTTCCTCGCGGGACCAATGAAATATCACTACAATTTTTCTGACACTGAAAACCAACCAGTATGACTGTTCTCAGGGAGGTTGCCCAAAACTTCATGGTGCCTACTGAAAAAAAACAGGAGATAGCAAACTCATTCATACTTTGTGGGAAGAGTGCATCCTTGGTAGTTTGTGAGCAATACAGTCTCACAGACCAGCAAAATCATATACACAATATGACTGTGCACATTATTAATTACTCCCTCTAAAAAAATTACACAATGAGATGTGACAATACTGGGGTGATATGACAGAAGATCTGCAATTACAAATGGCTGCAAAATATGATGGCCCCCCAGAAAGATTGTTTTCAAATTTTATGATGGAATTTCCCTAGTTTTCTTCAAATGTGTTGCCTTGGAAAGATTTTATCTGTTTTGCATTGAATTTCACCCATATCCCTGCAAAGCCAGAAGCCAAAATTTCTTGTGGCATTAGTTATGTAAAAGGAAAGTTTTTATTCATTTGTAGTTATTCTATATAATAGATGAGGAAAATCAGGGTAAGCTTTTCCCTTCCCTTCCCTTTTTTATTGATTAAATGGAATATATAATGATGACTATTTGGGACACTCCACTGAGGATGTTTATCAAAGAATTGTGGAATGGTTTGAGTTGGAAGGAGCCTAAGAGATCATCTAGTTCCAAACCCCCTCCCATGGACAGGGGCATCTTTCACTAGACCAGGTAACTCAAAATCCCATCTCAGTTGGCCTGAACTACCAGTGGTTGGGCAGCCTGAGATAAAACATCATCCTCTTGCCCCTTGTCTGGACTCACTCCAAGAGTGAGTCCATGTCCTTCTTATGCTGGGGGCCCCAGAGCTAGATGTAGTACTTCATTGTGGAATCTCATGAGAGCTGAGTAGAGGAGGTGAATAATTTCTCTTGTCTGGCCAGTCACGCTTTTTTAATGCAGCCCAGGATATGGCTGAATATTTGGGCGCATATTGCTGGGTCATGTTGAGCTTCTCATCCACCAGCTACCTCAAGTCCTTCTGCTCAGCACTGCTCTAAGTATATTCTCTCAATCCCTCAAACCATTTGTTCAGTCAAGACATTTGTCTGCAGAAATTGGGCTGGCACAGGACATATATATGTGGAATTCTAGAGCTGGCCAAAGTTATCCCCCGGATGACTGTTGCAAAATGAGCTAAATATTCAACAGGAAGATTTAGTCAGCTACTTCTTTCCAAGTATTCCATTTTCTTAAGACAGTCTATTAATACATATCTTCACAGGACTGGCTGGTGAGGTCCTTCATCACTCCAGGAATTATTAACTAAAGAAGTAGCTGTGCATACAGGACCAGCCCTGTTATCTGTATCAGTAATGCATCTGGAGTCCAAAAGTGAAAAATCTCTCCTGCTATCTCCCTGTACTATGACTATTACACTGACAACAAATAACATTAACAATCTTGCACTGCATGTCATACAAAACTGCAAGAAGGACTGAAAGGACAATTAGGATGTAGTCTCTGGAATTTATAATGCAAACTAAGAATTTGGTCAGCATCACCTCATTTTGAGAAGTGGATTATGGAAATTTAGAGTAACTACATTTTTCTCTTAGCTTAACAATGAATGATTGCTACTAGCTTCTAATATTTTCCAAATCAGGAGTAGATCTGTGTCACAGTGTGACTTGGGTTTACTAATTTTAATATATTTAATTTCTTTTAGAGATAGGACCTAGGAGTAGAGACAAGGCAGGCTCAAAACTTAAAAAAGGTACAAGAAGACATTTACTAGTAACACAAAAAAAAAGAATTCAGAATAAGATTCCCAGATTATTCCCTCCTCCCTTTATTTCTCATTTCTTACCAACAACATACAGAGAACACTTCAGGCAGTTATCCACCTAAATAATCATTTCAGTTCACTTAAGAGAGAAAAGTTCCTTTTTTAGTTATGGCTTAGGGGGTGT
>JAOTQP010000870.1:62282367-62331370 GCA_026413545.1 Cichladusa arquata | reverse complement strand
TCACTCCAGGCCCTTGTCAGGAGTCTCTCTCCATCTTTCCTGTGGCTCCCTTCAGGCACTGCAAGGCCACAATGAGGTCACCTCAAAATCTTCTCTTCCCCAGGCTGAACAATCCCAATTCCCTCAGTCTTTTTTTTGGAGGAGAGGTGCTCCATTCCTCTGATAAGCCTGAATATGGGTATATTTCTATCTCTCTGACTGAGAAAGTTCAGCAAGACTGAAGAGGGGTTTAGGAGCAGAGCTGAAGGAAAACATAACTGGTCTTCAAAGCAGGCTTTTGAATTTTGATTTTATTTTTACAAGCTAAAGTTCATCTTCAATGAAGATATATTAAAACACATTCTTTGAGCCAGCCACAACTTAACAGTCAATACTTCACAACCATTTATTCCCAAGCTGCAAGAAGACTTGGTAGGACAGAATGAAAGCAAGAAAGCAAAGAGGACCTGCTTCTCGCTGCTGTATTGAAACCTGCTTACCATCCCTTTTGGACAGAGGCATCCAGATATGCAGCCATGGCTGATGCACTCCAGGTCATAGTTCTGGCAGGTCTTGGTGCATTCCACTCCTTCTGCTCTTGGGTTGTTGGCAGGACAGATAATTTTTTCCATGGGGAATCTGCATGTCAAGCTCCTTTTTACTTTAAAAAAAAAATTAGTTAACAAAAAGTGCAATTAGAACTCAAGTATTGTTGGCATACTATCTTTCAAAAAGGTGGATCAAGTTTGATTATTAGAATATAGCCTGGAACAACACCACTACACATGACATGGCAAAGAAAACAGCCCCTACTTCCCCTGGAGTGACCTCAGTTAGGCTGTCATGAAAGCAGGTATTTAATACTGAAATAAAAAAGCTGCACTAAACATAAAAGTGCAATTCCAGACTGCACTGGGGCTATGCAAACACCTCCAGGCACTGTACAAAGTTAGCAGAAAACTGAAATTCTTGAGAAGCAAAAGCACCATTTATTATTGTATTTAGACCCATTTCCCACACTGAATATAACTACATTGGTGACTGTAAATAACAGTGCCCTGAGCCTTCAACACAAACTCTTTGAGACTTCAGGATCTCACAGGAGATCAGAATGTCCCAAGAAATTCCAGGATATTATTTCAAGGGGTACTAGCAATATGCCTCTCTGAGGTTGTGTAAATCTTGACATCCTATTATCAGGGAAAGTATGTCTTAGGAACATTAAGGGAAGAGTTTGGGGAGATATTCACCTGGAAGGCTTCACCTGAAGAGCAGGTGACCCAACCAGTGACACTGCCACTGGTGTCCTAGCAGCAACATTAAGCAGGTCACTGCCCTGTACCTACAGAGGCATTTACAGAGTTTTCCTCTATAAGGTGGCTTATCATGAGAAGGTGGAAAGACAACAATAACTCTTTGTCTCCAAGGCACCATAAATTTCATATCAACCATAAATTTCCTCCAGACCCCACGTACAGGTGCATTTGTCAGTGTGCCATGGAAGACACCGTGTTTGGCTCTGCTGGTGTTCCCATGGGGATCAGATTATCCTGAGCTGGAAGGCACACACAAGGATCACCATGTCCAACTCCTGGATATTCCCAGTCCTCCCGAACGCCCCACCAGCCCTGCCCCCTCTGACATACATCCACTCTCCAACCCCCTATCTATCCCATGACAATCCCATAAGCTCCATCCATGGATCAGTGGGAAACCACAAAAGATCCCAGAGCACTGCTAGCCTTTCTCCAAAGCTGCAAACCCCAGTTAGATGCTACAAGTGTTCCCATGCACCTCTCACAGCCTTCAGTCAAATGTTAGATAAACCACTGATGGGAAATGTGGCACCAGTCAGTCTCCAGGGGGTTTCATGGAGATTCCTGCTGGCTAGAAGGCACACTGGAAACCTGGCAGCAGTGTAACCTTCAGGCCACTAAAAGCCTCATTTGCACCAGAAAAGAGAGTTTGCATCCCACTAGTGAGAAGCAGGAGGTATAAAATTGATGAGTCACTGATGTCTTGGGATCCTCAAATAGCAACTGGGGACCTCCAATCACTGCCAAGGCATCATTTAACTTTTTCAGCTCAACAGAGACTGCAGTGGCTAATTACAATTATAATAATTTTGAGAAGTAAGGTTCTGTGAACCTTGCACCCCTCCCACACATCCCTTTTGCTTCTATCCTGTAAAAAAAATTAGGAAAAAAAATCTCAAAATATCACAGCTGTTGCAACCTCTGGAATTTCTTCTTCAATCTACACTACCAAGAGACAGAAGAGAAAAATAAATCAAAATAAAATATTAATATTTTAAGGCATACTAACTTCTGGGAGATGGCCTCTCATCAGCAAAAACATCAGCCAGGAAGGCACCAGGAGCTCTGTTTGTACTGCAGTGCATGAATCCATTCTCACAATAGCTAAGAAAAACAAACAGAACTTATATTTAATGAAATGGCATTTAGCTTTCACTCACACTGATTTGTAGTCAACAGGGAACTTTTCAGAATACAAAACTACACCTCAGTGGGGCTGAGCTGCTGATCTCCATCCACTGTGTCTACCAACATTACAGGCAAACTTCTCTTAAGGGAGTTGATGGGATACAGTGGCATGGCAACCCAGCTGCCTGCTGGCCCTGTCCTCTGGATCCAGTGCAGCTGCACAGGGATAAAGCTAGGCAAGACAATAGTCAGCTTTACTGTGGAAAGAGGTAAGGGACCACCTAGTCCCTGAAACTTGGAATTTTTGTGGTAGAGAGGAAAAAACAGAAGGCACTGTTCCCAAAACTGGGCTTGCCCAGCAATTGCATTTCTATGTAAGTGTACTGCTACTCAATTTAACAATTAGAAATGCTTTTTAATACTTGTATCTTTGACAAGAGGTAATTAGGTTTTAACAGTTAAGAAGTGTAGCATAGTACATTAAAGTGACATTTTAAAAGCCCACAAAGTAGCTATTGTCAGTAATTAAGCTCCATTTCAAACTGGCAGGAACTGTTCACAGAACAGGGCTTAATACCAAGTAATTCTGAGTAAGGTGGCATTTGAAATTAACTGGAGAGAGATACAACAGCAAAACCTCACCATTTGGCTTGTTGGGGCAAAATCTTACCTTTTCTTTAATTAGTTAACAGGAACTGACCCAGTTACCAACTCAAGCCACCCAAAAACTGGAGTGCTGGTGTGTAGGGAAGGGTTACGAACAGCGCACTTACCACATGGAGAAATGATCTGAGAAGACATCCTCTGGCTGGAAGATCTCCCCATCATAGTAACAGGAGCACTGGGCCTTGGGCACACACTGCTCGTGCTCATCCAGGTAGTGCCCAGGGGGACAGTAGCAGCCCTCCAGGCAGAGCTGCTCACACTCCTCCTCCGGGTAGGACAGCGAGCGGCACGTCTGGTTACACGGCGTCCCACACTGCTGGTACACCTGGCCTTCAGGACAGGCCATTGCTGGTGAAACACATGAGGGAGAAGGGCATTTGATCCAAATCCAGCTGAAGGGAGAGCTGCCTAAAGCAGACTGGGAATTTTGGGATTAAACTCGTCAATGGAGTGTTACACCCACCTCCCTTAACTGCAGCCTAAGGCACTGCTTATATATACACACAAACAAAACCTTACTAAAGGGAGGTCCCAATAAATGTCAGGACTGGACTGCAACCTCTGTAATGGAAATCCAGCCACAAAATTTCACCCAAAACATGAAACACAAGCTCTGTCCAACCTCTGCTATTCTCTGGATCACAGTCAGGATAACCTAACTGAAGCTCTCCAGTACCTTAAGAGAACCTACAAAACAATGGAGAGAGACTATTGACAAGGGCCTGGAGGGACAGGACAAGGGGGAATAGCCTCACACTGACAGAGAGGAGGTTTAGATCGGATATTGGGAAGAAATTATTCCCTGTGAGGGTGGTGAGGCCCTGGCACAGGCTGCCCAAAGAGGCTGTGGCTGCTCCATCCCTGGCAGTGTTCCAGGCCAGGCTGGATGGGGCTCTGAGCAACCTGGGCTAGTGGAAGGTGTCCCTGCCCATGGCAGAGGGTTGGAATGACACGGTCTCTAAGGTCCCTTCCAACCCAAACCTTTCCATGATCTCATGCATTAGGAGCATTACAAGTGTCATGTACACATTTACACCTGTCTTCCTTTGCAACATCTTTAGGGACAAACTCGTCAAATTATGTAGAAAAGGAGTAGAGAAGTACTTTTCTACTTTGGTAAGCAGGAGTGCTCTAACACTTTACAGCCTCATATCCCAGAAGTACTTCATTATTTCCACAGAAACAGGAGCAAATAATGGAGTAATTTAGCAATCATGGAGCCAAACCTTGATACTGATGATTTTTGATGATGAATTCTTTTACATGGAGACTAATTATGGCCTTTGGAGCCATTTTGTCCTCATTGTTTATAAAGTCTCCACTTCTACAGGGCCAATTTTGAGGCATTCACCTCTGCACACATCAGCATCAGCACTAGGTGGCAGCTATGACAATACATTGCAGAAGACAAGCAAACGAGCTTGTTTTATCAAGAGTTTGAATTTAACAGGCCTCCTGATAGCCAGGATTTACACTGTCGTTGGTAGCAACCTTCCACAGCAAACAGTTGTAAGGTGATGAACGATGTTCAGGGAAGCAGCTGCAAATGAAAGTTGGCACATTTGTACCTTGCTAAAACCAAGATCAAAGGGTTACAGAGAAACCCCTTCCTGCAGAATGATGTGATAATCCCTACTCTCTTCTGTGAGCACACATCCCTGAGAACTCTGGCAGCCATGGAATAACAGGATGAGCCTGCAGCCTCAGCCAAGTGGACTGAGCAAAGCAAGGCCCACGTGCTGATCAATGCCTCGTGGCCACCTTCACAAAGCTCTTCTGAAATGAAGAATTATTCCTGCCTACAAGAGTCATGGTTTCACCAGCTTCTCTGGAGGCTCCTGCAGCCCCACATATGGGAGTGTAACACCCTAAACTGAAAATCCAGCCCAGCAGCATCTAAGGTGACTTGAACCCTTCCTAAGGGCAAAAATCTCCCGAGTCTGGGATTTGTACCCAAACTGCTTAATGTACCTTTCCCAACCCAGCCCAAGAAATGTATGCTCATCAATACAGCCAATGCTTCCTGACTCTGGACTGAGCAGAACATAGACTCATTCACTTTTACAGGAGTCTTAGATAGCCATTCACAAAAATGTGCTTCTAACTTACACAAACCTGATCTTTGCAGTAAATCAAACCCTGAACAGGCACAGCCCAGGGTCGAGGACCATTTTAAAAACAACTTTCATCACTAAAGGCACATCCCAGCAGGACAACCACGAGGCCTCAGCCAAAAGTATTATTTGCTACACATGAATCTCTGGAAACACGGAACTGGTTTGGCAGATTTCAGATGGGTACATGAGTTTATGAGTTTCAAGATTCAAAAAAGGATGGGATAATCAAGCCAAACATCCTTCCCTACTTCCTAGTCAGTGGTAACATTCCCTGTCCACAGGGATAACTTTGCAGTAGATTCCTTTCCTAGATAAAGCTTTGTAATCCATGTGTGGGAATGGATTCAAACTGAAAGAGAGCAAGTTTAAATTAGATATTAGGAAGAAATTTGTCCTTGTGAAGGTGTTGAGGCTCTGGCAGAGGTTGTCCAGAGAAGCTGTGGCTGCCCCATTCCTGGAAGTGTTCAAGGACAGGCTGAAAGTGACTTGGAAAAATCTGGTCTAGTGGAAGCTGTCCTTTGGAACAAGATGATCTTTAAGGCCTTTTCAATCCAAACCATTCTATGATTTTCCTTGCCCATGCACCTCTTAAAATTTTTCAACATCCCTTGTTTTTCCAGTTGTGCTTCCCCAATGTCATGCTTATACTCCACATCCCAATACACTGCTCTATCCCTTCCCAGCAACATCTGTTTCTAACAGCAAAAAGGCAAGACAATTGACCTGGGAGAGTCCTGTTGTCTGTACACTGTGTAATACACTGCCACTAAAAAAAAAACCCACCCCATTATTGACAGGAAGATGAGAGGAAAAGGCAAGATGTGTCTAGTCTCTGTGGATGGATCCTATGAAACCAAAATAGCTCAGTGCTCTGTTCTGAAGCACAGCCTATCCCAGGAATAAGATAAGAAGCAGTGGGAAAGCTTTTGTGGGCTGGTTTTGAAATCAGAGTCAGAGACAAACCATGACCAGTTCCTCAAGTAACCCAAGGTGAAAATGTTGTCCCCTCTGGGTGAAGGTGCACCCTGCCAGGACTAGATTTAACACAGCTTCTCCACCATGCTGAGGCCCACCATGAACTGTGGCCATCCTCAAACACTGCTCAGAGCTTGTTTTTAATTCTCTACTCCAGCACTCTTGGATTTATCCTATACAAGTCCTCTTAAACAAAGCATGCAAAGCCACCAACTGCCCCAGCACTACCACATTAAGGAAAATAATGGGCTTAGCAACATGTCCTAAAATCTGAAGGAAGATCTAGGGACCTGTTCACTGTATCCCCTGTTCCACAGAACAACATGCACACAAGACAGGTAAACATAGAGATATTTGGGTTGGAAAAGACCATAAGATAACTGAACACAGCCCTTAACCTCATACTGCCAAGTCCACCACTAAAGCATGCCCCTAAGCACCTCATCCAGGTGGCTTTTAAATACCTCGAGGTGTGGTGACTCAACAACTTCTCTAGGCAGTCTGTGTCAGTGATTGATAACAATTTCTATGAAGAATGTTTACATAAAACCTAATCTGAACCTCCCTGGTGAAACCTGAGGCTATTTCCTCTCCTCTTGCCCCTTGTTCCCTGGGAGCAGAGCCTGACCCCCACCTGGCTGCCCCCTCCTGTCAGAGTTGTAGAGAGTGAGAAGATCCACCCTGAGCCTCCTTTTCTCCAGACTTAATCCCCCCTCAGCTTGTCCTCATCAGATTTGTGCTCCAGCCCCTTCCCCAGCTCCGTTCCCTTCCCTGGACACGCTCCAGCCCCTCAGTGTCTCTCTTGTGCTGAGGTTCCCAGCAGTGCCCCAGGCTCTGAGGAGTGGCCCCAGCAGTGCCAGCACAGGGGACAGTCCCTGCCTGGCCCTGCTGCCACCCCATGGCTGCACAGCCCAGGTGCCATTGGCCTCTTGCCCCCCTGGGCACAGCTGGGCTCATGTCCAGCCGCTGTCCCCAGCACCCCCAGGGCCTTTCCCAGCTTTCCAGCCCCTCTGCCTGCATCCCAAGCATCCCAAGCTCATTGTGCTCCCTGAGCAGTCAGAAAACACAAACCAGCAGCTGCACATCAAAACTCACACAGTGCTTTTCTCCAGTTGTATCACCCCCTGCCATTCAGGACTGCAGGGGACAAACGTGGCCTTTTTCCTTCCCCACCTCTTGCAATAAATGCCTGATGATGCAGCTGCTGCAGAATAGCTGCAGATGCCAGTGGGACTGTGCAGTGACTGCATAATCACTCCAGAGAGTGGGAATCTCTGGGCAAAGCCTCATCCCAGCCCCACCTGCCCAGTCCTCCTCTCTCATCTCATTAGGTTCTGTGGGCTCAGAGTGCCAGTGGAGGTAGCAGCACTGAAGATGTGAAAATTATTTTTGTATGTAACAGGCTTCCAACTTTTCTTTGTGGAAGTGCTGTGAGATTATAGTGGACACAAGAGCAACCAGCAGTGGGATCTGTTACACTGTGTGCATGTAAAAGCTGTTGGGGAATTAATCATCCTGAATTCTTACAGCATTTCTGCTTCTCCTCTAATGTTAAGGTGCACACATGATAGCTGCAGTTATCACCAGGCAGCTCTAAGGAGCTTAAATTTCTGACACAAAAAAATGAGCAACAGTAGATCCACAGCATGAAATGTGCACACAGATTAAAAAAAAAAAAAAAAAACAAAAAAACAAACAAACAAAAAAACCCAAAAAACTGGGCACATAATGAAAAGATGAAAAGTAACATAGAACAAAATGAGAATAACCCACCAGCTGCAGTCATAATAGTACACAACAAAAAATTTCCATGCATTCAAGCCATGCCATACCACGTGGAACTCCTCAGTCCTGTGGCACCAAGCAAACACTGTTTTTCTTTTTCTGTGACTCAAGAAATGCTGCTCTGCAGGGGTCATACACTGTCACTGAGCCATGCACAAAACTCCTGTTGCAGCCAAAGGACATTTGATGCCCCAGCACACCCATATCTAGATGCAGCTGTGAGACAATTTAAAAATAATAAACCAGTCACAGTTCCAGCACTGGCATCAAAATGTGTTTCTGTGTAAAACCAGCCACACAGCTCAGATAACCACTGAAGAAAAATTGTTTTCTTGCCTTTTGCACTCTGCTAAAATTGCCCAGGGTCCTTGGCCTCTTCTCTTTCCAGATCACAGCACACCTCAATTTCTCCTATCACTTTTTTTACATGGGAAATGTGGGGAGGAAAGAGAAAAGAGGCATTTCTGCATAAAATTGTCTAACATCACTTACAGTATGTAGTACTGTAACCAATGATGGTGTTGTAGGTGCTGCCCTTCTGCTCCTACTGCAAAGAAACAAAGTTTAAAATTATTTATTGCTAATGATTATGTGCAAGGAAACATACACTGGATCTACAACAGGAAGCCAAACAGGAACCAGATTAAATTTCAATGGCTTTACTCTTATTGATTTTAGCTGTTGATAGTTTTGTTAATGTTAAAGAGCAGCTCTGTGTTCTTTTTTAGAAGTATGTTCAGAAATTTATATTAAAAGAAACAGTTTAAATTTTCCTGCTGCTAGAAAAGCCACACAAATTCAGTTGTGAAAGGAAAAACATACACAGAAAGAACAGTTTCAGGAAACAAGACTGGTTTCATCCTACAGTGAAAGCTCTCAACACAGTAATTACTACATATTTTCTCTTGAGCTCTGACTCAGATCTTAATACTGAAAAGTGAGAGCAGACAACAAAGCTCTTGGTAAAAAGAATAACTATTTCAAACATACTTTTTCTCACATGTCATTAATATGCATTTTACTTCCAGAAATGACAGAATCTCCTGTGTTGTGCGGAGGTAAATTAAAAAGAGCTAATTTAACTTGCAGCAAATACACAACCCTGGGCTAAACCACAGGTTTGGTGCTCAAAACTCGAGTGCTGAAACTGATTCCTCCCTCCTAAATAGATGGTTGTGCAGCTGGAGCAATTTGAGCCTCTGGTGAGGCAGAGGGAAGCAGCACGTGCATCTTGTCTCAGAATATTGTTCATGCTCAGGAGAGAGAAATGGAAATGGGAGAAAGAAAAGGGGGGTAACTTCCTGAGTGAAGTGCAGAGGCTGAGGAGCAGTTCCAGCACCCAGAGGGGATCCCTGGTTGTTGGAGGCCAGCACAGGAGCTGGGCACCTTCCTCCTCCTCCTCCTCCTCTGTTCTGTCCCCTGTCCCTGCAGCACCCACCCTCCTGCCAGGGGAACAAGAGCCTGGAGCATTTCTTAGTGATCCAGTTCATGAGATCCTCATTTGATCTGCTTTGTAAACCAGCATTGCCACCTTCTTTCCAACAGAATCTGGGACAAACTCTTATCCTGCTTCTAACAAAAGTCCCCTGAAATCTCAGTGGCTTTCAATTTTCTTGACTTTTGTGGGCTCAAAAGTCAGCACCTCAAAGCTCTGCAAATGGTACCAGAATATTCCAATTTAATATTTGGTTGATCCCTTTTCTCTTGCAGTGTGTTTCAGCAGCTCAATTTCCATGAAAGTGGTTGGGTTTTAGCCTCTGTTGGACATCAGGACGTGCTAGGCAGACGTTTTAATAGATTGAATTTTGCTGATGCCAAGATGTTAGGGCAAAAAGAGCAGGATATTCACCTGATGCACGCTGGCCTGAGCTGTTGTTTAGCTCAGTAGATTATTCTTGAATTTTACACAGAAATGAAGCTACACCTATATAAAAAAATCAGAGATTATATACACGAACTGTGGGCCATATAACCAGATACATAAATAAACACGTGCATTCCCTACATCTCATCCCCACATTTCTCCTCTACTCACTAACTGTTCTGTTCATTAATGCCAAGGTACAAACCACATTGTCCTGTATAACTGAGCTGCATTTACCCTCAGCTGTAACTTGCAAAGACCTGTTACAACACTTAGAATTGATTGTCCCCATAAGTAAAGATACTCTGAGCTATAGTGAGTATAGCTTGCACAGACAGTCTTTGAAATTGTCCTTCATTTATAAATAAATTGGTTAAAAATGTTAAAAGCTACCAGACTGCTCTATTAAGTGCTCTTCTTTTTGAATCAAGCAATACTGTTAAACCAAAGTTTTGGTGTTTGTGGGTTTTAAAAAATCCCTGTCAGTATTTTCAGTGCTTTAGGAGACAGTGTAAGCAGGGAAAGGCAATGTCTTAATAAGCTATATCATAAATCATACACCAAGTTTTACTGCTTTTTTTTTTTTAAACCTCACTTCCAATTTTTAGATGATCTGTTAAATTCAAACTGTCAGCACTAAAGGAGGCCTTTTTCTCCTGTCATGGACCTGAATTTTTACACAGAAGGGCACGTTCTTATAAAGCCTCCTGTACTTTCCACTGTGCTCTCCTGGATCTAAGATGAATGGTTTGGCACTGCTGTGTAAGAGCTCTGCACACTTAGAGAATATTTGAGTGTTTGAGGTATGTCAGAGCCACTCTCTAGGAACAGATTTTCAAAGCAGGTGACATCAGCTTTTGGGAAATTGGGATGAGCTGAAACCAGAGATAGCTCAGTCCTTACCACTGATGCAGAAAATAATTTAAGTTCTCAGATTATTTTTCTAAAGAGCTTTTACAGCAGTACCAATCAATCAAGATCAAACTGAGGATCAAGCCCTGCTGCAGAGAGTGCCCATCTATTACCCCACCCACAGGAACATGCAGCATCTCCTTGTCAGGAGCCTCAGGGATTCACCTTTCCTGCCCTGAGTTTGTGAGATAGAGGGGAAAAAAATACAGGACTGGACATGCAGTTGTAGGAAAAGAAGCTGCTGCTCTTTCCAGAGGTAGCTGTGTTTGAGGAAATACTTACAGGCCTTGGGTTTTCCATCAGAATCTTTTGGGGTGTTACAGGTCTGTTATAGATGATCATCAAATCTGGTTGTGAATAAACTTGAGGGAAGAAGTTTTCTAACCAGAACATGGAGACTACAGAAACCCTTCCACTTAGTGGTACTGGATTGTAAAACAGAGTTGCATATATTTACATGGAAAATTGTATATTTGCATGTGGCAGTATGAGAGTGGAGATGGTGTTAAGAGAAATCTGTATTAGTGCTGCACATTTTTATAATTCAGCTTCTGGGGCCAGTGGGGCTTTTCATTTCCTAAGTTAGGCTTGGGACTCTGAGGTTCCTGCACTATCAGTTTCTTTTGGAGCCTGTTTGAGGAAGGATAGAGTAGCTCTGCAGAGTTGCTTTCTGTTGAAAATAAAGGGCCCTGAGACAGCTCTCTAGAAATTAACCCATCTTACCTTTCTGATGTCTGCAGTTAGGTGAGATGAAACCCCCTTGGAGTACCTATGTCATTAAATTACACTACACACAGCAATAAATCTCCTTTCCAAAGCAACACACTGGGACCTTAAAAGAAGCAGACAAAAAAAAAAATTACTCTCTTGCCTTTAGCAATAGTTCCCCTGTTTTTAAATATCTTCCTTTATGAGAGGAGTGCAATTAGAGCTATTTGGTCACTCCAGTTATATGAAAAAGATGTGAAAATGAGCACAGCCTCAAGTGGAATAATAAGTCTAGAGCTCCTCACGTGATATCCATATTCAGCTTTGGGGTCTTGAAAAAACTTGAAAGCAGCTCAAACTGTTTACATAGCAAAACCAAGGTTGGAAGTTTTTTGTGAATCATACAAAGAAATTTCGGTTCAGGTGTATCAGCTGTTTAAGGATTGCCACAGGAAATTCATCAATAATCAACCAGATGAATTTCAGCCTCAAGTGACACATCTGCTTCAGGCAGCCTGGTAGTGACAGGAGAGTTTCATAAATATCTGGGTTTCATAAATAAAGTCCAACTAATTTTCAGTTTTACTTGTAATTGGCCATCCACTCTTTTAAGACATTTTGGAAGGCCTGGGGTGTTTTGAGTATTTTTCTGAAATAACTTTAAGAGGAGGAAGAAAACATTCAGATCATGAAAAGTTAGACTGCAGCTCTTCAGTGAGGAAAAACACAGCTTTTCAGTGATCATCTTTCAGTTTATGTCCTCAAACCTTCATCTGCTCCTCCATTCAAAACTTGTAAATCAAACTTTGAATGCTTCGTATTTCCACTTAAAATAAAAACAAACCTCAGAAATTCTCCTGGATGTTTTTACTTTCCAGACCAGTGTTCAGGAGTTATCAACCAATTCAGGAACCAAATGAAAAACACTGCTACTAAGTGAAAAATACTTGATTTTCAGGAGCATAGGATTACTTCAGAAACCATTATTTACAGTAAGTAATGTTTATTTATGTTAGCAACCCAACTGGTTTTACATCACTGCTCTTTGCAAGTGAACATTGTAAAATATGGCCATTAGTAGAAAAACAGAGAAAATTGTATCCTGTGTGGTTTCATTCCTCTCCCACCCAACCCTGCTGATGGGACAAAAGATGTATTTAATTTGTACAATTACAGATATTCCAGAGACTCTACAGGAAACCAGTTTTCCCTCTTAGCTTAGGTCTGTTGGCCAGGCAGCCATATTAATAACAAAAGTTGAGCCAGCTGCTGTTTTAACGCCCACAGTTCAGGGGAAGGAGCTGGAAGAATCCAGTCCTGCCTGCAGCAGCTCTCCAGGCTCACTCCCAGTGCCAAATCTCCTCCTGCATCCATTTGTAGGACAGGGCTTGGATCCAAGCAGATCCTAAGCATCACTTCCCAAAAGAGCAGCCAGGTCTTTGGTAGTGTGACCATAGTGCTGTACCAAAAGCAGGTTGCAATTTGTTCCCCAACTCTTTGGCTTCCAGATCACAGCACTGCCCTAGACACAAGTCCAAAACCAGTGAGCCTACCAGTGTGAAGCCCAAACACATCCTGCAGGCAAAGTGTTCCTCTGAAAACCGTCTCTGAACTCAATATTGGCAACAAAAAGTCACAGAATCAAATTTAAAAGTAATTTAAAGAGGCAAACAGAGCACCTCCACTGGTGTGATAACCCAATCTCATGGGTGAGTGCTCACCAGTGGGGGTACACAGCTGTTAATTAGAAGGTCTTAGTACTGGTTTCAGATTTATCTGGAAAATCAGTGGAGTTTAGATCTTTCAAGTTCTTTCTGCCCCTTGGACAGGGAGAGCAGCCCTGCAGCTCCCCTGACCCACCAACCTTCCTCTGCAGGACCTGGCCAGCAGCCTGACATCTGCCAGCAGCTCTCTCTGCCCAAGCCAGCCTGTCCCCTGGGAGCCCAAGAACTTCCCAAAGTGTCTAAAGTTCCTCCAAAAGCAGGGAGCAGCTCTCAGAAGTGATGTGCTGCAATGTGCAGTTCGGGTTGAATCCCCTGAGCCCTTATGGGATGTGCACAAGCTTAAACTGTAAGAGGTGAGATCCTTAAGCAATGTGGTGAGCAATTTAAAAAGCAGACTTACCAGCATTCATAACAAACTATTCAGATGGAAACTTCTTTAAAATTGTGCTGCTTCACAAGTTGATTTTTTTTCCTAGCAAGCCTTTCTAGTAATACCCTGTAAACAGTGAATGCTGGGGTGTCTGAGACAGCTGACAGCAATCACCTTTCTGACACATGATGCCCCCGGGTGATAATTAGCCCCCATTACACAGACAAGCGATTCAGCTGTGAAGGAGCAGTGGAAGGAAGCACATGCCTGTTTCCCACCTGCATTTCCTCGGTTGAAGGGAGAACAGCCTGACAGGTGACATTCACACCTTGTGTCTGACCTCACAGATGCTGTGCTGATGTGAGCTCATTGGAACATGAGCAAATACACTGCTGTAAGCATAATGCCAGGGAAATTTAAATAATCCAAATTTAAATAATCCACGTGTTTTCTTCCCACCTGCAAAGCCACATTGTTTAACTCTGGTGAATCAGGCATGTATTGCACATTTATTCCATTTAAACCTTAACACCATCCGTAGGAATTTGCTTTCAAATATATTTTGACATTTCTCTCCATTTTTGCAGAATTGTCAGCTACGGTAGGAGCAGCACTTGAGTTGAAATTTCAGTCTGTTTTTCAAGTTGAACATTTCCAGTGCCTGACTTTTGTTTAAACTCTTAAGCACCAGATGTCTGTCTTCCCTGAGCCAGCTGTTATTTAGAAATATTAGCAGTGGCTATCATTGATGATGGTCATTTGACACAGTGGCTGTGACAAAAATTGATTTGCCACCACTTAAATTCCTCCTCTGAACTGAACCTCATGCAGGTGCTGGGATGCATTTCACAGCTAGACCAGAGGAGAATTTGTGATCCACCAAAAGGGAGTTAATTCAGCCTGGGGATGAAAATAGAGGCAAATCCAATGCTCCTTTATGGCAAGATGGAAGCACCCAGGGCCACTGCTTGATGCTGAGTTGTTCCTTGTCAATTCAAAAAACCCTGAACATTCAATCTCTTTGCTACTGAGCCAACCTGAAGCAAATTTTTCTTGTTGTTGGAGTTTCCTCTGCATTGGGAAAACCTGAATCATTCAGCTATTCTAATGTTCTTAAAAAAAAAATGGAGCCCCACCTAAAAAGTCTGAGACTTTCCACTTTCTTTCATGCAAACGAGATGGCCAAATTGAGATTGAACCAGCAGCATTCATTCTGAAATCTTGTAACTTTTAAGAATTAGTGTTGGTAACCCAAGCAATCTTTCAGTATATATTTTGCATATAATGTTTCATGCTCTGTATAATGTAGCCATAGGAGTCTACAGATGCCAAACTATGAAAATTATTTCCCTGCTCTTTGGAAGGCTCCACAGCCAGAGGGATTAGATTATATTCTATTTCTTCCTGGTTTGAAATATATTTAGACAACTGAATGGCTTTTCATTTACTGCTTGTCCTGCAATTAATTTCTCACGTCCTTCCTTTCAGTCTGGTGAGGCTTTTACGAAGTCTTGTGCATTGTGCTTTGTCCTTCCATTTCTGGGGAAGCAGGGCACATTCCTATTTCCTGTAACAAGCCACCAAGGGCTTCTAACTGCAGGAAGCTGTTTGTTAGCCTGGCATCCCAGCTCTGCCTGTGACCAGGGAGAGCAAAGGCTTTTCTCCCAGTCCCACTGGAAGGCACTGCAGCAGAACCTCAATAGATGCAGATCACAGCAGGCCTGCTCAGATCAGTGTAGTGCCATTTTATGCCAGAGTCAAACCTGAAGTTTCAGAGACTGGTTGCTTTTGTGTGAGCTGTGAGCCCCAGCTCGTGCAAGTCCTGGATCCAGGGTGTACCTGAGGCTGGAGGGACTGTGCTGATGGATGGTGCTTTTGTGTCAACACCAACTTAACAGAGGCTTTGTAATGGTGAATGTGGCAACTGTTCACCTCATTTGTTAGAAAAAAATGGCAGAAATCTCTGGAAAAACTTGCCCCCAGAGGCTCTGAATCGTTCCTTCATTACTAACGGATGGTGTTTGGTTCCAGCAGAACTGAGCCACCAGCAATTATTGCTGTCAGAGGGGAGGCAGTCTTTTAGTTGGCTGCTGCCTTGTCAGGCAGTGAACATCACAGAATGATTTGGGTTGAAAGGGACCTTAGAGCTTATCCAGTTCCACCCCTGCATGGGCGGGGACACCTTCCACTAGCCCAGGTTGCTCAGAGCCCCATCCAGCCTGGCCTGGAACACTGCCAGGGATGGGGCAGCCACAGCTTCACTGGAAAGTGGAATCTGAGTCAATGATTTGACCTATAACCATAGCTGGTGATAGTTTATAGCAGCCAGACCTCATAGAGTTACAGAACAAAAAAGATGCTCATCACTAAACACTTTGCATTGTAAGGTAAGCACAACAGGGTAATACAAAAGTGGAAGAATACAAAACAGTAATTAGATATTATTTGTTGGTAGGACAGTGAAGAGGCAGCAAAAAAGCCATTGAGAAGTTGAAAGATATAAATTATTGATTTTTTTTTTAGCTTTCAGTGGCTCTTAAATTACTTTTCAGGACAAAATTAGAGATGTAATATCTTTTTCCAGTTTGTGGGGTATGGAGAGAACAGGGATGAAAAAGGAGACTTTTGGGTAGCGAGAAACCTCCTTCAAGTGCTGAAATCTGGTTGGACTTTCTGATTTGAGTTCTGCCCAGCTGAGGTAACAGAATATGATTTATGCCTCAACACACACTATCCTTTTGTTCTGACCATTTTGGCTGCAATGTCAGTGTCCCTGTGTAACTGGTAATTCTTAACCACATTGGGATAAAACTTTCCACAGCGTGCAGGTGTCAGGTTGCTCAGAGCCCCATCCAACCTGGCCTGGAACACTTCCAGGGATGGGGCAGCCACAGCTGCTCTGGGTGTGCCAGAGCCTCACCACCCTCACAGGGAGGAATTTCATCCTGATATCCCATTTAACCTCCTCTCTGTCAGTGTGAGGCCATTCCCCCTTGTCCTGTCACCACATGCTCTTGTGTATCAGTATCCTAATGTCCTGCCTCCATGGCTCCCAAGTTTTTTAGCTCCTTGAGGAAAGGAACAGCTTTGAGGCAGCATCACATGTGTCATGGATCTGGCTCTTTGCATCTCTCCCTGTCTCCTCGCTGCAGAGCTGTGATACAGGAGGATTGCTTCCTCTGCTATATTATATTTTTGCTGAGTACTCTTTACTTGCTTCACCTTAAGCTCACAGTAAGCTTTACTTGCTCTTTAAGAACTGATAACATTTCTTTCCTGTTTCTGTTTGGTCCTTAACTTCCCCAACAACATCCCAGGCCTGCTCCCCTCTGACCTCTCCAGATATCTCTGAAACAGCCCATCAGGGGCCTCGGTGTGGGATATTAGAGAGAAAGGATCTGTGATGAGAAAACCAATACAAGCTGTGAGTTAGCAGTGCCAATCCCAATTAATGTCCTGAACTCTCTCCTGTTCCTTGTTGCAGGCCATGGAATTTCTGTCCTGACTGCAGCGCCCTCGGTGCTGCAGCAGCACCGGCAGGTCCATCACGCCGTGATCCCTCATGGGAAAAGTGGAAGATCCTCTGTCAGTGGCATTGTGGCCACTGTCTTTGGAGCCACAGGTTTCCTGGGACGATACGTTGTCAACCGCTTAGGTAACACTCACCAGGAGTACTGATGGAAAAACTGCCAAAAGAAATGTTTCACTAAACTAATTAATCTTTAGGTTGCAGGGTGATGGAGGAGTCTCTGGCGTTTTGGATCTTAAAAATGTTTTGCAGTCTGCTTAAGTTTCAGCATGTGACAAGTAGTAGAAAGTGTTTTAATCAAGGAAATTTTGGAGCTTTTGAGGATTAAGGTTGTTAAAAGAAGTCCTGCTCCGCTGTAGAATGCAAGTCTGAGGAGGGCTATAGCATATATTTGATTCTTCTGGTTTTAGCCTTATTAGGACATTTTACTAAAAGGTTTGCAGGAGTTTGATTGGAATTCTTTAAAATTGCCCTTTCGAATTTTAATTTTGGAAAATAAGCCATGCTGCGTTTTCTCCCTCCTTCTTTTCATGCAACTTAAAAAATGTAAATATCCTTATATATGTTCCATTTTTTAGGACACACCATTTTTGTTGTTATTTGTTAACAAGCTTTGGCATTCTGTCTCGCAAGCCTAAATATTAAGGGAAGAATCCTATTTAAGAGTTTGAATTATGTAGGTTCAAGAAGAACCTTAGTTCTGTTCTAGTTTTTCAAGTATGCATTCAAGACACCTGTGTCGAATTGTAGTGCTTTAATGCCAGGGGAAGAAAGGGAGCTTTGTTTATTCAGAAGTTCATCTACTTATCTACTTTCATCTACTGTATTTGTTTGAAACTTTGGGGTTTTTGTGGCCCTTTAGGTCGCATTGGCTCTCAAGTCATCATCCCCTATCGCTGTGATCAGTATGACCTGATGTACCTGCGGCCCATGGGCGACCTGGGGCAGCTTCTCTTCATGGTGAGTCTGGCTTGAGATTTAACACAAACCCCTGGCTGTACAAATAACCCTTCTCAAAGACACAACTCCTGTTAAGCTGGTGTTTAGCCTCTGAATGGAAATGCTGTGAAAGAGCTTGCTTTGGTGATGCCTGTTTGCACATTACCTCATCTTTTCCCCATCTGATGCTCTTCTTGCAGGAGTGGGACTGTCGGGACAAAGATTCCATCCAAAGAGCCGTGCAACACAGCAATGTGGTCATCAATCTTATTGGAAAGGAATGGGAAACAAAGTAATTTCCTTTTTTTTTTCTTTTCCTATATACCAGGTATTGTAGCCGTGTATCAGAGCATGTGTGTGCAGTGATGTTGCCATTGTTCTTGGCTTCTGTGAAAAGGTGACCCCAACATCTTGCATATGAAATTTCTTTAAATGGTTAGCTCCAGTCCTGGTCGTGATCTGCTTTGGAAAAGTGCATTCTTTCCAAAATTTTCCAGTGTACAACTTTTGTTCTGTCAGAAAATTCAAATATGCTACTTTCACATACCACTCAGGTGTTCTCTGAGTGCCTTCCTATAGATGACAGCCTCACCAATTTCTTATATTTGTATTTACATTGACATCTTATTTATATTTAACTCATATTTACATTATATTTATATTTACATTGTCACTAAAGTAAGATTTCATCCTGTAACTTGGACATAGTGATGAATTGTAGCCTGCTAGGAAAAGCCATGATCAAACAGGAATACCTGATGGAGAGTTCCCAAGGCTATGACTAGTAACATCATTCCTAGATAGAATTTTGGCACAGACAATATTAGCTACAGAAGCATTCTTTGATAATAATTTCTAAGAATAGATCCTTTTTGAAATTAATTTAAAAATTCCCATATTTTGGATTAAAAATACCTATAACAGCCACCTTCTCTCTGTGTGTGTTCATGCAATTATGTCCATTTTATTTAAAGCCATGTGCAGAACTGCCAGACAAAAATTTAATGGTGGTATTTGCCTTTGGATGGTGCATAAGTTTTGCTCCTGTAGTAGACATAAACAAATGTAGATATCATGTTTACAAACTTAATGCTTTTGTTGCCTTTTTTTCATTAACAACCCTTTCATGTTCAAAATTTCTGGACTTGTGTAAAAAGTATGATTTATAGAGAAGACAGTTTCTTTTATTATTAAAAGGAAATGTGAGGGCAACAACAGAAAGTTTCATTCTGTTTTAAAATCCCCAAACTTTGTTATCTGTTCAGTTTCAATAGATTCAAACAGACAAGTCTTGGTCCATGTTTAAGACTTTCAGACATTACAGAGCTTAACCACTGTGTGGCACAAATGTTTTAATGACATATTTTATGCATGTGGGTATCAGTGGTGGTGCTGAAACCCTGAGATCAAGTTCTCTGGGTTGTTAAACACAAGGTCAGAGTAACCATTGTAATTATCCCAGAGCCTGTGAAAAACTTGGGTAGGAAGAAAAGTAAGATTAGATGGAGTGATCAGTCAAAATAAGCAAAGCCTGCCATGAAAATACTTTCCTCCTTGCCTTGTACTTGTGTCTAGGCTCCTCTGTGTGTACTGTGTTGTTTGAAACTCCATGGTTACAGGAGGGATGTTGTTCATTCTCGTGTGTTTCTAAATCTGTTTTAGTGAGCAGAGCAGGAGTGATGGTTCCCAGGATCAGATTAGTTATTGAAGGCTCAAAAATAACTTTGTATTTTTAAGGCTTTCTTTGGACTCCAGTGGGATCTGAGGAGCTGTGGGAGGGGATAAGGACACAGAGGGAGGTGTTTGGATAAGATGTTTGTTACCCAAAGCAAATGGTCAGGGTGCAGGGGTGCTTAAAGGGGCAATACAATGACATGAGAAGCCAGTTCTCTTTCTTGCAGTCTTGGGATAGTTGGAAAGAATTTTGGGATTGTTGGCAGCCTAAAATGTCAGTTCTGCATGAAGACAGAGCTTCTGTATTGTTCATGATCAGATACCAAACTGGTTCACAGTATGACCTCCTAATTTAGGCCCCTTGAGTGTCATACAATGAGGGGAGGTTTTCTTCTTGCTTCTCCTGGAAGTCCCTTTAAGCTCTGAAATGGTTCTAAATGCTCTGACAAATTATTTTTCCATTTGCCTGAGCACCTCTGTGATCTCTGGTTTGTTTTTGTCTGCTTCCCCCTGCGAAGTGTCTCCCCTGAAGTGTGCAGCTCAGAAATTTTGAGCCTCTTTGTAGTGTAATTAAGTGTGTCAAATCAAGGCAAATTTTGAGCAGGATTTGTAAAAACACAGCCTGCTCAGAGTTCAAGATGCAGGAGTGCTTCTTTTAATGAAAATAACCTGTTTTCACTTTCACTGGGAGTTTTGTATTTGTCACAGACAAGTGGGCAAGAGGATATTTCATACTGATTTAATCTTACTGGGTGAAAAGGCATAAAAGCTAAAATGGAAGATTACAGTTGCAATTTCACTTGCCTCTGATTTTTATTACATGAAGAGACAATCATGAAGGGAAATTTTGTTTCTAACAAAGTGTGTCAGTATATGTTTTTGATAATACATTCAAGTAGTATGTAATAATTGCTTTTTGGCTGATTGGCAGCCATTGTTGATTACTCTTAAAGTAACATTTTGGTTTTGCCTTGCTTTAGAAACTTCAAATTTGAAGATGAATTTGTAAATATTCCTCAAAGTATTGCACAGATAAGTAAGGAAGCGGGTGTGGGAAAGTTCATTCATATCTCTCACCTGAATGCTGACATGAGGAGTCCTTCCAAATACCTCAGGAACAAAGTAAGTCTGGAGTCAACTTAAATATATTTGCTGAGAATGCTCTTTGTGTTTGGTTTGGGTTTGGTTTT
Source organism: Cichladusa arquata (assembly GCA_026413545.1). Lineage (NCBI taxonomy): Eukaryota > Metazoa > Chordata > Aves > Passeriformes > Muscicapidae > Cichladusa > Cichladusa arquata. The sequence continues at coordinate 62,310,494 of JAOTQP010000870.1, read as the reverse complement.
TTTCCCCACTTGGGTCTGTTTGAAGGAAATCAGTGTATGATTTTACTAAAGACTCTTTTCTGCAACTGGGAAATGTTTGGGCTTTCTGTGAGACCTTTATCTTAGTGCAGCATCTCAAGGATCAAATGGTTTAGATATAAATAATTTTTGTGCTACTGATGGCATCATTTTTTTCAGTTCTGTAGTCAGGGGTGCCCTCCGTTATGAAAGGCATCCACTTGTGCTTGGTTCAGCATGGATCTAATGAATGTGTTCCTTTTAATTGATAGGCTGTTGGAGAGAAGATAGTGAGGGAAGAATTTCCAGATGCTGTAATTTTGAAGCCCTCTGAGATGTTTGGGAGAGAGGACAGATTTCTCAATCATTATGCAAGTATGTACTCTTGGAATAATAAACCCATGTATGGTTTGTGTAACTGCCTGTAGAGAACAGAGAGAAAATGGGATTTGCTTCTGAAAAGCAGGCAGGTGTGTTTTAACAGGAATGTGTGAGATACATAGCAACATACTAAATTCTCACCTCTTGACAGAATTCTTTCTCAGTCTAGTTAGATGTTGCTCTTTGTTTTTATTTTTGTAATAATTTTATTTTGGGGAGGTTGTGTACTTAGCCACTCTCAGGAAACAGCAAATGTAGCCCTCTCATTGCTGTTAATAGGAAAACTAAATGTGTCTTGAAAAAAATGCTACTGCAGTTGGCTGGGAATTCTAACCAATCCTATTTTTTTTAAAGCAAAGTCAATTTTCAGAAGGGATCCACACTCAGCATGGTGTAAAATGTGTTGGTTATTCTGGTACTGAAAGAATTCCCAGATTTTCACTTTTTTATCTGTCAGACATGCGCTGGTTTGGCGGTGTGCCTCTTATTTCTCTGGGCAAAAAAACAGTCAAGCAACCAGTCTATGTAAGTTTTCAATGAAATCCCAATCCCAAATCCTCAGTGGGTGGATTTGTTGCTCTCTGAAACCACCTCTGAAAGAGTGTGTGCATTTCTGTTTTCTCTTGGTAACTGTTGGAATTTGTTCCTCACAGGTGGTTGATGTAGCAAAGGCAATTATTAATGCAATTAAGAATCCTGATGCAAAAGGAAAAACATATGCCTTGGCTGGGTAGGTCACTTCTTCTGATTCTAATTAACTGTAGTACATCTTTTTGGTGTCATTTTTTGGCATGCTGCACAGTACATTTAATTTCTCCATCCATGCACACAGTTTGAGCTGCAATAAATTCCACCTCCTTTTTGGGAGGAAAAATGGCTCAAGCTCTTACTGTGAGTACTCTGGAAATCTTAATCTGGGCCCCACTGCATTTCATGTGATGTATCTGCCCACAAAGAAATAGACAGCTTGGGAAGCATGCTAGACAATGTGGATTTGGGGAAAAATCTGGTACAGTTGTGTGGAAACTACCTGGAATTAGAATGGCTTAGAGACAGTGGATCTACAGTTAGAGTCTGGGTTTACAGTTTGGCCAGAGCAGCTGTGGCTGCCCCATCCCTGGCAGTGTTCAGGGCCAGGTTGGATGGGGCTCTGAGCAGCCTGGGATAGTGGGAGGTGTCCCTGTCCATGGAATGGGTTGGAATGAGATGGTTCTTTCCAACCCAAACAGTTTTATGTTTCTCTGATCTCTTTGAACTTTTGTGGAGACCATGCCAGTTGAAGGCTCAGTTTTTATGCCTGTAACCTCAGGCCTTGGCATTTATGAGATCCTGGGTTTATCAAACTGCTCAGCACTGTGTTCTTGTGCTGTCATGGAGCTTTTCAGAATGTTTTGGAATGGTAGCAAATTGCCTAGTAAGCCAAGGGAGATACCTGACAGCTCAGAGAGCCTAAAATACCAAGGCAAAATCTGAACAAGAAAGGAATGGGAATTCCCAGTGGTTTATGTTACTCTTAAACAGGTGGATGGAGGACTGACTGCTTCATTCTCTCCATCCTGAGAGAGAGGGAATGCATTTTTTGGACAATTCATCTTGCTTTTAAATAGAATAAGATATTCTTAGTCAAGTAAAGGCAAATGAATCAATTTCCCTGCATCCTCCCAAAGCTGGGATGTCTTGTTAATAAAGTGTCCTTAATTCTCTATTTGCTTTCTGGCTTCCAAGTGGGCTTGAACAAACTCCTGTCACAGTGCTGGAGGTCTTGAGTTCAGAATTGGAGTCAGCATGGAAGGAGGCACACTCAGGTGTGCTTTCAAAGCAGAATGCACTTCATGCAATGTGGTTGTGGTGGGTTAGCCTTGGCCAGCAGCCAAATGCCCACCGTCTCTTTCTGCTACTTCTTTTCCATGCTTTTCCCCAGCTCCAGGATGGGCCCTTCCACAGGCTGCAGTCCTCCAGGATAAACCTCCTCCCTGTGAGCCACAGGAGAATGTTTGCTGACAAATTACTTGAATTGAAGAAACAGAGTTTTTGTAGCCTTGGGGGTGGAGGGTTTAAAATAAGGGTTTTTTTTTCCTCTTGCTGCAAATACTGAAGTGTAGCTGACTGAGGTGTGATGTTTGCTGCTTTCCCTTCCAGCCCTCACCGGTACCTCCTGTATGACATGGTCGAGTACATCTACACTGTTTCCCACCACCCCTTCATTCCCTACCCGCTGCCACGGCCTCTCTACCAGTAAGTGGGAGCCTAGTTCAGTGAGCTCTTGGCAGCACAGAAGCATAAGTACTTGTTGCATGGGTTATTTATTCTGCCCAGTTCTTATTTAAGGTGATGGGGTTGCAGAAGTTGCTTTTCCTGAGGTACTTGTTAGCCAGTTTTGAGCCCTCAGCTCAGGGACAGGCCTGCATTTGATGAGCTGAAATGAAGTGGATGCTTGTAGTGAGCTTCACATAGCTGTTCACTCCAGAGTCATTTCTCTCTGACATCTAGGGATAGGATGAGAGGACATAGCCTCAAGCTGTACTAGGGGAGGCTCAGGTTGGACATCAGGAAGAATTTCTTCACAGAAAGGGTGGTTGAACACTGGAATGGCCCAGGGAGGTGTTGAAGAAACAACTGGACATGGCCCTCAGTGCTCTGGTCTGGTTGGCAAGATTGTGATCAGCAAAGGTTGGACTTGATCATTCTGGAGGTCTTCTCCAGCCTAAGTGATTCCATGATTGAATGGCTTTGCTGAGCCAAGAAGTAGCAAAAGGTCCTATTTTGATAAATTTAGTAGCAAACCAAATGATTTTTAATAATATCACAGGGAAAATCTGTGCATATGTTGCTGACTGCAGGCTCTGATAGATTTTTGTGCACAATCTCAAGGATGTGCTACTGAGCCTGGGCCTGATCTTTAGGGAATAATCACATCTTTTTGTAGAGCTACAGTAAATGCCATTTCAGAAGTTGCCCTCAGCATGATGGGGCTGTGTTATTATTTGGTCCTCCTCATTTTTAGTGCAATGCAAATTAATAAACTTAATCAGTCACCAGAGTTAGAACCCTCCTGCCAGTAGGACTCAGCATTGGATCCATGGAAGTGCTGATGGATAACACTTACACCATCCTGAACTGTTGTGGCTGTTCTGTATTGGCTGCAAGAGACACCAGGTTATAGCATGGCTCAGGTGACACAGAGCAGCTTGTTAAAAAGGTGCTATGTGGGTGCTTCTTAGCTTTACTCACATTTGCTGCAGTCCATGTTAGGATTTTTTGTTTATGGGCTAAACTAAGTGGTAGTTCATATTTTTGGGAAAAGAATGCACCTAAAAGGCAGATGAGTTGTGTTTATGTGCAGTAACTCAGTAGCCAGGTGATCACTTCAGCAGGAGGTCCTGCCTGTTCAGTAAGAGATTCTGCTGTTGGTCCTGAGACACTGAGCAAGAGCTGTAGAGTTATTTTCTTTTCCCATCAGATTTCCATCTTTCAAGGGAATCTTCATTTCTGAAATCTGCAGATACCCCAATCCTCACCCTTTTTATAGATTGCTCCAGATTCCACCAGCTTATTTGTGTTGCTGATAACTCATTTAGTTGTCAGCAAGTGTGTTTTCTCCTGGAGGCATTGAATCCAGCTTCGTGACTAATTGGATTGCTGCCTACACTGGCAGAGAACAGAGTTTGGATGAAAGGCAGGGGCAAGACTAAGCCCTCTGATGTGTGGGGAATTGGATGTGGGGTTTACTTTCCCCTCCCACTAATGCTCATTTTAACTTGTAGACATCTGCTTCTCCATTCCATCTGAGGTAAAGTAATACAAGATGCAATAATTCAGGAACAGTTAATAATCATAAACACAACTAAGAACTTGGTGGCTGGCACATCTAGTGCTTTAATGAACTCAGAGCTTGCAAGAACAGTCTCAGAACAAGTTCTTGCTCACCATCTATTAAGTCTGAAATAATTTTTATCAGATTTCTGTGTATCTAGATAAATGACTGCACTTTTGCAATATTTCTTCTGTTTACAGTTTAGTTGCAAGATTCTTTGAGATGAATCCATTTGAACCGTGGTTGACACGGGACAAGATAGATCGGGTAAGTGTGGGACCAGCCAAAAATCCCTCTTGGGAAATGTTTCACTGTGCATTTGTCACTCCCACTTGTAGTTTTGCATTCCCCAAAAGCACATGGAATTGAAAACAGCCAAAAGTAGAGGTTGGATGAGCAAAGTGAGGGGGGCAGCGCTCCCCTCTCTTAGTCAGTTTATGTACCTCTAGATGCACTAAAATCATTTACATCATCCAGGGAATGTTTTGTTTTTTAACAATTGAAGTTGAACTGACACCCTGCACACATTCCAAAATCTCTCTTAACATTCAAGTGCAGTTTCCTGGGAGAATGTTGCCACTTCATGTGGCATATTCCTAACTTCTCAAAGTGTTTCATTGGGGGTGGAGAAATAAAGTTGCAAAAAACCAACTGCAAGCAAGGAAAAAGTAGCAATTGGAAAGTATTAGTGTCAAAATTTGGCATATGTGTAGGCTAGCAAAGATAGTAATGTACATTCCCTAAACTTTCTGCTTTTTGAATTGTGGAGTGACTCTCCCAACTGTTCTGCAGCATTGGAATTCCAATATATTTTGTTATCACACAGTATCAATAGCCTACTTAACCTGATTGTCCCCCAGGATATAATTGTAATATCTCCAAAACCTTTATTCCATTTGCCTCTGTAGTTTCTTGAGTTACATTTCATAAAATAAGCCTGCACAAATCATTAAAACTGCTGCAAGTCAGCTGTAGCATAGGTAGTGTAGGAGGAAATTCTCCATGTCACTTCTGGGTCTGGTTGTTCTCTTTCCAAGCTTTTCTTCATTAAATAATCTGTACAATATTAGATGTGTTTGAGTTAGAAGACCTTTCAAGGAACACCAGCATAAGAGAAATGTTTTCTAGGATATAAACTGTATGGGTTGCATATATGCTAATAGAATTAACCATTTGTCCTGTACAGAACCATGTTCTAAACCATAAACAGAGCAAAACAAGCTACTAGAGGTGATAATTCAACACAACATTTTCTTAACAAGCCAGAATATCCATAACTGGAGTTCATGTATAGCCTTGGAGTTCTGCTTAATTTTGTGGTTGCAATGCAGTAACCTCCCTGATAATGTATGGAGAGGAAAGGAGGGCACTTCCTGCCTGATATTTATTCCTGAATTAAAGCCTGAAAGACTTTTTGCTGGATGCAGAATACCTGTACCTCCTGTTGAAGGTCTTGGTACTCAAGACCTTGTGTAGTTATACCACAGTTACATTTGAATCTCTCCTCTTCCTCTACTTCTTTTGGCAGGAGAATGATTGCATTGAGTGTAAAGCTGTTCATTTCAAGTAAATTACCTTTTTGTTTCCTTACCCTCCCTATTCTTGCTGAAGTTTCACACTACAGACATGACATTTCCTGACCTTCCTGGTTTTGAAGAGCTGGGGATTGAAGCAACCCCCCTGGAGCAAAAGGCCATCGAAGTGCTGCGCCGTCACCGCAGGTTCCGCTGGTTGGATGCTGAGCTGGAGGAAGTAAAGCCAAAAACACAGCCCGTGTAACAGCTGGCAAGGGGGATACTTAAAGCTTCTTCAACTGCCTTTGGATGACCCAACTTCTTTGAGAACTGTGTACATACTGAGTAAAATGTATGAATCATGTAAACTGTATTTCACCAGTGTTGTCTTTTCAGTTATGGGGAGACTGTTACTGCAATGCAGATTTTCTCTCTGCCACAAAAGCAAATAGCATGGTTGCTTAGCTGGTGAGCATTGTAATGTTTTGAAGGCTGGGACTAGAGGGAATGTGCCATTACACTTGTCCCTTTCTCCTTTGTCTCTCAAAGCAAATGTATCACTGAACTTTAGATGCTCCAATGGTTTCAAGAGTGTTGCAGTTTGGGACTAGGTTGCCCAGAACATGCCATTTCCAGCAGGGATTGCTGGGAATGCCACCTATTCAGACTATGAGATCTCAGACAAAGCCCTGGTTTTTAAGCTTTTGACTCTTCTAAACTTGGCTTTCTGTGCTGAACACAGCTCTTAAAGAAAGTGCCAGCCTCCTTTCAGGGAGTTGCAGAGCCACAAGGTCACTGAGCCTTCTTTTCTCCAGGTTAAACACCCCCAGCTTTCTTAGCTGATTGCTGCAGCCAGAGATCAGAATTTCTCACTCTGTATTGCCAAACTACTGTGAAACTCCTGGGCAAAGTGTTTCTCAGATTTCAAGAGTTTACACATTTTGTTGTTCCACATCAAAACTGCTGCTGATGATGTTTACTCTCTGAGAAAGAGGTGGGCTCTTGTGATAATGTGAGTTTTTTGATCCTGCTGTCAAAGGAAATATTAAATTTGACTCTTCATGGATTGCCTATTTTTCTTTTGATAACATAAGTTCAGTGCTTTTAAAATAAATCTGTCAGTTCAAAAGCTAGGGCAAACTGCATATTGTTAGTAATTTGAGCCTTTTATTATTTTTGACTGCCAGCTTTTCTCTATCAGACCCTAACTCTGTAGTCTCATTAGCACTCATTTGCTAAGTGTGGATCTGGATTTATTGCATGTTGCTCACGTCCTGCTGTGAAAGCTCTCCTGTTCCTGAGCTGCTTCACAAGAGTACAGAGAGATGCAATTATCACATAGCCCTTCATGGCTAACGAGCAGTTTCCATTTTCAGATGGCAAAGTGCTGCAGGAAAAGCTGGCAAAGGCAGTGTTGGAATGTGAGGTGCCAGTTCTGGAAATGTTTACCATGGTGCAGTGATTTATTTTCCCCCCCACCCCCCATTCAAAGCAGAACTTTTCCAGTTGCACCCCTGAACTCTCCTACAGGCTCTTAATTCAGACAGCCATTAGAGAGTGGGAAAGGGGTGAATATCCATGAGACATTTATTTGAAGCAGCTGTTCCATATCAGGAATATGTGTAAAGTGGAGCATCACACCACAAGACTTTGCCTTACACAGCACTTGCCCTATCCCACCCTGCAGAAACTATGCTGTGATTTCTCCTTAGTTACCTTTCTGAAGCAATTCCCTTATTTTCTAATACAGTCCTGAGTACAGAATTGCTGTAATCCATAGAATTGCTAAGGTTGGAAAGGATCTCCAAGATTGTTTAGTTCAATCTTTGGTTACCACCTTGACATTTAGACCAGAGCACTGAGTGCCACATCCAGTGGTTTCTTGAAACCTCCAGGGATGGGGTTCCACAGTGTCCCTGGGCAGCCCCTTCCAGTCCCTGACCCACTCTTTCCATGAAAAAATTCCTCTTGATGTCCAACCTGAATCTCCTTTGGTACGTCTTGAGGCAGTTTCCAATTGTCCTGTCTCTTCTTACCTGGGAGCAGAGCCTGAATCCCACCTGGCTGCCCCCTCCTGTCAGGGAGTTGTGCAGAATCAGAAGGTTCCCCCTGAGCCTCCTTTTCTCCAGGCTGAGAAAAACTTAAAGGTTTCTCCAGTTGCTTAGAGGGCAGATTTTAATGACTGAGAGGAGCATTCATGCTGGCAGTAATTATTCTGTAGTTGCCTCTCTCTCCCTGCTGTTATTTCTTCTTTTCTCTCTGCCCTAAGAAATGCACATGGATATGATTCTATGAAATGAGATCAGAGGACTGTTGCATTTAAAGTAATCCAAATTCTGAGCAATATTATTGTAACTCCTTTGAGGCAGGGGAGCAGAAGGTGAAGGGCACTGACGAAAGAGCAAAGAGAAGCTGGTGGCAGAATGGAGAACAGTGTGCTGCTATCAGTCTTCTTTCCTGGGACTTACTCCCTAAACACCATTCCTTCTTGGAAAGCTTAACATCAGTTGGGCTTGTTGCAAACTACAAAATGGAAATTTCCTTTCTCAGCCTCACTAGGGAACGTCAGGGATTTTGTTGTCGAGATTCTGGTTTGGAACAGGATGTGGAATCCTGGAGAAACATCTATAGCGACGTGTACATTGCTTTACCCCTATAGCCACAGACCTGGCTTGCACTGAACCGCCAGTAGTCGGAGCTGCTGCTTAGCAAATCCTGATCCCGGTTTTCCCTCCACCTCTTCCGGAGCCTCCTTGCCCAACATTCATCCTCCGGGCCGATACAGCTGGTTAAAAAGCCATTAAATACCTTCCTTCAGAGTTTATTGTATATACACATCCGAAGGGTAGTGGTCAACAGCTCACTATCCTGATGGACATCGGGAACGTGGTGTCCCTCAGGAGTTCATACTGGGACCTGTGTTATTTAATAACTTTTAAATGATGCAGCCAAAGGGATTGAGTGCACCCTCGGGAAGTTTACAGATGACGCTAAAGCAGAGCTGTCACACCTGGAGGACAGGACGCCATCCAGAGGGACCTGGCACAGGGTGCCCAGAGCAGCTGTGGCTGCCCCTGGAGGTGTCCAAGGCCAGGCTGGATGGGGCTCTGGGCAACCTGGGCTAGTGGAAGGTTGCTCCCCTCCATGGCAGGGGGATGCAACTGGATGATCTTTACCCTTCCAACCCCACCCATTCTGTGATTCTGTGATTTTGGCAATAGAGGCGCATGCTCCTTGTTTTAAAACCGAGTTCACATGTCAGGATTATCCCTGAACCTTAACCCAAACCTCTAAATGGAGGAGATGCCTCTCAGCTTCTGGTCCCTGGTCAAAGCAGTCTGTCTCAAGAAGCCCAGTTCTGCCAGAGAGCACCTCAGGTGCTGTGAGGGATTTGTCCAACTGCCTGCACCTGAGGAGCCTTTCCAGTGTGCTCAGGTGTGGCTGGAGGGAAGACTGGAGACAAAGGTGACAACAAACTGGTTAAAGCAGCTCTAGGTGGGGGTGAGGATGCATGGTAAGAAGTTAGTTTGGCTCTGGCAGTCGTGATTTTGGGAGCTCTGGTGAGCTGCTGCCCTTCAGCCAGCAGTGCCTGTGGTAAGTCACTCTCTTGCCTTTTTACTGTCTGAAATATTTGTCATGGGCTGTACAGATTCAAGAATGGATGGTTTTGCAAGCTGGGGCTTCAGTGAGCAGCTGAAGAATACTCACCTGGAGAAAACTGGTTTCTTTTGGGTTTGTGTCTTGTGGTTGGTTTCTCAGGGCTGTAATGGTATCAGTGCCTCATTTTGTCCCTGTTAAGGTGTTTGTGTTGTCTCTCTGCTATGGAACTAACTGGTGTGGAAGCCTTAAATTTATGTTAAGTTTGTGAAGTGCAGGTTTTGCTCTCTGTGAATTTGTCTCCAGGACTTACAGAGGGAAGGGTGGGAAATAGGAGCACTTACACATTCTGTAGGTACAGCTTCCTTGGGAAGTTCACCTCTAGCTAATGTTGCTGTTAATTAAAATAATGCCAGTGCTGCCACTGCATTTTTTGAGCCTCTGAAGGCTGAGGGCAGCCTGGGTAAAGCAGAGGTTGTGTCCCAAGAGCATGTCAGAGCAGTAATTTAGTAACACAACTGAGTGAAAATGAAAACAAAAGATGTTCACCTGTTTCCAGTTTTGACAGCATTTTTCTTACCTGTTTTTCCCCCATGCTTTATACCCTTAAGTTGGGGTTGGGTAGGAAAGAAAGAGCCACTCATTTTTCCATGTTTGTTGCTCCCCAGGCCACTTTATTCCTTTCTTTTTGCTGCCTTTAGTGTTTTCCCAGAAAGAAGAATAGTGCCTTCAGTGTTTTCCCAAAAGAAGAATATCTCACATCCTTGTGTTTTCTTGAAACAAAAAAAATCTAGTGATAGAGCATAAATTAAAGAACAATTCCCTTCCCCATTAATTAACTTTTACTGTAAATATTTGAAATTTTTCGTGCTAGTCTTCAAAGACGGTCTTAAGTCTATTTGAAATTCCTGATCTGACTTACCCAGGCCACTGATTTCATTTTAGAGCCACAGACTCATCATCCCTGGGCAGCTTATCCCCATGCTTGATAACTCTTTCTGTGAAGAAATTCCTGCTGAAAAGGAGAAAATTCAGAAATGCAGAGGAAATGCTTCCCTCCTTGGCTGTGTGCTCAAGCCTGCTTGGCTTTACTGCATGTGCAGCAGGAACCCACCTTGGGAGGAAGGATTTGAAAAGGAAGCAAAGGTTTTATTCTGTAGTGTCTGGTGGAATGGAAAGAACAGCCAGTCTGGAGACAGGAGCTATTTAAGGGACAATTAACTGCCAGTTTCTTTAAGGGGAAATTGAGTCAGAGAAGAGACAGAATCATTTAATCTGTTGCTGAGGGATTAGATTAGTTCTGATCAAACCTTGTGTGATGAAATTGTGATAATCAATAATAAGATAATTAAAAAGAAACCACACTGCTTTTATTCACATCTTTTTTTGCTTGGCTTCTCTAGAGTCAGGAGATAAATTTAGATTTACCTTTTCATTTTCCTCCCTCTTTGTGAAACTGCAGCCCTGTTGAAACATCGAGTGTGCTCATTATCAACAGGGTATAGAGCCCTGCTTGCACCAAGTGTGCTCCAGTCAGAATCAGTGGGCAACATTGGGCCAAATTATTATTTGAATTTCGTCTGTCTCATGTCAAAAGCAAAAGAAGAAAAATTGTAGTTTTCAGAAAGTTAGATGATTTGCTATTGGTTTCAGCTGTTTGTCACTATTCCTGTGCATATCACAGCACAAGTTTTCCATTTCTGTACAAAGTACAGGTAGGTCCCTTTGTTCTCTGGTTAATTTTTTTTTTTCTTATTTGGTTGATGTTCTGGGTTTTGTTGATGCTATTTAGTCAGCTGTATATCTTTCTTCCTGTACCCATTTTCCAGTGCAGTGCATTCTGCATTAATTTTCTGGTACATAACCTGAGGTTTTTTTTTAAATATTCACAGACTGGGAAGCCTTTTCCCCTTGTGCTGAGATCCAGGTGAGGTGAGGACATCCACCAGCTTGGCAATTAATTACCAGCTCTGAGAGGGCTAAAGGGCAGAGCTGCTCATGGTCAGCCACCCAAAAGCCCCCAGTAATCTGTGCAAGACCAAAGACTGCCAGTGACAGGGAGGGTCCATCAATCCCACAGACCAGGGTCACATCCCATCCTCTGTGCCTGCAGTCTGGGATGGAGCTCCCTGCTGGGACCCAGGCACTGACAGTACCTGGGTCTTCAGCTCAACTTTCTGCAGCAAATGTGATTTTTAGCAACTGTTTTACACTTCCCTGACACTGGCAGATTCTGCCTTCAGTTATCAGTCACGGCTGCAATATCAGATTAGGTTTCAAACCGTGTTTTTCCTGATTTTTGGGACACTTGGTATTACTTTGGAGCATGTTTTTTCCATCTGTTCACTGTGAATCTGCTTGGAGTCCCTAGTTCTCCCAGACAAAGCAAAATGGTACCTGGCAGTGTGTGTTTGCCTGCAGAATTCCCCAGAAATGTGCCATCTGTTTCCAAGTGCCTAAAGCAGCACCGGGAATGGCAGCAGCTTTGGAGCCCAAGCCACACCTCGCTTGTGCCCTGCTGTGGTGGGCACACAGAGCTCTGAATTCAGCTCTGAAGTCAGTGCTGGCTTCTCTAATTCCATTTATATTCCTGTTGCAGTGGTTCAAAAGAGATTTGTAAATGTAGGTCAGTTCTGTGTGGATTATTTAACAGCCATTCTCACTGGAAGTGTTGTTTATGCAAGTTTCAGGACTCAAATCTGGGAGCTCCGTGGTGCAATGGCACACATCTTCCAGCTACTACTTCTGTGGGAAAGGGAGTTTGATAAAGGGGAAATTCTTGTTGTACACAGGCAATTTGAGGAGCTATTATCAATTTGCTATAATTCAAGGAGTAGTGATGCTGTGCTGGAGCTCTATGCTGACAGCCTCATCCCAAAAGGGCTGAGACAAATATTTGCAAACCTTTATGAGCAACTCCATAGCATTGCCAAGTTTGTTTTTGCACTTTGAATTTGTGGTTTTTTTGATGTTGAAGGGGTGTGGGTGCTGTTAGTGTGGATGAACTGAGCCTGGCTCCCTCTTCACCCTGCCCCAGAAATGCTCCCTAATGTGTTCAGCTCAGTCTGCATCGAGTTCCATGTCTCTGGGACTGCCATGCAAGTCAGTTGGTTTAAGTAATAGCACACTGTGCTGCAATCTGCTGCATAATTATACACTTAATTAGATTCACAGTTTGCTACCTCTGTCACACTGTGACAGGGCTTGCTGCTCTTTAGGGAGGGCAAAAAAAAACTCATCTGGTTATAGCTCAGAAAAGCATCACAACAGTTGATTTTTCTCCCTGAAGGTTTCAGTTCCTCTTAGAAGAACCTGCAGAACAGATTAAAGCTCAAGTAATTACTGTTTATTAGATGTTGGTGGTGAACACCCCCCAATTAAAATAGGCCTTTAGGCTTGCAGGGGAAAATCCCTGAGAACAAGATGATGATGGCAAACACACTTAGAGCTACGGGATAAGCAGAGAGGAAATGTCAGTGTGTGAGTTCTGATGGAGCTGTGATTGAGGTCTTACATCACCATAACAGAATGGCCTGGGTTGGGAGGAACCTTAAAGATCATCCAGTTCCACCCCCTGCCATGGGCAGGGACACCTTCCACCAGCCCAGGTTGCTCAGAGCCCCATCCAACCCAAGCAATCCTATGATTCTATAATTATGTCATTTGATCCTTCACAGAAAAATCCTTCCATCCTTATCTGTGAAATGAGATGAAAAAATGGCCATAAAAATTTTATTTCTCATCCTGTTCATCCTCTTCCTTTCAAGACAGAAACCTTAGAAGTGTCTGACTGCTTGAAGGCTCCACAGATGGGCTGTTTTCCTAAGCAAGGCACTGCAACAGTGCAGCATATCAGGGACTGTGTCAAATTGTCCACACTTGTAAATGTTCAGAAACATAAGGCAGCATCTCCCTCTGTAAGGGAGGAGTCCTTCACAACATCTTGCTGCTGCAATTATGGCAGATTGCATTTGCACAGACCCTGCTAAGCCACTGTGAAGTTGATTATTGTGCATTTCCCTGAGCAATGCCAGGATTTAAGAGCCTATGCTGTTAATTAAGTGGTTGTGGTTGTTCCTCTGTGTCTCTCAGTACTGGTGAGGCCACACTTCAAATTCTGTGCCCAGTTTTGGGCCCCTCACTTCAATAAGGTCCCCTCTGTTTACACCATCCCAGCCTCCTTGCTTGATAACCCCATCCACTGTTTCTTCACCAAGCTGCTGTGTCACTCTCTCCCTTCTTCACCATTCTTAGTTTAAAACTCTCCTCATCAGGTTGGACAGCTTTCTGTCTTGGCTTTTTTAACTCTGGTGATTTCATCACCTCAAAAAGATTACTAGGAATAGGAAAGATACAGTAAACCTTGACCAAAAATGTAATACACATAATAATAAGGCTTGTGCAAGTGTTTCATACCTCTGATCTGTAGCAGTTTCCCATAATGGTGTTTAGGGTAATTTCACAGTGCACACAGCCCATAAATCTTGCAATGGAAGAGCCACTCAAGCTCTGTATCAAAAAGGGCTCCTTTTCCCCCTGCTCATGGAAGGCTGTTCCAGAACTTCATAATTCTGATCCTTAGAAACTTCTCCCCAATTTTCAACCCACATCTTTCCTTGGGGAGTGTAGATAAACAAGTCCATATATTTTTCTTAAGCCAGGATTGTCTTTTAGCTTAGAAATTTTTCTCCTTTTTGTTTTTCCCTCCTAGGAAACCAAAGAAGCAATCAACTTCTTAGGCAATTTCATTTTCAACTTCATTTTCTCAGGCAAGACAAAGTAAACAATTTTCTTCTTAGTTTCTTTTCATTCCAAGGATTTTCTTAACTGCCTTCATAGTCTTGTCCTATTAATCTCTTGTAATCATTCTGTAATCAAGCAGCAAATGGAGCCTTCATTCTTTTTCAGTCTGAACACAACAGAGGAGAAATGCTGATCGATCTCTGAATAGACGCTTTACTTGGTTTATTTCATGTGATTTCTACAATTATAATCCTTTAGTTCACCCAATTTTTTTTATTGATTTCCCAGCCTTTCTGAAAAAGCCTGATTTAACAAACTAATGATGTGGCTTCTCATTGTTATGGCTATATAAGCAGCATTTTAGAAGTGATGTCTGGAGTAGAAACTATCAACTATTTTTGGTAATAAGAATGTAAAACCAAGCAAACCACAAAGCAACCAGATCTCCTTGTCCTCTCCACTTAAAGAATAGGTGTTTTATGCAAGACACTTCCTATGGGGAAAAAAATTGAACAAAAAAACCCCTGAAAATTCATAACTGCCTAAGAATAAAAAGGGTAGGAAAAAGATTGTCTCTGTTTGAGGTGGGAATATTGGGTGGCCCTCAGCTTTGAAAATAAGGCTATGGGGGCAGGGAGGTTAAGGGAATGTACAAATTGATACCTACCAGTTTTGGTGTTTAAGGAGAGTGTGTTTCAAGGTTGAATGAAGTGCCTCTGGAGTCCACAGGTAAGGGCTTTTCATTTTATTGCCAACAGGACTGAGAATTTTTAGAAGGAATTATTGATTTTTGCAAAATTTGCTTCCACTCAGTCCTAAGGCTTGAAGTCCTCTGGCTCCTGCAGAGCATGGCTCTAGAGCAAACTTTGTGGCTTATATCCAGAGGGAAGGCAGGGGTTTTCCTGATTCCTTTCTCCACAGCAGGAGCTCTGGGAGGTTTTGGATGAGGAAAACCTGTGCTGCTCTTGGACATGAGGTACTTCAGAAGGGTGTGAGAAGCTGCTGCTCTCAGCTGGGTGCTGCACAGCTGAATGAGCAGCCTCAAGCCAGCTCTCAGGGGTGGAACATGGGGAGAAAAAGGTAAGTGCATTCCTTAGTATGGTGCTACCAGAGTGGGGACTCTTATTAGCCAAGTGGGGGACTCCCCCAGTTGCCAAAAGGGACACAGAAGTTTGGAGGTCACAGTGAGTTTAGGTGAATGCAAGGCAGTGGTCCAGCCAGGTTAGTCCAGTGCAAGTGTAGTAAACACAGAGCCAAACACTGAAATAATTGCAAGGCTTTAGAAAACATTCAGAAAACAGAGGCCTTGCTGCTTTGTGTCTCTGGTCGTTTGCCTAAATTCCTTCCTAACATTGAGATTTGTCTTTTTCTTCTTTGAATGGTTCTCTGACACCTTTAAAATTGATTTTATCATCCCTATAAAACAGTGGAAATAAACTCCCCTCAAAAGGCTGTAGTCAGGTTGCACATTTTCCAATGGCCCACACTATCTTTGGCTGAAGATTTGCTAGAACAGTTCTTATTGCCTTTTTACAGCAGCCAGATCAAGTTCTTGCTGGGCTTTGACCCATCTAATACTCTCCCTGCAGATCCCCACCACATTGTTGTATTTCCAGCAGAAACCTGGTAAGTTGAAGTCCCCCACCAGAAGATGATGTTAAGGGGTAGTCAGCAAATGAAATTACATGTGGATATTCACTTTTTCTCTTAGGGATTGTGATCAGGGAGTTGTGATTATCTTGGGGTTTTAAAATTTTTAATCTGCAAACCCCTACTGTCTTCAGGCAGAAACTTATTTTGAACGCCTGGAAGAGGAGAGGGTCTCAATGTAGGTTTGAAATTAGAGAAAATATTACTAATTTAGGTTTCTGTCCAGGCTTGCAGCTGTGCAGAGCTCTAGTCTAAATATAATTGTATGGGAAGTAAAAAGTTCTGAGCCTGCAATTTCAGGTCTGTGGTGAGGACTGCTGTATCTTCTCTGATGTGATGCAAGGAAAAAGGTTTTAATTGTGAGAGTTGTTCCAAGAGACAGTGACATCTTCATCCCTGGAGAGTCTCAGAACTAGGTAATTTTTCATGGAATCATCTCAAGAATAGCTTGGCTTGGCAGGGACCTTAAAGATCATCGAGTCCAAGCTGTGGCTACTGTGATTGATCACTGGGAACCAAACAGTGGCCTCTCCATCTCTGTGTGTGGATGGTGTGCTCCCAAAGCTGTTACCAGTTAAACAGAGCCTGAAGGTGTCTCCAGATCACAGTTTAGACAGCTGTGGGATACAGGGAGCTGAATTTCACCCAGGAGATGGAGTTCCTGTGCCTGCTGTGCCATCCCAAAGCCAGGACAAGCACTGCACCTTGAAAGGGCTCTCCAGCACCCTCCAAGGAAAACCAGATTTGATGAAGGAGCTGATCAGCCATCCTCTTTAATTTAAGAGATATTATTTTCTCTGTAGCTGTTTGTGTTTCTTTTTAATCACTTTAAACCACCCTGGAGCAGCTCTGCCTCGCTGCTGCTTGTCTTAAGGGATGAGCTGTGAATTAGGAGTGCTCAGTGTTGAAGTGCTTTTTCATCCAGGATGTTTAAGGCTCCTGGCTGAAATTCCAGACAAATCTCCTTAGTTCCAGCACGATGGCTTACTGTAGATCCTGAAGAGAGATGCTTAATCAAGAAATCTGACATGAGCTTCAGAATTCAATGATGGCAGGGCTGATTTCTTTGTTTTCTTTTTCCATGCAAAAGTGCCCTTTTCCCTCCAATTTTCTGTGAAGTTTTGTAGTTTGGTTTTTTTCACTTGTTAAACTTTTCCACACTTCATTTGAACCATTTTAAAATAAAGTGGGGTTCCCCCTCTCTCCTAAACAACCCTTCAGATGAGAATCTAAGCCTATTACTACAGAAAAACTAAATTTTCCAAGTGATATCCTGCACTTCAGGAGTCATTCCTACAGCTTTGAAATCAATATCTGCCTGTGAGGAATTTCACCTTGTCTTTCCTCTGTGGGACAAGGTCTTTGCAGTTGGAGAAATGCAACTCCATTTGCTCCTTGTAAATACTTTCTGAAAATGCTGGAGGAAAGCTGCATAATTCATCAGAGAAGAGTTCTGTTTTCTAAATAGTTGAGCTGCATCTCTTCCCACTTCCTACTTCTGCCTATATTCACCCCCTGATTAAAGCCAGGAACATGCAGTGAGATAGGCAGGCAAGGATTTAGCCCCAAATGTGTCTCCCTTGCTTTCCAAAATGTTAACAGAGCCCTTACACAAGCTCCCAGCAGGTTTGAAGTGTGGCCACCCCGTAGGAAGAGCCTGTGCTGAATTTCTCAGACACAGATCAAGATGCTCTGTGCTGCTCCTCCTGCTCAGCAGCCCTTGTGTAACCACTGCAAACTCGACATTTTCTGTGTAATGTGTGTGCAAACACCCAGGGCAAGCACCAGGAGACACCTGAGCACTGGGCTGATCACATCTTATTTCCCACACAGGCATCCAAGGATGAGTTGTGTAAGGATTCTTCTCTGTTAACAACTGTTGAGGGGTTTCTTTTTTCCTTTAGGAGAATTTCTAGGCTTTCTCTCCTCTGTGGAAAATTGCTATATCAGAGATTTATGTCTTTCTGTTGCCTTTTACAGAAATCAGGCAGTGGTGGCACTGCTAGAGAGACAAGGGCAGCTGCTTGGGCAGAGAGAAATCAGGTGGCACTTGAGTAAAGAGCATTTCTTGGACACTTTTAGCACAGGTCCTGCTCTGAGGCTGTGTTTTATGGTTTATAAGATGTGCTGGCATGTGAGCTGCCAGGGAATGAGCTAGTGAGGATTTCTAAGGCTGATTTGATTCAGGGGCTGCTGATGGTGGCTTAGAGGAACCCTTATGTCCTCTAGGGGAGCATCAGTGCTCCTGGGGAGTCATTTTCATCTCAGGAAAAGTTGTGGGAGCTGTCAGTGGTTGCACCCTCAAGATTATTTGACAAGCGGTAACTTCACACACACTCCTATTGAGTTGGGGAAATTGGTATAAAATTGTTACTATAAACAGGCTCAATTATTGTGAAATACAGATTATACTGACATAAACCAAGCCTGCCATGGGCAGGGACACCTTCCACTAGCCCAGGTTGCTCAGAGCCCCATCCAGCCTGGCCTGGAACACTGCCAGGGATGGGGCCTGTCATTACAGTTAAATTCCAAGCTATAGCATTGTTTTGAGAGAACTCTGTGTTTAATGCCAATTGTTTTTAATTTGTCTTTAAAAGCTGCTTCATAAATAGTTTAATAATTCAGCACTTAATCTGTTAATGCAAGTTCTAATTGAGCTAAGAGAGACCGGAACATTCAGTAGCTCACCTAAGATAAAGCTATTTTCAGTTTCAACTCAAAAAGAGTGCATTGGGAGCAATGCTTTACCTGCAGGGATACACCATGCTATTCCATAAGTGGATTTGCAGAAAACTCCTTTGTGTTGCTG
Organism: Cichladusa arquata; assembly: GCA_026413545.1. Classification (NCBI taxonomy): domain Eukaryota; kingdom Metazoa; phylum Chordata; class Aves; order Passeriformes; family Muscicapidae; genus Cichladusa; species Cichladusa arquata. The sequence goes on along the minus strand of JAOTQP010000870.1, from coordinate 62,291,986 downwards.
TCATATTCTTCCCAATGTGTTACAGCCCAGAAAAGTGCAAAGACATCCTCTGGCTGATTCTCTCAGTTTCTTCCATTCTTGGTATCAGATCCTGTTCTGCTACTGTCTATGAGATTTGAACTCCTGTTGGATTTCCCCCACACAGGTGGTTCCCCACTATATGGACAGATAGCCATGGAATAATCCCACTCATCTGAAAGCAGGGCCTTAATTTTTATTTTTTATGTTTTTACAGTTCACAAAATCTGCAGCCTGAAGGAACAATTAACCCTCTGAAGAACCTCTGCTGCAGATCTCGTATGCATCACAATAATTGATCCATTTCCTGACCTTTGGAAAAGAGTGCTGTGAACTATGATGTCATACCTCAGCTGAAGCAAAGCTCTAGGCCATGCTTCATAGTTTGATAACACTTGTATTAATAAAGAAATGTACCCTATGTCTACTGCTTGACATAGGAAAGGTGTAGAGTCAGCAAAATGTTAATTTTAATAGTAATAATAATTTTTACAGTATCAGCTAGTTGCACATCAATCTGCCTAATCATCCCATGTCTCAAATGTACTACATTTGTTTCTGCTTCTCCAACACAGAGCTGTGTAAAAGCTGAGCTCTAGAACAAAGCAGAAATTAGCTCACAGACCGATGGAATTTCAGCTCCTTAGACTTGAAGTTCAATACTCAGATAAACACATACTCCTCTGAATTATGGACAGTGGGAAAAGTCCTCTGACACTTTTCCATATGTACACCAAAAGTCAATACCATGCTTCTAAAAACACTTGAATTTGTTCTAAGCATGTTCACCCTTTCCACTTTAATAAAGGGAAATAGCACATGAGAAATTCAAATTATTTTCTAATGTTTCTTCCATGCTGAAAAAAACTTGGGCCATGCATTCTCTGTTTTCCATATCTTTCTTCCATTTTGTCAGAAGCTGCTTTCAAAGTCCTTATCTTTGTTACTGCAGGAGCCAACAACTCAAAGGAAAGCACTTACAACTGGTTTACATTTTCTTTGTGAATATATACCAAAAGGGAATAGAAAATTATTTGGGTTTTTTTTTTGTATTTTCATGCCAAAATATGTGATTTAAGAATTTCATTTAGTTTTGCAAATGCATCAGGGCTTGGGAGGAAATTTCAGTCATTCCAGCTTATAAATTTGGTTTGGCTAAGAGCTGAAGCTGCAGCTGAACGCTGCTGAATATGGAGTTAGAGTTGGTTTGTGTTTCTCCTTGAGTGTTTGAAAGCAGTAGTGAAAGTGAAAAGAAATAATTATAATTAGAATGGAAGAAGGTTCTTGGGTTTTGTTTAAAAGTGTTTCATCCTTCTTGGAAAAAATAAATCTCTAGACCTCAAGTATGTATATTTTTATGCTGACAGATACGGTGTTTCTCAATTTCCTTCTAAAGGCAAAACCTCTCTCTGACCCTTGAATCCCCATTCCATTGATTATAAATCAGGAGGGAGAAATAATGATTCTCTCCCAAGAATGTTGCCATGTGGAAAAAGGCAGGGCAAGACCCTCTGGGGTAACAGGCATGGACCATCAAAACAGTTGCCTAAAATAGAAACATCTCAGTGCAGCAGTCACTGCAAGGAGCTGCTCAATGGCACTGGAAATCTCCTGGTTCCACAGGTCAGATCCAGACCCAGGTGCCCTATGGAGATCCAAATATCCCATCTGAGGCTGCAGTCACATAAAGCAATCAGCAGGAGAAAAACAGCAGAAATGGGAAAATTTCCTATGCACATAAGATCAGCAGAAATGAAGTTCCTCATAAAACACTATTTCCTCCCTTGCAATGAAGTGAAGGCAACAATTTCACGATAGATGTATTTACTGTTGGTGAATATAAGAAAAACCTGTCAGTCACTGATCCTGTTTTGTGACACTGATCCAATATATTCTGGAAATGTTGGCATATGCTAATATCTGCTGAAGTATGTATTGCCTGCAGTTAATGTGACTGAATAGATCCAAGGTCATATTTATTAAGAAACAGGTCCTGGTACAAAAAACCACAAGGGGTTGCCACATAATCAGATAGTGAGACCACAGTTCTCAGTCTAAGTACCAGTAACCAAACATATTTGCTCACTTTATAAGAACACCAGAAAAGAACGGCCCACATAAAAATAAGTACAGAAATGTGCGAGAAAAATGCACTAAAGGATACATTAGTACAGGTTCAAACCAAATTTGAACCTTCTACCTTAATTTAAGGGATTTAGAAAAAAAAATATTAAAGTGATGTTGCTTTCTAATTTTCCAGGATTATGTATAACAGTCTTGTCCCTGAATAGAGAATTACTGATGTCTTTCTATTTGGCAAATGCCTGTTGGTTGGACACAAATACAAAATGCATCATTAAAATGCACTATGTGGATCAGGAACATCTTTTGTGGAGCTTTGGACTGGTGACTGCACAACTTGCTTGACTGAATTTTTACCAGTGAAAGGATTAATATGGGCAGTAGCAGTTTGATTAATAAACAAACAAAAATCTTTAATACAAGCTATTATAATATTCTACTAGCAAGGGATCAAAATTCTAAGTCTTTTCTCTAACAAGCATAAAAAGCCTCTGGAAATTCAGAATCATAGGGTTTTAAATTTTGTTTAGAGGTTTCGTAGAGAAAACTGCTGCAGGGTGTTGTTGTGACCCAAGGGCAGGACCCAACACTTGGCTTTGTTCAACCTCAGTTAAACCTTGTGGATTACTCCAGATTTACACTGTAGAGGTCAAGGTCTTGCTCAGAACTGGTGGCTCATATAAGTCAGTAACAGGCTGGGACCATTAGAAATACTGGGACTATTCCGGATTTTGAGCACCAATGTTGTCTGTGCTGATAGGAACCTGCAAGTTCAGTAAAGCCAGCATATTCCTCACATAATTCCAACCTTCATTCCTAATGGAGCTTATGTTCAGCACAAAACTCTGTGCTGAAGTGGTCATGGTTTTGACAAGCAGAGTGAGGCTAAAGACAAAATGCTTAAGCAGAAATGTACTAAGTATGTGTTGGAATCTGTGTAAAATACAAACTCCATTTGCCAGAAGCAGGGATCTGGGGCAGCATTGACATTCAGACCAGCACAAGTAGGTCTGATACAATAGCAGGAATGGTCTCAACCTCAGGGAAACAAATTAGTAGCTAAAAAAACAGGATCTCTCTGTATTCCTTCTAAAATAAGTAAGTTTACTCCAGCTACCAGGCATGAGGTTGTGCAAAACAGTCTTGAAGAGGGTCAATTCACACTGAAATAATCCATAGATTTACAGGAGATTAAAGGAAGTGTTTCCCCCCATACTAAAAGAAAACTTCTTACTTACAGAAAGCAAGAGGCAGATTAAATCATGAGTGAAATTTCTTCTATTTGCATCATATTTTTTCTGCTGTTAAATTCAAAACAACACCAGGAAATTAGAGCTGTATGAAAGCACACTGTTGTTTCTGAAAACGACATCTTGAAGTTGCACCTGACTACAGATTTGTCATGTTTTGGCTCATTTATACCTTGTCTTTCAATCTTCTTTTCATCACCCCTACCTTTAAGCCAAATTCTTCTTGTCCTTGCTTCTGCTACAGTTATTACATAAATCTCCACTTCTCATTCTAAGTTTAGTGATTCCCATGGCTATAACCTCCCCAAGTCCCTCTTCTTTAAATTATAAACAAATCCAAAAAGTTATTATCAGACATCTCTCCAAACAGACAGGAACATATGCACAGGTGCAAATCTAGAAAGCAAGGGCTCTCCAGTGGTGTTTCTCAGTGGAATTCCTGTGCTCACTGCTCATGCAGAACATGGGAACCCCTCTGCAGTTCCCCATAATCAACCAGCACTGTGCAATATCCTGTAGATCCCTGCCCTGTTGGTAGCATCTTACACAGTTTCAGCCCCAACACCCCAAATTTGTCCACAAGTTTGCCCTTCTCTTCCAGCCCATGACACAATAACCATCCTTCATTAAACTTTGTAAGGGTCTTATCACCTTCCCAAAAGTAGAGACTTCTCACTTGTGCTACACAAGATTTCCCTACAGTTCCATTCAAGAAAAATATATTTATTTCTATTTACCAATCATTACTGGCTGCAAAGTAACACAGAAAAAGAAATTACTTCTTCCTAAAGAATATCTGACTAAGGAGGGGTGTGCTGGCCAAATCTTAGCTGCAGAATCATGGAGCAACTCTTGCAGGTCACCATCACAAATTACAAGCTCATACAGAATTTCAGACTCACCAAGATGAACAAGTTTCTGCAGCCCAAAAAAGAATTATGTGTAGGTAGAAGGACATCAGTCCTTCTCCTCTGCCTCCAACAACAAGGGGAAGATCAGCACTGCTTAAATCTCCTCATGTATCATTAATATTGATGATGGAAACTAGTGGGGTACATGGGAAAAATGAAGGGTTTTTAAAGAAGATAGGCACATCTGAGAAGACTTCAAATACAGCAGCCCCAGCTACAACCTACACATGCCACAACTTCTCTGGGTAACCTATTCCAGGATCTCACCACCCTCGCAGGGAAGAATTTCTTCCTAATATCAGGTCTAACCCTGCTCTCTGTCAGAGTGAAGCCATTCCCCCTTGTCCTGCCACTCCAGGCCCTTGTGAATATTCCCTCTATCATTCCTGGGGGTTCCCTTCCCTTCTCTCCCTGGAAGAGCACAATTAAGAAGAAAACATTATAATTTTCACTTGCGTGGCTATTATGAGGCAAAATAGACTTTTGCAGCATGTAAATGTGCAAGCCAAATTCCTAGGAGCCCATAAAGGTATGGCATTTGTTCTGCACTGAGATACAAAAAAGATACATTGGATGTTTCAGAAAAGAATAAACACCCATCAGTAATATTTTTTTATCCTTCAAAGCCATATATTTAGCTTTACTGAACACTGAATGCAGGTTTAAATAGTCAGCCTTAGAATGCAGTATAAGTCAAGATTACTTTAAATTTCTGAGGCCCTGACAGTTTTTAGGCCTGGAATGTGCAGCCATTCAGAGAAAGCATCAATGCTACAAACTCTTGTATTAACACTGCCTAACCTTTCCAAATGTACAACCACTTAAAGCAGATTTCAGAACAGATATGGAAAACAATGCTCACAATATTAGACATTTCTTATCTTCTTTTAGTGCTCACTACTATGATCTAAATGGAAGATGATCCTCACCAACTCGTTCATTAATGTGCATGCACAGAAAAAACTAATTATGTACTTCAAGATAATTCACTGCCAACTTACTTTTCACATAAAGTCTTTTAAAGTATAGACATACAATATTAATAAGGAGAACTATTTCTACACTTCTTCTTCTGAGAAGCTCCACATTCTCATAAACAGTCCTATAAAGGAAGGCCATTGAGTAAAAAGCTTACTTAACTAACTTTTAAAGGAAAATCTGGAATCAATACCCTTGAAATCAAATGCATATTGATTGTGCCATTTTCCTCTTCAAAAATAAACTGTCTCAGTAAATTACACGAAGCTCTCAAGTCTTGACACAATCCTTATGACTCAGAGATCTTATTCCTTCTATATCCTGTTAATTTTACTGCTGTGACTGGCCCCAGTTAGCAAGATTAGGATGTGTGGTAAAATCATGTACGTGGAAAAGCTTAGGAAAAACTTCAAGTTTTATCATCTTTTGTTCATAACCTTTTTTTTTTTAAGTCAAAACCTCCAAAGGTTCTACCAGCTGCACGATCACCACCTCTAACAGCCTGTCTCTAAATCAGATGAAATAAACCAACAACTCTCCACTTTGATGGACTTTGGCTACAAATTTCCATTGAACAGTTAAGGCAAAGCCAGTAACTTCTAATATAGGGATAAGGATGGGTTTGAGATGTTGAAAACTCTTTGTAAATATCTACTTTTAATGCTGTGATAACTACAGATGCCATGAGTCTGCTTTCCAGGATAAAGCTTTCCTTAATGCTCTCTCATGCCAGGACTTTGTGTTGCAAGCTTTCCATTTGTAGCTCTCCCTTTGACTTCAGTGAGGGCTCTGGAGAAAGGAATAGCATAATCAGGCCCTTAATCAAATTTATTAAAACCCTGATGATATACAACCCAATTAAGGAATACCTCTCTGTTCCATAAGAGCTTTTTACATTCCCTATAAAACACTTTCCTCCTCACCACATAAAACTTAGTGCGTGCATTGCCGTCTGTCAGTATGAAGTACAAGCCCTAGAAATGAAAATGGGGCAATTAAATCTACAAGCTGTGGCTGATTTAATAATGAAAAGATAATGCTAATTGGCTTAAGAACTTTCGAGCAACTTTCAATCATGTTATTAGTCAGGTTGTGAAAACCACGGCAATATTGTGACACTCCAGTTTCTAAAAGTAGGATCTTTCTTATCACTTTTGCTGGTACAGTACTTCCCTCAAGTGGTAAATGTATTTCTGCCTGTTTTGAATTTTCTTCTATGATATTAAACAGTAAAAACACATTCTATGTTTCCTAATCATCTTGCATTTTGTTTTGTTATAGAATCAGCTATTTTTTTTCTTGCTGATCTTGGTTTCAACTGCTTTGTTTCAATGCAAGACCTTTTAATTGTGTCAACCACAGATCTATACATTAATTATTACCAGCATATCTCTGTCAGATATATATGGCACATTTCAGAGCACAACATCCCTGTTTGTTGTCCTTCAAAAGCTGATACTCAAACAAATACAGTTGAAAATATTCATTAACAGCCTGGATTGGGGACTGTATTTAGATCTTCCAAGACGGCATCTAAAGATCTTTAAAAGTTAAAGAAAGACATTTATATCCAGGGACAAGTTAAGCATAAAGTCATCAGGATGGTTAGTTATGGGGATATAGCTCTAACTAGAAGGAAAGGCTTAAAGAAATGAACTTGCTCAGCCTTAAAAACAGAGGCTGCAGGTGCAATTGCTGTTGAAAACTCTCTAGGAGGGTGTAGGGAAGACAGAGCCAGAATCCTCTTGGAAGTGCAGAGTGATGAGTTGAGAAGCAATAGGCATAAGTTGCAACAGGGAAAATCCCAGTCAGGTTTCAGAGGCCATAGAAACTCCTCCCAGTGAGGTCAGGCCAACATCTCAGAACGTTCCTCAGAAAGGCTGGAAATCTCCTTCCTTGGGAACTGCAAAAATGTCAGTGAACAAGGCCTTAAGCAAACTGTTCTGAAGTTGGCCTTGCTTTAATCAGGGGAGTAGACTGGAAGGTTTCAAGAGATCCTGCCTAACCTATATCATCCTGCAGTTCTGATTAATTTTAATACCATAACTAGATTACCTTTAAAATCAGTCTTACTGAACAGACCCCACACTTCTCCATTCCTTTTTTATTCTATGTCTATGTACATCTACAGTTTCTTTGGGATTATTTGTTTTGGTTTTTGTTCTTTTTTTTTTTTACTATGAAAAAAATTTCCTTTGCAAAATCTAGTTCAAACTGGACTTTTAACATTTATTGCCTACTCCTGTTCTCATTCTTTCTCCCAAGGTATAGTTTTCTTTGCTGAACAATCTTTTTGATCCACTGCATTTTAGCATTCTGATTGCTTTTAAAATCCCCTTTAAAGGAAATTAGCACTACACAAGCTCAGTGATCTTATTCATAAATTCATATTAAATCTTTCTATATGGGCATTTTCAGTGTGTTTTAATAAACAGAACTTCACGAAAACCGAAACCTTTCCTGCATTTAGACCCTGACCACATCATATTTGTTAGTTTTGAAAAGAAATTTCCTTAACTTCTCAGTGTTGTTACTAAAAAGAAAAAACTCAGCTATAGCCTGAAGGAACTTTAGCCTACTATTCAATATAATTTTAGTTGAAATAACTCACAACTATATGGCTTTATCGACTTGCTGCTTTAAAACATTTTAAAAATATTTCCTGCAACTGATGTAGCCAATAAGAATTACCTTATTTTCAATTGTAGACAGACACCTCAGTGTATGAGGTTCTTGTTTGAGACTTAGAGAAAAGGGACACAAAGGAGCCAGAGGTACCTTTGCATTAACAGGTAAGCAAAAGAAAGTTAACCAGGTGAATGATAGCAACAATCCAATAAATAAAACTAAGTTAAATAAAAATGTAAAATACTGCAACTAGAATAATTTAAATTAAAATGAGTATTACTAGCTACTGGTTTATTAGACAATAAGTGGTTTATACAATTCTTTTCCCACTTAATCAGCTTTATATAATATTGTCATGCTGTGGCAAAGAAACAAGTGTGCAATAGGTGCCTGGAATAACATTATTTCTGTATCCTTTCCCTTTTCCAAAGCATTAGAAAGGCATACATAAGGCTCAGCTCTTTGTTCAAAGATGCTTAAGTTCTTTTGAAAGCATGGCCATATGTAAAATTAAAATTAATTTAATTCAATTTATCCCCTGGCCTGCATTCCTGACACCTGTAATTGGTGTTCTGTCTCAAGCCTGTGAATTAGTGAGCAGCATCCCTCCCTAAAAGCAGGCCAAACACAGACCCTCTGAGACTGCAGAAGGAACATTTCACCTCTTAAGCCAGTGTCCTCCACTGGTATCAGCACAGTGGCATCTGGTAGTGACTCCAGGTTTCTCTTCCTAACAAAATTGCAGCCAACACACTTGTCTGGCTTGGCAGGGAAATACTGTGGTATGTGGCAAGGACGCCAGTTATTTTTCAGCTGGAATAATCCTTTGTGAGATTCATTTCTAAATTAATGCACTGGGCTGTTCACACTAAGGGCTGTTTCACATTTAGCTTGAGCTCCTGCAGAATGGCTCCGTCTCTGAACAAAGCTCCAGGAGCAACATGGGAAAAGTGGAGAAACCTGCTTGCTGTAAACTTGGGAGTCTCCAGATTTTCAGTGTAGCCTTGCCAGGGGGGTCCTTGTTGAAGTTTCATTTTCCTGACTGGATTTTTTATGCTTGCCTGAAATGAATACTTCCTCTCACCAAAAGCCATGCAGGGATTTAAAACAGTGTCTGAACCTCAGTAGGGTTATTTTCCCTTCCAAACCATTCTGAATGCAGCTGATTGACCCATTTCCCATTCCAAGTGACCTTGCCATTAGGTATCATATGAAAGATGATAATTCTCTTTGCCAACAGTCAGGAGCTTCTCCCAATCCTGATTGCTCCACTGAACATCTAGGAAACAGGAATGTGAAAAGTTCTGCTCATGCCTCATATTGTTGGGCATACCTTGAAGGGAGTATGAGTTACAACAGCAGTGTACCACTAACAATTTGACCACCTAAGGTCCTTCTGTCTCAGATTTCTTCCAGGATGTCATAAAGGCTGGTCCATAAACCAAAATATTTACCCAAATGGAAGTGACTCATCCCATCAGCCTGAGTAACACTGCAGGCAATACAACTGAACGTGCAAATCAAATTAATTCAAGTACCACATCCTACTATCCTTGTTCTCCTGCAATGAGTGCCCCAAAACTCAGATACAACAGACTCAAGAGAGTGATAGCAGGAACCTAGAATCATGGAATGTTTTGGGTTGGAAGGGACCTTGAGGATCAGTCAGTTCCACCCCCCTGCCATGGGCAGGGACACCTTCCACTAGCCCAGGTTGCTCAGAGCCCCATCCAGCCTGGCCTGGAACACTGC
>JAOTQP010000870.1:62243727-62254117 GCA_026413545.1 Cichladusa arquata | reverse complement strand
CCTCACCAGCCTTGTTGCCTCCTCTGGACACAATGCCTCCAATGTCCTTCCTAAACTGAGGGGACAGAACTGGACACAGCCCTCGAGGTGTGGCCTCACCAGTGCAGAGTACAGGTGAAGAATGACCTCCCTGCTCCTGCTGGCCACACCATTCCTGATCCAGGCCAGGGGCCATTGGCCTCTTGGCCACCAGGGCACACTGCTGGCACTGTCCAGCCACACTGTCCCCAGCCTGTAACGTTGCAGGGGGTTATTGTGGCCAAAATGCAGGAGATGACACTTGGATTTATTAAACTTCATCCCACTGGACTCTGCCAACCCATCCAAGCGTTCCAGGTCTCTCTGCAAAGCCTCCTACCTTCCAACAGATCAACATATGCTCCCAGCTTAGTGTCATCTGCAAATTTACTAATGAAAACCTCAATACCCTCATCCATGTCATCAATAAAAATGTTAAACAGAACTGGCCCCAGCACAGACCCCTGAGGGACACCACTGGTGACTAATCCCCATCTGGATGCAGCGGCATTCACCTCCACTCTCTGGGCCTGGCCATCCAGCCAGTTCTTAACCAGCAAAGAGTGCTCCTGTCCAGGCATGGGCTGCCAGCTTTTCCAGGAGTGAGAGACAGTGTCAAATGCCTTGCTGAAGTCTAAATAGACAACATCCACCTGCATGCACCAGGCAGGTTACCTGGTCATATAAGGAGACCAGGTTTGTCAAACAAGACCTACCCCTCCTAAACCCACACTGGCTGGGTCTGATCCCCTGGCCATCCTGTAAGTGCTGTGTTATGGCACTTAGTATAAACTGTTCCATGACCTTACCAGGTACTGAGGTCAGGCTAACTGGCCTAAAATTACCAGGATCCTCCTTCCCACCCTTTTTGTGAATGAATGCCACATTGGCTGTTGGAACCCTGAAGCCAGTAATGTGGTGCCACTAATAATTGGCCAGCTTCCAGTCATCTGGAACCTCCCCAGCGAGCCAGGACTGTTGGTAAATGATGGAGAGCAGCTTTACAAGCTCATCTGCCAGCTCCCTCATCACCCTGGGATGGATTCCATCTGGTCCCATAGAGTTATGAACATCCAAGGCACTCAGCAGCTCTCTGACTGCCTCCTCTTCCATAACAAGGGAACCATTCTGCTCCTGACACCATCTACCATCCCAAGAGGACAGCTGTCCTGAGGACAAGTCGTCTGCCCACTAAAGACTGAGGCAAAGAAGGTGTCAAGCTCTTCCAACTTCTCCTCATCTGCAGTTACTAAGTTCCTCCCACATCCAGTAGAGAACAAAGGTTGGTATTACCCTTCCTTTTGCCATTAATATATTTGTAAAAACATTTTTTAATATCCTTTACGAAAGTTGCCAAATTAAGTTCTAACTGAGCTTTGGCCTCTCTAATTTTTTTCCTACATGCCCTAGCAACCCCCTTAAATGCTTTTTGAGAGACCTGACCCTCCTTCCAGAGATGAAACATCCTCTTTTAATTCCTAACTTCCTTCAAAAGTTCATTGCCCATCCAGGCTGGACGTTTTCCTCGTCGGCTCACCTTTCAGCACACAGGGACAGTTTCTTCCTGTGCCCTCAAGATCTCTTTTTTGAAGCACTCCCACCTTTCCTAGACTCCTTTGTTTTTAAGGGCTGCTTCCTAAGGAACTGTCTGAGTAAGTCTCCTGAATAAGCCAAAGCCTCCCCTCTAGAAGTCCAATGTAAAAGTCTTATTGATGTTCCTCCTGATTTCACCAAATATCAAGAACTCTATAATTTCATGATCACAATGCCCCAAGCGACCTACAACCACCACATCTCCCATCAGCCCATTTGTATTTGCAAACAATAGATCTAACACAGTCCTTCTCCTGGTGGGCTCACCCACCAGCTGCATCAAGAAGTTGTCCTCTATATACTTTAAAACCCTCCTGGACTGCCTTTTTCCTGCTGTATTAAGTTCCCAGCAGATCTCTGGTAGGTAAAAATCACTTACAAGAACAAGGTCTGATGATCCTTAAACATTCTGCAGCTGCTTATAGAATAAGTTGTCCACCTCTTCTCCCTGGTTGGGTGGATGATAACAGACTCCCAGTAGGATGTCAGCCTTGTTGACCTTCCCCTTAATTCTTACCCATAGGCATTCAACTCCATCATCATTAGTTTTAATACTCATGGCATCAAAAACTCCCTAATATTTAGGACCACTCCTCCACCTCTTCCCCATTTCTAATCTCTTCTGAAGAGCTCGTAGCCATCCAGTGCAGTGCTCCAGCTGTGTGAGCTGTCCCACCATGTTTCTGTGATGGTGACTACATCACAGCTTTGCTGTTGCACCATGGCCTCTCCTTGTTTATTACCCTTTCTGCATGCATTGGTATACATGCACCTCAGCTAGCCTACTGATTTCACCCCTAGCTCAGCTTACCAACCTTGGGCTTGCTTCCAGAGATCCCCTTTCCCCTTCAATCCTAGTTTAAAGCCCTCTCAATGAGTTCTGCCACTTCCTGAGCTAAAATCCTTCTGCCTTTAACAGAGAGATGGAGCCCATCCAGTTCCAGCAGGGCAGGTGCCATAAAGGTTGCCCCATGATCAAAGAATCCAGAATTCTGTTGATGACACCAACCCTTGAGCACTAGTTGACAATGTGGGCTCTTCTATTCCTTTCACAGTTTTTCTCTGCTGCCAAAGGGACTGAGCAGAACACTGTCTGCACTCCTGCCCTATCATCCACTTGACCCAGTGCCCTAAAGTCCCTTTTAATTGCCCTGACACTCCTCTTTTCCATCTCATGACTGCCAGCCTGGAGTATCAGCAGTGGGTAATAATCAGAGGGCTGGATCAGCCCAGGGAGTCTCTCAGTGACATCCTGTACCCAGGCCCAGGGAGGCAGCAGACCTCCCTGTGGGGTGGGTCCTGTCCCTCTGTTCCCCTCAGAAGGGAGTCACCACTCTGACTGCCCTTCTTTTTAATGTCAGAAGTGGTGATCCATCTGACAGCTGAAGTGTAATTGGGAGGCCCATTGGGCAGAACATTTTCTTCTACACCATCTGGCGGACCCTCTGGATCCAGGCCTCATACCTGTTCTGGAGTGGCATCTGGGTATGTTATGGGGGTCAGGAGGAATTTTTATTACCTCCCCAAGCAGGGACCCTTCATCCACCAGATGTCCTCCTATTGCCTGATGGTGGGAGGCATGGGAGGCCTTCAGAAAATCAGAAAAATATGGTGGTTCATCAAATATGCCACAGAGCCCAGAGTTTTCTCTCCAGCCTCTCAGTTTGCCCTGCAGTTGGTGCATCTCTGGCAGGGAGCAGTTTGGCATCCCTTGTGAGACAAGCAATAATTTCTGATGTGCTAGTGCACTGGGTTTGCATCACAAGTCACAGACTGGGATTACTGGGTTGTACTGTGGGCATCATCCACATCATAGCAGGGAGAGAGTCATGAAAAAGCTGAGAAACAGAGACAAAAGAGAGGAGGCTGTTGCCAAGTCACCGGTGAAGGAATATTTCTGCATTATGGGATAGTGATGGAAGAAGAGGAATACTGGAGCATGCAGTCTGTTCTCAGGGTTATCCTTTTGTTTCATCCAAATATTTTGATCTGGGAAATAGGAAATAGAGGAATAACATCACTACCATCCTACATCATCAAGTCCATGATGTCAGCATACTTTTCCCCTATGGTATTTGCACTCTCCTGTTAGAGCTGAGCTCAGCTAGCAGGGCTGAAGATTTGTAGGTAGCTTGTTGTTTAAGGAACTATGCTGGAACACAAAGAGAATAAATTGATTCAAATCCTCCCAGAAAAGCAAGACAGCTCTGAATTACTGAATATGACCCTGTTCTAGAGACATCTCAGCATCTACTGCCAGGGCAAAGTCCAAAGTCTACCTGTTCTTTGCATGATATTTATTTATGATTTTAGTAACTTCACTCTCTTTAGTCAGGGTTAGAAATGAATCCTTGGATGAGAGATAGTAATTAGAACAAACCAAAAGACAGAACTAAGAAGAAAATTAAGGACATTGCTAAGTACCAATGAACAAGTACATCTCATTTTCAGTCAATTTTCACTCATGGCTGGAGACCCCATGGCTCATTGAAAAACTCTTTCTGAAGACACCCACACCATTTATTTGAAACAGCTCTGTTGGTGAGCACCAAGAGCTTGGGATCATGTACCTAAGCATCACAGATGTCACCCAGACCTGGAGGCAAAAATTGCTGATGGTATTGTGACCTGTGGCTATCATCATCACACAGAATTCTTGTTACACATAATGAAGTAACATGACAAAGTATCTATTCAGCATCATTGTGTTACTGCACACTATAAAATCCATCATTATATAATATGGGCATTCTCAGCAAAATATGATCTGCTCTTACCTTATAATCCTTTTCAACATTCATTATTAACTTCAGAGTGCTGAACCAGTAAGATATAGTGAGGATTTCCTAAATAAACATTGATACTCAAAACTGTATCAGTTACAGTCCTTTATCTAAACACAGCTACGAACTGCATTGGTCTGGAGAACACTCATGAGAAATCTATAAATCTATGCTTATATAATATACATCTATAGAATAATTAACACAGTAAATTAGCCCAAGGAGAGGAAACTTACCTCTTCTTCTTCCAGTCCAGTCAGATCCCAGAAGTAACTCAATCTCATCTGCAACCGCTTCCATTGTTCAAGGAACATGGTGGCTTTAAAAGAAATTAACAGTTTTTAAAATGATAAATCCAAAGCCTTGTGGCCAACATTTGTGTTACTTATAAGCTTCAACTGATATTTGAATCCTATTAAGCTAGACCTTTTAATATTAAGCACTAAGAAACAGCCTCAGGCCCAATTTTAAAGAAAGAATTCAAGCAAAGCATGGGAACAATAATTTCTGTCTTTTAAAAATAAAATGCAGAAAGATGGAACATGGGTTGTCCAGAGTCACTGTTAAGTTCTTGTCAGGGAATGGAACTGAGCCCATAACTATGGATATCCATGGAAGATATCATCTCTCTTAATTCACCATGAAGCATTCTGAGGTAGGTTTAGCCTGCTACTGAAAAAACTAGGATCCCCATCAAGATGTAGAAAAAGATATTTTGAAATACATTACAATGGTGTAGTTAAATGCTTTTGTCCTTCATAGACATGGTGATTTTGCCCTAAAGGACTGGCCCCTGGTTCAGCCTCCTGCTTCTCCTTTTTTTATTAATAAGAAGGAACAGATGTTTTACTGGTGTCTCATATTTACAGTCTCCTGGCTGTCCTCTCATAATTTCTGTTTCCTCAGTATAGCCTTTTCCTAATTGCTTACAATTTATGGACTTACAGATTTACTAGAAATAGTACTTATAAGTCTTGGGTTGTGGACACATATTTTCAGATAACAATATCAATACTAAACCAGTACATGCCAACTACAAACAAACAAACAAAAAAGCAAAACTCTAACAAAAAAAGCTATACCTATAAACAGCTGGGGGCACTGTGTTCCATTTTCTTGTGCTTCACCTCACATTTTCAGTGGGTGAAAAGGGTATTGTAAAAACACTGTTAGATCACAGCAGTGTTTACATCACTTTGAACATCTTGTAGGTAGCCCCACAAGACAGACAACAGTGGAGAATCAGATCAGCTTCCCTTGACTGCATCTACACTGTCAGATAGCACTGAGGACAGTGGGAACTCTGTGAAAACAACCTGGCTCTTACAAGTTATAATCTATCCCAATAGTTAGCTGCAAATATTTTCCTCACAGGTATCATCCCACCATGTAAGAAATAAATATCATTTAAAGACAGGACTGGCAGCACACTGAAAGCAAATCCAGACATTAAGCAACTAAGTTGTAATCTGTGTTTCTCCCTTACAGAATAGAGAACATATAAAAGCTATATTTAGCATGGTTTGAAAACTCAAGGGTTTTTAGATATCCTAAATACAAAAACATTTGGTTATTTTATAGGGTGCTATTACTCATTCCATTCTTTCCTGTTATACAAAAACTCAGTTCCACATTTAGCTCTATAAGAACGTACTTGGCTTGATGCAGCAGCTGCTCTGAAATCAGCACGTCTGCACTGACTTACACCAGCAGAAAACTGAACTGACAGACAGCAGGTTTGGATTGGATACTGGGAAGAAATTCTTCCCTGTGAGGATGGTGAGGCCCTGGCACAGGTTGCCCAGAGAAGCTGTGGCTGCCCCATCCCTGGCAGTGTTCCAGGCCAGGCTCTGAGCAACCTGGTCTGGTGGAAGGTGTCCCTGCCCATGGCAGGGGGGTGGAATGAGATGATCTTTAAGGTCGCTTCCAACATAAACCATTCTGTGATTCTGTAAAATTTCTAATAAAAGTATCTGACACTAAAATTCAGCACCAGGACACCAGTGACATCAAGCCCAGTCAGCCAGGCATTACTGTGAATATGGACACTTGCAGAAGGCATCACAAAGACACTTCACAAGGAATCAGGATCAGCTACTAAAAGCATGATTCTTTTGGAGATATTAGTCTAGGAAGCCTTCTGCTTTCTAAACAATGGGAGAAGATAAACAAGGCAAAAGAATTCCTGTGTCCAACATCCTCCTGAAGTGAAGTTGACCCAGATCATCATGGTTTGCTCTTTTAAATATACAGCTGCAATAGGTGTGTGAGTGAGCTCTGCCAGTCAAGAGATTGAGCTCTAGATATAACCAGCACAGCCTCTAATAGTAAGGCAGCAAAATTTGGTGTAATCTAATACTTAACAGGCAAGCTGGGCAGAGTTAGTAAAGGCTCCATTATTTTGCTTTGCTGCTCTTTGTGTGTGCCGGCTGCATTTTCTTGAACTGACAAGCTCAGTTATCATGGTCCCAAGAACAGACTTTTCTAATCTGTGGGAAACATTTTTTGGAGGAGGGCTACAGCTCTGAAAGAATTTTGTTATTCTTACATGCCTTCTTTTAAAAGCAGTGCATATGGAACTTTTTGTCCTGTTCTGTTCCATAGCAGATTCTACTAATTTGTCTTAGTGCAAGGATATATCAACATTTTCTTTTGCACATTGCATTGCTGATACTAAAATACAATTGTTCTGGATGAGGTTCAGTGGCAATTGTCATTTACATGAATGCCAGTTTACAGTAAACTTTCTCTGTCGGGAAAATGATATTGTATTTATCTTAAGCTTCACAGCAGCAGGTGACACTTAATGTGCCAGTCTACCCTGTAATCTGAAGTAGTAAAATAAATTATTCTGAGAGTCTATAAATTCATCATCTTTTTTCTAATTCTCAGTCATAATTCTCACATATTCTCTAACATTTGCTCTAGGGCTTCTAGGAACTGGTAAATAAATGCTTTCTGCTTCCATGATGTGCTCTGTCTGCAAGTTCCTTAAAAACCTTCTGCTGTCCTCACCCTATGCCAAGCTACCAATCAGTCCCTTTTAAAACAAGTTGTAAAATCTTAATAGGCTTGCAAATAATAACACACTGGTTGAGGGATGGGTATAACACAATAGCATTTTGCTCAGTTTCATATTAAGGATAATAATTTCATTTTGGGAGCAATAAATAGGGAAATAAAAAATCATTTTACAGTAGCAATAGCACACTTAACTTTCACAATAAACAAGCTCTAGAGTAATAGAGAGCATAACACCAGCAATAATTCATGCAAGCACAGTACACACACTTTTCAGGGCAGAGGTGAGGCCAGAAACAATAAGAGTAATACTACAATGCATTCATTCATGTTTATGAAGTGTTTTGATATCCTCATGGAGACAGGGATATTTGCCATTAAAGAAAAGCAAGCTTGTTTAAATGGGATATTCTAAAATATATTATAATTAAAATTATAATAGTCCCATTGCTCTTGGAATCCCATAAAGTTTTGATAAAATTATGTGACTGAATTGTCCCACAAGGAAGTGAGACTGTGCTTAAATTAGACCCTTTCAGCTGTCTGCACCATACCAATCCTCAAATACATTCTGGCCTCAAAGGCAGAAGGTGTTAAAAGGGTTTGACATATTGATGGAAAATGAAGAAAAATTAGCAAATACATGGCAAAGTTTAGAAGTGCCATTAATGGTACAATTTCCTCCATGGAGAAAATGGCCTCAAGATGTGCCAGGGGAGGTTCAGGTTGGACATCAGGAAGAATTTCGTCCCATTGGTACTGGAAGGGACTGCCCAGGAAGGAGTCACCATCCCTGGAGATGTTTCATCAACATCTGAACATGGCACTCAGTGCTCTGGTTTAGTTGACAAGGTCAGTCAAAGCCTGGACTTGATGATCTGGTAGATCTTTTCTAGACTTGATGAGTCTGTGATTCTAAACACGGCAGCAGTGGAAGAAAGAACATTTTTTTCTTCCCTGAACTACACAACTCCATTTATTCCAGAGCTTGCTGCTAACAGTGATATTACTTTCCTCAGCCTCAACACAGACAGCTCTCCCTGGCCTTCTGAGAATTGGCAGCTTCCAAAAGCCATAAGGATCACATTCAATCAAACAGCACCCTGTTAATCTGTGAAGAGCCCAAACATCAAATGGCACCATTAACTTGCAAAGCAATACTCACCCCAGAGAGCCATAAAGATGGAGAAGAAAACCGTGGCAGGGTTGTCAAACAAGTGACTGGCTCGAGCAGTGGCACAGGCAGAGCTGAGGTTCCAGTAATCACAGAACTTGTCACATAGGGGGCACATGGTGAAGGCATTGCGTTGGTCACACATCTCTTTGCTGGGACACACAAGGGCACAGGTTCCTCTGAGTATTCCAGCTCAGAAACTATGGATGTGCAGCAGTGATACTGAGCAGCACATCACAGCTATTACAAGCTCTCTGCAATATATGTGGCCTGCACTTGCAGGAACAGAACAGGAGCAGTGGGTTTCCTCAAGGTTCATTGCCATGGACAGTAATTTTTTTAAATCCTCATAGGGACCTTACCAACAGGAAAATTATGCAACACTCAACCAGACTGATCACTGCACTGTATTAGTCAGCTAAGGAAGACAACATCATTGAGGACACTGAGGTTAACCACACTAAAAAAACACAATTTAAACACAAAAGTGGAGTCTGAATCTCTGCAGTCAGTTACGTGATTTGATACAGATCAGATTTAAATCACCGAAACACTGAAATGGTCACAAAGGAAATTCAGTGGTGCTGTGAAAAGACACACTTTTTTATATGGTAGCACAAAAATATGAGAGAAAGTATTTTTTACAGATTTTAAGATCTTTACTATAAGGTTGATATTTTGATTCTCGGTCTTATTTGCTATGTATACAGTTTCTAAAAATCTTTGAAAAAACATTATCAGCATCACTTTAACAGGCCAAACACTTCTTGTCAGGGCTAAGAATGCTTTCACTATTTTCCATAAGATTTGGATGTGAAAGCCTTTCATACCTGTACAGTCTCACTTAGATGAACTGAGTAATGCAAAGCTCAAATGTCCTTGCCAGGATCATGAGTTGAGAGTTGCCACAAAGTTTCACTGATAGCTGGTATATGGTGATTATGATTGTTCCTATATGGACATCCCTGAAATAGATGTTTCCTTACAACTTCAAATGAAAAACAAATATTCATAATAGAGCTATTCAAGCTCTATTATGAATATGTTTGTATTATATGGTTTAAAATGCATGCAGCTGTTTCCAGCTCTCATGTTGTTAAAGTAATTCTCTATTTCAAAAGGCAGCAGAGGGTGCTGCAGATACATCTCAGCCATAAATCTCAATGGAGTTTAAATGTTAGCACAAGCTTTCACCCTGACAAGCACCAAGATTTATTCAGATCAAGCTAAGAAAACAGACCCTGCCTCAGATGAGGTGCTGTTCATCATTTACCTATCAGTAACATTGTCCTACTGCAGTGATTTTAAAAGCTGACAGTTCAGGGACTCTCATGAGTGTGATCAGCATACAAGTACTGTCTCCAGCAGAGGAATAACACAGAGGATTTTTTTTTTTCTTTCACTGGGAAGCAGACATTAACATTACAGTGTCACTTCGGCAGTTTTTGTGTAGTATATTCCCCTCAGGATACACAGAACTCAACATTATTTTGTGTCTAGAAGGGGAATACTGTAGAGACCAAATACAGAATCATAGAATGGGTTGAGGTGGAAGGGACCTCAAAGATCAGTCACTTCCAGCCCCTGCCATGGGCAGGGACACCTTCCACTAGCCCAGGTTGCTCAGAGCCCCATCCAACCCCACCTTGGACACTTCCAGGGATGGGGCAGCCACAGCTGCTCTGGGAAACCTGTGCCAGGGCCTCAGCACCCTCATGGGGAAGAATTTCTTCCCAATATCCAATCTAACCCTGCTCTGTGTCAGTGTGAAGCCATTGCCCCTTGTCCTGTCACTCCAGGC
>JAOTQP010000870.1:62228120-62243711 GCA_026413545.1 Cichladusa arquata | reverse complement strand
GTGTCAGTGTGAAGCCATTGCCCCTTGTCCTGTCACTCCAGGCCCTTGTCAAGAGTCTCTCTCCATCTTTCCTGTGGTTCTCTTCAGGCACTGGAAGACCACAGTGAGGTCACCCCAAAGCCTTCCCTTCTCCAGGCTGAACAATCCCAATTCCCTCAGCCTTTCCTCCCAGCAGAGCTGCTCCATCCCTCTGATCCCTCGGTGTCCTTCCTGTGCTGGGATCCCAGGAGGGAGCTCTGCCGGTGGGGCTGAGTACAGAGGGGCAGAGGGGCAGAATCACATCCCTTGATCTGCTGGCATTTGCTAAATCTTGTAACTATTGTTCATCTTACTTATACAAATGTTCTGGTTTTTTTTAACAAGAATAAAGTGTTCCAAGAGTCGTAGACAGTGTTTGCATTCATTTCAGTGAGCTTTACATAATGACTTTCTGAATGAGCAGTGAGCTATGTGCACTCATAAAAAGCAAATTAATATCTTAGAAAATGAACTCAATACAACAGACTCACTACACATTCCTGTTTCAGGAGGTAAGACGCTGACTAGCCAAATAAATGTGTGCCCTTCAAATACCTGTTCAATGCCTCTCTGCTTATAATGCTTGCAGGGTTGGTAATGATACATCACTGCTCTTCAGACAAGCTAAAACCAGTTATTCTCACTACAGATTAATAAGAAAAAACATAGTATAATAAATAATTTTCAAGTAACAAATCATGGATCACAGATAAGCTTACCTAGGAATGTCACTTTCAATGGTTATACATCCATACAGAAATACAATAATCCCAACTACTGAAGATGGAATGAGGAATTCTGTGTATAAACCCAGCCATGCAAAATAAAGTCCTATCTTTTCTCCAAAATACTTCCTGAAATAGAGAAAAAAAAATAAGAAAAAGAACATGCCAAGGGTATCATTTTCAAATGTGTTTTACAGCTACTAAACAGTCACAGAAAGTTAAAATACAAATTGTGAAGGACATGAATGAAAGCCCTGAGGACCTTGAAGACAATAGGAACAAATAAAGGGAATGATTTTGGCATTTGGAAGTTTGGGCTTCTCTGTTCTGAGAAATTAAAGACAGTCCTGGATCATTCTCCTGAGCTGAAATTAACAGGTATCATTGCAATACATAACACGTGTTCAGAGAAGACTGTGGTCTTTGCATCTCTTAAAAGAAGTCAGTGAAATAGGAGAAAACATTGGAAAATACCTGGCTCCTCAGAGGAGCACATTAATTTTGCCTCTGTAGCATCCCTGGATTCAGTTAGTGAGAGTCATAGAAATTACATCTATGGGACCATACTGACAACATCCTCTAATATCTTAAAAGATGACTAATCTGGAACTGCTGCTAAAAGAGGAAAGTTTACTTGTGCACTTAGCACTGGCTTTTCAGAAAGAATATTTTTGTCAGGTTAACAGCCCCTGGACAGCTGGTTAGAAAAAACAGTGTCTGCTCTGAGGAACAGCCCACTGCAGATGTTGATAAATAAGTGGTAGAACTCAGCCCAGTATCTTCATGAATCACACTGCAAGAAGTAAACTAAGCATGGATGAACCTCGCTGATCATACCAAAGTACAGTTAGGAGTGATTACAAATATTGCAAAACCCAAAGTGCTTCATAGAACTCAAGAATCACCAAAATTTAGATAAAAATCAACAAGGTTTAAAACATTTCACAAGCCAGAGAGAAGATGGAGCAGTGTTGGACAGAAAGCAGCTACACAGAGAGCACCCAGGGCATGACATGGAGTGTGAGTCAATGAGACATTTACACTTTGATAGCAGCAAGAATTAAATAAATTCATGATATCATGTCAAAAGACAAGACTTGGTCCTCACAAAGGTTGAGCATGATCCCAGTTTGAGGTTTATTCTGATCCCATTTACCTTAGGAAAGTTTTACCCAAGTTAAGCACCCCAGATTTAAATAATTCCTACAGAAAATTACTGAGATTTTTGGAGGCCCAAACTGAAATTTTCTACTCCAGAAGTTGGGTCTAAGTGCCAGGCTGCTTGTGCCACAGGAGAGACAGGGCAAGAGTGCAACCATGGCAGAGAGCCAAGGGACAAGAGGAACCTCCACAGTCACTTCCAGCTCAGATGAAATGGATAAAGGAAGCAACAGTGAGGGATTTTTATTACTACAGGTCCTGCTGTTGTTCTCACACCATCACAGCTGCAGCTAACTCCACACTTCCAGGCTGTCCCATGGAAAACTGGCAGTGCAATCCTACCTATTTCAGTTTTGCCTTCCATGAGTGCCTCTATTTTCTCATGTCTAACCAAGCTTGCATATGCTTTAGAAAGGACACATCCTAAAGGGGAAAGCAACACAAAAGCATTTTGAGGTGAAACACAAACAACATTATCTTCAGTATGAGGGAATGCCATCCAGCAGTTGGGGAATTTCAGGAATCTTCTAGGAAAAGAGTACAACCTCTACACCTGACATTGCAAGGCACCCTAAGCCACAAACTGTGAAGTATCAAACAGCACAAGTGAAATCATCACAGCATGGCTTGAATGGCAATAACTCCAGATTTGAATCCCCTTGGGACAATGGATTTGAAGAGAATACAAGGAAATATAGCATTATATGATATAGCATATTTTATGAAATAATAAATATAAATATTTGTGTTGCAAATACAGGCCATATACTGTGGGACTGGCCTCTGACCTGCCACATGCCAGGTAATTTTGGAGGTAATTATAAGAAGCAGCTTTCCTTCCTTTTCACATTTGAAAAGAAATAAATATATACCTGTTTGTTAATATACTATGTTGTTAATACAGTTTGTTTAATACACTTCTTTAATATTAAGTGAGAGAAGAAATACTTGATTGAAATATAGACCTAACCAGAAGGCCTATAGCTTTTCTTCAAGCCTCCTGTGTGAGTCAACAAATAGCAGCAATGGTGTTGGAACAGCACAGGATAGAGGGAAACTCCATTTGCTCTCAAGTTTCCTTCTGACTGGGGAGTGACAACCTTAAATTTGACACTAAAGTAGGAAAAGAAGGACCAGAGGGAGATTATTCTGATTTTGTCTTCTTACTGCTTCCTTGTTTGCAGAGATGGGCAATGGGCACAGCCAGTAAAGTGTTTCAAATAGGTCAGAGCAGACACAAAAAAATTGTCCACAATCTAAGCTGCTCAAAACTCTCTGTTGTTTTGACAAAGGGCCACAAATTAGCACAGAAAGAGTTCAAAATGCCAGCAGCACTAAAGAGTAGCTGATCAGGGTCAGAGAAGTTAAAGTTTATGGCTCTAGAGGCTTCCCCTCAAATTTTTAAGCCTTCCAGTAATTAATGTGATCTGTAACCTATAAAGTGAAGGGTTTCTATTTGTACCCATGCCAAAAGAAAGTGAGAAGAGTTCAACAATGGCCTGGCAGTATGGAAAAAAAGCAGTTGCCAAGAAGAAAACTGCACTGTGTTTTGTGGCTTAACTGTTTTGAAAAAGGAAAATGATTAAGATATTGTGCCCCAGCTCAGTCCAGAGAACGTGCCAGAAAGTGAAATAATCTAAGGAGAAGCAATGACAGAGCTTGGAAACATAATGAACAATTTAGACATGAGTTATCCAGTCAGAAGAACACAGGAAATAGACATGCCCTTTCTTTGACACATCCCAAGAACTTTTCTCTGGTTCCTCTGAATAGGAGTCAAGGCTCTGCAAACACCTGTGATCCCCCTGTACCAACATCTACTGCAGCTGCTGCTGGATTCAGTAGTGAATGAACAGAGGGGGGAAAAAATGTGTCCTTCAAGGGTAGAGGAAGATGTAAGTCAAGGAAAAGTATTTTTACAAGTTTTTATATATTTACACCAAGAACTTGGCATGTTCTCTCATTTACATTGGGATAAAACCAGTCTGACTTTATTATCCTACAGGAATTATCTATGATTTATGTTGGCATGGCAAAAGGGGAGAATTGAGACCAGAGTCTTGCTCTACCTCAGTAGCTAATTCACATCTGCCTCATGTAAATCCAGGCAAAGCTAAGGACTAATCCTTTCCAAAGTGTGTTGCTCATGGATACTGCAGAATGTTTCAAAAAACCTGTGCCCCTAGCATTGTGTGAGCTTTATTTCTGCATTAGGGAAATTTCCCTTTATATTCACATATTCCATGGAGGCAGGGGTTATTCCCAAACTAAAGGGCAAATTGCTTTGATAAAGAATGTGTACTGCTCCTGTCAGGAGTAGCACCCAAGGCTTTGGTTCTGCATGTGGATGCATCATAGGTGAAATTTTGTGCCTTTCATTTTAGAAGACTTTATAAAGGCTGGTTAAATGGCCACCTACCAAGTATTGAGCTCTCTTGAACAAGAATAATGTCTTTAAGGAAAAAAATGGTCAAATTACCCATAATTCCTGAACAAGCTGAACATGAGCTGGTTTTCCAGCAGATTATCAGAAACAGCATTACAAAACTCCCAGCAGCAGCAGCAGCAGCAACAGCAACAACCACCTGTAGAAAGTGTATTCCCTCCCAGAATTAGAAGTGTTGAGAAGACAACAGCAGAAATGTTGGCTCAGCTCCCTGTGCTTCACCCATGTAACACATAAACCAGACATCTGCAATGCACTTTGGTCTGTCTGGTTGCAAAACCAACATCAAAAGGAACAACTGATTATTAAACCCTCTGCTTGCACGTTGGTCACAGTGCTCCCGTGCCAAGTTGTGCAATTTATAAATAGACTAAGGTTTGGGAAAGGGGGGAGAAAGAGAGGAGGAAAAAAACCCTTCAGTTTTGATTCTGTGAAAACAAGTGTGGGTACCTGGAATGTGAATGAAGCGTGTGGTGCGTGACACACGCTGGAAAGAACTCTGGAGACGTTCAGGAACAAAGCTAAAAAAGCGAGGAAAAGGCGCTCGTGGACACTGAGTCACCTAACTGGGAAATCTGCACAGAACTCTTCAGTTTTTATATTTCCATACCCCACTCTAGGCCAGCTGTCACTTCATGGTTCCATTTCTCTCCACCACCCCTTTGGTGGAGGAGTTTAGATGCAATAATTTCTCTGCAAAACAAAACTGATTTACAGCTGCCTCTTGGGGAGGTTTCCCCCGTGCAGATGGTCAAGCAAGTCATACCTATTACTAATGCCTTCAAAATAAACTTATTTACATGGTTTGGGGGTGAAATTCTGGAGTTTCTGCCGTTGGGGAGAAGGACAAGCAGTTTAGTTTCATGTCAGAACATCTTTGCTGCCAGAGCTAGTTTAAAACTTTCTTTCCCCATCCAGGTGCACATTCCCTCTCTGACCCACAGCAACAGTCCCCAGGAACACAATTTATTCTTTCAGGGCTTTTGCAACCAGAAGAAAATCTACCATTATGCTGCAGGTAGAACTGTGACTACCTTTAAAAAGTGAGAAGCAATTTCTAGCATGTGGTAAGTTCACAACACAGATCCTTTGGTTCTGAGATAATAGCTCCCAACATTAGAAGTTTCCTTCTCAATACTGCAGATTTCTTTCAGAAAGACTGCTGGAGTTTAGGGAAAGCCCAGTCACTACAAGACGATCAGGAACATTGCTGAACACCCCAAGATTTCACTCCAGGTAGAGCTGCCTAAGTCCAAACTTTTCTGGATTTGCCATTCTGTCTTCACTCAAAAATTTTCTCAGGGCAAGATTCAAGCATTTATTACAACCATCTGGGACACCTGGGTGGAATTACTGCTCAGCAGCAGCACTGAGGCTGCTGTGCATCCAGAGATCTTGGAGATTTCCACCATGGTTGTGCCTGCATATATGCCAGCACATATTCCATGCAGGCAGCCTCAAGAAGGAACATATCAGGGCTAAATCCAGATACACAGAGAGTGCACCAAATGGAGCAATATGGAAGCCAAGAATAGATCCTGGCAGAAGACAATCTCCCTTGGAACAATGTGCCAAGACACTGAAAAACTTTTTTATTGAAATTTTAAGAGGGGGAAAAAAATAACAACTACAGAACCTCAGATAAATTGCAATGCATCTGAGTTGGAGGTAGGAAGGAAAATGTCCTTTAGAAAGGCCAGCTGGTTCTGCATACAGAAAACAAAGAAAGGAGACTTGGTCCAAGGTTAAAGCATTTTTTTTTCCCAATAATGGGCATAAAAATCAAGAATGTCCAGTAGAGAGTGATTAAAAGCGTGTTTTTGAATAGAGTTTAGAACCTGACCCTTTTCCCCTGAAAATGGAATGAAGAAATGTGCCACCAGAGCCATTTAATCAAGCCCTTTTTACTAAAGTTCGTCTTTGAAAACATAACCTAACAAATATTTGCTGTGTCCCCCAATAGTACTTAAGTTTGGAGTCAAACCTGTCTAAGTTACAGATACATTTGTCTTTCAAGGCACTGTGGAATTTTAGCTGTGATTCCTTATAGGAGAAAAAAAAAAAAATACACTGTCAAAGTATTGCAACACCATGGAGAACAGAAATTGAGAATTTTGCTTAGTGGTAGAGCTGTGTTTTTCCCTAGTTTTTTTTTTTTTTTTTTTTTTGCTCTTAAGACAAATTTCTCTTCAACAGAGTAACAGGGAGAAGTTGATGTGTATGTAGGAAGGAGTTCTCAAATTCTAGTTGATTCAAAAACCCGGGGGAAATATTATTATTAATAATAATTTATAATAATAATTAATAGCAATAGTCAGGATTTGTGTATTAAATGCAATTTAAAATAGCAAAAGGCCAAACCTTATCCTGCAAAGAAATAAAACTAGGACAAACCACTCTCTGAGCCTCACAGATTCACGAACCTTATGCTTCCATTCCAAGAAATTGTCAGAATACAGCTGGAAGTGCATAGCTTGTGGTGATGGATTATAAACTGAAAAAAAGCCTTTGTTTACTGACTGTAGGAGAAAGAACAATAGAAGCATAATAAGGAGACATGTAATGTGACTGAGACAGAAATTAAGGCTGACAACTGCCAAATGGTTAAGCAAACAACACAATGCAGTCAGAAGCACTGTAATTGCATTCTCCTCTCTGTTCTGGGACAATACAGAACTTCAGAACAGGTTTGAAAGGATTAAGTGCCTGATTACATTATTCTCTTGATGTTTCCTGACATATGCTTAGTGTAAAAAAGTTCTGAATGTCCCTGAGCCTGTCCCTGAAGCCGCAGCACACCTTGCTCAGGGAAGGCATTTTCAGCAGGAGTGCTTTGCCTGTCACATCCAAGAATCCATTCATAAGACAACCCATGGACATTCTGCCTCTCCTCACTTTTTTTTAAGTTATTCTCTCTTTATTTAGCTGCCTTTTTTTTTTTTTTTTTTTTTATTTTACTTTGGGAAGTAACTTTCCCAACCTGGAAAATTAAAAATCCCTGGGTACTTGAGGCTATTTCAAAGCTAAGGGAAGTCAATCAGAGCTTACCTGTGAGGAAAGAAGGTTCATTTTATAAGCAACTCTCAAAAGACCACCAAGTGACACTCCATGTAAGAAGCAATTCATTCAGTTATACAGATAATATATTCTCTATAATAAATAAATACATATAAGGAGTAAGCTATTTAATATGAATCAGCCTTTCTTTTGGACTTTCTTTTAGGAAAGGAGGTTACTTTGTCTTTTTCTTCCAATTTTTAAAATACCTATTACAACTTGCTTTTCTGCCTTTTTATACTTGAACAAATGTGAGGTCATTGACATCTCATCACTTCCCTAATCTCCAGTTTCCACAAGATAATTTGCATGATTTTATTCATCTCATTTAACAAGAGTTTGAACCTCAAATACTGGCATCTTTTCCTAAATATCTTTAATTTATAATAACTAATATTTCATGAGAGATTTCTTGCTTTTCAAGTTAATATAGCTAACCCTTACTGTAGAGCCTGAATTCATTTCATGTATTTATTTTAGTAAGTAGGTCCTTGTTAGCGCTTGCACAGTGTTCCTGCTGTCAGATAGACACCATCTGGTGGCTAACAAACAGATGTATCATTGCCAATTAAAAACAAGTATAAAAATTTTTCTTCTGGTCACCTTGGTGGAAGGGGGTTGGGTCAGGGAACACTGAAGCAAACTGGACATCCATAAGTCCACAGGCCCTGATGGGATGCACCCACGAGGGATGAGGGAGCTGGCAAATGTCATTGCAAGGCAGCTCTTGATCATCTTTGATTGATGGTGGCAACTGGGAGAAGGGCCCAAAAGCTGGAGGAAAACAAATGTCACCCTCATTTTCAAGAAGGGCAAGAAGAAGGACCTATGGAAGTGCAGCCTAAATCTACCTCACACTCTCATTTGTGCCCATTGCCTCTTGTCACAGGACACAGCTGAAAAGAGCCTGGCTCCATCCTTTTCTTACCTCCTGCTCAATATGGCATAAAAATCTCAATTTTTCTGCTCTCTATACTGGCTATGGAAGTTCACAGTTTTGCCATATTGAAAGCTTTCCTTAAGCTTGTGTTTTCTGGGCATAATTTATACATGGTGCCCTTGTGATCCTGTTTTGTCCAACATTAGAGATAAGTTACTGGATCAGGCAAAGCCATGGCTTGTCCTAATATAACTTATGGACAGAGAGGATCCTCATACAAAACATCTTAGTATGGGTGAATGTCTTTAAACCAGAAATGGGTTGGTCTTGACTCTTGGGCATCACTCAGGAGCCAGAAAAGAACTTTCTCTCAGCCCAGCAAGCCACAGCCAGAATCTCCTACAGAGATTAAGACATTAAGAACAGTTCTACAAGAAAGAGAAGCAGACCTGTAGCCACCTAAATGCAGCAGCTGTTTTCTACTCCCTGCAGTTCCCAGCCACACACACCTCTAGATGCTTGCAAAAATTCACATGCAGGTAAATATTTAAACATGCATGACTTCTGTTTCCAAATGTGATCTCTCACCTCTGTCTTTTTTTTCCTCCAGTTTGAAAGAACAAACTTCCATTTCCTATCAAAATATGCTGATATCACCTCCAAAGACACCTTTTGAATGGGACCTGTCAGTCATGTCCATTCAAAAATATAAATTTCTGGCCGTGAAATTTAGGCATAATTCAGGCACTCTGGAACTTAACACAAAGAAAACTGAATTCTAGCTGCCTCCAAAACTCCACAGTCCAAGGGGGAGACCCCAAGAAGTTGTGCTGCAACCTCAGTCATCAGAGACCTGACTTTGCAAGTCCTGATGTAGATATACACATCTTTTGCTGGATCCAGCTTTTGAAAATCCCACTGCAGGAGGGAGGAATCCGGGTGGTAATGAGGATTCTAGTGCTTAGACAGTAATCTGAAGCCTGGGAATTATGTTTATCAGAAAGCAGGGATCTGCTTTTCCTCACCACTACAATCCAAGCCTACTGGTTTAAAATTCCATCTCTCATACAAGCAACAATAAATAAGACCAAGCCCTTGCCAAAAGAGACAGAGAGAAGCACTTCCTACAGGACTGGCAAAGCCTGTGAAATGCAGAGCTCTAAGTAAATCATCTCACTGCAGTCACAGGCCTGCATCCAGCAGAATAATTCAACACAAATTCCTCGGTGATTTATGCACCAAGAGCAAAACCCCTCTGCTTTGCAATAAACAATGGCTGGAGCATTTGGATAAGGCCTGTGATGAGAAGTTCCAGTGAGGGGAGGGAAAACTCCCTACAACTCAGCTCAAAAGTGCTGCTCTAGCATCAGACTCCTAAAAAATGCAGAAGACTATTTTCATGGATGTACAGCATGATAATAAAGGCCAGTCACAAATAAACTGGGGTTGTGGGGGGGTAATGAAATAATGGAAAAGGAAAGAGATATAATGATTGCAAAATGTTCATTTTTGACCAGCTCAGACTCTGCTCCAGAGTCCCACCTGCTTCTGGGGCCCTCCAGAAAGCTCTCTGCTGTAAAACCTGGCAGGAAGGACATCAGGGATGAGTGGATGCTGACACAGGACTTCCCTCTGCACCTAGAGCTTTAGTGATGGTGAACTGTAAGCTGGGCACATCCCATGCTGGGAAGGAGTCTTCACTGTACAGATTCTTGGAACTATAAAAAGATGTTGGCCTCAAAGTGCAAAAGGGTTACAGCAGAAGATCTGCTCAGATTGTTGCCTCAGGCATGTGTTTGGCAGAGCTTTGGAAAGGAGCTGGATGGACAAGTGCCAAAGACACTGGTAGAGCTCATGGGCATTTTTCTACTTAGTGCTGTGTTTGCTCAATTACTGTGCTTTCCCAGGCTTAAAGATGTTTTCTCTTTTTCCAAGCACAGAATTCCTTGCAGACAGCCTCAGCATCTCTGTGAACGTTGAAAATTTGCCTGCTAAAGACAATCAGGGAAGACTTGCAGGGACACAGTGCATCAGAGAGAGTTGTTGAGTCCCTGTGAAACAACCAGATGCTGCAAGGGTGTTTCTGCCAAAGTGGTTCCATTAAAAAAAAAAAAAAATACATATATATATATATATATATATACACATATATATATATATATGGTGAGATTAATTTACAATAATAACAGAGAGGGACAGGGAAGCTGAGGAATTAAAGCATACAAGAGAATCTGCACTTTGAGGATCAATAACCCCCAAAGTTAGCATAAGCAGTGACTGAACAATATTTCCTCTGGGACTGGGCATCACAGAGTTTATTTTCAAGCCCTGAGAATTCTAAACAGTATGTGGAGCAAAAAGATGAACATGTGACTACCAATCAGGATGGTGAACAAAGAAGTCATTTGTTCAGGCATTAGGCAGGATAGAAGGGTTCAGCTGAGGCAAGCTGTACCACAAATTGACCTTAACTACATTTGTGCAAAGGAACATACATCTATATCTAACGACAATAAAAACAACATTTTAGCAGAGCTCCCTGTTCTTATTTTATTTTTCATTTAAAACTACTTTAAGTAGGGTAAGAAGATACATCCAGGTTTGGGGGTTTTTTTGGTGAAGATTGAAAGAAGCAAAAGGTAAAAAGGCAAAGCAGTATTGACAATTTGGGTGCTTGTTTGCTTACACTGAGCACTGTAAGACACTCAAAGAGAAGGCAAGAGGTGAGACAGTCAAACTTTGGATCACAGGTCTGTCACTGCTTTAGAAACTGCCGGGAGAAGCAAGCTCCAGGCTTTAAAAATACAGCATTCATGGCAGGAACAGGAGGGGGCTGGAGATGCTCAGTCAAGAGCAGGTTCAACATGGGTACACCACAATGAAAGGCCAGAATTCAATACACACAGAGCTGAAGCAATTTTCCATACCAAAGGAAAACACAGTCAAAGATAGGAAGGAGGGAATATATTAGCTAGACAGTTTGACTAACAGAAACTCCCGAGTTTTGATTTATGTTCTATACTCTATAAATAATATTTTAGTAAACACACTTTCCTACTTGCTCCTGCAAAAAGAGTTATTGTATACCTAGTCTCAATCTTTACATGTCTTCCCAGTTTCAGGCTTTACAGCAAGAGGCATTTGGAGCTTTGAAAGCAATCATGCTATAGATAATGTAGTCTGTTAACTACTAAGAACTTTGGTGAAGTTCTAGAAATGGGAAATAGAAATTAAAATACGAAAAACCATTAGAAAATGAGCTGGGGCCTTATAGAAGAAGTGATATTAAAATAAGCTCCACCACAACTAGAAATGAGCCAACTCTGCTTGATTTTCCTGCAGTGAGATAATCTTATGTTAATAGATCAAGAGATAAAAAGGTGACCTCCTCTCTACAAGAATGGTCTTCTCCTGGAATTTCAGTTCCTACAAGGCTTTCCAGCTGCAGGTGCTTCGAGATGCCCTTTAAGAGGAAAATGTGCCAGTTTTCCATGAGTTAAGGTTTGGTCTCAGAAGGAAAACCACCTCTTTGTGACACTGTAAACTCAGATTACTCCATCTGTCACTTAGGGTTCCTAAGTGATAAATGTTGCATTACAACCAGAAATAAAATTCATTAGAAATTTCTACTGTGCTTCTTACACTTCTGTATATTTTCTTGACTTGCTATAAGTCATCAGAGGTGTACTGCTAAAAGACAAAAAAACAATGACTGTAAATAAGATCAAAGAATATTTGGTCCAAAGAGGGGGAAAAATTTCTTGAAAGTGGTGCAGTGTTGGAAGAGTTGAAGCTGTGTGATCCCTATCCCAGGATATTTCAAAATGCATGAGTAATTTGATCTGGCTTTCAAAAACAGATCTGTTTTGAGCAGAGAGAAGGTCTAAGGACAACCTATTAATTCTAAAATCATGTCGTTAAAACTTTGATTAATATTCAATAGCATGTAAAAATATAAAACCTGCTTTCTTTATGCAAAGTCATAGAACTCTTAGGGAGCATCCTCCCTGTCTCTGGATCAACAGTAGCATCACTGCAGAACTTGTTAAAAACTGAGTTTGAACTCATCTTCATCTGAGAAAAGAAAATCATCAAAAATAGCAGAAAATTACTAAGCCACAGATGTTTTTATAGCGTTTTTTATATTACAGTGCAAGGATTGAGAGGAACTACGGTTGATAAGTGCATTCCTACAAAAAAGTCACACAAGAGAAACTCCTCTCTAATGAAAATCAATACTTAAATTAGGATGACAGAAAAGGTGTGTTACAACAGACAGACCTCCAGAGCTCTGCAAATTCTAAAACTGCAGCTTTCATTTTCAATTTTTTAATATGTCCCTCAGGCCTTCCTGAGATGATTGAGGTCCAGTAGCTCTCATTCATCATTTTCAGTACATTTAGCCTAAGATATCTGTTAGCAAATAATTCACAATTTCTATTTCAGATAACTGTTTGTAATCCTCTTCATGTGAGTTAAAAAGAAGCAGAAAAAATTGAAATTCATTTGGACATTCATGAAATAAAGCACTGCATTAGGCAGACTATGTTTCAAACAAGGCATTTTTATATCTGGATGTGCACTGAGAGATGAGGTGTGTTGTAACATCTTACAAATCAAACTTCAATTCACACTGTATTACTTGCACAATCTGCACTATACATTTCCTTAAAGTCTTTTAATGAAATTGTTCTGCTGTAGAATAGAAATATGTAACACACACTGTCTTCTTATTTGGTGAAACCTTCCTTACTTGCAGCTGCATCTGTTTAAAAAAAAAAAAAAAAAGTTTGCTTTTTCTTATAGCCCAAAGCAGTCTGCAAAGCCAGAGAAGGATATATTTACAGATTAAGAGACAGGAGTGAATGGAATTGTTGGTGAATGTTATAATGGTCCTTTATTTCCTTTTGTTATTAAGAACTTTAAAATTTTCTGAAACTGACTATGCAGTTAAATTCCCTGAGGATTAGAGACATTGGAAGAGAATCCCCATTCTGCACCAAGAGCGAGCATAACAAATATGTGGTTCCTGTCTTTGGTGTGCAATCAACTGGGAACTGGCAACAACTGTGTGGTCAGAAGGAAGGTGCTGAGGCACCAGGAATAACCTCTAATTACAGTGCCACATCTAATCTTCCAGCATAGACACTTGAGGTAAAGAATGACTTTCAGATTAGATTCCTACTGAATAAGAGTGAAACAGTAATAGTTAAATATATGTTGCAAGTTGTATTTAAAAATTAGCAGTGTACTTCAATAGACTTGATGTACTTGAAAACAGCAGGCAGGACAGGCTTTGAGTGAAAAGAAAGATAAATGCTGCTTCATCTGTCCACCAAAGCCTGAATTTAAACTTGAGTTACACCAGAAAAAAAAAAAAAAAAAAAAAGGAAAAAAAAGTTGAGTATAATCTAAGCAATCTAAGAAAGGAGGGTCATAGTAAATTACCAAAAAGCACAAAGTGACTGATGTCTGCCAAGGGAATAACTATCCACATCAAGGCTGAGCTCAGATACCCCCATGGCACAAAAGTGAAGAAACCACTTCACCAGCAGAAAGAGAGGGGTGGCCATTCTCCAGGTACATCTACACTAAAGCTCTAACATTACCCAGGAAATAAAAACCACATTTATTTTAGTGGTAACAGTCAAACTTGCAGTCAAGCAAAATATGGAAGATAAAAGAAAGAAAAGTAATCTCTGAGAACAGACAATCAATTGCACATGTCTGGTCCTCTTTTTGTTTCTAATAGAAGTTTAAACCACAGGATTTCTATGAAATCATATCAGCACAGTGAAACATTATAATGGAGACAGCAAAATACAAATGAAGATGGAGTGTAAGCAGATGTACCTCTATTTTTAACTCAGCTGAGCTGTAAGGTCTGCTAAAACTTGGGAATTCCTCTAGCCAGTCACAAATTAGTTTAGCACTTGTAATATTTACTAACCACACAGCAGGTGTTGTAATCTCATTCTGAGTTTGCCTGTTCCATACAGGAGCTTGGCCCAGAGTAACTGCCATACAAAAGGTACATAAATTTTGCACAAAACTTTTGAAGCAAAAACAGAGGAAATTTCAAAGCCTTGCAGAACCTCAGTAGAGTTTGGTCTCACTTCCACTTGCCAGTTTGCATCATCTTGCCCCCAATAAGGAGCAATTCCT
Source organism: Cichladusa arquata (assembly GCA_026413545.1). NCBI lineage: Eukaryota > Metazoa > Chordata > Aves > Passeriformes > Muscicapidae > Cichladusa > Cichladusa arquata. The sequence goes on along the minus strand of JAOTQP010000870.1, from coordinate 62,229,259 downwards.
CTCACATTAAAAGTTAGTGCTTAACTCTTGGAAAAACTACTTGCAGTATTGCAGCTTTAGCTAAAAATATAACAAAATATTTTTCAAAGCTTATTTGCCATCCATATTACCAACAGCAGCTTTTGCAGGCAATCATGTAGGGGCAGATCATATCATAAAAAATGGTTGGAGTTTGATTATTCAAAAGACAAATGGTAACAAATGCCATCTTTCTTATATATACAAATTCTTTTAAAACAGATATTTGCTGAGGCTTTTTTTCTATTCCTTAATACCCTAGTTCATTTCTTCCTAGATAGACATCTTATAATAGAATATTTCTAGTTAGCAGTTTACTCAAATCTTTTTTCTTTAGTCAGTATTTATAGTACAAACAAAATACAATACAACAAAAATTGTTTTGTTTTGGATTTCTTTTAGTTATTGTGGGAAATCCTTAAAAATCATGACTGGTTTGTTTTGTCTTATTTTAAAGCAAACTTTATGTTTGTAAAGAAAAAATATATAAATATACAAACCCTCCCGCACTGGGAACACATATGGATGTGTTCAGATGAATAAAACTTGTAAAACCAGGAGTAAAAAAATCAAATCAATCTCAAAACTGTCAAATACTTTTACACTGATTCATGATGTGAACACCAGCTTCTGATTATTCACCAGATTTTGTGACCATACCCTCCAATAAAAATTTTCACGAATGTAAATAGCAATTCCTCTCCTTTGAACAAATCAGTACCTAAAAAACCCCCAAAACTGAAGTATGACATTCTTCCAGGAATAAACACTATACTAAAGCATAGATGATAATTGTTGGGTGTATTTTTGTTATAGTAAATTATCATCAGAGCCGCCAAAAAAGCAGTGAGGACATTATTTTCAATATTCTGATCAACCCAAGATTTCATTTGCTGAAGTAAGTGGAAATTAATTAATGGTATCACCTCAGAACCAGGTCCCTTGGTGTTTTATAGAAGCCCACATTACCTTATGAGATCAATAGGCTGAAACTTGTAAAACACTCCATATCTTGCCCATTCTCGATAAAGCAACTAAAGAAAGACAAAAAAAAATTACTTTGAACAAGTTATCCCTTCTGTTTTCACAAACCCCTTCTAAGAGTTAAAAATATTTGCTGC
>JAOTQP010000870.1:62206539-62223995 GCA_026413545.1 Cichladusa arquata | reverse complement strand
ACACATTGTCCTGAAATATCTGGGGAAAACCTGGTCAGAGATGCTGGACAGGAGTACCAATAAATGTCTCCCTTGATACAAAGACAAGTACAACTACATGCATTCATAGAATCAAGAAACTATGCTTGGATAGTGTCAAGGCTGCTCCTGCAAAACATTCAGCATTTGGAAGTTCACAGTGGTTCAGAGTTATGTTAGAAGAAAATAAGTCTTCCTTGTATAATGTCATAGGAGCAGAATCAGATTCAGCCTTACACAGATATAAAAAAATTTGAATAAGCAAATGTGTTTGAAGTGTTGTTATTTTCATAAAAAGGTTTATAAAACCAAAGACTGCTATAAGCACTTCCAACATCACTGTCCTGTCTCTTGTGTAAAATAAGCAATGTACTCTAATTTAAAAAAAAAACAAAATTAAAAAAATAGTTAAAAAATCTTTTAAGCCTCTCCTGATGAGTGGTTTTAAGCTTAAGACCAGTGAGATGGGAAAGCCTTAGTGACATATGAAACTGAGCTCTTTTGGGGGAGGATCTCAGAAGACCAAAGGACTAAGTGAATTTAGGTCAAACATGATGCACAATCCTGTTTTGGCTAGGGACCAGAAAGATGGAAAGGATGGGAATGTTAAAATAGTTATTTCATGTCAAATGAGTTCTTGAGCTGACCTGAGCTCGAAGTGCATCAGGCTGTATTTTCATACTAGATTTTAAAAATTCATGAAAAGTCCTTTGATCTCTAATGATGGCTTTTATTCCACTATAAACCAGAACAAGCTATTAAAGAAAACCTTAAGTAAGAGGCAAATATCTCCACTGGCAAAGTGCTCTATCCCTTCCAACTCTGTCCTTGAGCTTCTCTCCAGGTTTTCCCCCAGCAAATTCCGAAGTCTCCAGGAGGGTTCCCAGCATCCCAGAAAAACAAGGCAGCATTTCCTTCTATTGCCCACTGGAGGCTTTTGAACAGATCAAAACATAGAACACCACCAAGTAAACAGTTCAAAAACCAGCACCTGCCAAATGATGTCTTGGAAATTGAGAATGCCTGCAATTTTTAAAACCATATTTTCAGTTTTGTCTAAAGGAAACAGTGTGGCAGCCATAAATTTAAAGTTTGTGCTGGAAAAAGGCAAGTGATTTTGGTTGAAAAAGAAAAGGCATTTTGTGTGGCTTTCATTTTGCTATGCTTCTCATATAATTTTAAAAAATATGTATCTCCTGTTCAAGGAAACCTAAATTAATCTGTTTTCCTGTACCAAAAAGGTGCTACTGGAGCTTCCCTGCCCAAAATCACACCAGGACTGTGCAGAATCTTGCTGCAGCACATTATTTGCCAGGAATGTTACCCTTGGACATTGTGATGTGTCCATAGGTGGTCGAGCTTACAGAAAGATTTCCAGAAAATCTGTCAGACAGGGAGCGCCATCACTTCTTTTGCACTTGGGAGATATGTGCCATGATCTCACAATGGGTGAGAGAAAAGAGTGGAGAAAAGAAAGTATGTACACCTGTATAAATTTTGAACCTCAAGAAAATTAAGTAAGTTTTGAACCTCAAGCTCCAGATATTTCAGCATTATCCCAAAAGTATCTTCAAAACAGCCATATTTAAGTCATATATATCACCAGGCAGCTCAGGGAGGTAATTTTTAAAGCTGAAGCAATAAAAATAACCTGGAAAGGTGAATCATTCAATTGAAATGGCAAGAAAAATACAGTCCTGCAAGAAATAATACAACATATTGCAGTTGACATCTGAATTTTCCAAAGCAGATCATACAGTAATGAAATCCAATTTTATAACAATTCATGAAATGTGAGTTATATGCCAGATGCTGCACCTGTAGAAATGAAAAGCCAGCTCCCATTACCATCCAAACCATGGAGTAGAAATTCTGATTTTCTGCCTCAGAAAAAACCATGTAGTTCAATCTCTAATTTTTTTTTTCTTTTGTCAAGATGTGCCAGCATATTTAGTGTCCTGCTAGAAAAATCAATATTCTCTGAGATACCTAAACAATTCCTTTCAAAAGAACACCTCTAATTCTCTACCCTCTACCTTACCCATGCTGCTTCTGGCCTTTGTAGATGTGCGCTTCAAAATTTCCCTCACCTGCAAAAAAGAGCAGTGGGATAACACACAAATACTCTTTTAGCATTTATTTTATCATGGAATTAGCAATAAAACAAAGTTCTAAAATAGGTGGCTTCTGTTTGTTTGCACAAATACTTAAATCCTTTAGCAGATTTTATTAGTGGGTTATCTGCTCTAACATTTGTGGGTTAAATCCTGCTTACAGAAGTATTTGATGTATAAGGACTACATGGAGAGAAATATAGGTAAAGATTAGGAGTAGGGCTGAAAAGAGCTTTGAACAATGAAGAGGAGTCAATAGCTTCCCTGCAGGGCATTTCCCAACCCTGAACCACCGTGCAGTCCCAAAAAGGAATTCCTTACACACATATATGTCAGGAATTAGTGTTCTGAAGAACACACAAATGCATAAATTAATGGAATTAGCAAAGTTGAAACTAAACCACTCCCTGTAAATCCCATTCTAAAACTCACTAGCAAATCCCACTCAGCACAAGACAAGGATATGTTATTTTTATTAACTTACTATTCGGCTGCGGGTTGCATTGTCAAAAAAGGTGTCTTTGTCTTTGATGTTATACCTAAAACATTGAGGAAAAATAAAATCAGCTCAGTTTGAAGACATGGAAGCAACAAGTAAGACAACATAAAAGATTCTAATGTAGAAGTCAGAAACCACTCAGAAACCACAGCTAATCAGAAGAACAGATGTCTAAAGGGAATATAGATGACATAGTACAGCATAAAAAAATGTGCTGTTTAAAGCCCAGTCATTCAGAGCTCTACCAGGATTGTACTGATGGTGGGCATAAAAATGCAAAATTACTAGCTAATATAAAATGCCTTTTGGACAAGAAGAACCCTGCTATTGTTTACAAAAGAGGACCTTTGAAGATTTTTCTTATCCCCTCAACACTATAACATGCTGAGGTTATGTTATTAGGTTTCTACCACCCTAATGCAGATTTTCATTATTATTTTCCTGGCCACCAAACAGTCAGCATTTCACTTGATTTCAAATAACCATTCCACTGGAATTATGCCTTCCCTTAAACCTCAAAATCATCATACGTGAAATTAGCTTCCCAGTTTATTCTCCTCCATCAATTTGACTCATATTCAGAATTAATTAAAATTGTCAGAGGGCAATAAATGAAATGGTGGGTCACTATATTTATTGCTGAATTTTATTTATTGGACATAAATACAAGGAGACACCCAGGAGGAAAAAAAAGAGTGTTTCATGTCAAACTGGGTCCAGAAATATTATTCTGAGTGAGAGGGCAGGTGTCAAGAATTCCTTATCTGCATATTATTAGCTGAGTTTTAATTGCTACAATAAATCTATCAAGATGGGAAATACTGCCATATTTCTACTAGCTCTTGCTTTTTTCAAAACAGGCAGCAATATCCTTAACCAAGCAATCAGGAATGTGGTAGGAGGATTTCTACATTTCAAGCTAAACATATGGGAATTTTATATGATGCACTGCTTCCAGTGCTTTATCCTGCAGAAATAAGTACAACACTGGTAGAAAGTCTCTGCATCTTAGATTTCTGCAAATCCACTGAAAATCTGACAATTTTGGATGTTTCCTCAGGATTTCCAGATATGCTTGATGAATTTCTGAATTTTGACTGAAATGTGGGAAAAAGAAATTACAACACTAAAACAACTAAGTTCCAGCTTTCTTCATTGTCCATCACATTTACAAGTACTCACAAATATATTTTCTCTCTGGAAAACGGGTAGGACAAGGTTTTCATCTTGGTATTTTCTTGTTGTGGCACCTGGGGTTGCAGAGGTTCAGTCAATTTGCACCATATTTCATTTAATGTTTTGAGTATTCCCTTTTCTTCTGTGATTTCATACATCTGAGGAAATAAACTGTACATTAGCATGTCTCTTCCAAAATTACACTAAAATGAAGAAAGGGGGAAAAAAAAAAAAGAATTTGCTGTACACATATGTTTAAACCTGTAATTAAAGCAAGAGTCTTCTTTGAAGACATATTCCCATATAACTGTAAGCACCTGAATCCATATGGGCTGCAGTCCCAAAAAGTTCTTGTCCCTCACAAGCTGCTTCCAGAAAAAAAAAAAGAAAAAAAAAAAAATAAAGCAAAAAAAAACCCCAAAAAACTCAGTGTAGAATTACTAATACAATAAAAAAAGGTAAAGAACAAGTTCCTCACCCAGACCTCCAGTACCTGCTCATCTCACAGTTAAACCACCTGTCTAGAAGGATGCTCTGAGGGAGATAATATTAAAAACTTTACTAAAATCTGGGGGAAAAAAGTTACGTTTACTGCCTTCCTCTCATCCACTAGGCAGGGAACCTTACAGTAGAAGGATATATGATTAGTTAGACAGGACTTTCCCTTTGTGAAACTTTATTGTCTGTGCCTGAGGAATGTTTTGTCCTCCAAATGCCTTTCAGCTGCAGATGGTATGACTTTCTCCATAACTATTCCAAGTCCTGAGGTTGGAATATTAGGGATGTGATTTCCTGGCTCTTCCCTCTTGTAAATTGTAATAACCCCAAGTGGCTCCCAGTCAGAGAGTACCAAGTCCTTTGGAAGTGGATTAAAAGGGGTCTGGCTAATTCCTTCAGTACTCTGGGATCAATTCACAAGGCCCCATGGACTTCTGAGCATCCAGTGGATACTGATGGTTCCTTAAAAATTCAGTGGCCACGAATGGAAAGGCACAAACTGTTCCCACAGCTGCAGTCCTCTGCCTCAGGACCAGGCAGTCCAAGATTATTAATATTAAAGACCAAGGCAAAAAAAAGCATTGAAGGTGTCCATTTTTCCATCATCTGTTAGTCAGGTGACCACTTCCAACAAGTCTTGGTCCAATATTTTCCTCACAGCTTCTCTTGTTACTAAAATACTTTAAAAAGTCTTTTAATTGTGTGGCACAACACTGGCCAGTTTCAGCTCTAGATGAGTTTTGGCCTTTTTTGTTTTCTCCTTGAATATGTGAACCACAGCTTTGTAAACTTCCTGTGAGGCCTGGCCTTGTTGCTAGAGATGGAAAATTTCTTTTTCTTCTCCAGCTCCATGAGGAATTCCCTGTCCAACCAAGCACTCAGGGAACGCTCCAAAGCAGATTCCCAGGGACCACTGCTGAGTAGCTCCATGAGTGGTTTTGAGTCTACTCTCTTGAAACCTAGAGCAACAGCTCTGCTGAGCTTTTTTTCCTCATTAGACTGAATATTTTAAACTCAACCATTGTGTGGTTGCTGCAGCTGAGGCAGCCTCCTATTATCACATACTCCACATCCTTCTCTATTCACAACTACCCAATCTGGGAGGGCAGCTTTCCTAGCTGGCTCACTGAATCCTTGTGGCAAAGGATTTTCTTCAACACCCTTCAGGAATTTCTGAGACTTGCTTGTCACAGCAGTGCAGTATTCCCAATTAATGCTTGGGAAGTGGACATTTCCCATAAGCACATGAAGTTTCTCCTGGTTGCCTATGGAATAATTCATCAGTCCTATACAACATACAATGACATCTGCCTTGTTTTCAACCCCCCAGCCCTCCCCCAGAAGCTGCCAACCTTATAATCCCTTAACTGCAACCTCTCCCTTCCATACAGGACAACTCCTCTCCATCTCTGCCTATCCCTCCTGAACAGCCTTTAGTTCCCTATCCCAGCACTCCAGTCCCAGGATTCATTCCCCCAAGGCTCACTAAAGCCAGGGACGTCACAGCTCTGGCCACAGAACAACCCTCCCAGTTGTTCCTATTTGTTTCCTGTACTCATGTTTGAACCTGGCACAGTCTCACTCACCAAAATAGCTCTACTATCAGATCCAGAAATTTGTATATGGTTAAAAGGGCTCAGAGGGTATCTTTTTCCAGCATGTCTTATATTCTGAAAGATTATTTAAAACTGAACATTTGGAGAAAAATTTTTGTAACCAATTCATTTTTAGAGGTGGATAAATCCTTTCCCCTGAAAATGCCTTTTTAAAAAAACTATTTGATATGATCCTTGAATAAATAAAAATACCTAAAGTGCCTTGGGAGCAATATTTTGTATCTTTGAACAAAATCAGAACTTTCCTTATAGTGGTTACTGGCTGAATTTTTTATTTTATATTGCCAAATCCCCAAAATACAAGATTTCAGTTTTTTCAAAGTGGATTATTTTTTTTTCCTTCAAAGGAAATTCCTCTTTCAACTGTTTTTAATTTTTAAAAAAATCCAAACCCTAGGACATGAATAGAGTTTTCCTGTCAAGCTTGTTTCTGGTAGTGGTGCCATTTCTGCAGCTAGAGATAGGAGAGGATTTTTTTATTTTTGGAGATAACAGAGGATTTTTTCTCCCAATCAGAGGAGAGAAGTGCATGCAGAACTATTGTGAATGAGGAGGGTGCCATCAGAGATTATCAGCTCCTGGACAGACCTTAAACTAGGCCAAAATTATGGCAATATTCATCAATTAAAATAGAGTAAAAATTACTTTGGTGCATCTACAAAAAACTTAAAGGGGAAAATTCCCATGGGGGCAAAAGGACAGAGAACTAAGCAGGCACTAAAAATGCATAAAAAGAATTAATTTTGGAAGGGATCAAAGAGAGGAGATGAATATGTAGAAAGTTTCTAGGGGTACTGTAGCTGTCTAAAACCTACTCATTTTCAAAGATTGATTGGAAATATCCTTTTTGTTTTTTCCCCTGGGATGTAAACCCATTAAGATTATGCAAGATGATTTGGCCAGTCTTCTGATGACAGATTGTAACAGCATGAAATGTGAAGCACAATGAAGCTTTTGGTGGGTGAAAACAAGACAAAAAAAGTCAAACAAACAAAGATCAAACAATACAGTAGGAGAAAAAAAAATCCATTTTTCCTTTATTTCTAATGACAATGCAAAGAAATAAGTGCTCTTTAGTGCAGTTGATGAGTATCACTAACTAAAAGCATAAGGCAGTTCCCCTTCCCTTGGTGGAGTTGTTAACCAATAGACTAATTTCTGGAACACAGATTGGGGGATTTGCTACTCTGAATTTTCAAGTTTTGCCAGCAACTCTGCTGAAGACAGACAGAAAAGAAGAAGGTGAGCTGAAGTTTTAGTGACAACAGGCAGGTCTGAATTCACCAAATCATTGTTACCACCAAGACAGATTCTCTGGGGAGAGCCTCTCATTTTGGAGAAGTCTCAAGACAATGACCAGTTTAATACTATATTCCATACTACCCCTCACCTTTAAGGGGATTTCCTTGACTAAAATCCAGACAGCTCCTGCCTTCTCAGCTTTCAAAGCCCTCCTTAACACTCACCTCTGTCATCACCCTCCTGAATGCAGTCCATCAGCCAGCTGCCTCTCTGGCCTTTAAAAACCCCTTTGGAAATCCCATTCTTAAATATAGCTCTGAACAATAAATCACCTCAAAAGATTTGGAAATGTGAAAAATAAGCCTGACAGTTCATTTTCTCTGATTTTTGAAACAAAGTAACTCCGTGGGCTTTTATATATTTAATGATGATTCTGATCCCTGCTCCTTCAATCATAAAACTTGTTGATAGAAAATGGGAGATATTTACCTTTTTAGTGGGCATTTTTATTTTAAGGAGTTCTGCTTCTCGACTGAGGACTTGCCAAGGTGCATGTATACGGACAAAACTCAGTCCTTGGCTCTTGTTCTGAAACATAAAAAAAGGGAAAACAATGCATTTAAATGCTCTTGAACACAATGTAGTGCTAATGTCTCAAGTTGTCAGCTCCAGCTAAATCATTCAACAATAGGCAACCATCACAGGGAATAACCAACTTCTGCTACAGCTGGGCTGCAAAGTGATGTTTTCCTTAAAAGCAGAATCTTTTATGCTCTAAAATCCATTAATCTACTGTCTCCAGCGTAGCTGTGTGTGCACCAGGACAACAGAAAGATACAGGACCAAATTTTGGAATGATATGAATGAGAAACCCCCAAGATACAGCTTTTTTTATGTATATTGATATTTTAGGAGGGATCTGATTTCTTCACTGGGTTTTCGTGTCCATCTGAACCAACAAGATAAAAAAAAAATTCTCATGCTCTGGGTGGGCTTCACTTTAGTTCTCATTTTCAGTTTTGCCCAGCTGTTTTCCAGACACTTCATCATATTAGTGGCTCCTTACAGGTAATCAGGCAAACCAAAAGAAAACATTAAAAAATTAACTGCTGAATAGAGATATTATATCATTATGTAAATGATTGGTTATGCTGGTCAGAAGCATAAAATGCCCGAAAGAAGTTCAGCACATCCAGGTTTTTTTGTCAGCTGTGCAAAAGAATTCCTGGTAGCACATGTGAGCTACAGAAAGGCACCCTGAGAGCAGAAAGCAGCACCCCTGAGAAAAACATGAAAATTAAATGGAGGAAGGTTCAGACACTGTTTTCCTCAAGGCACACAAATAAATTGCACTAGTAAATCATAGGGATAAATGCTTACTGTTGAAATGTATGGAAGAAAAGTTGGGAGGGAGATTAGAAAGGGAATATCAGAAAAATCAAGGCAATGACCAGCTCTCACACTATCTCCCATACTGCACCTCCCCTTTGAGGGAATTTCCTTGACAAAAATCCAAACAGCTGCTGCCTTCCCAGATTTCAAAACCCTCCTGGAAACTCTCCTCTGCCACCATCCTCCTGAATGCAGACTGTCAGATCATAACCTTTAGGGAAGGACATGGCAGTGGACACAAGAAGGCTTTCAGGAGGAATTTCTTCATGGAAAGGGTGCTCAGGCACTGGAAAGGGCTGCCCAGGGAGGTGGTGAATCCCATCCCTGAGGAGTCCAAGGAATGACTGGATGTAGCACTCAGTGCTCTGGGCACAAAGGGGTGATTGGTCAAAGATTGGACTCCAAGATATTGGGAAGTCTTTTCTAACCTCGATGATCCTGTGATTCAAAGGCTTGATTAATGCTAAGATTAATGATCTTTGTGCTGAATGTGTCCTTATGCTTCCTGATTAAAAAATTGAAAAAAAAGTTAGATGAAAATCCCACTATTATTGCAATCACTTTGCTCTTATTTCCCCTATATGTGCAATGTGAATGACAAAAATCACTCCCTCACCTTCAGCTAACATTTTTCAGTGGACCAATGCTATTTTAAAGAGCAGAATGAGCTGCAGAATCTCTCTTCCATCAGTCCACTGGGGAAGTCAGCTTTAAGAGAAGGAAGGAAAAATTTACTGGGCATGAGCAGATGTTCTGGTAATCATATGCTGCAAATAGATTAATAACAGATGAGAGGTTAAATTTCAGTGGGTGAAGATCAGGAGCTTCTTCTGAGCTTTTGGCTAAAATCAAGCTCATGTCCCTGTCTGGGGGATTATATTCCATGTTGGCAAGAGGAGCAACAGTGTGATCTAATTGGTTGCTTCCAGCTCAGGCTCATATGACTACACAGATTGCAAATAAAATTAGGCAAATAATATGATTGAAAAGACCAGATGAAGAATATGACCCTTGTATATTTGAATAAAAATAATTTGGAAAGTTGTGCTGTTCATGAAGCAACACCAGATGATGAGGAATCAGACCATTAAAAATTGTTAAAAGGCTTCAAAATCACCCCATGATAGGAAATCGAGGTAATTTTAATAAACACAAAGTAAATAAAGTAGGGAAAACAGGACTAGGTGGCTCCTGCTGCATGGTAAACAAAAGATGCAGAACAATGGACTGCTGGATGTTCACCTTGGCATTACTAGAACCACATCTCCCACATCTTCCTAACATTGCAATTTATCAAAGAATTTTAAAATAAATTTGAAACCATTAATTTAATACCATAACTCAAGAGACAAGCCATCTAGCTCATTTTCTATGGGCTCACCAAAATAAAAAACCCATAGGACGACTACTCTGGTAAGATTCCTTTCCCCACTTTTCCAGGCTTCACCTGCAGCAGTTCCAGGTGTCTTTAAACGTCCTTTTTTCCTTATGATGTCTGGCAAGGATCTGCTCAATTAACTTATTCCCAGAGGGCTTCTTGTATTGCAAACATCTCCAAAAGTTAAAACTTGCCTTTCTCCTTGCCAGAGTGGATTTATAAGTGTTTACTGGAGACACCCCCTAACTGGTGTCCTCTGGTTAATCACCTGAAATTATAATTGTGCACATGCTCATCACTTTGATCAAATGAAATGCTGTCAGTCTTCTGTTTTGAATGCTCAGAATCACTCCTGCTGATTCATTGTACTCTGGATGCGTCTCTGAAGCCAACATGTGGTGCTGGCAAACATTGTTTTTGTCAGACCATTCACTTGTTATTTAATACAGCCATCCTTAATCAAATCCTTTTTCACTTGCAGCTGATGTCCCACAGGACTTTTTCCTTGGCCCTGCATTGTTCCATGTCCCTATCACTGCACTCCCTGATTATATTATTTAAACTACTAAGTATTCCTAGGCATATGACAAACAGATTTGTCTCTCTCATAATCCTTTTTTTTTCCCTGTCAAATCTATATTCCATATTACAGAGTTCTTCCAATAAGTTTCAAGAGTGGAAGTTTTTCAATAATTCATTCAGAATTATTCAAGATATATTTATATCTTGGCTTTCTCTGTTTTCTGAAGCTGAATTCAGTTTTCCCATTTCAATAGGAAAGCTCAGTATTAAAGTCAAATGGAAGAAAATCTGGAAGGTCTGCTTTGCTTTTCAATCAGCACATGAAGAAAATATATTGGGTATTTCTTTCAGTTTACCAAGATTCTTAGCAGTCTAAAGCAGGGCTTTAACAGCAAGCTATATTGGATGTTTTTTTTCTTGGACTGGAAATGTATAGGCTGAATAAAATTCTAATTTCTCCAAAAGAGACTTTTTCTGTCTTTCCTACCTGAACAGTAAAACACATTAGGACCTGCATTAGCTGCAAGTCTAAGATTTATTGCAAACTTATCACCATCAAGGCCACAGCAGAAAAAAAATGTGTGATAACTACAGTAGTTCTCATATAGATATATATAAAGTGATTATTCTTTTTACTGAAAGCTGAACATTCTGAAACATGGCTAGACAAGCAAAACTAAGCAAAGCTAAATTTATTTAGGCACCTTTAACATGAGCTAAATCATACAGTACTAAAGGCATCAGGTTTGTCAGTCACTATGAAGCCAAGAAAGGGAAAAACCAATGATTTTTATTTCGGAAGAGCCCCAGGGATATTTTTTTTTTTTTTTTTATGGTGAGCACACGGATCCTAGGAACTTTGCAAATACAGAATTCATTGCTGAATCCTACAGCTCAGTAAGTATTTTTCATCATTTCCCCATCATGAAATCACTAATCACTCCATATTTAAGGAATACAGTTCATAAATAACTTATATATTAAAGAAATAGTTATTCTTAAATATTTGTCCAAAGAAAAATATTTCTGCTGTGTATCTTAACAGGAAGAAAAAGTAACATCAAAGGGTAATAAGAAGCTGAAAAGAAGTTATTAACTAATGTCTATGGGAGCCCAGGGAACTGCCAATCTTTCTAATGATTTTTTTTAAAAATGTGAATAGGAAGTGGATAAAACATAAATCATAAAACCTGAAACATGTAAACTTCTTAGGGAAAAACCCAAATAACTGAACTTCAAACATTTTATCCTTCAGTGATTATTAAACAGACAGAAGTATACCTGGCAGCTATATTTTAATGGCTCCAGTTAATATAATGAGACATCTTTTGGTAATGTAGCCACACTGGGAAAGCAACAGTGAAACAGTTTGTAGTGAGGAAAAGACAGGTCCTATTAGCTCAGTAAAAGTAATCATCTTCCCATTAATTCCATCACCAAATGGATCCATCACGTCTGCAAATGCAATTGCTCAAAATTAATGTCTGCTCTCCTGATACCAGCCCTGGAAATCGAGGCAAATACCAAAGTGATGTGATAGTGCAAATAAAAAGCAATTTCTTGCTATTATCACAGAACTGTGGTCACCTTCATTTTACAAGAGCAGAGCCAAGTGCTGAGCTGCTGGCCCCCAGCACGGGTAGCACTGGATTGCATGACACAGCACTGCCAGATTCAGGCAGAGGCTGAAGAAGTGGCTGTGTTTTCTGCCAAAGAGATTGAATTTCTATCTGTGAAACGGTGTGTTTCTGTTCCTAAAGTTTTGTGTCCAAGATACAAAATCAATCCATCACTAATGATAGTGAGGGCCAGTCCCACAGGGAAAAGGAAGTGCAGGGCTCTGGTCCAGGGGAGACAACACCACCCAAAATTTCCTGACATGGACATGGCAGTCCAGAGCAACTCCCTGCTCATGTTAGCTTATAGTAGAGGCTGTATCCTATAACTGTAGGCTGGTAATTTAACTCGGCCTCTTAGCCTATGAAGACAATGGAACTTCCCTCTATCAAAAGGCTTTTGTGAAGATAAATATGTTCCAGACTGAGAAGTGTTCAAATAAGGCAATAAACTAATAAGACAGTATGGCTATATATTATGCATCTTATAATTTTCATATTTTCCTTCAGAAAACTGTAGCCCTTTTACTTTTGCCAAACTTTCCCCTTTCTATTTTTATTATTTCTCCAGGGTATAGATTTCCCTCACTGCATGGGTACACAGACATGCTCAAGACCTTAAGCAAAGCTGCCATAATTTACACATTTTGACAGTCTGCTTTTCTCTTTCTTAACTTCTACCAACTGTGATGATGTAAATGCCTTGTTTATTTTGTTCTCTTACTCCCACGTGTGAACATAAACAGTTAAAGAATATATTAATGTGTATAAGCATAGAAGAGAACACCTGGTCATGAAAGATCTGGCCAAAACACCTAAAAAAATCCTATATAATCTCAATTTCTTAGGAAAGCACTGTGGAATTAAACAGTTGGCTTTACTCATCCTTTGCAATGTTTCTGCATGGCATTGCAACCTCTCCAACCAAAATCTTCCCACTCATGTACAGACAGGAAGTGTCTCTGAATGGAAGATGATACAGGAAGCCTAAAAACACAGGCGTGCTTCCCCTGAAGAAGATGGAAATTTTTAATGGCAAGGAACAGGATGAAAATGAGCTGCTAGAAACTCAAGCACAAATGTAGAATAGATTGATAAATCTGCCAAATAAAAAAAAAAAAAATAAAAAAAAAAAAAAAAAACCAAAAAAAAACCAAAAAAAACCAAAACAAGGCACAGAGCTATGCATGATAGCAGTGTTCAATAGAGGATCTATATGCAGGTGAGTAACAAACTGTCATTCATCTTAATTCTTTCTTTTGCATTAAAAAATCACTGTGCTTTCATCATTATTTCCCAAATATCTATCTCTGTCCACTAATCACTACAGCATCAAAAGTATCTTTCAAACATAAAGGAAAATCATCCCTAATTATTTGGAATCACTTTATCAGCAAATTTCTCCAATGTCAATGACACAAATTTGTTGCCACAAAAGCCTGGCACAATTTCAGCACATCTTCTGAGGCTGAATACCACAAATAATAAAAATAAAGTGTAAAATTGATAGCCTCCCCATCCAAATCAAACTGCCTCAAAGAGGAAGGGAGGACTGTGTCTAGTCTACCACCTCCTGTATTTTGGCAGTGTCACTGGAAAACCACATAATCAACTGGCCTGGCTACATTCAGTAGCCAAATTAGCCAAATCAGCTAAAAAGGAAGCCGATATTCTGTAGAATACATAATATCAAACTTTATTATCAATAATAAAATCAACAAACTCCTTGAGGCCAAAGAGTTAACATTAAAAAGGGCACAATGTAATTCCTCTTGAAGGAATGAGACTCACTAATCTGCACAGAGATTTATGACCTAAACAATTTTCCAGATGAGGCAGCAAGATCATGGAAGTCAATCTGTAGACCAGATAACAGGCATGTAACCAGTGGGGAGATTAATGAAACAGAGACTGAACCCTCACTCTAGCAAACTCAATTTCAAGGAAAAAAAATTATTTGGAGAAAAAAGAAAAAAAAAATAAAAATACTTAGGACTGAAAATCAGAGGAAGGGTATTTTTAAATATTCCTTCATCACTCCATGGTTGATCTGGATGTTAACAATCAATCATATGAAGGGATGATTCAATTTTGCGTTGAAAGATTTTAAAAGTTCAATTCATTCTTTACAAAAATACTTTAGGGGCCGTTCTCTAATTTGAAAGTGTTAACAGATGGTACAAATGTATTCAGTTTCATAAGTGTTCTCCTAATCAGAGGCTACAAGCTTTTCCAGGATGGTGTGGCCCTTCGAGGTCTCTCTCTCCAAAGATCAGTAGCAGTAAAATGAAGGTTGGCTGTGTTTGCAGGGGTTTGATGGGGAGGGGATTAAGATGAAGATAATCAAAGTGTCTGGACTGGCTTATTTGCTGGCAGGGAATCCAAAACCTCCCTGAACAGCTACAGTCTCCCTGCAAACAGGGAGAGGTGGGGAAGAGGCAGGGGCAGTCCCACAGTAGCATCACGTGACTCATTTTGGATAAGACAACAGGTCCAGGGGTGGAGAAATAATCAGTTAAACAACAAGAAACTGGGTAGGAGGAGAAGTTGCACTGCTGGAAAAAAATTAAAAGTCACTAAGGGCATTTTGCAGCACTAGCAGTATCCAATATCAGCTTGAGTGACCTGGAGAAAGATAAAGCAGATTAAGATTTTCAGGGTAGCAAGGATAACGACAGACTGTAAAAAATTGTAGAAAAGCTTTGTAAGAATCTGAATAATAGCAAGCAGCTCTCAATGTAAATAAATATAAAGCAGTATCTGTGGGTTAAATCCAGATTCACATATAAGATGCTGGGCTCTGATTTCACCTGTACTGGTCAGTAATGGCATCTGAAGGTTGCAACAGAAAATCCTTTGAGAAATAGAAGCTCAGTATTTTCTAAGAGCCAAGAAGTAAAACAAAGCTTACATTTTATTAGGAAAGGTACAAAGACTAAGGAAAAAACCCCATTCAGCATAGCAGTATCCACATCTTGAACTCAATGTGCACTCTCTGCCTCCTCACCTCCAAAGAGATAAGTTGGACCAAAAATGGGTTCAGAGGATCCACAAACGCCTTGTTATGGCATCTACACAGGAATCACTGAGGAGACTGAGACCTTCTATTCTGGAAACTTGAGAAAGTTGTTGTGGCAGTCTATAAAATCCTATGTGATAAGAAGATGCATGGACTGCCTGAAGTCCCTTTCAGAGCAAGCACTATAGGGCCTCAGACAAAGCCAAATTAAAAATGAAATCATAGATATCAATGCAGCAGGGAAATACCTCTGCCTTGTGGGTGTAAAAACTGGATAACATTTTAAGAAGAAATTATGCCAGACTTTGGGATAGAGATCCCTAGAAGGTTCCTAGGTGGGCAAACATCACATGGGGGGAAGCACTTGAGTTGAACGCAGCTGTCACCAGGAGAGCATCCCAGTGGAAACATCACAAAAGTTTGTGCCATTCTTGCTGTTTCCTAAACATTTTACCACTGCAGCTGTTGGATATCCTGTACTCACTGAGGGAATCTCTCGCACCACAGGATCATTTTATGGCAGTATTTCCAATACCTGGAGAAGCAGCTCCACACTAGAGAGGCACAAGCCTGCTCCAGGTGAAATGTGGAGCTGAGAAGCTCTGCTGGGTGTTTGCAGGCTCTGCAGATGATTAGAAGGCAGCAAGAGCAGCAGCAGCAGCCTTGAAATCTGAGCAATTCATCAAGCAGAGTTGCTTGTTTGCTATTTCAAGCAAATAGTTGCTTGAAACGTTGCAGCTGAGATGAGCATGAGAAGTTTGGGACTCAGTGTCCAAGAAATACCTCACTCATAGATGGAAACTGCAGTATTAAAATATTTCTGGTGCTCTAGGGCACCCAGCACCCTCAGCTAATGAGGTGCCAGGGCTCAAAACAGGATTTTCCCACAGGAGCACGGGAATCACTGAAATCAGACAGTAAATGGACAACACTGGATTTTCAGAAATGTCAATTAGCCAGGATGTTTTAGTGATCTCTACAGAATGTGCTGAATTATCAACACTTTTGAAAACCAGGCCTCAATACACTCAGTTCCCCAAAGCTATGGTCCAAAGGGAATCACTCAGTAAATATCAGTACAATAACTATTACAGCAGATACTTTTTTCACCCATCCTGGCAATACTGCTCTCTACATGCCCTAAATTTAGTTGACCAGATTTAGCTCTCATCCCCATCACCATAAATTCAGTCATTCTGCCAACGCAAAAAGGAGACACCAGCCAGTCAGAATATGTATGTGCCAGTTTGCTTCTCTGTAACAATAAAATTAAAGGAGGATTATTTAAAAATCAGTTGCCAAATCATTATAAATGAAATATGAATTTCATTTTTTTTATGATTCTAAGAATAAATTGTCAGCAAACACCAAAATACCAGTTTTCTAAAGCTTGACACATGATAAAGTTGTAGGTTTTCCAGTACATTTCACAACAGTATGCAACAAAAACATTTCAGAGAGCTTTTACTTTTAGCTTGGCATCGAAATATGACCATTTATGTGGAAAGCTGAACAAATCACTTCTAGAGATGTAAGGGTCAAGTGGGCCATTAACTTTCAATTATTAAAAAGATAATTAGCAGATAGAATGCAGAATATTAATATTAACATGATACACTGCCAAAGAGTTTTATGCCATGAGGGAAATGAATTAGCAAAGGAAAAAAATGTAAGATTTGTTATTCCAATCCTGGTGGCATCACACAAATTGAAATTTACTGGAAATCACTACCAGGTTTTGTAATAAATGTGGTGCTATTCCACATATAGCAGTAAGTACCTTCCATCTTCCACATCTTAAAATCCATTTTATGTCTCATTAGAAGTACTCTCCATTTTGTCATTTTCATAAATCTTTTTGCTTGTTTTACATCAGCTCACTCAAAATCCCACAGTAACGCTGCTTGCACTCCTGCCTCTAAAAATACATACACATTACATGGCAGTGAACATTTCTGAGCTTTTGTTTCAGTCTGGTTCTGTTGTGTTTTTCCTCTACTTCTACCACAACAATTTTCTGCTAAATATTAGAAGTTTACAAAAGGAAGACCAAGCAATAAAGCCACAAGCACACTATGCTAAGCTGTGACTTAATAAGAGGAAGATAAGCTCAGCAAGAGAAAACCTAAACCACAGAATAATAGGATGGTTTGGGTTGCGAAGAGACCTTAAAGATCATCTTGTTCGAGCCCCCTGCCATGGGCAGGGACACCTTCCTCTACCCCAGGTTGCTCAGAGCCCCATCCAGCCTGGCCTGGAACACTGCCAGGGATGGAGCAGCCACAGCTGCTCTGGGAAACCTGTGCCAGGGCCTCACCACCCTCACAGGGAACAATTCCTTCCCAATATCCAATCTAACCCTGCTC
>JAOTQP010000870.1:62192947-62203312 GCA_026413545.1 Cichladusa arquata | reverse complement strand
GGGAGGGGCAGAGCAGGGCCAGGCTCTGCTCCGGGGGCCCAGCAATGGCACCAGAGCCACGGGCAGGGACTGAGCCCGGGGGGCTCCACTGACAGGAGGCACAACTTCTTCCCTGGGCAGAAGATTGTCCAGAGAGGGTGTGGAGCTCCTCACTGGGATATTCCAGACCTGTCTGGACGCAATCCTGTGCCCTGTGCTCTGGGATGGCCCTGCTGGAACAGGGAGGTGGCACCAGTGACCCTCTGTGGTCCCTTCCAACCTGACCCATCCTGGAATTCAGACTCTGCCTCTTTCATTTCTAACACTTTCTCATCTGTTTTCAAGGGTTCAGGTAGCAGGAGGCTGCCCACTGCCTCAAGTCCTGGATTCAGCTTACAGCTTTTGATGTATGATTCCTTGGCTACACTTTTTATTGTGGTTTTAATTACACTGGAGTGCTCAGTAATTATATATCAATTATAATCTTTGATAATTACCACTGGCATGTACAAGTGAAGGAATACATTTTAGAGCTGCCTATTAGTGCCTTAGAGCTGTGGTACTTAAAATTCTACAACATTAACAAAATTTGTTTTACATTCCAATTGGATTTGCATCTTTTCATAAAATAATGGAAGGGAGAATTTCTAGGAGCACAGTACATGACTACAGAATTGCTATACTGATATCAGGAGGGTTGCCAATTATTACATTATAAAACCACACCTACTTTTAAATGCTAAAACGAGCTATCTTTAATATCATCATTTAGCAGGTCACCTGATACGTGGGGTTTGTCCTTCCAGAGAGTTTGAGCATTATGAGGATATGGAAATTAACAACAACTTGCAGCTGCATCTTGGTAAAAGCATTCTTTGTGCTGACTTTTCTGTGAAGAGACTTGCCAGTTGGTGGCCAGATGTAACAAAACATCCCTAAACCAACAAATACTTTCCAGGAGAGTCACTTGTGAACTGTGGCTCACAGGTGAAAAACAGCCCGGGGTCCCTTGTGGTGCAAGCCGTGTTTTAGGTCGTCACTGTGGTGCTCTCAGGTGCCTCCTGCAATACATCAGCTGAAAAGTAAAGCAAGGGCTTTAATGAGCAAACTTTGCCACTTCACTGAAGCTGAACTTGGCCAGCTTTGGGTGAGCAGTTTCTTAAGGACAGTTTTGAAAACAGGAGAGAATAAGGGAGGAAGGAAATTTTGCGCAGAAGTTGTTGAGACAGAAGAAGTTGGGAAGTATGAAATCTGTGTGTCCAGCTGTTCCAGCTGTGGATTTTCTCAATGGAAAGGATCCCAATTCATGGAATATTCTAAGTTGGAAGGGACCCACAGGGGTTATCAAGATATCTTGGGTGTTGTGGCTTTACACAGGCCTGTGAGTGATGGCAGCTGATGGGCAGCAGGGAAGGGTGAAGGACTGACCTCACACTGACCTAGGAAAGATACAGTGACACTGAGGAGTGGCAGGATTTCCAAGATTTCAAACATGAACGGTGGAGAGGTCTTTTCAAGAAAAAACAAAGTAATTTCTCCTTAGTAATCAGAACAGCATACAGGATATGGAGAAAGAGCATCGTGGGCAGAAATGGAGCGCCCTGTGGTGGCCAGGCAAAGCAGCCCTGCAGGAGACTGGTGTGAAGGGACAGAGGGACATTTGCAGAGGCCAGAGGCAGGTGAGCAGGTCAAGCACTGGTGAGGTGAAGCAGGTACCACTCATTGACCTGTGAAAGTTGAGCAGTGCCACTGCAGGCAGAGAGTAAACATTATCCAGTGAACTCACAGGGACCTGTGACAAGCAGGGAGGCTTGCCAGGGCTGTGGGGCACCACAGTGGGTTGACTGCACTGCAAAAGCCTGAAAGCACCCCTAATTTAACAAAAAAAAAAAAAAAAAAAAAACATGGTATGAAATTTCCTAGGTCCCACTAACCAGAGTGTGCACGTTGAAAGGGTGGAAGAGCCTTCCAGTGACCTTCCTTAGGGACACAATCCTTAGGACATTACTTTTGTCTTGATGACCTAACAAGGCTCAGTGGCAAATGAACATTTGCACATCTTCAGAGGCAAGCAAAGAATGATCAGTCAAAGCCTGCAAAATGAAGTATGGAATATGAGAGTTGGAAAAAGAGCAAGAACACCAGAAGTTTCCAAGACAGGAAACCCACAAATGAATGAGGACAATGGGAATGAGGCAAGCAATGGATAGAAACAATGACACTTAAATCCAGAGAAACTAAAACTTGAAAACCCTGTGACTTACAGGACATGCATGGAGGTGAAACTTTCAAAGCATTAGGAAACTCAAGTCATCCTTCACACTCTGTAACCAGCAATAGGAGCAGACTTAGGACTTTGAGTGACTTGAGGAGAAGTCCTAAGTGTAGGATGGGCAGCAATATCCTTCCCTGTTTTGAAGTGATTAAGGACAAATTACAGTAGTTTGAACTAACACTTTGGAGGTAGCAGTGTGGAGTTCTGCTTAAGTATTTGCAAGATCTTGAATATATATATTCTGTATCTCTGAAGTGTTATTTTTTCTTTGTATTACTGGATTACTCCAGGTAAACCACAGTTGAGCTTAGTGAATGTGTAGAAAAAGACTGGGGAAAAATTCTCCATGTCCCAACTGGGACATGACTAAGGGAAGTGCAAATGGGCTCCTCTGGAAGAGAAGGATGTTGGAATTTTTCCAGAGTACTATGTTGGCTCCAGCCTGTGGAAAGCAATGACCAGCTCCACATTTCCAGAAAAATACTTCTATTGGTGTCTTTTTGTTCCCCCGAAAAGGTTGCAGCTCCAAAAAAAAACCCAGAAAACAAAAAAACAAAACAAAACAAAAAACAAAAAAACCCCCAAACATATTAGTCCACATTCCCACCCTAGCTACAAATAGCTCATTCTCTCCCACATATATTTTATTTATTTTACCAGGAGACATGTTTTGAAACTCCAAGATCATCTACCAAACTCCACCTCCAGGATTTTCTTAAAAGTACTGTATATGGGTGTCAATCCTTTCAGTGATTCTATAATGCTTTAAAATTATTACAGAATCTAGGAATTGAAGGGAGAAGCCAGCAGAGAACTGATTAGTTAATTCCTAGATGGCAGAGCTTAAAGCAAACATATTCATTATCAACATATACAAACAAACAAAAAAACAAACAGAAAAATGAAAACCCCCAAAAAACAACAAATAAAAATCCATGCACCTGTTCAAAAGAAATAATTTTGTCCAACCATTTAGTTTCAGGGATGAAATCATTGTTACATTAATGCTGACCTGGAATAACTGCACAGAAATTACTGAATATTACAGAATGCAGCACAATATTACATAAATCAAGATATAACATGATTTTTTCTTTGGCCTGTTACTGTGAGTACATACCTGTACACAAGAGATAGAGGGCACACATTTATCAGCACTGTGTACCAAGGAGACAACCCACCCAGAAGGGTAAATTTTCCAGGCAGTGCATGGGGATTTAGCCACCAAACTCTCATTAATGCTAATGAGAACCTTGCAGCCCAATGCCACTCTGCTAAATTATTTTTTTTTTCCTTGTTGTTCTATTCAGGAAAAATAATGGCTGACCTGGAACCACTGGAATGACAGAAGCAGCTCTGTGATACAGTTTTGACTGATTTGCCTGGTCCTCTAACTTACTAGACCTTGCAATGACCAGGAAAAACACTTTGAACACAATCTGATTACAACTTGTGGCTTGTACATCACAGTTTCCTCTTTTATTTCAGGTTGTAGCTGAGTAGGACAGTTAATGAGTCTTTCCCTCTGTGACTGTTTTCCCCCACTAAATCTGTGCTCATCCACAGGAACTACAACTAAGTTGTTGGAACTCTGCCCCTACCTAGAACTTAGGTCTGCAAAAGATTTAAGAAACAGTTTGAGCTGAAGAGGGTGTTCTGATTACTAATTACTTCGTTTTTATTGAAAAGACCTCTCCACTGTTCCTGTTGAAAACCTTAAATCCAGTTTTCACTCCAAAATGCCTCCCTCTCAAGTACAAGATAACATTTGAAAGTGTACACAATGTAAAATGTTTTGGGACATTTCTTCCCTACAGTGTGTCACTTCCTGGAAGAATATTCCTTGCCTGTCTGAGCATAATGTCATTATCAACATGACATTATAGTAACTGAAATTTGGGCAGAATGACACACACAGCCATTAGAGTAATCAGTAAAGCAAGAAGAGCTCAAAATGTACAAGAATCCCACAACCCTGAGTCATTATTTACATTAGCTTTCCCTGCATCTGACAAAAAGATAGCAAATTCCACCCCCTCACTGCCCCCACACACAAACAGTTGTGAGGTTTTTTTCCCATAAGACAGTCCCATCCTGAAAGGACTAATTTTCAATGTCACATACCCCACAGCCTTGTCCGTGTTGGAATACATTCCTGAATCTGAGAAAGCTGAATGACACCTTATGGAATGTCTTTTAATTTGCATTATTGCAGGCAGAAAGGAAAAAAAATTTAAAAAAAAAAAAAAATCACTGTCTTAGCTCATATCCTTTATATCTACAACATAAACGAGTATATAAATTAATGTATAAAAGCTACTATTGAAAACAGGGAGCACTTATCTACAGTGTTGCATCTGCTCCAAAGCACAATTCTCAGTGGCTCTGATTTAGGCAAAGGATTTTTCATGATGTGTGACTTCATGGCTAACCAGCAACACCTCTAAAAAAATAATGAAATCACAGAACAATTACCTCAGTAGTGAGCTTTCCTTTGGCACCAGAGATACTGGCAGGGCTGTTTGCTGCTAGAGAAAAAGTAAGCAGTGGCCTGAGGACAGGAAATCAAAGAAAGTCCCATTTTCCCTACAAAAGAAATCCTGAAATTCAGGATTTTTTTTTGCTGTGACAATAGGACAAGGTGCATCAAGCATTGCAGGTGGGGCAGTCCTCACCCAGCACTTCACCCCAATAATAGCAGTGTGACTGCTGTCATTAAATAGCTCAGAAAAGCAACAAATTCCAGCTTCAAATTCCCCAAACTATCTCATATTTTAATATTGTATTTTCATGAAGCTGCACTGGCCTAAATGCCTTGGAGAAGTTATCACTATTCAAACTCCAAGCCTCCTCTGCAGGCACTGAGGCAGCATCACATCCCTCGGGGCTTCATGTGTCACCTTTCAAACCCTCCCCAGGGATTTAATTTGCACATTAAAACTTCTGCTGCAAACGAGAGCACTGATAATTAAAATATATTTTCAGGGAATCGTCTGTGGCGAGGCCAAGCAGCTGATTTTGTTGCAGTCCATGCCCTAGCCTGCAAGTGTCCTGTTCTCCCCCTGCCATGACCCAGCAGAGATGCATGAACCATTCCCTGGGGGTTCTCATCTGCCAGGCATTTTTTAGGGCTTGAAGCAGTTCTCCCAGCAGGTGACACAATTCAGCACAGGACACAGAGAAATGAAAACACAAATTCAGGAGTCTGTTGGCCATTTCTACCATGCAAGTCTGCTATAAACAGCATTATGTAAAAAAATATATGCAAAATTAGGATTTGGGGCCTCTGGCCCAAATCCCTTTGTAAATATGGCCAGCATATACAGCCCTATTCTACCTTCATGTAAAATTCAAGATACAGATTACTCCATTTCCCAATATGCAGACAATTGGTGACATGTACCACTGCTTACCCAAGAGCTTTATAAAGAGCTTTATAAAAAAGAGATGATTTTTGTACATCTTTTCAATTTTCTCTGCATCTCTTGGAAGCCATTTTGACTAAGGTAGCTCATAGCTGAGCACCAAGAGTCTGTATGGTAATTAAAATACACAGAGTGATTCTGTCTGCCCATTCATCTATTCAAGTCACAACACAGTCATTAAATAAAACCCCAGGATTCATAATATGGATTTTGAGTTTTGACAGCACAGCCATTCTACTTAGCCACCTTTTATTATGGATCATTATTTTAATGCTGATTTAATCAAACCTAAATCCTATGGGGCTACTTCAAAATCCTGTTTAAAATGGAGACATAATTTCCTCTTAAATAGTTAATCAACTTGCCAATATTTTCATCACGTTCACTTCACTACCACTGAAAACCTTGCCTTGCCTGTTCAACTTTAATTTTATAAGAGCTGTGTATTACATTTCAGCCCCATATAAGTAACATACAGGAGCAGAACATGTTTTAGCTAATTAATGCTTCTGTAACCAGAGTTGCTGAAAAATATGCATCAAATATTTATATAATTGGCTCCCCAAAGAAGTATTGCCTCGTTCTGAGTGCTGAGAGACTGAAATACAAAGTCCAAAGACCTAGAGCACAAAAGACCCCAGTCTTTCTCCAATGCTCCATTACTCTGTTTGCATTCTCATTGGCTTCAGGAGGCATTCATTAACAGGGGTGAAGGTCTAGGAGTCAAATTTCCATATCCTTTTAAAATTAATGTTAGCTACTATTAAGCTTTCCTCTGCACTTCGGGTGAATGAATATTTTGAGGCAATTACAATGTCCACACTGA
This sequence comes from Cichladusa arquata, assembly GCA_026413545.1. Lineage (NCBI taxonomy): Eukaryota > Metazoa > Chordata > Aves > Passeriformes > Muscicapidae > Cichladusa > Cichladusa arquata. Next base: position 62,196,807 of record JAOTQP010000870.1, on the reverse strand, counting down.
GTGCCTGTGAGGCGTCTCACATGTACTAAGGGCATGAGATGTTTTCCTGGGAATATCCACATCGATAGATTTTGGGAAAAAACATATTTCTTTTTTCAGGTTTTAAATTACTACTGAATTAAGCAATATATGCGACAACATTTTGGCTACACTTTGTCTTTAACAGGTGACAGGAGAGAAAGCCCTCTCCCACTGACAAATAGGGAGCACCTTAGTGCAACAAAACAGTGCATTTCAACCCCATAAATAAAATCTACTGCAGCACTATAAGCTTTTGTTTGGCTCAGGCTGGTGAGTTGTTGGGAGGTTTGTTTGGCTGGTTGCGTTTTTAAGTTTACTTGGGTTTTTCTCCACAAAAACATGCCTTGGAATATCAAGCAGAAAAATCACAACCTCCATCATCAGAAATGTTAATATCAGCATTGAGGACCTTAAGGACTTCCTTCCCCTCAAGTGTAATGTAATCAAGGGGGTTTAGTGAGACATTTCTGAAACAATACTAGCTCAAAAATTGAGGTTAGATGAGCTTCTTGGAGGAAAATTTACACTTTGTTTTAGAATTGTCATCATCTTCCCCTTGAAATAGTATTTCCTCTCCCAACTGCTACTTAGCAAAGTACATTTCACTTCCAATGTGCTCGAAAATGATCCAGCTTTGTCAGAATGCCAAGGCACTTCTCCAGTGTCTTCTTATTCCATACCTATTATGCCTTACCATACATAATACTAATTGAAAATGGTGTGTGTTCCATTTGCAGTCATTAAAGCAACAGTAAAATTCAAATTTAAGGGAATGACTGGTTTCAGATTAGATGAAACACAATTATCAGTTTCCCCAGGAACAACTAACAAACAAAAACAAAACAAAACAAAACTAATTAACAACAATTTTTTTTAAAAAAACCAAAACAACAAGAACTGCAATGTCCATGGTATTTATTGCCCTTCCTGGGCAACTTCATGCCCGAGACTGTCATTGTGCACTTTGTCATGGATGTGCAAAATATCATCTCAGTTTAAAACAGGAAAACAAACAAAAAAGGAAGGCTGTATTAAGAGAAAGGAAATTTTATCTAGGTGACAGCAATAACAAATGAAAGTTATTAGGAAGTTGAAAATGTAGTCCAAAATTCCTTAATTCACAAATAATAACTGGGTGAATGGAGACAGTCCATAGTCTTGCCTATTTTCCACAAATTCAAACACAGCAATATGCCTCCCTCCACAGACAAATTATACATCTTCATTTTTTTCTTGTCCTCTTCTTTTACACATTTGACAATGTAAGTGAGAAAGGTGTTTATCCCTAGTTTTCAAACATATAACAATCATAATAATGTCACATATTAGCAAACATATTTACATCATGGAAATTCCCACTTTTCCAAAAAAAACATAGCTTCAGAAATAAAGATTTTTAAATTGTTGTAATTCTGTCCAGTGTTCCTAGAGATTAACTTCTTGATGTCTAAAAGGTTTCAGTCTACAAAACCAGCTGCTAGAAAAACTCCCATGTCCTGGGAGGTTGGAAGACTCAAACCATTCCACTATTCTTTGATTCAAGAAATCCCATCATTATATTTGTGGATTTTCTTGCAAGACCATAGGAGGGTGATGTAAGGCAGAGAAACCAAGGCCTGCTCTAGACCAAGGGTCCAAAAGTGGAATCCCTCTAATATTTATCTTTGCAGCCAGATTAGACCTATCTTAAAACCTGGTCCAGAGCATAAATTAGGGAATATATCTCAACTTCCAATAATATTATATGGAAAAAATCAACTTCTTATAATAGCGTTGAAATGCATAACAACAAACAAAATATCTCCACCAAACAAACATTCAGTTCAGCATAACCCACTGCAAATGTAGTAGTTGAAAGTCCACTGTTCTATACAATAATACCAATGCTGGTTTCAGGCTGTCCTCAGTTTAATGAATTTATAGACTTTTTTTTCCCCCAGCACTAAAAGCAGAAGTTTTTTTCATAGCTCAACACACAATTTCAATCCACATATAAGGACAGCTGTTCCTTTCACATGTGCCTAATCAGCATTTTCTTCAAAATTCACAGCAAGAAAATGGGCAAAACCTTCATTATGTTCCAACATAAATTAATTAATAAAAGAAAAATATCAATCAAGTGATAAAAAGGAAAGGAAGTAAAAGCCACAGGACATGGGCAGGGAAGAAAAAGGATAAGGCATAGTCCTTCCAGTCCCTTTCAGTTTCTCAGGAGATTCTGGAAGGGAAAAACACTTTCCCTATTCAATTAGACAGCTTGTGTGTTGAGGAAGGACAAGAGGAGGGGTGGGGGACAGCAGTGATTCTCTGCACACACAGTTAGAGAAGTGATGGAATAGCTTTTTTTGTAATTTTCAAAATCAATTACTTTTTTCCATAAAAGAACTGAGCAACAATTTCCTGTGAACTTACCAGTTCATTTACAAAACTCCATTTTCTCCTCATAGTCGACTGTGACAAAAAGGGGTTTTTTGATCAACATTTTATGACATCATTTATCACTTTGTATATTATTTAAGAGCATGTGTCATCACTTGGAAGGAGGCCAAAACAGAATTTGTATCCAGCTGGACTTAGGGTAAATAATGAGTCAAATAATCAAATCCAAATCTCCTGCTTGACTTTTTGAGTTCTGATGAAATTCAGAACTGAAAAGGGTCTCCAAAACCAGCTGTTCTCTTGGGTTTTATGCAATTTGGTTATAAAAATCATAGCAATAAGATGGTCGTGTACTGAACCATAACCCCAGTATGCAGCATAAAAGAATCAGGATCTAAGATCACTTTTTTCTGCTCAGTGCAAGGATGGCTCAGTCAGGCTCTCCAGTGAAATACAACCCAGAGCCACTCAGAAAATTAGGCAAGGAAAATGTTAAGAGTCAAAAGACTTTTCTATTTCTTTCTATCCCTGCCAGTGATTTAGCATGCATACATTATGCCAAGCCAGTCAATCTCAAATCTGCAGATTCAGTCTGTGATTTATTTGCTCCACGTTTTGGAAATATTGACTGGTTGCACTGAAAACAACATGAGCTATAGGTTCCAAAAAGGAGCTCTAAATCTCTCAAATTTGGTGTCAAGAACAACAGAGCACCTAAAATCAGAACCCAGCAGGGATTTCCCTTCATTGGATATAAATATCCATGGCTTTCAAAGGGGCACAGAGGGATAGCAGGGAGCTCAGTGCAACAACATGGAATTTAGAAGACCTGTGCTCCAGCGACAGACTGGCAACAGCCAAGTGAAATAACCACAGCTCCCAGCTGTTGTGAGCATTGTGCCATTCCAACATCACACACATGGGGGGATAAAAGCATCATAGCCTGGGATCTTCTCCTGTCAAAGCATAGGAGCTGCTCATTCCGTGGGCGGAATGAAGAAAGGACACAAAACTTACATATGGCAGAGAAGAAAGCTGAGAGTCACACTGAAAATATTGTGAGGAAATACAAAATGTCTTAGCAGTGTTCCAGCAAATTACTTAAGAGAGACTTTCTTCATTTTTGCAATATTTAAGTTGTTGGGTTTTTTTCGTAAGAAAAGTATATCTGCTGCATGCCATAAGAACATTTAGGTAAAGACATACATTTTTCAGCTGAAGATTGAAATTGATACTCAAATTGAACAACAACAACCATCATGTCTTTCTCAGGCAGAAAGGTCCAAGCAACACAAACATACCCTGGACACCTTCTTAGCTTATCATCGTATTTTGAGCATCCAAAGTGGCCATCATTGTCTTGGGTTGCAATACAGGGTGTGACCAGAAATGTGTATTCTGTCACCATCTGTTGAAGCCGGGTGGGGCAGTGACCCTTATCTCCGTGGCACATATTATCT
>JAOTQP010000870.1:62152472-62187413 GCA_026413545.1 Cichladusa arquata | reverse complement strand
ACATCCATTGTGTACTGCTAAAGTCTGGAGGCTGCTTTTCCCCCCCATCTAGCTGAGTCCCTTCTATCCCTTATACTCAGACTGAAACTGCTTCCTCACCACCACATTCTGAGAGAAGAGACAGTGGAATGCTAAAGAAGGCAATGGTTGGAGGAGCAGGTCTGACCCCTAAATGTTATGATTATTCTTATGTTTCCTATCACTACCAGATTAGGGTCCAGCAGCACTTGAACAGTCCAGCAGATTGACTCACCAGTCTTTCCTGCCTGATCTCCCGAGCAGACTGGTGCTTGTTTCACTTTAATGAAGCACATAATGATGCCACAAGGGAAACTCCAAGGAAAATAATTAATAAGTGAAGGTTTCATTCCCAAAGGCCACACACAATGTTTCTCCAGTATTTTCAGACTGAGTCTGGGATATCTCACAAGACCTTTACACAGTCAATTAAAGACCTCTTTTTCTTTCCAGTCCTTTTAACTAGGCCTAGGAAAAAAGCTGCAGTTCATTTATAATAAGATGATTTCATTTCCATTATGCTTCCCAACCTCCAGAAACTGTCACGAACCTGAGATTAACACTTGTAAACTGGTGAGGCAGTCAGGGACTCCCAGGCAGAATAAGTTTTTTGATGGAAATGCAATTCCCATATCTGTATCTGGAAGACTCCTGTTCTCCCAAAAGCTTCTCATCTTCCCAAATTAGACCAATTGAACCAAAATGTTTTGTTTTGAATGCATTCCACATTTGACAGTTCTTGCCTGTGGTACAGCAGTGCCTCAGGGGCTTCTGCTTCAGATGCAGCCTGACCTCATTCCACCCTGTAAGCCTTTATGACATCTGGCCTTATATGTTCTCATGCTGTAAATATTCTGGAGGAAGTAGTATTGATAGAAACAAGCTTCCTATGTGTGTATGTATGTGAATACACATAAAAATTTTAAATATGCACACACGCATAGCATATTTGTGTGCATATTTACATACAGATATATATATATATATATATATATGTATGTATGTATCACCAGAGAAAAGCAGTACAGGGAATCTCGAATTCAACCTGGAAAACTAACATTCAAGAATTGCACGCATTCTACAAAAATAGCTGGGGAGCCATCCCTCCAGTCAAACTCCATCAAGCTGGAAATGGCTTCCAAGGACAAGATACCTCCAGGACAGAATCAGTGACCAGTTCCAGCACCAATTCACAGCCAGTCACTACCTGCTCTCTCAGCCTCTCTGCACTCCTTTGCCTCAGCTTTTTGGAAACTTAAGCGTTGGCCATATGTGCAGCAATCATTCTCACTGTTTTGTGAGGTCCTTGTCCAAAGTGCCACCATGAAGAAGTTGCACAGACTGCCAAAAGTGGAAGGACTGAGAGGGTGTGTTAAAGGACCACACTGGTTTTGAAAGAGGCAGTAAAGGAGTCTGCCTAATTAGGAGCTCTGTATTAAGTCCTGAATAACAGCCAATTAACTGAGCTGAGTGGTCCAGATGATCATATTATCACAGCACAGAGTAGCTGCAAGTATGCAGAATACACTGCAAGTGGTTTGGTCACCCAGGGCACAGACAGGGAACTGCTTTCATTTATCTTCCTCCCTTTCCAGTTAAGTATCAGAAACGATCTGCCTTTCTAAAAGACACCAGAGTTAGAAGGATGCTCCTCTGCAAGGCTATTCAAAACATCTGCAATTTAGGAGCATTGTTTGGCAAACTCCAACCCCCAAGTAGGGATGAAAAAAAACCTACTTGGACTTACTGTTTCCTTGTAGCTTTACTCAAACATATTTTTTTCAAAGGATATATATATGAAAATGCATAGCATGGTTATACATGTGTTCATTAGGTTCTCAATAAATAATGACTTCTCAGCTCTGAATATAGATGAAGAAGCTCAGCTCGTGCCAAAATTATTTCTTGTGCACATCTCCACCAAACTCAACACAACTACAGCAGAGTGTGATTTCCTCCACTGTGTCTTCAAAACCACCATTTTAGTGCCTTTTAAGACCACAGGAATTAGACAGACAAGGCTGTTTGGGCTGTCTCTAATGCCATCTAACTTGCAGCCTGTGTGTTCAGGGCTCACACAGTACTTCTCAGACTGCAGGTGGAAAGGGCAAAACAATAAATTCTGACTAATGCCTCGGATAGCCTGGGTGCATCTTGCCTGTCTGAACCCCATGCCAACACTCAGTTTGAAATGTCCTGAGCCTCCAGGACATGCTGCAGGAGAATCTCTTGGGTGGGACTCAGTAATTTAGTTGTATTCCTTTACATTTGGCCATACATAACACAGATATCCTTTGCCTTCCCACCTCCAGAATATGATTAGAGAAGGAATACCCTTTGTAAAGAGAACCATTCAATTCTGAGTTTAGTTATGGGACTGATCTTAGTAGAAGTGGTTAAGCAGCAGGGAACTAACACCTAAATAGTTCTTGAACCATTCTAAAGAGATAAATACCACATAGGTAAAATTTAATGGTCAAATTCTCTCCTTGTATTATTCAAATAAGGACATTGAAGTTCACAGCAGAAATACAGCCCCAGAAACAATGAGATAACATGGAAACAAACACAGAACTTTTGACTGTGACAGCAAAAGAAAAATGACTCAACAACAGCTCTGAAAGTTATTCAGGGCAGTTATTCTAAACTTATACACTGGGAACTCCAGCACAAATGTTTTATGCACTGACCAGATTGGCTCCTTTTGTATGGAAATTGAGAGCTCAGGGCTGCCCATTTTCTCCTGGAAAAGGATATTGCTCACTCCCCACAGCTGCACTGCAATAAGGCAAATGCAGGTGGAAACAGCAGAAGACCAGCACAAGGCATTTACCTAGTGATTGTCTTTTCACATGGATCACAACACTGATCCACAGCTGCACTTCTGAGGCTTCAGGAGAAATTATCTCTGCATGTTTTATCTCTGAGATCTCTGTACGTTCTTTTTTTTTTTTTTTAATATCCTAAAAGAAGACAGAGAAATCCATCCAAAGTATTCCTTTCTTTGTTCTCCACCCCATTTTGGCCTATCCCACTTCTTAAACAGCAATAATAGTAAAACAGAGAATAAACTTACCAGGCAGGTGTGTTTCCATGTTGCCTGGAGGTTTGGCTGGAAGTTGCGTCAGTGCTAAAATAGGATGTGGCTGTGCCGTGCACAATCTGCTTCTGCACTGGCTTAAGGAGGGAACAGCACCAGCAGCTATTTCCATCCTGCCTTGATCCTGCTTTAAGCAAACCACAAACTGAAGCTAATTAGCGAGGCCTTCTGGTTTGGTGATTATCGTCATGGAGGGAAGAGATGGAGAAAGACCAAACTCGCATGACCTGAGAGGCCATGGCAATTCTCTGCTGGAACTTCAGCACCTTGTCTTCATGCTCCATAACAGCAAGGTAGTAACAGGCATATTTTGTCCAGAAGGCAGTGGAGAGGAAGGAAAAAGGCTAATGCAGAACCAGGGCTCTACAGCAGAGCCAGCTCTGTCCAAAGAACCAGCACTCGAGGATCAGATTGTCTTGGAGGTGATTTCTGTGGGGAAAAGTCTTTATATCTACAAAACTTCACTGTGCTTCCAGGTAGGTGGTAAGTGCAGAAAGCTTTTTATAAGGCTCTGTTTCAAGTACTCAAGTTACCTCTGTGCCTGGATGCACTGTCATTCCTGCATGAAATATTCAAGGGATTATCTTGTAATCAACTGTCTAATCAGAACAGGTGATGGATCCTGCTTAGCCTTCAACCTTGCAATTTAAGCAATGTATAGGGAAGAAAAGTTGTTGAAGACCAATGCTATCTGAGAAAGGACTCTTATTTGCCAATGATAACTAGAGGGACCTGTAACTAATTCAAGTCCCAATATTTTCCTTCTTTTGGCCTATTTACGACATTATGATGGTTTCTCTAGTATGACAGGGAGAAATGGATTTATTCAATGCCTGAATCAAGTCCAGTGGTTCTATGATCTTGTGAATCAGGATAGTGCACTATGTCATGGCTGGGAAGGGTAGAAGTTGTCTCTGTCACAGAGAGATGTGCTGATGCACCCTGGTTGTGCTATCAAACCCGCTGAGTACGTAAAGGGAGCAGTGCAGCTGTTGTGTCCCAAAACGTGGGCTGGGTGATGTAAAATTTTCCCAGCAAGACTAAGAAATTTATATGGGGTTTTTAATTAATTAAATCACCCCAATCTTCTTGGTCCCTACTTTGAAATGACATTTCTTATCTTCTAACCAATATATCAACAGATATCAAATACTTTATTCTTTTTACCCTGCTAGTATCTTATGTTACTCTCAGAACTTCTTTCAGAAGTTTTAAAAACTAAATTAATCTGTTTCCTAGACAGGGAACAAATCTTCTGCTTTCTACACTTATCTCAGGGAGAGGTAAATGAAAACTTTCTGAAACTTTCACCGTTTTCCATCCACTATCTATATGTAGCTCAAATTAAGCTCAAAACCAGAAAGGCAAATTCTGGCTAATTCTGGAATAGTATAGGAATGTAGAGCCAGGTCCTGCTGGGATCCCTATGGACTTATAGCTCTGCCTGCACAGATTCCAATTACCAGCTCCTATAAGCCATAAGGATGGGTATGTTACAGGTAACACACTTAGCTCAGGTAATAAATAATATACACAGCAATATGAGAGGAAGCAATATCCAGCTGCTTAGAATGAAAGTAGACTATTTTTAAGACTTTCCAATGGAGAAAAACATATCTTGGCATCACTGTCTTTCCTGAGGTACCTGGGTATGGAGTTAATTGATAATGCAGAGCTGTGACAAGTAATACCAATATACCTGATCGTGTTTCACCTGCTGTAGAGGAGTGGTGCTTGCAAGTCTGTAAATTTAGCAGAGAGATTAGATGTTTTGAATTATTAAGGAGTTATATAAGACTCCTCCCCAAATCCATTCAGCATTCCTGTAAATCTATCCTGTGGCACATTCAACAATCCAGCTGGTGTTCTGAAGCCGTGGGATGTGCTCCTAATCATTGGTGGAAAGGTGAAGACCAAGGTAGTTCAAACCCATCAAGCCTCACAAAACAGTTTTTATGACTTGGGGAACAACATTCCTCAAAGCCTGGCTTCTGCTGGAGAATGCCAATGGAGCAGTCAGATGTAGAGTACGGTGTGATGTGCTGGCACACTTGATTGTAGGCAGGACTGTGCTCTGCACTCCTGCCAGGGAGGAATTCTGCTGAAAGTATTTCATTGCACTAATTGCAGCTGTCTGTATGAAAGGCAGCAGAACCTGCACAGAGCAGATCTGAGCCCACTGGGTCCTTAGGCAAAAGACAGACAGTTCTTTTGGGGCAGATTGCCTAAAAAGTTTGATTCTCATGCCAGCAAGTCTAAGTCAAAAGTATATTTACCTCCTCAGCCTGTTTAAGGAGATGGTATAATATTCCCTTCTGCTTTTTCTTTCCTGCCAGTCTGTTTCTACAACAGGATTTTCAAAGAAGACCCTTTGGCTTTGCTCATGATGGCGGCTTAGAATACAAAGGTAGTAGCCAGGCCTGAGTAACAACATGTAGAGCACACCAAAGTCCCCAGAACTCCCTGCTATAAGTAAAGCAAGGTAAGTGCTCTTCTCATGGGTTGCATTGCACTGACTCATACAATTAATTATCTAATTAGAAGACCTGTCTGCAGCCACAAAGCCTTAGGCTGGAACCCCGTCAGCTTTCACGAGCTAAGAAGGGTCAGTCTGGGTGAGCGCACAGGTTGAAACAAGGGGACATCCCTGCCATGGTAAGTGGAAGAGGATGACATTTGCCTTTTGCTCCTGATCCATCCCTTCTCTCTGCTCTGTTGACTATAAGGGTGACCCAAATCCATCTGTCAGGGAGCTTAATATCTAGAGGCAGCTACAGGAAGGAACTGGCGTGAGGGTGGAGGTAAACTGGTGACAGATCTACTGCAGCAAGTGGGGCTGATGGCAATTAAAACTGGGTTTTTCTCTCTCTGGTGTTATTGTGGCCTATAGAAAAAGACACAGAGATGCACAGAAGGCCTGCACTTCTACACTGTGCAGCAATAAAGGATGTCTTGAAAGAATAATAAAAACAAAAAGGGCTCACAATTCAGGGTGTGTTGAATTCACAGCTGACTAGCAAGAGAGAAGCAGCAGGGATCTTCCTGGCTCCTCTAAAAAAGGAATACAACTTACCTTTTTAGTTGAAAGCACAGGAGTTTTTGTTTCTTCTCAAATGGGAGCTTTCCTTGCAGATGGGGAGATGCCTTGATCCATTTAATCATGTCACAGTGCCATTCATTATTTTTAAATTGTTGGTTAAACAAGGAGCTTAAATAATTCTTCTTTCAAAAACACACATGGAAATAACAGTCTTCCCTCTCTCATATTTTTGAGATATTAGTACTTCCCAATGAAACTGCTTCACTGATACAAAATTCCTCCACGACCAACAACACTCTAGAAAATCTTTTGTGTTCCATGGCCCAACTAGACAAAGTGGAATTTAAATCCTTGTAAATATATGCCTGGGAGCAGTAACTAAATTAAATTTGCCACTGCAAATTCTGCATCTAAATTAACTCCAACTTTTGGAACAAATGCAACAGGTGAAGTTCAGGCATCTGGAAATAAGGGAGATAACCACTAAGCTTTCTCCTTGGGATGGTCTGGTCAAGAGCTGAAGTAACAGCTGTCCTTAACCCTGTACACAAGTCCTGAGAACTTGCAGAATTTACACAGCCTGTCCTCAACACATAGTTTCTTTGCATTCAGCTTCAGGACAAACATGTATTACCACTGCAGAAAGATATTTGGTTGTCTGAGCCACAACCAGTATTGTTTGTGTACCACGAACATCCTACTCCCACTCTGAAGCCTTATCCCATAATTACTGTACTCCCTGAAAAAAATGGTAGGAAATAAGAGAGCAAAAAATTATAAGTCCACAGTGTGTCACTAAGGACTGAATTGGGGAATGAAAGTGTAATGTCTCTGCAGACAGTATTAAATTATTTGAGAAATGTTCTTTAAGTATAAGCAACTGCTTCTAAGCATGATTTGTTTGTGGTTGCTCTTTTGGGTTTTTTTTCAATAATGTGGATTAATTTCCACAGTGAAATGAAGGGAATATCTCTCCTACAATCCACCCCAAGATGAATCAGACTGTGTTCTGTTGTGCTGGTAAGCTTTATTGTTTGCTGTGTTGATACAATCATTCAGGATTCTAATGGATAAGGCAGTGTACAGAGAAAATGAGGCTTGCATTGTGAAGTTCCTCCATCACAAAGCTTCAGGTTAAGCAGCTGGGCTTCTGGGCAATGTTCAGGGTGTGCAGCTGCGAGCGCGGCATTCGCACAGCGAGGCGGAGCGGACGGAGTGCTGCACCACGGTCCCGTTGGGACACCGCAGGGGGATTGTCACTGTGCTGCTCTGAGTGGCTGTACAGCAGCTGCACTGGTCTTCCCACTGCCCTGTCTGAGCAGAGTACCTGGTGGTGCTTCTGCACTTGCCCTAAGTGGAAAAAGAAGAGAGCCGAAGGTTGAACAGAGCCCCATCGCACTCAGAATCCTGGTTCTTTCCTTCAAAACATCTGTGGGTGACTTTGTCCAGCTTCTGTGCACTGCTGTAAAACATGAGCTCAGAAACAGGTGCCTGACTCCAGAATAAACTGGGGTGCTGCTCAAAGAGTAACTTCTTATGAGCACAAGCAGAGCAAAGGAGAGGTGAAGAAACTGCTCACATACACACACACAAAAGCCTGGAATTTAAAATCTCATAGAGAATGTCCAGAACTATGGTGTTGCCTTCTGAGCAAAGGTGGTTAAAATGCATCAGAAAGTGTTTTAGTCCAAATGCTTTAACCCACACACCCACTGTTGCCCTGCTGGTGCTATTTTTTCTTGTTCTGCTTGTCTGGCCACTTAACTAATTTAGACCAAGCTGTCAGTGCCTGTAGCCATAAGCCTTCATGATGTAAAAACAAGCAGCCCCACATAACACTCTGTCAGAGTCCATTTCCTTTGGTGGCTTTGTGCTCTTATTTCCCAGTATAATTAAATTAAAATATCCTATCATTATCAGGGAGGACTTTAGAACAAAATGTACTTAAAACTGTTTATTCCCAGTATAAAATCCGGACTTCTGCAGGAGAAACATCAATACTCATGACTTCATGGCTAAGGACCATTAACTTTGTAGACAGGACAAGAGGTCAAGAATTATTAGTTATGCCGTAACTTGGATTGCACAGAAGGGTGGATTAAAATCCTTGTATGTGGCTTGTTTATCTTGGAAAGAGCAGAGATGGGAACACCCAGAAGGGAAGTTATGCTCCTGTTTTAAAAGGAAGTTTCCATATAAGGAGTAAGCAGTGATGGGCAGGAAATTAAACTTTTAATCTGATTATGGAAGACACAAGACACGTAGAACACAGCAGCTTAGTGCCAAGGCTAATGGAGGAATCCCAGAGCTTATAGGGAGGAATCCCAGAGCTTATAGGGCACGCAAGTCAAATCTTGGCACTCAGGTTTAAAGGCCCTTTAAAATGTCATTTATCTAAATAGCTATTTCAATTCCCCTAATCAACCCAGAGGCTCAGTGCTTAACTACAGACTGATTTTCAGCTCTGAAAATCAGCTTCACAATGTGAAGAAGATAAATATTCCTTTCTTTTTTAAATGTAGAAAATCCTAACAGAGCTACTTCAAAGTCATAATTTCTAATGGAAGCAGGAGAGTGGGATAAACAAAGCCTTTGTGTCTAACATGTCCCTTTTTTCATGCTGGTTTGACTAGGGAAAATTCAGCATCACCAAATTACTTCAGGAAATAAGTGCCAATGAGGTTAACACCCAGTCAATCAATGATAAACTGGTGCTCCACTTACTGAAGTGAAACCATGGTGGAGGAAAAGGTTTATTTTTGGAAAAGAGAAAAGGGAGGTCTTGGGGCAGATGGGGGGTGGATTTTTGTTATTTACCTCACAATGAGAAATGGGCACTTCCTTTTCAGCCACACATCCATTGATATTCCCATACTGCAGTCTGGTACTTACGGTATGACATTCCACCTCCACACCTACCAAGTGGAAGAAAAAGAAAAAAAAAAAGGGAAAGAAGTGTTTCACACTGCTGACAACTGCTTTTTGTAACTCACTTCCCTTTACTCCTGAAATTGCTGTCAGTGAAATGTTATTCCTGATAAAATCCCTGGCTGGGTGTATCTCCTTAGAGTAATTCATGTAGAGTTGTGTGACTATTTCACACTACATCCCTAAAATTCTACTAGAGGAGGGTCTCCCTCATGTTTCTTTTAATTGACTTGTTTTGTTTCAAAGTCACCTTGGCCATCTAACACCAGCCTCTTCTTGGTCTTTGACAACTCTCCTGTTAACTCTGGTAACCAACAGGGACTCCGTTCCCCCACTTTCAGAAAGAACCTCATCATTAATATTCTCAAATATAAACTAATCCAGGATATTTTCTTCTGAACTCCTGCGTGTTTTGGTCTGCATCAAAAGACATGTGAAGCAGCCAATGCTTTTTTCAGTGGGTATTTTGTGCACAGACAACAGCAGGTCTGTGTGATGTTACTACAGTTTTATGTCTCTGTGAAAAGACAGGCTCCTACTCATACCCATTTCTAGCTGCCCAATGAAACTTGCATGTTTAATAGAATATTGGACTGATTTTTTAGGTACTACACAAAAGCATTTCAGAACATTGAAGGAATTCAGCAGGGCAACTGCACAACTAAGTACCTACACAAAGGAAGAGAGAGATATCCTCCTTCCTACCAGCAAACACAGCTTTCCATTGGAATGTTGGTACCAAATTAATTCCGTGCCTTGCTAAAACTTATAGTTCATTAAAAAAAAAAAAAAAATGCAGCTCATTTCTGGTTCCAGGGCTGGAAATTCTCTTTCTCTTTTAATGATTTCATCACTCATAAAAATTGTCCATCTGAAAGGACAGTTGTGTTCACACAATTGAAAAGCATGAAAAAATAAAGTCATCAGCCTCAACTCGACTCAGCTTCATCCCCTTTTTGATCCTGACTTATCAACTTGTTCTCTAGTTACTTTACCTCTCTTATTTACTTTTTTTGCTGACTGTGCCTCCTCTGCAAAGGCAAGTGCTTGTAACTTAACAAGACATGTGAATTGAGATCAACAAGAGAAAAGAGGAGAGAAGCAGAGATGCAACCTCTTTGTTAAGTGTCAAAATAAAGAATATCCTTTTCCAGCTATCAAGACCTGTGGTTAATGCCCCAAAAATCTCATGAGAAAATAAGAGCTGTTCACTTGTGTGCTCCCACAAACTTAAAAGCTGGAACAATGCCCTCAAACACACTAAAAAACTCCAGTTGTGAAGGCATAACATAGAAACTGGCTCCTCAACCAACTCCTTTGCCCAAGGACTTGTTGACTCTGCTGAGCCAAAGGTATCAGCCTGGACTTGAGGGAACAAGTTCTTTGCCCAGTTCTTTATGGCACAGAGACATCAGAAAGACTCTCTCAAGACCTTGGAAGATAATGTAATCTATGTCCATGAGTAACTGAGCTACATCCAGGCAAAACATCATTGGGAATAAGGATTTGAAGGTCCATCAATATGGGAGGCTGTAGGCATGCAGGACCTAAAACTGATTACTTAGGTCAGTCTGCCTTGGCTGCTGCAGGGAGGTATCACTTTTAAATGACTAACTGTAAATAAATCTATGCATTGATCTGTGCTCATTTGGAATTCGTTTCTCCATTATTACAGTGATTGGCACTCACTCACAATTAGCAGAGCCTGCCCATCACCCTGTCTTTTAAATCTCAAAATCTGCTTTTGTTAATAAATTATTTTGAGTATTCCTTACTTGTGGCCTGGTGGATTAAAGCTCCCTTAAGCAAATTACCTGTTTGATCCATTTGATGACAGTCTCTCAATAGCTTTCTGACTTCTATCTCTCAAACCAGAGCTCAGTGATTATCCAGACAGGCAAAGGCTGCAAACTCTCTAGGAGTTACCATCCTTCATCAGGGGTATTATTGCAGCAGCTCCTGTGCCAGTGTGGTGATGGGCTGCTATGCTGGCCATATTTTATTGATGAGCACATGCATAGCAAAAATAAGAAAATTAAAAGACATAACACAGACAAGATGTTGATATCCTGACCTTCAATTTCAATCCTTTGTTATCTTGTTTTTCTTTTATATAAGCTACAGTATTATTTTTTACTACAGAGGAGAAAACTGAGAGGTTATCTTCTCACAAATGCATCAGAGATTCATTTTAGAAATGAGAACCCAGCCCTGCAATCCTTCCTTATGTAAGCAAACCCTTCCTATTCTCACAGCCTGGCTGACACTTGGATTATCCACACAAAGATGCATGAAATTAAGAGTTGCAGGATTGACCCCTAAACGGACAAATTTAAGAAGCAATCAGGCTGTTCCATAGGAACACATTTCCCCTACTATTTTTGGTTAATATGTTATCAAAAAACATTACTGCCACCAGGGTCGGGCTTTTTTGATTAATTAATTTTAAGTTGATTGATTATTCATGAAGTGTTTTCCTCACATATTCAGTAGTATCAGGTTATGTAACTTGTCTGTGCAGGACCGTTCCTGTGATCACCAGATGAACAATAAAATAAAACATTCATAATTAACATCTGCATAAAATGTGGAGAGTATCTATTTCTTTCTAAGCACTTGGGAATACTGTCAAAACACATGTTCTAGATGACAAAACATGACAGCAGCATGCCAGTCAGAGGGTGGGCTTCTTTGATGGTTTATTATAACCACATTGCTAAGCTCTGTTTCATTCACATCATGGAAAATGTAGGTACTTACACACTCTGCCTTCTTCATACAAGATTTCTGGATTATTTACTTACATGTGTCACAGCACGTATTGCCAATTTTTGCAATTCTGCCCTAAAACGATTTAAAAAAAACAAAAAAGAAAGCTCAAATTTTGGCACAAGTGATACACTTCTGTTCTGCTGAAAGAAGATGTATAAAGCAAGATACTAGGCAAAAAAAAAAAAACCCAAACCCTGAATTTCTATATTATACAAAATCATAAATCTAAATGAATATGTTCTCTTTATCAATTTTTGAACTTTTGATGGTATTTGCTGGTAGCTAACTGGAAGTAATTGACTTGTTAGCAAGTTCAACACCTGAAAATATCACTCTCACTGTCTATTAGGAGCTTTCTAAAATAAAGGCATTAAATACAAATAAATTCCTGGAAACTAGAAGGATAAAACCAGTAGCATTCAAGTCTTATATCTGTTTAAGAAATATCACATCTGTCAAGTAAGTTTTAAAAGCAATAAAACTTGATGTTTCTTGTTTCATTGCTACCATCCAGAAAATAATTCTCAGAAATATATGTACGGTGCAAATTATTGAAAAACTATAGTGAAAGGGAAAAATTGATAAATATTTACACTGCAGGGTGATGCCATTATTGCACCAAACCTCTGAGATTACATGCAAAGGTTTGGAGGCTTTTTTAATTAAAAAATCTAAAATTTTGATCTGCAACAAGATGAAAACCACGAATTTTATAGCTGAAATAGTTCTGTTTAGAGGGAATAGGAGAAGAATAAATACAGATTGAGAAATTCTGTTTAAAAAGTAAACTGGTTTTCACTCTTTTTCCATTAACTTGAATATGATAACCCCAAGCCTGTAATATAATGCAGAATTTTTTTTCTAAATCTTTGTTTATACAACAAAACTGTGCATTATAATTTCACAAAGTGAGAAATGCCCTGTTGGAGCTTTATTTTTCCCACATTATAAATAACAAAGCCTCCATTTCTTTCATGTGTTTGAGCAGAGTGGTTTGGCCACAAGCTTTATTAAAGGTACCCTGCTTCCTGCATGCCAAAGAAAATGGGAACAGGTGGATATAAACACCTGTAAGATGTGTAAAACCTGACAGATAAGCAAAAGCAGGGTCCCATGTGCTACACACATCTCCCTCTGCTCCTCAGTGTCTAACCAACCTCAAATCACAAGAAAGATGGGTGGATGCTTCATTTTTATTTCTGCTAAACAACTGCAGTTAAGGAAGTTTGATC
Source organism: Cichladusa arquata (assembly GCA_026413545.1). Taxonomy (NCBI): domain Eukaryota; kingdom Metazoa; phylum Chordata; class Aves; order Passeriformes; family Muscicapidae; genus Cichladusa; species Cichladusa arquata. The sequence continues at coordinate 62,174,323 of JAOTQP010000870.1, read as the reverse complement.
TTCCTAGAGCAGTGGGGAAATTTCTTTCCCTAACCACACATCATGGCAGAGAAAAAAATATCTTATCATTTTCTTAGCAATATGCATATCTCTCAGTTTGTGTCATTGTCCACACAGTTTTGCTTTGGATCCCAAACTGAGAACATTTTTAGAAGCACCACTTGCAAATGTTTGTTACTTCAAATATTCAGCTTCATATTCATAACAGATTTATGGTCAGCATAGTCCCACAAAATGCCAGCTTACATTTTAAAACAGAAAAAACCTACATCTTCCTGGATTTCAGAGAAAGTTCCAACCCAGTTTAGCCAAGGTGTTGAGAGAGGGTTGGGGTTTCCCACCCAGCACAAAGGAGGTACCAAACACATGACAGAGTCCATTAGGGAACCTGGAAACAGGATCTGTTTCACTACTTACTCCTTCAGCCAAGCATCTTCTGGCATCAAATGGAGGACAGCCAGTGATTCTCCTTTCCCAGATAAATTCCCCTCTCTCATTTACCCTACAGGAGTGACTGTCACAGCCATCCTGAACGGATGTGTTTGCCTGGAAAGATTGCAGGGCTGTTAGCTTTACACAGAAACAATGGGGAAAGGAAATTTTCAAGATATTCCTTTGCTGATGTCTCAATACAAGTACCATGGTGGTGACATTTATGAAGATGTAAACTTAAGTCATTACCTTCTGTTTAATTCTATGGTGATATTGATCACAGCTCTGCACAGACTGCCAAAACCTGACCTTTTTCAGCTCTTAACAGGGAAGAAATTTCCATTAACTTAGGAAAAAAACTTCTCTAAGTGAGAGATTTGGGGGTCTGGCCTATGATCTGTCTTTTACGGAGACATATATACAATTATTTACCTTCTGGACAAGTTGGGAACTTCTTTAGAAAATATCTATAAAACCACATCCCCCATCCCCACACCAAATCATTCAGGTTGGAATAAACCCTTATGAACAAGTCCAGCCATTAACCTCCCACTGCCAACCAAGTCCACCACAAAACCACATCCACACATTTTTAAAATCCCTTCAGGGCTGGTGACTCAACCACTGCTCTGGGCAGGCTGTGCCAAAGATAGACAACCCTTCCAGTGAAGAAAAAATTTAATAATCAAAATAATAATGCAATCTAAACCTCCCCTGGTGCAACTTGAGGTTGTTTCCTCCCATCCTGTCCCTGTTCCCTGGGAGCAGAGCCTGACCCCCCCAGAGCTGTCCCCTCCTGTCAGGAGTTGTGCAGAGCCAGAAGGTTCCCCTGAGCCTCCTTTTCTCCAGGCTGAGCCCCTTTCTCAACTGCTCCTGGTGCTCCAGCCCCTTCCCCAGCTTCGTGGCTCTTCCCATACTCTCCCCATCTAAGACTTCTCACAGGAATGGAATAAAAGAAAAATTTAAATGCTGTCTCTTGCAACAGAGGATGGGGTTTAACCAGAAAAATATCCACTCCTGTTTAAGAACATATCATGCATTAAGGCCAGGCTAGATGTGGCTCTGAGCAACTTGCTCTACTGCAAGGTGTCCTTGCCCATGGCAGGGCATTGGGACAAGATGACTTTGAGGTCCCTTCCAACCCAATCCATTCTATGATTCTATTCTCAAAATCCACATTTTCAACTTAACTATTTCACATTTAAAATGAAGGTTTTCATTTCCTCTAAATACCTGTTTGAGGTCATATTCCAGTTAAAGTTCCTTGATAACATTCCTGAATCTAGAATGCCCCTCTGGAATTTCACACTGTGCTATGAAGTCTCCTATTTTTTAATTTACAAACAAATTAAATTTCTTGATCAATTATTCTGAGATACAAAAATCAGTGGTCATACCATGCTACCTAATCAAAAAGTAAGAAAAATGCACTTCCCTGGGGTGGAACGGAAGTTGATGATACATTTACTCATAATTAAAAGAAAGAAACTTACCTGAAGATATTGAACCCTTCCATCTCTCAGCCTGATGCTACATGAAGTGGGCACACATTTTCCACAGCAGGAGCCAGGGATTTCCTGCCTTCTGTAGTTCTAGAAGGTGGAGGACATTTTTCTGGGTTTATTTTGTTTTAAGCATGCATCCAATATTTATTTTAAGAGTTTGTTTTTTTTTTTTTTAAATAAGATTCAGTGGACAAAATTATAGCCAGAAAAAATACTTCTCAGTAAAACCAATGATTCTACACAGTGTGACATGGAAAAGTGGTTGGAAGTGCTGAAACTGGGGAGAAGAGAGCAAAATATCCAGTAGGCATTGGGCAGGGAAAGGGCAGAACAAGGCTAAGCTGGAAAATTTGGAGTATGGAAAGAAAATGGCTTGATAATACAAGGGAATAAAAGAGCCTCAGAGAAGGTACAATACAGAAAAAAGGAGAGAATTAAAGAAAAGAAAAATAATGGAGCCCCACAAACACTGAAGGGAAAAACAGTGGCAGAAAAAGAGCATAGGAGAATGAGCAGCACTAGGTGGAGAGGCAGAAAGCTATAGAGTGGATAATGGAAAGCAAAAAACCAAACCAAGCAGAAAGGAACTGAGCTAACACATGAAGTGTCCCACAGTAACATCCCCAGCTGCTCCAGATAACCAACAGCTGCTTATGATGAGATGAACATTTTTAAGAAACAAAAAACACTTTCTGGTTTAGTGAAGGCATGCATGTCATCCATATGTTTTTTATAGAACGAGAATTTGGGGAGGTGGGGGTTACTATTAAATCATTGGGGGGGAAAACATAGTTCATTGTTATTTAGGTGAACTTTCCATACTAGCAAAAGTATAAGCACCTAAAGCAGGTCATAAAGTGACCCAGAAAATGTCCCTCCTGAGCAGAATAAGCTGGAGTTGGCAGCACTTCAATTGCCAGAGCTTTTCCTTACACAACTTCAGCATCCAGGAGAAAGCAGGTGCTCCTGAGAGAATTGGTATCCTTAACCCATCTGTCCTCTTAAATTTTATCCATTAGCAAGGAATTGCTTTTAATCTGGGTATATAATGAAGTCAAAGGCTTTGAGACAGGAAAGATCCTGTGAAGTGTGTGAATCCCATTGGCCTTACGGGAATAAAGACATTCTGTATCTTACTTGATTTTTTCCCCAAGTTCCACAAATTCATTACAATGGCTAGGAAGGGATATATCCTCCTAGACCTGAAACTTCCCTTGGGTAGCTGCACATCTCCCAAACACAAGTTCACAGTCCTTAATAAGCCCAACTGGAAATGGCCCTTTCTGCAGGGTTTTCTGTCTAGTCTGTACTTTCGGGTCATGTGGGGAAAAGGAGCTGTTTGGGAAATGTGTGGGTGGTGATAGAAGCAGGAGAGGAATGTTTTCTCCTTTCTTTTTATTATCCTGTATTATATTGATTCCTCTACCTTTAATTTCTAGAGTTGGCTCCTTTCATTGAGCAGCAAGAATGGATATTTGTGTGGGAACGTATGCATGCACACATGTCTCTGGCCACAAATTCAGTCTGGTGTATCTGTTTGGGTTCTTTTCACAGATCTGCCAGGTGATATTTTGTGGAAGTTATATTTTGAAAAAGCACTGAGCTTGGCCATTTATTTCCCCTTCAGAAGCCTATGTCTATAATCAAACCTTACAGGAGGGGTGATATTAGGGTTTAGAACCACAAAAAGAAATCCAGATTGCTGTTTTTTCACAGGCTACATCCACACCACCAAATAAAAGGGGTCAAAGCCATTTTGATGGCCCAGGTGACAAGTGGAACACTTATGAATTATCTGAGCTGCATTCTCCACATGAAACTGGCTGGCCTTGGGTTGTCCTAACCACTGAGCTGTCCCTGGATGTCATAACATCGTTTTTCTACTCACAAGAGGCCAGCTGGCACACTGTTGACAATTCTTGAAGAAAAAGGGTTGCAGGAAATAATTTGAGCCTGTAGTCTTGCTCTATTTTTTTAATTGTAGAGATTACTCTATACAGAAACTTAACTACATTTCCAGGCTTTTCCAGCTCTACTTCAGGATGGGAGATGGGACTCATCAAAAACTCTGTCCCCCTCTGTTCCAGGGACCCTATCACTGTATGCTTCTCCTGGACAGGAATCCCACATGATCATGTTAGGGATGTGGATTTGGGTGCCACAGCCAGCACTTGCACAGGCCCTGGGTTTGGTTGGGCCCATTGGGCTTCATCCACAATCCAGGGAAAGGATGAAGAAGAGGAAGAGGCATTTAAGTTTTTTTCTGTAAAACTTAGCTGCTGGTCTGTGCTCTTTGGACATAGGGAGATCAAACCAGCCTCTGTAACTCACTTAGGTCTCCTTCTACTGGAGGTATTGGTGCTAAATGAAAAAATTACACAATTGAGCAGAGCTAATCAGGCAATCCTGTCCAACTGCTGGTTAGTGGAGTACAAATGAAGACTGTATCCCTCTGGCTTTCTCAGCTAAAGTCATTCCTTGCAGGTGATGGCACCAAAGGAGCAGCAAAGACTTCAAAAACCAATGGGAACTGCTGGGGACAATAACTTCAAATCAGCAAAGGCATGGGCTGGGAACCAAACAAATGCTACTGAGCCCAGGTTTTAGACAATCTGGAAGAGTCATAGGAAAGGTCTGAAGCATGGAGATCTGGCTGAGATGCCAGTCCCTGGAGGTACAGATTACACTGCAGAAAAGAGGACTCAGCAGTTCCTGTTGCAAATGATTTGCTAAACCTTATACTGCCCTCAGGGTAAGTAATCTAAAGTAAACAGCTAAATGTGCCTGTAGAGCTGAGTGCCATATAAAGTTATCTTTGCTATGCTGAAGATTTAGATCAGATTTGGTGTTAATCATCCCATTCAAGGAAAGAGCCAAGACTTCTCAGAAGAACCTGAAGAACGGCCAAAAGCCCCAGAGTTGCGCCAGGCATAAATTGGTGTGTAGAGTGAAGAACACAACTCTCATCAGATACATTCCTGAGCAGAGCCCCCAGAGGGCTGGCACTCACCCCTGGGCAGGCCTGGCAGTTCAGCTTGGTGCACCTCAGGGTGTATTTCCGAGGGGCTGCCTGGAAGCAGTCACACGTCGTGCACGGATCCACCATCAGGCGCTTCCCGTGCTGAAACACCAGAACCAGTTTGTCATTAGTGACCACCTCACCTGCAAAACTCAGACCAACAAGTGACTTCAGGCTAACTCACCTTCATTCAATCTTGCCCTGTGATTCTTTGCTAGAGAAACAAGAAACCCGTGCTGCCACGTTTCCAGAGACCCCAATTGTTTTTTCATCTCTGATTCCAGACCAAGCAGCATGGCATGAGGCTATTTTTCAAGAAAGCCCTTTAGAAGTCCTTAATCTGAGAAATGGCATTGGCATTTCTCTGCTGCTTACAAATCTAGCAAGCAAGAATGGGATCCTTGAAAGTCATGAAGAAGATTTTTTATTCTGACTACATGGTTGCCAAGGATTCATTTTTTGAGTGTAGTGAATTGATTTTGCAACAGGTTTTTATTCTAAAGCCATCACAATCCACAACTTATGGGTAAAAATTGCTTGTTATTGCTTTTGTAACAACATTGCTTGGAATCTCTAAAGGCCTAAAAAGAAAAGAGAATTTAAAAAAAAAAAAAACAGAATTACTGATTGAAGAATTCTACTTATCCACAGTTATAAGCAAATCAGGCTGAGCACAATTCAGATTTCCTGAGCTCTTCCCCAGCACCTTGTTTTCTGAACACCATCTCCTTTTCAAAGCAAACAAAAATGATATTTGTAATGCAGAGCAGAAATGCCAAACCATTAAGAAACAAGAATATGTGGAATCAGTAATTGGTTACTCCACACTAAAAGGACTTCTAAAGACAAACTCTTTCTTCCTCCCAAGTGCAAAGCCCTTCATTTCAACCCCAAAACAACAAACCACAAAGGTTGAAGGGACAAAGCAGGAGCAGCCCACTCAAGATTTTCACAAACTTCTGAATACCAATAAATAAGGTAAATAGACAATTTTGTTAGATTATTAAAAGTTTGAATTGTGCTTCGGATATTAATGGAATGCCACCATTCATTCCACTTGGTGCTGTGCATATCCTCAGATTCCTTTCTGAATTATTAAATGTTCATTATACAAATGGAGCAAAAATAAGAAGCTGGCCACAGTAACAGTATAAAAGTAATGCATTTATGGGTAGTTTAGGGCCAATACTCTGAAGGACAAATGTTCTGAGCACAGAATTTTTACTACATTATTATTATGTGCCCCAGGACAACAGAGGTCCTCAGGCCTCTATAACCAGTAACAGTAATGACTCTCTCCTGAGGTCTAGAAAAAGGATCCTCCACATAAAACATGATGAAAGAGGAAATACCAAGGAGGAGATCCCTGTCTTTTAATAGCTCAGCTTGACACTTGAACATGGGATTCCTCAGTTTTCCATGTTTAACCTTTTGTACTGCCTAACATTAATCTGGAGGGTTAAAAAAAAACCTCAATGGAGGCAGGCATGGGGGTACACTCAAAATTTTGCTGCTGGAGAGCGAGGGTGGGCTGGTTTTGCCTGGGGTACAGACAATTTCCTTCCCAGTGGCTGGAATGGGGCTGTGGTTTGGATTTGTGCTGCACACAGGGCAGATAACACAGAAATGTTGTTATAGCTGGGCAGGGATTGCACAGAGCCAAGGACTTTTCTACTATTTTTTTTTTTTTTTCCTCTTCTGCTTTTCCTACTGCCAGGATGCTGAGAGGACTGGGGGTTCATGGGAGGCTGGGAGGAGACACAGCTGGACAGGTGACCCCAACTGACCAAAGGGACATTCCAGACCCTATGGCATCATGGTTGGAATATACAGTGGGGAGAAGGAGGAAGGGAGGATGTTTGAAGTGATGGCATTTGACTTCCCAAGTCACCATTCTGCTTGTCTGGGAAGGCTGAACACCTGCCCAGCCATGGCAAGCAGTGAATGAATTCCTTGTTTTGCTTTGCTTGCACAGCTTTTACTTTCACCTTCTTTATCCCAACCCAGGAGTTTTTTCACTATCATCCTTCCCATTCTCTCCTCGATCCTGCAGGTGGGGACTGAACAAGTAGCTGTTGGCTGGGGTCACACCACAACAGATGGAGAGAAAACATCCTCTGAAACTCCAGATTTCTAATTTGATCTCAACACTGGAAAGCAGTCAGACACCAGAGTGACAGTTCTGGTGCAGACCACATGACATGGTTTATCAAAGAATGCCTCAGTGGCTCTAGGTTTTAACATAATAAAAAAAAAGGGGTCTGCAGAGCCACAACTGGTATCACTGATATCCTCATGGAATCTTCTAATAGTTATAACATTCCAATTAAGCACAAAATAGATAAAGTTGAATTAGTATAACTGTGAGAGGCAGCAACATAGGGATTACTAGAGATAGGTTGGAATGAAATCTTCACACACAAGTGCCTTGAACTTTGGGGGGAAGGTCTCACCCCATTCCCAAATTTCCTTAGCATGACAGAACTGAACAAAATAATGGATCCATGCTGGATAATGGATGATAGGTATGTTATAAAAAGGGAAAAATATTTTCCCTTTGGCTAGCTTGGAATGAAATGTTAACACCTGCTAACCCAGTGCCACCAAAATAACCTGCATAAAGCTCAAATCTGCTCAGACCACCTTCAAAAATGCCACTCAGTAAAAGCCTGAGAAAACAGATGAGAGATACAGATAATCCTTTTGGTAAGTACAGCCAACTGCTTGGAAGCTTGCAGTTAAAACCCACAGCACTGTTAAGAGCAGCAGACTGGATGCAGTACACCAAATTACTGGAATGTAATATTGGTGACCAGATACGCGACAAAAATGTAAAGGGATTAAGGACACAGTCAATTACCAGAAATGCAGTAAAATACTCAAAGCTTAGAATTATTCAGGGAAGGAGTTAATGTAGAAAAGTTTTCCCTCGAATGAAAAGGAAACTTGAAGCCTATTCTTAAAGGACCCAACATAAAGGGTTTGAAATCCAGGAAGTATAAACTTCTGTGGACACCACATCTTCCTTCCTGACCAGGACTCTGGAACCAATCACTGAAGCAGAGAATAGTACAAGACAAAGCTGTAGTGACTCCAGGTGCTCAAAATATTTCAGACATACAGCTAATTAATTTATGGTAAGTCATTAAATGAAGCTAATTTAAGAAATTTTAGGATTTTTTTTTCAATATTGCAGAAGGTGAGACAGTTTATTTTGAAATTTTTAAAACACAGACACTTCTCATTTTGCCTTCAACGTGACATTTTGTTTCAAAATTTGCCTATTTTAAATTATTTGTAAATATTTTGAAATGCTTGAAGAGAGAAAAAGTACTTTACTTGACAGATCAGGTGAACATTTTGTTGAAGGAGAAAAAAATTATTTTGTCATGGCAGAACAGCACACAACTGGAAAGACCCTTGAGAAATTATGCGTACATATATACACACATATATACATATATTATGTGTGTGTGTATATATATATAGATACAATTTATATACAATTATGTGTATATATATGTGGAATATATAATCCTATAAAAGAGAAGGTTGCAGGAGCTGCTAATTACTGTCCTGCTTGACATCCCTACAAATATTGTCTTTATAGGATGCCAGCTAGTTCTGACAACATACAGTAGAGGAAACAAGTAGAGGAATCAAAGAGAAAGATTATTCCAGAATTTATCAAGTTTAAACCACTGTTCTGACAAGAAAGCTTTTATTTTCTAACAAAGGAGGGGGGAAAAAAACTCTAAACAAGAGTTTTTCCTTGTATTTAATTCTACAGGGAAGTCATCTCTACACAGAATGATGGATGCTTGATGACATGGCTTTAGCTCTAAGAACCTGATAAACTTATAGTTTTTGGACTATGAAAAAAATATCTAAACCACAACAAATAGATGGAGAAAGGTTCTCTCTGTCACACCATTAAAATATAAAGAAATTTGAGTAAATTTACTTTTACATAAATGAAAAAGGAAGACACATGTTGACAAAGCAGGAATGAGTAGGTTAAATTTAGGTTAAATGACTAAAGAGAACCTGTTTCCCTAAGGGATGGTGAGAATATTTAGAGCTCTTTGACACCAGAGGTGCTGCCAGAATATGGATTTAGGGAAACAATGGACAATTGACAGAGCTCTCCAAAGATAAATTTGGCATAAATGAGATCAGATGCTTAACTCCCATCATTCCCACTGTCATGGGCTGGGTTAAACATGTCTTAATCTATCCATTAAATACGCAGTTGAGAAAAAATTTCCTCACAGGGCATATCAGCAGGGATCTTGAAAGGGAAAAGAGGTCAAACAGGGAGGAAGCTCAGCTTTCCTGTTGCTGCTAATAGCCAAGGAGGGATACCTCTCCTTCCACACAGGTGGAGGAAGTCTCCATCCTTGCTTTAATCTGCCTTATCCTCTAAGCAGAATATGGGAAGGTCTTGCTTCCCCAAAGTGGGCAAGGATCACTTGGGAGATTAACCCTCGTAGAGAGTTTCCTGTGTGTTTGGTAGCCTGCAAACCATTACAAAATGCAGATTACCACACTTTCTAAGCCCTCTTTTCAAGCATCCTTCAAGATAAGGAAACATTGCTGTCCCCATTTTGCAGAGATGCTCATTGCCATATAGGAAGACCCTGGCAGAGTCAGGAGCTGGACATAGATGTGCCAAGTCCCCTGGCACTGCTTTTACTCCAAGGTCTCACTTGCAGAGATTCTGTCTGGAAAAAAAGCTGCCCTGTGTTCTGTGTGTGTATATACTGACAAGTGTGTGTCTTGCAAAAATTCATTCATATATTTAAATATAGCTTGCCATCTCAACAAGTAAAAGGAATTTGTGTCTTACCCCAATAACAGTGCCATTCAAAGGACAACCATTCAGGGGTGCTGAAAAAGAACAAAGTGTTCTATTTAGCATTACCATTATGATGACAATTCTAAGATTCAATCAACCACAGCTATGCTTTTATGACTCAGTACACTTCCAGCTTGAAGAAATTTGTTTCCAGTTTCACTGTAAAGAGGCATAACTGAGCTCCCTTACATTATACCTTGAAAGGCATCGATGCTGCAAAAAAATATCTCTGACTGAGCTATTTTTTAGCAAGTACATGGCAGAACATAAACTTCCCCCTCCAGTTCAAGCCTCACACTCCCAGATGAACTCAGGTTTTCTGCAAATTAGAGAGCATATACCCTCTCCTCCTCCCACTGCTCCCTCCTCACCCTGTGGTTGCATACACATTTATCAACTAAACATCACTGAGAGTCTTTCCAGACTGAGGCCAACTACCCAAATGTTTTGATTTAGACTTTAGAGCCAAGTATATGTTAGGAGTCATAGAATCATAAAATGGCTTGGAAGAGACCTTAAAGATCATCTTGTTCCAGCTCCTGCTGTGGGCAGGGACACCTTCCACTATCCCAGGTTGCTCAGAGCCCCATCCAGCCTGGTCTGGAACACTGCCAGGGATGGGGCAGCAACAGCTGCTCTGGGAAACCTGTGCCAGAAAAAAAACCTCAACACGCTCACAGGGAACAATTTCTTCCTAATATCCAATCTAACCCTGCTCTCTGTCAGTGTGAAGCCATTTCCCCTTGTCCTGTCACTCCAGGCCCTTGTCAATAGTCTCTCTCCATCTTTCCTAAAGGCTTCCTTCAGGCAATGGAAAGCAGAATCCCGCCCTCCTCTTTTCCCATGGGGCTTTGGATACAGCAGCAGGTACTTCTGTAGTCAGTGTCAGAACTACACAGGAGCCCTTCAAAGTGGGGCTATGCTTCCAAAACACACACTTTTAAAGTTGTTGTTGAGAAACAGAAAATCACCCCACAAAAGAATTCATGCTGGAGTGATCCCCCCAAACCTTACCACATCTGCAGGAAGGACAGCAGTCTATCACTTGGTCACAGCGCAGCTCAGTTCCCTCTGGACAGTCAGGCACATCCATTTGGGAGCAAGAAACATTCTTCTGCTGCACAAAAACCTCGTTGTTCACCCGGACACACTCGTTGACTATGCAGCGGTTCCAGGGAGATCGCCACTCCGTGCCAACCTGAGGGGAAATCGTGAGAGGATCAAACACAAGCAGCAGTATTTGTGCCCCTGGATAGAGGGAAGGCCACCCCAGCCACATGCTGGCTTGCCAAAAGCACATTTACTGTATTTACTGAACAGTGTCACTCAGTTCTCCACAAACCCTTACCATGACAATCAGTTAATAGAGCATGCTGAGTTTGTAGAGGATAAGAATTACAGGAGTATTCTTCAAAAGGGACAGGTCAAATAACATGTGAAGTAGGAAAAGCACTCCTAACTGGAGTTAAATCTGCATTTATTCCCTGGTGACTGGCTGCACTGCACTGCAGCTCTTTGTTCTGCAACCTGCTGCAAATCAGCTCTTCTAAGCCCAAAGGAGGCTTTAGCAATAGGCTCTAGACCTGAAACACTTGCAAATGTAGAAAAGACAAGATCCTGTTGACAGTTCTCTTATTATCATCACCCACAGGCCAGACAAAGCAGGAACTTCAAGTGCTCTTTATGGGAACAGACATCAACAGAGGCCAGGAGGAAGATGCTGCCATAGTTCAGTGCTGGGAGGAGCTGCTCACTGATGTGTTGTTTTATTCCTTCAGTGATACCACTCTGATACACTTCAAGAACAGCAAAACTGAAGATCAGATCCCCAACTGCAGTGAATTCAAACATCTTTGTTCAGGAAGTTAGGAAACACATTCTTCTAGTGGGTTAAATGCTTAATTCTTCACTAATGACAGGAGAGTTACAAGACGACATAGTAAGGAAGAGACTGCAGAGTATTACTAATGTTTTAAGACACTATTAATGTGTTAGGATAAAAAAAAAGTCAGTGAGAGACAGTGAGACAGAAAAATAGGCCTTCTGAAGGCTCATTTGATGAAGCAGAAAAGAATAGCGATCCATATCAAGAAATCCCTTTGTTAAAACCAGTAAAAAGGCAGGTTGCAAAATGACACTTTTAACAAGCTTTTTTTTTGGTTTTTGTTTTTTTTAAGACAGCAGCAGATTGCAATACAAATTCACTGGGATAATTTAAACAAATAGCTGACAGCCAGGGAGGCATTATACCCAATGAACATTCTTTCCAGCTACTGTGGCTGAAATCAGTAATTGTACACAAAATATCTGGCCCAGAAAAGGGTGGGGAGGATTCACACGTGGGAATTGACTGGGTAGGTCACAGGACACCCAAAATATTGTCTCTCAGGGCTGCTTGATGTGTAGAAGAAAAAGCTGACATCATCTTCATCTCCTTCCATGGAACACAAAATAATTCCAGAGGGGCTTTTGCTAGGAGGGAAAGTGTGCATCCCACTGGTGCCTCACCTCGTGCAAAGGAGGATCTTCATCACCCCGAGGCCAAAAGTGCAGCTCCTCACAGGCAGTTTTCTGACATTTCCCACAGCACTCCCCTTCTGGCACAATGTACTTGTAGCCCTGGAGGAGGAAAGGAAAGGAAAGGACTGACTTATCCAGGAAGAGGAGGCAAACAAGAATATCAATCCCAGCATCTTCTTTTAGGACCGATGTTTAATGTCAGCAACCTTTTATGAAAAGGAGAGTTTGAAAAAGGACAGATATAATCATGAGGAATTTTTTAATAATTAAAAAAATTCTTTTTTTTATATATATAACAGTATTTTACAAAAGCAAATTGTAGGTAAAAATTGCTCTTGTGGAATCTTGGAGGTTAATCAGCACTCACAACTGCCCTTCCCATTCCTGAAAATTCAAGGGTAGGATTCAGTCTGAGCACATTCAGACATCTCTGCTAAAGCAGAGGGAGGATGCAGGTGGCTGAGAGTTGTAATCCAGGGACTGGTTTTGACTGATCATTTCATCTTTTCATAGTATCACTTAGGTTAAAAAAAACCCTTTAAGACCAAGTTGAACAATTAACCCAGCACTGCCAGGTCCAACACAGTTTAAGCCAACAGTTTACCTCCAAAAGGCGTTTGAATAAAACTCTACAAATTAAGATAACAAAATGAAACTACTGTGCAACACTAGAGATCGTGTACGTTAAAGTCTAACGCTTAATTATGGAAAACTAAATAAGCAGCATGAAAATTGAACAGTAGGCACTCTGTTACTAAAGAAAAATCTTACAAATCCAGCAAAATAGGTCAAAAAAATCTCCCAATCTACAGAAACAAGAATCCCAATTCTCACTTTTAATACATATTCATCTCCTAAAGCAAGCAGCCAAATACTGAAACAGTGTAATATCTAAGTGCAAGAAAGCAAAAAGTTTTAATCTAATTAGAAATAAAATATTCTATGTGTAATAGCTAGGCAGTCTCCAAAGGGCAAAACAAAACTCTGATCTCAGTACAGAGTTGAAGGAAGGATGATGTGTCACATAACATTGTTCATGTGAAAAATGCCTGTAAAAATAAGCATAATTTGATTTTGATCAAACTGAATTACTGAGCGATTCCCAACTGCTCCTTCCCTTCATGAACTGTCCCTGATTTGTAACAAGAAGCACATCAGCAAACTTCAATAGTCAATGGACTTTGATATGGAAGTTTATTTCATATAGCATCCTGAAATGTGATGCCAGACCTTGACCCAGCTTTGTGAGAAAAATTGTGCTGTTAAGCATTTGGTTTTACATTACTTTTATCTGCTAAATACATGTCTGAAGCATCAGATGCAACTTTCTACATGGCAAACTCAAGAGAAGTAAAAATCCAAGAGCTAGTACACGCTATGGGGTTTTCAGGGTTTGTTGGGGTTTGTTTTTTTGGTTTTTTTTTTGGTTTTTTTGTGTAGCAAGATAAAAAAAAACCTCCAAGCTGTTTTCACAGAAGTCAGATGACACTGTCAAAAATGATATTGCACAACTTTAACACCTGACAATGAAATTAATAACCAGGAGCAGCAAAGAGTCTAAATATCATCCTATCAATGATTCATGATTAAAGTATGTATTTGATATCAATAAAACTTGTAGTGCCACCTACTCTGCACCGAAAAATCAGCTTAAGATCAATTCAAACTGGATGACAGTGCTGCTGATGTCCTTGATATGTATATCCACTGAATCAGGAGTAAGCAAAGGAAAAAAATCTCAGTTATCCAGGTAGTTTAACAGTTACAGTTTTAGTTGTACAGCCTTGAGAACCATTAAAGAAGCTGAAGAAATGAGAATTCCCATAAAGAACTGGCATAATTTCCACCAAGTCTTTTTATGTGTTTTTAACCAGATTTTTTTGATGCTGCAATGTCAAGGAACTGTAGCTCTGCATTAATGAGATTTTATTGGAATAACAAATTATTGATAAATTATTGCTATGAGCTGAAACACAGTCAGATACTTTAGAACTAATATTTCATAAAAATTGCCATAATAGAGACAAGACAAAATTTTCTACACATGGAAACTGAAGGGACTCTTTTGCAACAGGTAAAAACTCCCACACCTACTCTCATGGTTTTTATTGCATTTGGCATCCTCAGACTTTTTCACCAAACTCTGCAATTGCTTTGTTGTTTTTTTCCTAATGGATTGGGGGGTTTTGGTTGGTCCTAAAGAATGATGCAGTATTTAAGATACACAAGGACCACTGAGTCCAGCTCCTGGCCCTGCACAGGACACTCCAACAATCCCACCCTGTCCCAGTACACTTCTTGAGCTCTGTCAGGCTTTGAGCAGACTCATTCCCTGGGGAGCTGCTCCAGTGCATGACAGGGAGAGGAACCTTATCCTAATATCTGGTTTAAATCACATTCCTCTACCAACTCTTTGGAGCAATTATCTGTCTATTCCTGTTTGACCATCTAAATCAATACAACAAAGTGGCTCATACTTCCTTTGCAGGCTTCCAAAAGTAAACCACAGGGTTTTATAGGATGTAGCAGATGTCTGAGCACAATAAAGGTCCCAGCATGGGGTGTTATTACTGCCACAATAGGCAGAGCTGAGCAACAGACAGAGCTGAAATGGGAACTTCAGAAAGTGAACTTGAGCTAGAACAGACATCTGCAATTGAACTTCAGCCATCATGAGCACTTATTGTGCAAGTGGTGTAAATGACAGACACTTCAGGATGCAGTTTTTCTTCTATCAAAATGTAAAATAAATTTGTCACTGGTTTTCTTGGCAGCGGGATGCGATCCTAAAACAATAAGCCTAAAATAAAGTCAATAATGCTCAGACTCATGCTCTTAGATTCTGCTCCCAAGATAATCCATTGCTACAACACTTATTTTTCTAATTTTCTCTGGTTACTCTCTAAGCAAAGAGGCTTAAAAGGGATCACTGCAGGTCCCCAGCAGGGCTCTGCTGGTTATTGCACTGGTTTAGGTGTTACTCACCCGAGAGCAGAATGTGTCACATTCTTTGTCACGACACTCCATCATCTGCAGTCCTGTAACATCATCCCTCACACCAGTGCAAGAGCATTCCCTGCATCCATCCTCCCAGGTTGTCCCAACAGGATAGACTATGTTGTTGTGCACACACACCTATTAAATACAATAATTAATACATAAAAGAGCACACTGCTGCTGTCAGGGCACACAGCTGGTTCCAAAAGGCTCCATTTTAAGGTGTGAAACCAACCATAAATTCTATGGAATATTTTGAATCCCTTAGAAATGCTACAGGTCTTAAAATTGTGGCCAGTCAGTTGAGGAAAGGAAAAATAAGTACAAACAAAGCTACTGTTTTATACAAAATAAATTGGAGAGTTTTATCTGCAGTTGGTAGAGTTGCCCAGGGTCTCAGTTACCCTGTAAGTATAATGTGAAATATTTTAGGATAATAAACAGTAAGTCCTCTAGAAGGAGCCTTGAAGACAAAACTGCTTCCAGCTAAACCATGTGATCTGAAGAGATCCTACTTAAAGCTAAAAGCTTTCATCCTCTGGTATCCTCAGGCCACCACAGCTACCCCTAAAAAGCAGAGCCATCCTTATATTGGACTTTCTATTAGTAAATTTTACAACTTGGTATTAAAGAGAGAACATCATTTATTTTTATAGCTAGAGCAAGTAAGTCCCAGAGACATAAAGTGAATTATGCAAGATCATGAACTACTTAGAAATGGACAATAAAATGTAGATGTCCTCAGCTGCAAGACAATGTAACCCTATGTTCGGGTTTAATGAAAAAGTTACATTGCCCTGCAACCTCTCCTCTAAGCAACTTTATCTTAAAGGTTAACATAACATAACTTAATAAAAGGTTGGCAAAATAAGAAAAATATAGCCTAGTGAAGCTTTAGTAGAGTCAAAATTTGGCAAAAACTTAAAAGTGGCAATATAGTTCTTAAAAGACACACCACCCTCTCAGGCAGAGACAAAGGTAATCAATGAGCACAAGGAATTTTAGGTCTAAGGTGTACCAAATATGTAAATAAATTTAGTATGAGATTGGAAGAATATGTAGTAATGGTAGTGGTCCCAAAGTATGTATATCTGTTAGATGAAAACAAAAATCACCTCTGAAATTCCTGCTGTTTGAGTGGCCTTTAAGTTTCAAATAGTTTTTTTAATATTATCTCAAAGTTACAAAAAATGGATTGGTTGTGTCAAAATAAATTACTGCAATAAAAGAAGCAACAGAATGAAGTAATAGTGTGTTTGTTTCAAGCACCTGTAAATTAAAAATGCCCTGGCATCCCTTTCCAGCAGTCTCATTGGGGGTTTATTCATATCCAGCTGGCTGCCTGCTCCCACTCCGTGTGGAAAAGACACTGTCATCCGTGGAAAAGACATTTCACTTCCCTTACCCGGTCTGGAATGCAGGTGGTGGATACACAGCCACAGTCATTGGTGAGAGACTGGGAGAGATAGCCCAGAGGGCAGCTCACTGTGGAGTTCCTGCAGCTGCAGGTGCACTCATATTTATCACAGCACTCGGTCTTGACAGCGGTCAGCGTCCGGTGCGACGGGCAGGAGAGTCTCGGGATGGAGCTGCACATTTCCCTGTTGCAGGCTGGCAGGAAAAGGTGGGCACCGTGTCAAGCTCATGGATTTTTAGAGCACTGCCAGCCAACAGGACAGTTCTCTGGCAGCAAGGCATTAATCAGCACCTTAAAGTGTTATAAATCTGCTTAAAGCCTGAGTAATGCAGATATAAAAGGCTCTGGTTCAGGAACTCAGAAAAGTTGCTGCCCTGCCAAAAAAAATTCTTGTCTCATACACAAACAAAAAGATTTATAAAATAAGCATCAAGGTCAGAGAACACATGTCCAGAAGTGTTTCTCTTGTCCTTAATTTGAAAGTATACTCAAAGTGCCAACAATACACTTCTGCCAAGTCTGGGAAATCATTACATGTCTGCTGGCACCAAAATTAAACCTTTCAGAGCGGGAAAAATAATGCCTAAAGGAAGTTGTCAGTGTTGCTCAAAGGCAGTGTTCCAGTGTCACTCCCTGCTAGGAAAAATTATCTTACCACATGTGTAATTTGGTCTGCATTCTCCAGGGTTGGTCAGGGCAAGCTGCAGGCCGAACTCACAGACAGGGGCAGGAGGCAAATCACAGGAAACCAGGTCACACACTAAGAGCAGAAATTCAAGGAGTGCTTAAAATCACGCCTACTTAGTCCTTAAGAAAAGACACACACACACATGCACATCCCCATTAAACTCACACTCAATTGCTGTCTCAAAATATGAAGTACATTAGAGTTCAGCAGGTCAGAGTTTGTTTTCAAAATAGCTTAGAGAAGAGTTCAAGCTCGGGTTATGGGGATTAAGGTTCTAATGTTAAATTTAATGGGCAAATATAGATGATGCAAAAATAAATGCTGGAGAAAAAAACCATTGTAATGTCCTTTACACAAAAACAAATTGCTCCATTCGTTTCTCATCTGCTACAGAAAGAGGGACGAAGTTGGAAGTGATTGGAGGCTCATATCCTTAGGAGCTGTTTGGTTTTCCACATGGATGATTGTACAACCATTCAGTGGTACCAAAAATGCAACACTGAATTAAATAATCTTTTTAAAAAGGGACTGTATACTTAGAAATACGTGGTAAAAGTACAGACCAAGAAGATTCCAAGAGTTTACAAGAACTTACCACATTCATACTCAGGGCAGCACTGGCCAGGGCCCCTGCGCAGGCGAGCGACTTCACACGGACCACACTGGACAGCTGGAGAAAACATCCATAAAACAAGGTTGGGTAAGAATTAGGAAGCCAGGAACCAAAACATCAGGTCAAGTCCAATCACAGAGCTGAGTGAATTTACGTTTGACAGTCGGGCAGGGTCGGACCGTGCAGTTTATCTTCTTGTTATCGAGGCATGTGCAGATCTTGCAGGGCTCATTCTCAGGAATCCAAGTTTCCAAGTGCTGGAGGAAAATATCCCAACAGAGTGTTAGATAGAAATCCCATGCTCTGGTCACTGGTATGATGGCATGGGAGGATGGGAGTGAGTGAGGGGAGTAACATTAAGCTGGAAAATCAGATTTATGAAGATTTATCCATGAAGGGTTGGTTGTTCTGATAACAGTAAAAAACTAAGGAGACACAATTCTGCAGTCATTGTAGTGTGCCAATTTAGCAAAAGATGTAAAGAATGCGTGGATGGTATGAGGAATTACTATTGTTTTAAGCATCAAAAATGCTCAGATATAAATGCAGTTGCAGGCTATTGTGAGTAGCAGTGGACTGGTGCAACTACATACCATGATTGCATGTTCAGTGGTAATAAGGGAAACAGCATTATTTTGGGAAATACAGAGAAGTGTCTGCTTTCCCTAATTAGTAAGTCTTCAATACAGAGAAATAAATAGTGCATATTTTTATATTAAGACTATATGGAGTGTCATCACTTGATTTTCCAGTGGACTGAAGACTGGAGAAACACTACATCACCTCTAAAACTGAAATCGTCACTGTGGTGACTACCTGGGGGTCATGAGCACATTCAGAAACCACCAGTAAAGAGAGTAAGTTTTTCAATCACTTCTCCTTCCCATGAGAGCAGAAATCATTGATATTAAAGCTGCAGTTACTCACACAGAGATATGCACATTTAACACCCATGTGAATAGGGAGGTAAGAGTGGAAGGATGCATTATCAGATATTTTAATTTGCACAACCAATCCAGGTTCTCGGTGAGAACATGAAGAGCAGGTCAGGATGCCACGAAAAAATGCTGTTATCTGGAAAACTCTGGCACACAGTTTAAAACTAACTGTGCTGAGACCTTTAGAGATGGGAAGACAAAACAAAAGGAGAAATCTAAGCATATTGCAGCTATACTGAGAGACAGTTACATGTTTTAAGCCACTGTGTGTGAGTGTCAGGACTAAAATCCCATAAGCCCAAACACAGTCTAGGGTAGAAAAGAACAGAGGAATGAACACCAGAAGAGAAGAAGGAGGTTAAGGAAATCCTGACCCAAGTGCCTGTTGTATTCCTCACAAAGCTAAGCCTGCAATGATGGAGAGGCAAAATGGCTTCATGAGCTGATCCCCCCCTGTCCTCCACCTCCCCAAAAATATCATTAAGGATCTAAAGCCCATAAAACACTGCAATTAAAGTCCCTTCTTCTTCAAATTCTATAACAAAAATGTGGCTTGAAGAGGACTGGCTGATCTTCGAGTGCAAACTTTAAGAGGTGAGTAGGTGGGGGTGAGGAAGAACCACCTCTGTTACTTGGAAAAAGGGACACAGGGAAGAGTTTGAGACAGGGGACACATCCACTGTGTGATGCTGGAATCAACAGTGTCACTGCAGTCTGGTACCCAGCATC
The DNA here is from genome assembly GCA_026413545.1 of Cichladusa arquata. Classification (NCBI taxonomy): domain Eukaryota; kingdom Metazoa; phylum Chordata; class Aves; order Passeriformes; family Muscicapidae; genus Cichladusa; species Cichladusa arquata. The sequence goes on along the minus strand of JAOTQP010000870.1, from coordinate 62,154,607 downwards.
CACAGCTTTTCCCAACCCCATGCTGCCACAGAAAGAGCTGCCTTAACTAAGCAAAGTGGATTTTCAGTAAAATCAAAATGAGGAATTTCATCAAAGGAATAATTCTCAAAAAAAAAAAAAAAAATAGACAATAGATATCACTTGACATAAGGTTGACTTGGTCTCACCACTCCCCATCAACCACTGGAAATATTTCATGCATGAATTGGAAAGGATCCACACGGATCATTGAGTCCAGCTCCTGTCCCTGCACAGACACCCCAACAATCCCACCCTGTGCATCCCTGAGAGCGTTCTCCAAACGCTCCTGGAGCTCTGGCAGTCTTGGGGCTGTGACCATTCCCTGGGGAGCCTGTTCAGTGCCCAACACCCTCTGGGGGAAGAACCTTTCCCTGATACCCACCCTAACCCTCCCTGACCCAGCTCCAGCCATTCCCTGGGTCCTGTCCCTGGTCACAGGGAGAAGAGTTTGATGCCTGTCTCTCCACTGCCCCTCATGAGGATTTCAGTGAGCTTTGCAAAGACAATACAACATTTTTTAAGTAAAGGATTCAGATTTATGATTAAATTGTCATTACTCGTAAAAGTCTGCTGAATGGAGATGTTTATCTTGGTAAATATTCACTTATGCCATCACTCTTCCTCTCTTCCCTCTAGACCCCCCTCCACATGGAATTGTCATGCCTTGCCAGGTCTGTACAGTCCCAGCTGTGATCTTTATATCCAGTCCCAGCCAATTTCACACTAGGGGAGCTAAATGGGGCTGACAGCCAGCAGATTAGGAGGAACTGAGCTAGAAAATAAAGTATCCAAAGGGAAAACAGATTTGCTTTCAAAGGTGTGAACTCCAACCACAGCCAGAGGTTGCTGTGCATGTAGTTACCTGATGGTGTGTACCATCCTCACTGACACACTGAGTGCAGACTTCTTCACTAACACAGGTGTCACCAAAAACCACCTTTCCCTCTGGGCAGAAGCAGCCTTCCGTGGGATAATCCTTGCAGACACTGGTTTTGGTATTATTCTCACAGCTCTTCACACAGGCTGTGTGGCAGTGGTCGTATGTCAGATGTGGGGCACATTTCATTGCTGAGCAAGACAGAGAAGAAAACACCAACATTGTCAAAAGAGATCTAGGGAAATGCAGATCAATCTTTCCACTCAAGCTTTCTTTAGAATTCTTTCAATTTTAGAAAGCCATCACCCAGTGAATGGATCTGGTCCCTTGCAGCACAAATCAGCAAACCACATTTTTAGGTCACGTCAATCAGCAGCAACATATGACTCACCCCAAAAATGATACAATAGTTTAGGTGAGTGTTCACTTTTCAAATTTTGTTTCCAACACTGGGCCACAGACATAAGAATTTAGAACCTTATGTGTATGGCTAAAAGATATCCAGGACAGACTAAAGTATTGAAGAAAGATTAATTTTTATTTTCTTTTTTTTTTCACTTGATAGGCTGCAGTATTCCCATAGAACTACAGAAATCTAACAGAAGATTTTGGTACTTCAAAACTGAACCAGTTGGATTTCTGCATCTTTCAACTGAATTGCCTTATTAACATAATTAACTGAATCAAGGAAAGTTGCATAACCCTGCAAGCCAGCAGAAAATTTTTACTGATGTGTTCACAAACCTGAGGATATTGTCTCTAAAGGCAAACACAAAATTAGGGCTACAGCTATTCAAAAAACCTTTGGACACAGCTTCCATACTGTGTATTCCCTTAAGTCTATTTTATCTACAGCTTCAATTAGAAAAAGTGTCTCTTATTTCCCAGTCTGTGACTGCTGTGAGATTAATAAAACTTTCTTTCAGTCCCCTGACAAAAAACATTGAAAGAAAACCCGAGCTCCCAAACAAACAAGAAAACATTCATCAGCTCAACTGTCTACACACACTCTTCTAGCAGCCAATGGAGACAGAAAAGAAAGTCTTTAACATTAACCCTTTCAATGTTAAAGCCAATTATTTCATATAATCATAAAATGGCTTGGTCTGGAAAGGACCTAAAGAACATCCTGCCATGGGCAGGGACACCTTCCACTGTCCCAGGTTGCTCAGAGCCCCATCCAGCCTGGCCTGGAACACTGCCAGGGATGGGGCAGCCACAGCTGCTCTGGGAAACC
>JAOTQP010000870.1:62107288-62152372 GCA_026413545.1 Cichladusa arquata | reverse complement strand
CCTTCCTTCCTTCCTTCCTTCCTTCCTCCCTCCCTCCCTCCCTCCCTCCCTTCCTTTTTAAGGATATATTAATTTTCATCTACATCTCCAGGCCTAGATTCCCACCTGGAAAAATTAAAATTTAGGGCACTCACCAGGCATATGGGAGACTAAATTTCCAAGCCCATACCCTGGCTCATGTCATAATGGCCAATTTCTCTGGCATGGGCTTCATTGCTGAAGCTGCCCTTTGGACAGTCTTCCTAAATGTTCTTCAGGAGGGGGAGGTAAGATGTGTAAACATGACCTCATATGTCAGTGATAAGGGCACTCAGGAGAGGGAGGCTCTGGATTTCTGCCCCTCTTCCATTGAAAATGTATGTATTTTTAAGAACCAGAAGCCAGGGGTAAGTAAGAGTTTGTTTTTGGCAGGAGAGAGATGATGACATCTCGTGGAGAAGAGAGAAGAGCAAAAGCCATCTTTAATTCTTAGCATGAGTAAGGGAGAAATAATGCTCTGGATAACAGGATTTCAAGGTTTATCTCTTTGTTTTCTGCTCCATGGAGAGCCCCCTTTCAGCACAGGTGTTTTATTTCAAGCACGGGCTCTATCTCCTGGAGTTGCATCTGGTTTATTCTCCAGTTGCTGATTACAGCTTGGCCCTGTTATATTTATTCTCTCCCACACACTGCATGGGGTTTGCATGGCCAGTTTTGGTAGCAGGGGGCCCAGGGGTGAGGGAGCTGCTGGAATCTCCCCCATGTCCAAGATAACCAACTCCAGGCAGCTCCAAGATGGATGTGCCATTGGCCAAGGCTGAGCAGGTCAGCAATGGTGGCAGCACCTCTGCTATAACACTTTTTAAGAAGTAAAAAAAAAAAGATGTTGTGATTGTGGCCAGAGAAGAGAGGAGTGAGATGTGAGAGGAGCACCCCTGCAGACACCAGGGCAGTGAGGAGGGACACCAGAGCTGGGATTCTCTGCAGCGCATGGTGCATCCCATGGGAGTGCAGACATCCACCTGCAGCCCCTGGAGCTGCCCTTGCTGAGCAGGGGGATACCCAAAGCACGCTGTGACCTTGTGGGATGCCCACACTGGGGCAGACTCCTGTGGAAAGAGGATCCTGGGCTGGAGCAGGTTTGCTGGCAGCACTTGTGACCCTGTGGGAGAAACCCAGGCTGGAGCAGGCTGGTCCTGAAGGACTGACCCCATGGAAGGGACCCAGGCTGGAGCAGTCAGTGAGGAACTGCAGAGTGAGGAAGGACTCATGCTGGAGAAGTTCATGCCCCTCAAGACAGTTACCCCAGGCTGGAGCAGGGGAAGGACTCCCCTCCTTCAGAAGGAGGAGAGAGCAACAGAAGCAATGTGGTGAACTGACCATAGCTCCCATTCCCCATTTCCCTTCTCCCCTGAGGGGCAGGATGTAGAGTCCAGGAAGGAGGGAGTTAACAAAACAAGTGGTAAGAGACTTTTCTCTTATAAGAGAAGGGGAAAGTTGTTTTTAGGATTTGCTTTACTACTCATTATCCTACTCTGCTTTGACTGGTATATAATTGCACTGATTTCCCCAAGCTGAGTCTGCTTTGCCCAGGACAGTAAGTGGTGACTGACCTCTCCCTGTCTTATCTCAACCCATGAGCCTTTTGTTATATTTTCTCTCCACTGCCCAGTTGAGCAGGGGAGTGAGAGTGCGGCTTTGGTGGGCACCTGGTGTCCATCCAGGGCCAGATGACCACCCACACACACAGAAAATACCCATCCAGCTGCTCCTCATTCCTCCTGTGATCTGATCATCTGCTCTCAGACAGGTAGTCAAGCTGTAATTTAGGGCAAACTGTCTCAGGAAAACACACTCTGGTCATGCTGTGTCCTCTGTTTGGGAATACCTATCATCCCCACATCCCCACATGGTTCTTACACTTAAAATGTAGCAGGATTTTATATTATCAGCACATTAAAAAATCCCAAAAAAACAGAGGTTTCTGTGGTGTGGCTGCAGATTTTTTCTCTGATGTTTGTCTGTGCTATTAGACTGTCTTTTTGCTGAGGAGAAATTTCTGCTTCAGGAAACCTGGATCTTCTATAAAAGAAGCTTGAAATAATCAAGATAAATCAGTGGCTGTCCCTAGGAGCCATTTATCAGGCACTAAAGAGGTTTTGGCATATGGTGCTTTGAGCCATTTAATGTCTGATCTCTGATTTAGGTGCAAAGAATTTCTTTTTACTCTCCATTCCACGCCTTAGTGTCAGGACCAGCAGCAGTGTGGCTGAGAGCTCAACAGACCTTGCCTGACCTTAATCCCTGAGAATACAGGGATTTGCTCTAATAAAGGGAGATTAGGGGAAATAGTGCTAAAACCTTATGTTCCTGTTGATGCAATCTCACAGCTGCTCTGTAGAGCAGAGGTGGCAAAAGCAGAGGGGAAGAAACTGATTGATAAAAATGATTGAGCTGCTGAGACTAACAGACCAGCTCCATAAAGTCATAGATTCATGAATGATTTGGCTTGGAAAAAACCTTTAAAGAAGTTCCAAACTTCTGCCACGGGCAGGGACACCTTCCACTATCCCAGGTTGCTCAGAGCCCCATCCAGCCTGGCCTGGAGCACTGCCAGGGATGGGGCAGCCACAGCAACTCTGGGAAACCTGTGCCAACCTCACCACCCTCACAGGGAACAATTCCTTCCCAATATCCAATCTAACCCTGCTCTGTGTCAGTGTGAAGCCATTGCCCCTTGTCCTGTCACTCCAGGCCCTTGTCAGGAGTCTCTCTCCATCTTTCCTGTGGCTCCCTTCAGGCACTGCAAGGCCACAATGAGGCCACCCTGAAGCCTTCTCTTTTACAGGCTGAATATATCTGAATTACAGAGAGTATATTCACCCACCCAGGAAGAACAATCAGGAAGGATTTGTAGTCTTTGGAATGTCCCAATATGGCACGACAAGACCTCAAGTAAATTCCTCAAGAATGACAGGGATTCAATGCACTGGGAGGAAGGAAGCAAGGTAATCCAGAGCTGTGCTACTGGTATTAAACATAGGGTGGTAGAGTGATTATTAAGCTGTAGTGTCTATTTAGTGATTAATGCAACTTGGATAAATCAAATGTTGACAATTTAAATTTTTGGCCGTTGTACACAGGCATTTGCTGGAAGAAGGATGATGATGTTATTGTAAGGACACTTAAGACTTTTATGCAATTAGTGTTAAAATGAGCAGTTCTTTGTCCATCCTTGTACAGGCTAGTAACCAGACAGGAATTTGAAAACTGCACAAAGTTATTAAGGCATTCTCTGACATCCAGCTTTGGACATTACAATTTGCAAAGTCTGGCTGAGGCACTGAATTTGGAAAATGGCTGGCAATGTTCTCTCTCTGTTTTCTAGGACTATACTCCAACCAGACTGTGTTCAATAACCTATGATCCTGGAAAGATATTTCAAACATCAACTGGAGGCTCAGGCCAAACTCACACTGACATTCTTGAATTCCTATCCCATCATTCCTTCAGTCTGGGTTTAAAACATGAAAAAAAGCATTTGTTTTACACTTTTTTTTTTTTTTTTTGGTATCATGCGTTTAGAATGCTGGCTCTCTGCTTCTGAAATTAAAAGTATCCGGGGAAAAAAGCAAAGCAACAAAAACAACTCAACTAGAAAGGCAGGAGGTGAAAAAACCAACTTGGACACCAAGGCACACTGTGAGGAAGTAGCTAGGAAAGAAAATGTCTACACATCAACATCTAAGGCATTTGACTAAACTAGACATGCTGAGGGACTACCTGAATGTCTGCAACCAACACTGCAGAAAAGTTAACTAGAGAAAGTGGAGAATAAGCCTCCTCAAGAGTTGTTTGTACTTTATTATACCTCACATTTTTGGCTGATCTTGAGGTATACCTCCTAACAGGGCTTTCAGGAGAAAAAGGGACAAAAAAGGAGGAGAAAAAATAAAACAGGAAGAGAAAGAATTATTTGTCTGTAAGAATTTAAGAGAGAAGGTATACAAAGCAACAGAGGTCTGGGCTTGACTCTAGCATGGGAGTATTGCTTGCCTTGGTTGGGTTCAGGTAATGTGCATTACTCACACTCTGCTACACTGCTTTCCCACAGAACAAACTTTTAACCTCCAAAACACAAGCAAAACCCAGGCAGAAGAGAACCAGATTTGCAAAGACAATTACAGCTCGTTCAGTCAGCCTAGCTGGCATGTCCTGGCAAGAAACAACACCACAGAGAGAGGCCTTTTCCCCATTTTTCCCTGTAGCAGAAACTTAAAATCACACTGGCTCTGCCACCACATTCTCAAAAGTTTTGGTTTTGATGGAAATGGGAGGAATTTGTGAAACTGTTACAAAGAAAAGTCTTATTTTGTGCCAAGTATGACAGTGACAGGCTGGGAAGCAGTTCCACTATTCCAAAGTAGGAGTTCCTCTGTCCACCTCAGAAAGTCTGTATCAAAGGAATGTATCTGCTGCTAAAAGGCTCTCAGCCCAAACCTGGTGCCACAAAGGTTCAGTGGCTGCAGAGCCAGGTCACATAGCTGTGGGTACCTGTTCATTTCCCTCTACCTGGAATTTCACCAGTTAGCAGTTTACCAAGAAACACTTCTTTCATAACATCCAGCTTAGCGGGTGACCAACCAGTTATGAGACCTGCAATACCACTTGTCCAATACACCTGACCTGAAACATTCAAAAAACTTAACATTACAGGGATGAGATGTCCCAAAGCAGGGCGATTCCTGCACCAGCTCTAGCACAGAGTGAACCCTTACGGCAAAGCTCGGGCGTTCTCCAGTCCACGCAGACGCCGTACTCCCTGCAGACGTGGGCGTAGGACGTGATCATCTCACAGGCCTCCTCCTCGTAGCAGCTGCTCTCCATGCAGGCCTCGTAGAACATGTTGGGGGTGATGATGCTGTGGCACTGCTGGAAGCGCTCCGACAGCAGCAGGTGGCAGTGGCCGGGCGCGCGCTCGGAGCAGCGCTCCTCCCTGCGGCTCTCGCAGGCCCGGCCCGGCTCCGGCACGGTCCAGTCCTGGATAAAGGCGCTGCTGTCGGCGGTGACTGAGCCGTTGCGCAGCGTCAAGTCGTTGGCGTGGTTCTGGTCACACAGCCCTGGGGGAGTAAAGGGACGAGAACAATCTCTGAGTCATCAGCGCTAAAATAAACCTAGGGGAAAAAAAAACAGGGATGGGATGGATGACACTGATCGAGCAGCTCCAGGAATTCATGATATTCCTTATAGCTGCTGTCAATAAATACCCTGGGTCTCGTTTCTCATTTCCTCCCTAAAGGAGGTACAGGTTATGCCACAGAGCTGCCACAATCTCTGTATAGATTACACCACTGAGGATGTGTAGAATTAACTCACCCAAGTAGCACTTGCCCCCTCAAATTTTTTGCCTTCACTGCAAACACTGGTCATACTTCTCACAGGAGTGAATTTGTAAGAATCTAAAATTAAACTCTCATCAAAAAAAATTAAAAAAACCCCACAAATCTCCTTGAAAAGATAACTTGAAGCAAGAAAAAAAACATAAAGCTGTCTCTGCTGTTCTTTCTAAAGTATTACTGGGCATCAGTGAGCTGTTACATTGGGGATGAGAGTAGAAAAACTTACACAGATTTTAAATATTCCCCCAAAAGTATGGGACCAGTTCACCCAGAGAGTTTACAATAGCAATAAAATAAATAGAAGTTCAAGCCCAAGTAGGAAGCTGTTAAAAGTACTAGCTTTCAAACTTACCACAAAGCCCTTTTGTTCCTGAAGAAAAGCTCTTTGAATTAAGTCTCAGAATAAATTCATTGTTTCTTGGAGTAAATGTGAGATTATGTCCAAGAAGAGAGAACTTGATTTCATGCATTATTTCTCCATAGGCAGTGATTTCAAACAAGCTGTTGGAATAGGGGATAAGAACCCTTTCACCATTAACCGTCACCTGTTTAAGAAAAAAAGGTGAAATCATCACATCAGTTCTAGCAAGCAGTTGCAAATCAACCCAATTTCAGAGTCAAAATTGCCATTTTGACTTGAAAATACCTGAAGATCCAACTGAACATAAACAATTTTGCCAGTTGAAGGTTTCTATTGAATCTAAAAACATACAGACGTACTTGACCTTCATCCTGTGAATTGCATGAAAAACTCTTCCAACATTTTCTTATAGAAGTGCCCTCTTTGAGCACCACATGTTTACAGACAAACAACCTCATGCCGTGAGGTTCAAATGATGCCTCAGTGGAAGTCGAGGCTGTCCAGCACCATGCAAAACTTGGTGTAGGTGTTTTGGTCCACTCTATTTTGCCACATGAGTCAGACAAAATCATTTTAGCAAGTTGGCCAACTCCTGTATGTCTGAGCAGTCAGAGGCTGAAAAATGGGTTGAGTTTGAATATTCTTTGCCTATAAAACAGATGTAATGCATACTAAGCTGCTCTTTCTTCTAATGCTGAGGTCCAGTTGCACACAAGGTGAGAAGCAACTCCCTAAACCTTCAGCTGGCCAGTCAGGTACAGCTCTGTGAGGAACAGAGTGCTCTCCCATGGACCAAACATAGCGTGAAGGACCTCTACCAAAAGGGGGGAATCAGAGTGCAGTGTGTCCTGTCTGTAATCCTGCCTTTCTGGCAGAAGTGCCAGGGACACACAGCCAAATCTCACATTCTTGACATGGGCACACCAGCACAGCAGGGAGAACAAGATGAGAAATGTGTCTGGTTCATTCTGTGAACACTGATTGTATCATGAAATGGAGAAGAGATGTTAAAAATAGGCTGAAACTGGATCAAGGGAAGATATTTGCCCCCCATAACCTAAGCTCTGCAGCAGGAGCAGACAATGCACAGATGAATGGAGTTTGCTTACTGCCATGTCACTGAAGAGCTGCACTGCCACACCACGATGCTTCACTTCGATGGAGTCCATGCAGTTCATCCTGGGTGCTGCTCTGCAGGGCCCTTCATGGAGCAGGACTTCAACATTGTGCTGCAAGTCTTCAAATAAGGTGTAGGAGCAGTTGCCAGTCAGCTTAAAATTCAGCCCATCAAAAGTGACAATATGTTGAGATGAACTTCCTATACAGACACCTGAAAATAAGCAACAGCAACAAAAAATGTGGGCATTTTTTTTTTAAATTTTACTGTGTCTTCACAACTTGTGTGGCCTTGGGGAACCAACTAATTGGGAAAGAGAAGAAGGTAATGAATTGCAAATGCTGCAGCAAACATTGACAAGAAATTTTGGTAAATACTTCATCACATGTGAAGGGGTTTTTTGCAATATCTTTGTCTGGGAACAATAAGTATTATAAAAAGATTTGGATAAACTTGTAGAAAATCCCTTCACCTAAAACTTATTCAATATGATTTAGTAATAGATTTTACATAAAAATGAAAGAGGGAAAATCCCTTTCCTGTTTGTAGAAGGATTGGAATACACTGTTCAACCTCTGTATTGCATTATACTCTGTACAATGTTACATTTGATTCCAAATAACAATTTCACCCTTATCAGACACATCACAAGTTGATACCCAGGAACTTTGTTTTTCAGACAGAAAACAGGAAAACTGGAGAGAATTAATATGCACAGGATAAACCAGTGGCCAGCTGACAGCCTGTTCGTTGGGTTATAAACACTTCCTCATATTCAAAAACTGGAAAACAAGGAGGATTATAATCCCAGAAGAAGCAAAACAAAACCTGAGGTTTCTAGCTCATATGCTTTCAAATCTCTTGCTTAAAGGATAAGAAGGACAATAAAATCAATTCCAGCAAAACATGCAAGGAGGAAGATTGCCATTACTAATAATTCAGTACTTTGCTTTTAGCTGAGAATAATCTTTTTCCTATTCAACGATCTTCAAATTTAATTTCCCAGGAAAAACAGCATCCAGAGGGAGGGAGGGATCCCTTTGGAGCACTGGAGCATCTTGAGATATTTTACTGTAAATGTTTATAAAGTTCATGTATAAATAACAATTAAATGAGTTAGCAATAAAACCACGTTTCTCAATCTTTACTTGTTCATGGACATTAAAAAAAAAACAATAAGGATAATGGGAATCCTTTTAAATTTCTCATAGATTGCTGTAGCACAAAATGCACTATTGTGATCCATTTCAAAGTAGTCCAAGAGCACACAACAGCCATGAATCACATTGCAAATCATGCTGTAACTACATGCTGTAGTTTACAGCATGCTGTAAACTACATGTTTACAGCATGCTGTAAAATCTGTAACTAGCTCAGCAAGCAAGCACCTTTGCAGAGTAATTCCTGAACCATCCTCTGACCTAAGAACACTTTTTCAAGGACTTCCTCTTTGCAGAAGCATTTGTCACATCACCCACACTGTCAAGCCACGGCTGGAAATTGTGTTTTAGCTCTCTAAATGAGTAAATCATGAGTCAATTTAGCAGCATTTTCACGGGTGGCCTAACCAGCCTCCTTCCATAACAACTGGGATTGCTGCCTCACACTGAGCTCCCACTCAGCACCTCCTCTGTTATGCCCATCTCTGCTTTTCTGATTGCTGTGAATTTTGTTTAACACAGCATCAGAATCAACCTTTCCAGCTGCCACAGATGTTGCTTTAGTTGGCACAGAACTGCCATGGTTGCACTGAGCAGTCATTGAAAGAGGACTTGACCCATGGGTGTTTCAATCAGCTGGGGGAGGTTGGGGATTTTTTGTTCCCTCCTTCTGTAACATGAAAACTTTCTCCTTTTCCCTCACAAGTTGCACAACATTAGGGGGAAAAAAAATGGGGTATCATGGCTCATTAAATTCATAAAGAGATAAACAGTTCTCAGCTCATCTTAACTTGAGTGAACTATAGGGCTTTTCATGATAATCAGCTAATGGTATGACAGGTTCTTTTCATTTCATCCTTTCAGAAGTTTTTTTATGAAGGTATGTCTTGCATGCCAAAAGTAATGGCCTCATATTGCTATCTATGTGTTTAGGATCAAGAAATTTAATAAAGATGCACTTCTTATGGGTAGGTATCACTAAGACTATCTTTTAAACATTATCAAATACTTATGGCCATCCATCTAAAATATTTCTACTTTTTCAAAATCCTTGTAGCAAACCAGAAATGTTAGATTTGAAGTGTTTAGGTCATTGAATACACTTTTAGAAAATGCTAAAACTCAGGGCATAAAAACTTTTGTATGTCTAAGAGTTCAGGAATCAAAATCTAACTACAAGCTTTGGCATCTCAAGGAGTGGCTGGAAGAAATTGTATTTAAATCAGCCATCTCAGCAGAGAACATTTTATATTGAGATTAGGTGGTGTGAAGAGGTAGTGTGTGTATATATACAGGGTTCTGATCTACTTTTAAGAAGCAAGCATATGAATTTAGATTTAAACCCACTTATGTTTTACTAAATGCATCACCAGCCTCAGGGCTGCAACCCTCTAACCCTGTAAATGTGAGTGGATGCACTTAATTCCTGTTCCAGTCATCCCAGCCCAGGCACCAATCACACAGTGTTCAGCCTTTCTGCTCAGACACTCCACATGAGGTTATCTGGAGGCAGGGAGAATTTCTTGTTGATGTTTTTGTACTACACTCGCCTGATTGAGGGCAGGCCAAATCCTCAAGCGTCAAGATGGACCAAGAATCCATCGCTTACAGCTTGTTGAGATAAATTCCTGGTTGCTCCCATACATCCTCCTTCCCAGCTCACACAGCTTTGGAAATTGAGTGTGAGATTCCCTGATAAAACTGTCACTTCACTAATACAAAAAATAATCCCAGAGTGGCCCTGAACTTGGCAAGTAGCATCAGGCATTCCAGCATCAGTGAGGCTCTCATAAGCCTAATTATTTGTTTAAATCACTGTACAACAATTAAACAGCAATTCCTCCTGCCCTGGTCACCTTTGAAGTGTTCAGTGGCTGAGAAGCTCCACTCAGCATTACATTTGTGATAAAACATTTCAGGTTTGGGGAGGGAGAGGCACTCATGGACAGATAGATACTCACATGGGCACATCCATCGGCAGCCGCAGGTTTCCTCCACCTTAACAGCAGGAAGGTTGCTGTGACACACGGGCTTTGGCATCCTCTCACAGTTGATGTGGTGGCTCTCCAGAACTGTGTAACCTCCTGGGAAGCAGGTCACAGTGTGGCACTGGTCTGGCAATGTCCATTTATCACCAGGCTAGGGAGGGGAATGCAGATACGCAACAATTGAAACCAAAAATGCAAAGTTTGGTTGGTGTCACGGAGCTACAGCCAGAAAGTGAAGTGACCCCGACAGCAGTGCTGCTCACATTAGCCTTGGAAAAATAAATAATGGAATGCACTGTATTAAGGACTTCATGAGGATGAGAAAGTTTAAATTAGAAACACAAAGAAGCAGGCTGAAATTCCAAGCTAAAGATAACAGTCTACAATAGGAGATATTTTGTTCCAACCACCTATAGTTAGAGCTTAGCCATCCTACAACATGCACTGAGAGCAGAGTCAACAAAGAATTGCCCTCAGCTTTATTTTAAATTTCAAATCTTTTGGTTTTCATTAGCCACAGGTGGTCAGAGCACAGCAGGAATTAATATTTGTTCCAAAGTAGGAAAGCATGGCATATTGTAGTTATTTTATCAACAACTTTTATCAACAACTCCGAAACTTTTAAACAGCTCCTCTCTTCCCAAAGGGAAATTGTTCCTTCACCAGATCAGTGTTATTAGCTGCACATAGTGGATTTCTAGAGCTAAAGAATTAAATGTCAAATATATTCCTGTTTTCTAAAGGACAGTCTGAATTTTAAGGCACCAAGATTATGTACTAATAAATGACAGAGAAATAGATGTGGAGTGTCTCAAGATTGCTATCTGCAGAAAGCTAGGCTCACTCTGCCCCAGTCCTGCAGAGCTCTAAAGTCTATGAATAGGCTGGATGAGTTTTAAAACAGTGTTCATCCCTGAGGTGTCCATTCCCAGAAATATCCCCAAATGTGGGAAACAGCACTTCCAGAACTCTCTCTGCAAAGATGGGTCCAGAAACACCAGTACAAGTGAAACAGTGCTTCTGTGAGCTGGGTAACATTCCTTGGTGTTCGCAAGCAGAAATGTGGGGAAGAAAAGAGAATTGCTACTGGGCATGGCCATCTCCTATCCTGCCCTTCACAGCTTAACCATCATTCCCATAGAAGAGAAGAAAAAAAGGGAAAAAATACCTAAGTAGCAACATAATTCACATGTTATTTTTGTCATTATGAGAGTATTTCTCTGTGTCTCCAAGCTACAGGTTGCCATCAAGTCTAAACAAGAGCTGCCAGATTTGCAGCCACAAAAAATTACATATTAAATACAGGTTAATTTACTTGTTTTATATGTTTCGGGACTTTGAGAAGGCAACTGGAAGTTACTTAATACTTTTTTCAGGCTTGTGAGCCTAGAGGAGACTGTGAAAAATTAACAAGAGGAGCTTTTAGGACAGCAAAAGTATTTATATAGGAAAAGATAGAATGCTTTTTAATTACAGTTGTCTCTCCTACAGCTCACTGAAATTGGAGCACCTGGAAGGGTACTTACACAGCTGTGAAGTCTGACTTCCATACATGTTTAATTGGTTTTATTTCACTCTTTAATAGGACATTTATTAGAAAACATCTCAGAGCTGGACAAGAAACGCAAAACACAAGACATTTTAAAAAAAAAAAAGTTGAAGGATATAAAAGCCCCAAGAATCCTAGTGCAGAGGAAAACACAGGGACTCTGAAGACAAAGCCTAAATCCCAATTGATATGAAACTGTAGGAACAAAAGCAGGACAGAAAGGAAAGCAGAATCAGGGTTTCTAAGCTGTGAAGGACAAGTCTGCCAGGACACTGCAGGAAGCCTCAGACTTCCTCTCTGAGGGAGCTCTGAACCTGCAGACCTGGATGTGCACACTCTGTGTCTCACTGTGCATGTGCAGGAGAGAGACCCACGCACCTCAGCAGCTCCCTTGGCTCTTATCTCTTAGTTTAGGATAGGTTATTTGTTAAGCCAAGAGTGGAACAATACTAGAAAAGCCATAATAACAGTCCAGGAATGTGGGGTTTGCCACCTTAAACAGCCTAGAAATGCAAATTGCTCTACAAATCACTTCTTGAGGAAATACACTATTATAAGACAAAAACCTACATTTCTATTATCACCTTTACGCCTGCTTCTAAATTTTCAGATTTCAAAAATTTCAAGACCAATGAAAATTAACTATGTTAAAAAAAACAACAACATTTCTCACAATTTGTCGTAATTGTTTTGATATTCTCCCAGCTGGCAAATTAAAACATCAAACCAGTGGTTCTTTACACAGCCTATGTTTGGCACTCCTGCAGCCCCTTGCCACTGGATCTTATGAGTACTAAAATCTTCCAAGGATTCAAAGAACAGCTGAACAAACTCACGGAAGACAAAACTAGCAAACACTATCAAATACACAAAGGTGTCACTTGCAGCTCAGGGCGTCCATCAGTAACAAATTGTTTCTGGCTGGGATAATTCAGAGAATTTTTATATATATTTATTAACATTGCTTCCCTGGCTCCTCTATTTGGCCACACAATACAGGGGGTCGGACAGATTTTTGGCCTGACCCAGCACATTTGATCTGCTACTAACAATGACCTTAATCAAGAATATTCCTTCTACAGTAACTTCCAGGGTACGGGTAATAACAAACCAAAACATGAAAAAGTAACAAATCATAATATTCCCGACAGTGATGGGGTTTAGGCTGAGATTTTTGATCCTGAGAACTCAGATTTCCTCACAAACTGCAAGAGATCAGTTCCCACAATCTCCAGGTGCGTGACAGACATCCCGGCTGGGGAGCTGAGCCTCCTGCAAGAATTCTCCAAGCAACGCCTGAAAGATTATGAAGCCGATATAAAAGCCTGTGTTTTCTGAATCAGGGAAGGAAGAACCTTGATTCTTCCTCCCTGTGGATTTGTGGGCTGTGCTGGAGGAGAGGAACAGAGCAGTGGCACCTTAGAGCCAGTGAGGCACAGCAGAGGATGCTGCACCACAGAGGCAGGACTTCCATGGTGTCCTGTAGGCTCCATGGGATGCTCCAGAAGGCTGTGGCCTCACAGTGCCTTCTAACATCTATTTTTCCTGGCTGACAGAAGAGGCAACTCCAAACCCCGCTAAAGACTGCCATTTGAAAGTGTGGTTCATTTTTATATGGACTGGAGCCCGGTCTGTTTCCTTCGAAAAGCATTTCAGCCAGAACGGAAATTGTGCTTTAAGTTTATCACCCCCAAAAATGAAACCTGACATGTCTGAAATTCAAGTTTAGCCTTCCCAGCATTTATCTACATGTACCTGTGTCTGCTGCTAAGAGCCCAGAGGCCTGGACACGTGCAGTACAAACTGCAGACAAGAATCTGATTATTTTTTGGTTTTAAATAAAGTTTATCAAGTTTAGCTTTTGTTTGTTGGTTTTGTTTTTTTCTTAATTAAGCTGTCAGCCTCAAAGCCAACAGATTATACTTAGTGTCTGATTTAGCTAAAGCCTTCTTGTGTTCTGACCAGCTGATTGAGGCTAACTATGTAAGGCAGCTTTGATATATTTCCTGTGTTCTGATAATTCATATTCACTTATTAGCCACATCCTTCCTCAGAGTCATGTCTTCACAAAGGAAAAATTAAAGGAATTTTTTTATGTACTGGAAATCCAAGATGAATCCTAGAGTAGAACTCATAACTGATGCCAGAGACAGAACAATCACACAATAATTATCTTCCTGTAAAATTGTCACAGGGACAAGATATTTGTAATTTCAGCAGAAGGACAGGGGCTGGACAATGACCCTGCAGATGCACCTTTATTTTGGCCATGTGTAGCTGTCCCAGAAGTCCTCTCACCAGGAGATAGAAATGCATTTTTGTTGTCAGGGAAGACAAACACTGTTACAACTTTTGGTTCTGCACTGACTTCAATAAGATTCAACACTCCCCAAGATGAGGTGATGTTAGAGGAAGTCTCCTCTGTGTGCAAAGTTATCCCACCAGTTCAAAAGCCAACATTTTCCTCCTGCAAGATAATTCTTTATATTGTCCCACACTTTTTGTTTCAGTTCTCTGTGAACATATTCATGCTCTTGCATAAACTGTGCAACTTAAAAGCCAGATGGCAAATCCAGGCAATGTACTTACTCTCTTTTTATTTCCATCCTCATCTATGCATTCTCTGACTGGATCTGAAAGAGAAGCAGACATTTTTTTAGTCATCCCACTTCCTTATCCAACCTTTTAAGTAGTGGTCACCAAAATACAGATTACTTATTTAAAAATTTGACTTAAGCTGTGAGAAGTTTGGGGGTTTTTGTGCTAGAGTGTGTGAATCCCTACCTGAAATCTGCAGGCCAAAGTGTACAAGAATTAGTCACAAAAGGCATGAACAATGACAGTGGTCCCAAAATACTCCATGAGCAATAACTGGGCTGCAATTCTACAGCACTCCTTGCACACAGATCTGCCCAGATGGTGCTTAAAGGATGAGCATGGCTTTGGCTCTGAGGCACAGCCCAGCCTTACCTCAGAATCTTGTGATCAATTGAGAATATTCCTGGAATGTGGCAGGTAATGAGAATTTCCACACCAACATTTATTAAATGCAGAAAGATCAGTAAAGCATATCTATGCAAATAGTTGCAATAAGAACACTCAAAATCTGTTTCCTTACATTCAGGCATGACTGTGATGAGCATTTTTTTCATATAATCAGTTAAATGGTCACAGGGTACCACTGAATTGCAGTTTCTATTTTTGTGTGCTCTCACTACACATCTAAAGATCTTTTGGAAGCAATTTCATTTCTATACTATGGCATGAGAAAGTCCTAGGAAATTAAAACACTGACTAGCAAGCTCTTTGTAGAATACCAGACTATGCTATCCTATATACACTCTCTGCTCTGTCTTTTCCAGGATAAGCAATGTATTTTAAAATCATTTAGGAACTCTTTTAAACCTTTTTTAATGGTATTATTTTTGGTACACTTCCATACAAAAGGCAAGACTCCCACTGCACAAGAAATCCAACTGTATAAGTCTAGAGGGGAAAATAATACTTTACAGATTGTATGAAATTTATATAAAACAAAAGAAACAGAAAAAAAATCCCCACCAAAAAAAATAGTTTTTCATCCCCTAGCAAAATTTTCACCATTAGCAAAATGGAGAGCTAAATTTCTCAGATTTTAGGTGTTGAAGATGTCTATAGTTCAAGGCTTTTTGAGCAGTTGGAAAAGGTTTCATAAAAAATACAATGCTTTCACCTCTAGTACTGATAGGTTATAGCACAGACTGCAATAAGAAAATAGTTACTGATTCCAAATTCCTGCTCCCCATCCTATATCTTGGATCAATGTAATTTACAGCATGAAAAATCACATATTTTACAGTGTGAAGAGAGGAAATGCATCTTTAAAAGCTTATTTTAAAAGAGAGGAAAGAAAATGGCAGCTGTTTAAATCTAGAAAATGGCAGCTGTTTGATGCTCTGGAGAGATTTTAAAACGCCAGAAGTGATCCCAGCGGAGGCTGATCGGATATCTCCAAGCTGGGCTGTGAACACTCTGCAACTTCCTCATTCTCAGAGGTCCTTGGCTCCACAAAAAAAGTCCATTTATTGTAGTGGAGATGTAACTAAGCCCTTGTAATGCTGGCAAAAACCTGTGCAATGACTAACACCATGAGGCAGTGGCTTGTGGTGAGAACGTGTAGATGTTATTGGAACAGGAATAAGAACTAGATGAGGGAAAATTATCTATATCCAGACCAAGGAGATAAAAGAAGTAAAATCCTGGTCAGTGTTGAAGCAATGTTCCTTAGAGGAGGAGTGTTGTCATCTACAAATAAATGAATTCTTCTTTAAAACATTTTACACCTTTTCTTCCCAGTATCTCCTTCCCCAGAAAAGCAAATTCTTTATTATTTTTCTTTTCATCTTCTATTTCAGCTGAATTTTCTGTAGACATACATAGAACAATGTCTGAAAAACACAACTTGAAATCTTTGCTCACAACATTTCTGAAACATGCCCCATTCATTCATGACAGCTTTAGCTTTCCTGGTGTCTGTCAATCAGTACTGAGTACTGATTATCTAGATTTTTATCAAGATTGATTTTTATTAAGATGGTAGCTCAAAAGTTCAAGCCTAAGCAGTTCTAAAAACCTTGCTGGAATTGGGCTAACTAGAATAGCAGCTGGATACAACTGTAAAGGGTTCACATTTGGTTTCACACCTAAGTGATGGTGGTGGTCTAGGTCAGCATTTGTTATGGTTGTCAGTGGAACACTAACAATACAGCATCTGATTGCCTTCTAATATAAAGAAAAATAATTCTGGCCTTGCATTTTAATTTTTGTGTTATGCTCCAGACACAAGGTCACACCTTTTGGACTTACCCATGCACACTTTTTTGATAAATTCACTGTTCAATCTGATCATGGTGGATAAATCTTCAAAATTCTGGAGCTTCATGATTTTGTTAGCAGCAGATGGCCCAGCCAGAGTCCTCAGCTGCTCTTCATCATATCTGTTCCCAACACCAATTGGGAACAGGGACACCCCTAGGAAAAGAGAAGGAAGGGTTTAGAATAGGCAAGGCACAGGAGAAAATCATTGCCCATAGATGTGGAGTGTTCATCCCTGGAAGTATTTAAAGGATGTGGCACTTGGCAGTGCTTGGTTAATGGTTGGCCATGAGGATCTTAAAGATCTTTTCCAACAAAAAGATTATATCACTTTCATTTTTTTCATTTGCTTCTTAAAAAAAAAAAAAAAAAAGAACTGGGAAAAGTTTTTCTCCAATGCTTAATTTTCATGTGTTACTTGCATCATTCTCCCCATGTTGGCTAAAGGTAACTAAGGGCTGAAATTGTGTTGCTCTAATCACACTGTTAGCTAAGATGAGCTCTATTACTCCCAAGCATAATAAGATCATTCATGAGCAACAAAACACAGCTGCAGAATTAATGACAACATCTTCACTCTTTTTAAATGGAAAAAATAAAAAAGAATCTCAATATGCTGTTTTCTTTCTTCAGTTACACAGCAATTGGATTATTTTCAAACCATTTAATTAAAAATTACAGTTGATAGTTGTTATACAGTCCATGCCTTATTCAATAACTCCCAGAGCAATCTTCAAATGAAGTCAAAGTTCCTCAGCTGAACACCTGAGGAAGCTGAGGTACAGAAACAACAGCCAGAAAACTTGAAAAAATCATCAGGCAGGACACTGATAGCAAAAGTATATTCCTGTAGAGGTCAGTGCAGAATCTGATCAAAACCTCTAATTATTATTATTATTATCATTATTATCTATGATTATTATTTTTATCACTATTATTATTATTAGAGTGAACCTTTCAAGCTTCACTGTACTACAACAGTATTGAATTTATGATATTAGACCACATTTCTGTTATCCCTCTCTGCCCACAGTATCTTGGAAAATGAAATGCTGCCAATTTGTGAGTCCAGAGGAAACTGTCACCCTTAATTGCAGATTGGTCCTGAATTTCCCAGTACCTCAAAGGCATCTTCACAGGGCATGTTTTGTTCAGGTCTGTTCCTTACCACAGCACTACACAGAGTAACTCCAGAACTTACATGAACACACCAGTGTCTTAATTTTCCATCTTTTGTTCTAGCTCATCACTTAAAAAGTAACAACTCTACTTATAAACAGTGGCAGTGAAATGAGGTTTACTGTTCACTCTTGCAGAAAGGGCAGCAGCCTCCACAGCATCTTGTGAGCTCCCCGACACGATGACGATCGCGACCTTTGATGCGCTGGGTCTGCCCCCGTGGGATTCTGACATTGCATTCTGGACCACAAAATCAATGGCATTTCCTAGCAAGAAAAGGAGAGAGAAACGAGAGATGTAATAGAAAAGTCACAGGAGACTATAAAACTTAATTTTATATTGCTTTAGTGTGTTATGCTAGTAGGTAGTGAAAAATATTCTTAATGTCTGATTTATTGCAGCTACATGGAAGATCTCAGCTATTAAAAACCTTCCGGTATTTATTAAGACATCCAAACACAGAAGGACCATCCTTAACTCCATTCCTAGACCATCCCAGTCTCTGCAGTGATGGGAATTCTTTTCCCTTTCCTTAGCCACAATAACAAATTTACCTTCCTCACTTAAGCAGTTACCTTTCCCAGAAGCATTACCATCCCTAAAGGATAGAAGACATTGTGAAGAGCAGATTCCTGCTTCGAACTGCTGAGCAACACTGACATCCAGTGGCGAGCTGCTCCACAGCTTGGCATTACCCTGAGCTGTTCACAAAAGTTGTTCTCACTCCTAAAAAAGATACAGTGCTTCCCTAATTTCATCACCTTTCCCTATCATGCCTCCACACTACCAGCAACCTCTCTGAAATTTAAACTCTGTGTAATCCATAATACAACTGGGTGATCCATATGAAAATAAAAACAAAACAAAAACCCACACCAAACCCCACAAGACTTTGAAAGAAATTCTACCTGAGCTACCAAATCACAGAGCTTAAAAGAGAAGCTGCTGCCCCTTCATTTAACATCTGTAAACACTCAGGCAAATTTTTGTTGATAATTATGACCTCAGCAAGAGAGCACTTTGTTAGTACTTGCATTTAGACATGTATTTGCACAAATATTTACACTGGGAATCGTGATATGCAGCTTTCTTAAAAGCTCTTTGGGCTTGGAAGTTATCAGGTCAGGAAGTAGAAATGGAACTGGGTGACTGATGTGACATTTGGGGCAAACAGTGACTGGTGAATAATAAACACTTGAAAGAGCATTTCCTCTGAGTAATCTGCAGTAACTGTGGAGCAAAAATAGGCTTGCCTGAGGAATTTGCTGTACAATTTATAATAACAAATGCATTTGTAAAACTCTGGAAGTCAGCCTGTAGATAATTCACCAGCACAGTACACCTTAGCACACCTCAACATTTTGTACCCTTGATGTCTTCTTGCACCATGTCACCCACATCTTTTCAGTGGTAGAAGCAAAAACCGTTTTCCCAAGCTGCTGCAAGCATGGACAAACTAGGAATCTCACTCAACACATTGATTTTTGATAAGGCTTGGAGATCTGGATTGTTTAGCTTGGAGAAGGCTCCAGGGAGACTTCACTGCAGCTTTACAGTATTTAAAGAGAGCTTACAAAAAAGAATGAGAGCAACTTATTATAGTGGCAGGTAGGGATAGGACAAGGGGAACAGTTTTAAACTAAAAGAAGAGAGATTTAGATTTGATACGATAAAGTTGTTTACTCAGAGGGTCTTGAGGCACCAGTGGAACAAGCTGCCCTGGGAAACTGTGGCTGCCCCGTCCCTGGAAGTGTTCCAGGCCAGGCTGGATGGGGCTCTGAGCAACCTGGGATAGTGGAAGGTGTCCCTGCCCATGGCAGGGGGCTGGAATGAGATGATCTTGAAGGTCTGTTTCAAAGCAAACCATTCAGTAACTCAATAACATAGGAACAGCAGTTGGATATTCAGTGAAAACCTCAAAATTCTGAATGTTTTTCTATTTGCAACAAAACACATCTTAAAACACCATTATTAGCTGGGTGATGGTGATTCCATCTCACAAACTACTGCTCCTCACCACAAAAAAATAACTAACCTCAGGTATTAACTTATGTCCCACAATCAATCCCACAATCCCACAATTAACAGCTGTCCCACAATCCTTTCTGCAAATGGCTTTGTGTCTGCCAAGGTAAATATTAGATACAGAATGGCCCATTAGCAAGAAAGAACAAAGGATAAAACAAAATATGGCAAATAAATATGACTATATTCAAAGTCCCTGAGATTGCCAGAAGATTGACTCATTTCTCTTTGGTCCTGCAAATAATTACCAAAAAAAAAAGTATTTCAGTTTTTAACTTTCAAATATGTATTTAGGTTAAACTTTTGCACAGTAAGAATCACGAGTGATTTTTCATTCATTTATGAAAAGTACTTGAAATTTCTGTGTTTGTTTTCTTTAATGACCCTTTGACTTTTGTGTGGTTCATGTGGTCAGCAGCCACTCCAGCTCCATTTTTCTTATTCTCACATTAATTTAAAAAATGTCCAGAAACCCCATACATACTTGCAAACTGAAAACAAAAAAAAAAATCCATTATTTTTATAATTTCTCATAAAGAAATCAAGTACTATTGCAATAGAACCAGTGACTGTTTCAAAGGCCCCAAAAGCAGTTACTCAATTTAATGCACGGAAAATTTGATTTAGCATAGTAAAAACTCTTTGGATTTCTCCCTTTATTTTGAAGCCAGCTCTAGAGAAAAGAGCCAGGTGTCTGAAGACATGATCAAATGAACACTTTTGTCCTGCTAGAGGGATTCAGAAAGTCCTCATCCCAAGCTGGAAGCTGTCACTTCTCAGGTCTTTGTCTCTCCATCTCACCACGGAGGGAAATACCAAATCCCTCAGAGGCCACAATAAAAACTATTCACTGCTAAAAGCAACCAACTTGAACATTTTCATACTGTGAGACTGCAACACAACAGAAACCTGACATTTTTCATACCAGTAAAGGAAATATAAGTATTTACACTGAATTAAACAACACCATGCACAAGGCTGTATTGAGACTGGAAAGAGTGTTCACAGCATGGAAAGATAAAGACAATCCCAGAATGGTTTGGGTTGGAAGGAGATCATCCAGTTCCAGCTCTCCTGCCATGGGCAGGAACATATTTCCTCTAGCCCAGGTTATTTCCAGCCATTTTAGCCCTTTCCTCAGCCCACCAAAGGTGGTGAGCCCCCAGCAGCCTCCCAGCTCAGTCAGTGGAGTCTGAATGCCATTCATTGGGCATGTTCAGGGGAAAAAAATGCAAATAAATGAAAAAGGAAAACAAAAATCCAATTGAACCAGACAGGCTACTTTAGAAAGGACAAACCAATCATTCCAAGAACAGAACAGCATCTTCTCCCCATCCTTCAGTGCTCACGTTTGGAATAATCATTAAATAATGACTATGAACATTTGATGCCAAAATTCTGAAAGTTGGAGCAGGCTTTTAAAGAACCTTTTCCTGGTTGACTTGACACCTGATGGATTTTCAAGTTAGACTTGTATTCTGAAGTAACAACTCAGAATGGTTCACACAGAGGTTCCTGCAAGAACTGCAAGTTGATCCAATGGACATAAACAAGCTTTAAGGACAAAAGACAATCTGTTGAATAGGGTTGGAGGTGTTTACTGGGAGTCTACAGGGAATTACACTAGATTCTGCCTTATTGAATAGTTTCATTAAAGATTTGGATGGAAGAGTCAAGATGTGTAAAAAGGCATGTTAATCTGAATGACAAATATTGGATTGGGAGCAATCATGGACATCATGGAATTAACTGAACGAACACAAGGTGCCCAAGAAATATTTGAAATATATCCAAGTAATACAAATGAAGATTGATCCCAGAATTAGCCAATCTGGAACACACAGACATTTAATGTGTTGGTCAATACCTCAGGGAAAGCAAAAACTTCGTAAGAGCAACCTTTGCAATTATTTTCTTTAATTTTGTCTGAAACAAGGAATGAAATGTAGAGCCCGGTGGAGTTGTGACAGAGGGGGGAATCCAATTAGATGGAGGTTCCTGCTGGGAACTTGTGAACCTGTGCCTTAAGCAATCTCAGTGGTCTCTCTAACATTTCTGCAACATTTTGACCAAAAAAAAAGTACTGCAAGAGATCTCAATCACCCACAAGTCCTGAACACTGCCTGGGAAAGAAAAAAGGAATGGTTCCTCAGAACCTGAAGTGATACAGAAGCAGCCAACACTGCCTGGATGGTGGGTATTCCAGACTGCAACTATTTAAATCAAGAACCTGTCTGACCAGGAACAACTCCCCATGATGATAATCATAGAATCATAAAATCACAGAACAGTTTGGGTTGGAAGGGAACTTAAAGATCATCTCGTTCCAACCCCCCTGCCATGGGCAGGGACATCTTCCACTAGACCAGGTCCATAATCCTGAAACTGGTCTTTGTATCTTAATTCAGGCTCTTCACTTGGCACTGAATTGGGATTTTTCAGTGAAAACAGAAGATTATTTTAATTCTGAAACAAATCAGCTATTGAAAACTGATCCCACAGTGCTTTAAGTGGTCAGTTCTTGGTACGTGAATATTGATATTTTGGCATTAACACACGTTGATTAACATGCACTGAACTTTTCATAAGCAGCCCAAACCTGTCAGTCCAACACCACTGAATGGAACAGGCCCCAAAAACTTCTCCACTGCAGGTCACAAATCCTGCCTTTCTCTTACCACCAAGGGTTTCTGATGAACCCAGACTCCACCAGGAGCTCGTTCAACTCACAAACCTTGTAAGAAATTAACTAGGGGGAAAAAAAAAGCAAACAAAAAAAAAAAAAAAACACTGAAGGGCAGTGAATTCAAACAGCTCATGGCAGATATTAGTGGCACTCAAAACTGGCTTCAAAAAGAAGCTGGCACCATCAGTTCAGCAATATTTATGGGGGAACAAATGGAAGTCTCTGTGAGTGGGTAGGAGTCCTCTGATCAGGACAGCTGCTGGCCTTAGGTGATGAGGAGCAAGATTTTGGAAATTCAGTATAGAGTGCATCATTTGGGGAAAAATATGGAAAATGAAAAGTGCTATGGGCGGCCTCTGCTTCCAAAATCACAGGTGAGGTTTAGGAGAAAGATATTTATACCTTCTTAATCCTGACAGCAAAGCTGAATGCTGCTACTCAAATATATTAATAGTGATGGAAAGTTGGAGGAAAAATATAAATTTAAGATTTTTTTTCTGGGGGGGAAGGGAAATATTTCTTTCCCTAAAAATGCTCTTATACAGCTGAGCCACATAGAACATACTTCCTCCAAATTTTGAGGCTGAGGCAGGAAAATGTCAGCCTAAATGAACAACTTTTACTAGGGCTATAAGGAAGCAAAATAATGTTTTTATAAAGTGTTAAGCAGTATTTACTGTAGGGATTGCTCAATCTGCTCCCTGTGACTCTCCTAAACACCCACAAATGCTGAACAGAGACACATTTACGTGATCCTCAGTTCTCTTGCACACATCACTTTAGTGTTTAGCTAGTTTCCTTCTTTTTTTTTTTTTCCAGTTGTTTCTTATGTGAAGTTGTACATGATTTCATGATGTCTGAATAGCCCCAGAGCTGCTTCCTGATAGGTTATTTGAGCCAAAATTCGCCTGATGTTATTGAATGGCCCCACTGCACAAGCATGGGAAAGATTTGTGGTGTAGGTTGCTCTTTCTTGTTCTTTCTATACCCTCACATACTTGGTAGTTTTTCATTATTTCTTACAACTAAAACTTCTCTCTCCTGGAGTTTCATTATGGCTAAATGATGCAGGAAAGGGAATGTTTTCTACAGTAAGACTTTTGCAGTGGCAGCAACAATTACCTCTGCACATAGAGCTTTGTGGACCAAAATAGAATTTGGATCAAGATGAAATAAAGATTTCACTGAATTGTTCTTCTGCCATAGGACAGCCAGTGCAAATAAGAAGAAACAGCTCTGCTCTGACAGCAGTGATATTTTTTGATGGTAAATTCAGATCAAGCAGAGAGTAGAAAAGATTTCTTATGAAAATGCAGCATCCAGACTGGGCCATCTACCCTTGTCAAGCAGCCTCTGCATTTCCAGAGGCCCAAGCACAGACAGAAGGGCCTGAGTGACCATGCACTTCCCAGGAATGCTGTCTCCTGCACAGCCAGCCACATCCACACACATCACCAGGAGCAGGACAGCACCGCAGTGACTTATTTTCATTACTTCATTTGGGAGGAACTACTTCTACTCTATTCCACTTTGGTTCATTATACCACATCCCTGATCACAGTCTCTGAGCATTTTCCAATGAGACATAAACAAATCACTAACAAGGATGTCATGTGGCTGCCTCTCCCATTTCATTTCCCAAAGGCCGTGTTTGCTCTGTTTATCCTGCAGTTCCGTGTGGCTTTCTCTACACATTACATGGAAGGCTTCACAAAACTTATCTATTTGCATGCAACAATTCATCCCACAACGAGCCTATAGAAGTCTCATCAGCCATCTGGTATTTTTATTTCTCCAGGCTGAGAAAGCAATCAGAGCTAATCCTCCTGCGAACTATGGAGGTCAGGTTTTACTTTGCACTTTTCTGTACAAATAACTCTTTATAGTCCAAAGACCCCAAAAATCTGTGTATTCCTCAATTCTTATAGGACCTTGATGCTAGGTGGCTGTCAGAATAAATCTGGTTCAAATCCAGAAGAACAAAATTCTCCGGGTATCTGGTGAAAGATGCTGTAGGAGAATCATTTTTTTGCTGAACCCTGCAACTGATATTTGTGTGTGCACCAAGTTTCCACAGACCCAGTGGAAAATCTCTGATGTTTTAGCACATGGAAACTGAAGTGGACCTGTCTGTCTGGAACAGAAGATGGCAGTTCACAAGTTACTCTTCAGCTGAGGTGCTGCCTTAGGCAATCCTTGTTCCTGGCTCCCTGGCACCATCCCCAGCCTTGTGCCAGCCCAAGTCCCTGTGGAACCAGCATGGCAACTTGGATGAAGGAAGTGAACCACACAGAATATAACTTGTTTTGCTATTTTTCAACCAGATGGGTTACACTGGCTCAGCACAAACATCTGGCAAGGGCAGCTCCTGAAGTCAGCATGAGCAGTTCTGCACCTAAATGTCTAATCAACTAACCAGCACTGAAAAGTTAATGATCAAAGTCTTTGCTTCTTAATTACGCTTTGCTTGCTTGAAAGATAATGAATGCAAATCCTGAGCATTACTTCAAGGCTTCTTTCCAAAATACATTAAAGACAAACCATAGTTTGTGTTACCTATGAATACATTTTAATAGAGAAAATTGAACCATAACAAGAGGTTGAACCTTAACAAGAAATGCCACCACAATGGCATAAATTGGTGCTTGTAGCCAGCCTGTATTTAGCATTCCTTAGGGTTTTGTTACCCCCCTTGTTTAAACACCAATATTCACAAAATCACTCACCTAGTCTGGTAGGACCTTGCTCCCTTTGTCGAATGGATTGCACCATCTCTACAAGCCTGTCAGTCTCTTGAGGCATGTTCCATGAAATTTCTAGATTATTTTCCCTGGCATACTGGAGAACTGACACATGAATTGAAGAATTGCCTGAAGCAGAAAATAAACACTTTAGGCAGTGCATGTGAATGTCTTAAATCTAAAGAAGACGTTGGCATTGTGATTTACATTAGGCACAACTGGAAAGTGGTTTTCCATCAGAGTGTGAAAAGATCAAAGCTGAACTATTCCCTGGTGAAAAAATATGCAACTATACTGCTGGAACCAGTTGTTTTTCTATCAGGAGTCAGTATGCAGTATTTTAGCCCAGATCAATACGACAGTAACTGGAGAATTTCATTTTATTGATCTCCATTCAGTATTATTCTTTTTCCATTTTAAAATTGCCTAAATATTCCCCTCTTTTTTTTTTTTTTTTTTTTTTAATATGCACCTTGTTTTGCACAAGCAGTAGATTGATGCCTCATCTATCAGATGGGCCAAGCTCCCTGGATCATTTCATGTCCAATTCCCTCTCTCCTACAGCACTGGAGTGATGTGCATGGAACAAAGTGAATCCAGGGAGCTTGACCTGTGAAGGTGAATGAAGAGAAATTCCAAATTATGCTGCTCTCTGACACATAGATAGTTAAAAAATACCAAATTTGCAAAATTGAACCAGGCAATATGTTGTTTATAGTGACTGGCTGTACTGCTCTTCATGGCCTCCTACTGAAGGTATTTGTGTACCGAGCACAATGATTCTTTATCAATGCTTTGTAAAGCATGTATGAACACTACCAATAACAGCAGTTGCTCCATGGAAATTGTTTAATGCTGAATCAAAAAAAAATACAGTTCTGATTTTTAAAAAATCTGTGTTTGTTAAATCCTGCTGGGAAAACACAGGATCCTGGTTTGTCTCCTACAAGTAAAAAAATAAAAAGCACATTTCTGTGTCTGAGCTGAAAGGCAGATACATACCGACCACAACACGTTCAATAAATGTCCGCACAAAGCTTTTCATTTCCTCAAATTCTGATGCTCCAATATTGGCACTTCCATCAAGGAGAAACATGATATCCATGGGTTTGTTGCACAGCTCTGAGGGTGAGAGGGGGAGGGGA
The DNA here is from genome assembly GCA_026413545.1 of Cichladusa arquata. NCBI lineage: Eukaryota > Metazoa > Chordata > Aves > Passeriformes > Muscicapidae > Cichladusa > Cichladusa arquata. The sequence continues at coordinate 62,126,189 of JAOTQP010000870.1, read as the reverse complement.
AAAAAGTTATTTTATATATAATAACCAAAAGTAGCATCTGCTAATGTGGTAGGAGCAGAAAGGGTAGGTCCAGTTGCATTTTGGGAAAACAAAGCAGCATAATGACCAATTGAAACAATAAGTGATGCTCCTTTAATGAAAGCCTTGAGACTCATACCCAGTGGGATACATGGATATTTCAATTCTTGCTTTTCTATCTTTTCTATATCTTGCTTTTTCTATCAATTCTGTTTTACTCTCAGGGGACTAAAACAAAAACCAACAGTAGACGACAACAACCAAAAAAACCCAAACCAATCCAGCAACAAAACAAAATTAAGCAAAAAACACAGAATACTCTCCTCACCCCTAAGCAAACAAAAGAAAAATAAAAAAAAAAACAATAATGTCTCTTCACAAAAGAGGAAATATAATTTCACATTATTCTAAGCAGAAAAGAATAATAATAAAGACAGGAGAATATTTTTCTTCTGGCATTCTCCAACCTGGATGAAAGCTGTTGTACTCTGCTGACAAAGGACACAAGGACTTTGAGCCTACAGAAAACAGACTGCAGGGCTGGGCTAGCATCCTCAGCCTCCAGGGAAGATAAATAGTCCTTCCTTGGCTTAAGACAGCAAGACACTAAACCAGATAAAGGAACCCTCCAAATTTCAGTGATACACAGGGTAAATGGAAGAGACCTGACAGAGGAAAGAAGAAATCACACAGAAAATTCATCCAATCTTACCTGCGATTTCGGTCCAAAATCTCGTCCCACGAGAGCAGCATGACTGCAGCACTAATTCAGGTGCCTCTTCAATAAGTCTGTTGTAACTATTCAAGATAATTGGGTCATTAGGCTGGCTGATCTTTCTGAGCTCTTGGATATTGGCACCGGGGGTTATTCCTATGGGAATAACATTTATGCTCCCAGGAGGTCGTGTGATAACATCAGTGGAAGGACTGGATGATACCATATATACCAAGTGAGGAACATCTTGCCTGCCCCCATTCATTGATGTAAATGTGTGTGTGGAAATATAATCAAGGGCATTGCCAGTGTTGGTAGCCCTCCCTCCCTGGTAGGGTATACTCCTCACTTTCTCAATAATTTTTTCCTTTGACTGTGTTTCCGTAAAGGAATACTCCAGACTGACCGTGTCTGAATACTGCATGACTGTAATGTGAATATTTTCCTGTCCCACATTCATTCCTGTGACCACCTTCTCAATGAACTTCTTGGCTTTATTAAAGTTTTCCTCCCCAACATTGTCAGATCCTTCAACAATAAAAGCAATATCCAGCCTGTTGGGATGGGGTTTTTCTGAAAGAGGTGGTGGGGCTGTGAGTCCCAAAGGGGGAGATAAGACACTGGACATGGTTGGAGCAGATGTAGCTGGTAACAGAAGACTTTCTTCAGGTCCAAGATCACACAGGTGATCAATGAGGAAATCTCTTTGATCCATGAGCTCCAGCACATTGCTCACTAGGAAGGCTCTGCTACTTGGAAACATCTTTGCCATGAACTTGACTTGCTCCACATTGACATGTGGCCCAATCCCCACAGGTACTACTGTGATATCTCTAGCCTTCAAAAACCCAAGCATGTCACGGATTTTCTTTTTAGGCTTGCTTGCTATAAATAACACTGCAATTTTGGCAGCATTGGTCCTTTCTGCTTTTCCAAACACATGCAACGCAGTGAATTTAAAGACTTCATAGACAGATGCTTCTTCATCGCCTGTGTATCTTATGTTCTGGACAATTCTTCTCATCTGGGAATTTGTTTTAATATCTTTAAGGTTAAGATAGATGGTGGGACCAATCCTATACACCAGAATTGACACTCTTATTTTTTTCTGAGAGATGTGGAGTTTTTTCATCACACCAATTATGAAAGTCTTCAGCTGTTCAAAGTCCTCCTCTGAGAGTTTATTGGAGCCATCAATCAGGAAGGCCAAGTCCATCATCTTGCTGCATGAGTATGCACTGGGGGGTAGCTCAATGTCCTCTTCTGGAATAGGTGTTGTCAGAGTTAGAGTGTTCTCCATGAGCTCACAGGCCACACAGGTTAAGTTCTTCCCTTCACACAGACTACAAAAATCATCAAATTAGAAAAACATCAAATCTAACTGTAAAAAACAACACTTATACTAACAAGTCGTTCACATGTTATAAAAGAATGCCAATACAAAACCAAACATCTCCAAACCATAATGAAACCAAAACATGATGTAAATAATTTCTTTTCCCCCCCACCCCAATTCCCCACAACTTCCCACATGGTCTTGTATACCTAAATCCCCTATGTACATGGGTGCTTGTTTAGTCCAGGAAACATGACCTATTATAGCGTGTTTGACAGTGGAAACTCCTTAGAACAGTCTTTGGCAGAAAGGGTACAATCTGTGTCTGGAAACTGTTTGGGAACCACTGAGCATCAGCAGTACAGAAACCTACAGGCCACTGGTGGACTGAACTGGCTAATCTGGTTTGCCTCACAAGGAACCAAAACATGAGGCAAACTGCAGGCAGCTAACACCAAGTAAAATCCTAGAGTAGGAGAGATGTTTTACCTCTGATATGAATCTGCAAGCTCTGTGCAGGAGCCAGGCTTAACAGATTTTAACCTTACTGAAATTAACAATCTTTTTTCTACCTCTAAAGTGCTCTACATTACTGATGGGGTTTTTTTCCTGACTTCATTTTTGTTTGGATACAGCTTTGGCACAGGTTCATCCTCCACTGTTTATTTTCCATAATTTCTTTTTCAGTCTAGTTTCTCATATTAAATGCTTTATTTCAACCACAGATGTTATCTCTTTTTAGTCCTATGTCTTCCCTCACCATTTCCACTCACCTCTATGAGTACATTTTTCACTTCCCCTTTCCACTTCAGCTCCAAATTTTCTTTCCCTCCCTATCTCTGCCTTTTCACTATTCATCCTTCTGCACCACCATGAGCTTTTTCACCTCTGTCACCCTCTACCTTTTATGAATCCATTTATAATTCATCCATCTTTAGCAAGGTTTTAACACTTCTGCCTTTCTAAATCCTAGCTGCATGTTTCTCTTCCTAGAATCACAGAGGGGTTTGGGCTGGAAAAAATCTTTAAAGTGTATCTAGTCCAACTCTCCTGCAATGAGCAGGGATATCTTCAACTAGAACATGTTGCTCAGAGCCACGTCCAGCCTGACTTTAAATATTTCCAGGGATGGGACACCTACCACCTCTCTGGGCAATCTGTGTCAGTGTTTTACCAACCCCTTTGTAAAAAATTTCTGTCTTATATAAATTGAACATTCTTCAGCTTAAAACCATCACCCCTTGTTCTGCCCCAACTGGCCCTGCTAAACCCTTTGCATCTATCTTCCTGATAGGCTGAAGTACTGAAAGGTCACAAAAAGATCTCCCCAGAGCCTTCTCTTCTCCAACCTCAATAATTCCATCTCTCTCTGCCCTTCCTCACAGGAGAGGTGTTCCAGCCCTCTGACCAGCTTCACTTCTCAGAGAAAAGAACATGACTGCTCTCAGGCACAGGGTGGAACAGAACCAGGCCATATAATCCCCTTGTCTTACTGGACCGTCCAAGGAACAGAGTAGGAAAAAGTTACAAAAGAGCAACCACCAAAAAATGCTTTTTTTCACTGCCAGAGGAAACCCAGGATGTACAAACTACACAAGTCAACACTGGAAGAAGGTGCCATTTTCCAGGAAAATACTTAACCTTACAAGTGGCACTTTCAAGTTCTCTTAATTTAAGTGTTATGTTCTTTTCAAGCTCATTTTAACATCTTTCTAATTGCAGAATACACAGCTACTTTTGGCATTAACATACAGTAACAGAAGATTTATTATTCTAATCCTAATATGAATGAGACTTCCAGTTTCCAATTTCCTTTGGATGTTTGCTATGAAATTCATTTTTATGCAATATTTTCTATTGTTTGTACAGATGGTGTAGGCATCTAAATTAGGTGACAGCTATGCAAAAGGATGTTTCCCTAGTGAGGTAAGTTTTCCTAATGTTCTGAAATCTTTTGTGAGCAGCAGCCAGTGTATCAACATTTAAGATAAATTATTATTAAGAATTACAAAAATTAGAGAACAGAGACTCATTTAAGAAGACTCTTTTCTGACCTTTTGATGGAATTCAGGGCTCTTCACATATATTGTTAAAAAGTATGTATTTAATTGTTCAGCCTAACAGTCTCGTGCCCTGGGTTTGTAGCTCAGTTGCACACTAGCCCTGGCTAGAGACCAGGAATTGCAAGTTTGTACCCATTTTGAGCTTCTGTGAGGTTCAGAGCACTTGGAGCTAAGGTGTTAGTCTGGGCTAATAGCTGCTGCAGTTTTACAACTCACTTTCCATTAAATCTGATCAATTTACAAGTTGGAAAACTCTCTTTTATTCACAGCATTGTAAGTCACTAGTGAAAATATCCATCCATGGACCAAACATCCAGAGAATGATGAATTTTCATAATTCATGGCATTATAAGTCACTAGTGAAAATATCCATGGTCCAGACATCCAAAGAATGTCAATTTTTTATTATATGCCACAGGGCATTAAACAAAATGCAAACAGTCTCTGCTGCATTGCAGCTGAAGGTGCTTATCCTGCCTGGTGCACAGCATCACACTCCCTGCCATTCATTTCATCCTACTTGGAAACGTCTGTATGCAGGATCAGACCATGGGTATCATCTTAATATCTCATGAAAATTGGTTTTCCAGTAATGGGACACAATTCCAACTGCTAATAATCTCAGCAAGTTCTAGACTGAGTGCACATTCAGACCTTGCACTACACACAGGAATTTTTCAGTGCTGGCAGAAGGAAGGAGTCTGACAGCTTTATTGATGTTGAATCACACATTGCACAAAAAGAAGTGGAACATCTGAAGCCAGTAGGGCCACCAACACATGGGAAAAGGTCTTTTTTGAAAGGAATTTATGGATTTCACTTGCTTCAATTCAGCTGACATCTTATAACCCCTACTACTGTCACTGAAAAACTACAGCTCTGGGTTCTTTGTGAAGGGCTATTGACATAAAAGATGGTTTCCAAGCTTCTTTTTGAGTGGTATATTTAAAGTTACATCCATAACCTTATCCATTAGGATGTACTTCATCCCTGACCCTTTATCCTACACAAGAGGGATGCTGGTTGCCTGCACAACCCCATCATACCAAGATTGACAATGCTCTGGATCATCTCTGTTCAAAACTACTCTCCTTCCATGTGGGATCCTGTCATCTCCAACTGCACACACGGGACAGTCTTCTGGAGCAACACAATCCAGGGACAGCTCATCAAGTATTTTCCCTGTTTCAAAACAGCAGAGCAGTGTAAAGATGCCAGTTGTCATGAACTGTAAACTAATCATGGGGCTAAAAACAAAACAGTGTTTCTGAGGTGGGCTCAAACCTTCTGAATAATCTGCCTGGTGTTGTGACCACTGCCAGCTTGACACAGAGAAGTATCTTCCTCCCTCATAATGGCTTTTATTTAGATATTGAAAGACCTAACCCAATGTATAACCTGCAACAGCCAGCACCACACAGAAGGTAAATAAATCTTTAGAACAAAGCATGGAAGATGTCAGGGTACTGGTAACATCACAGAAAAACAGTATTTTCCATTCTACATGTACATAATTTATTTCTCCTCCTATCCTCTACCTTGCTCTGATCAGAAATAGCAGGGCCCAGAATAGCTACTTGAGGTCTTTAAATACCTTATCTGCTTCCCTTCTTCTCTTTCTTCTCCCTGTCCCATATTTCCTGTATTTTTTTTCCTTTCCCTTTTCTACAAGGTTGTTGGAATAGTTTAGCTGGAAGCTCATGCTCATGGGAAGATGCCAGCTGGGCACCCTCAGGAGCATCTTGGAGGCAATAAGCAGGTGAAGGCAATGCGTTTCACTGCTGTAGCTGCTCTGAAGCAGAGCATTTTATCAATTTCCAGCACAAATTCATACTCTAACCACAGAGTCAACAATCTCTGTTCCCACAGAGCCCCCAGTCCTCCAGTTTCATCAAGCTGTTCCCATCCTCTCTCATCCTTGCTGGCAGTGGTTCATCTTCCTCCTCTGGGCACCACTTCATGCCCTTCACACACTGTGCCCATTTCACAAACTCAAACTGAGATGCCCAACCACCTCCCTTCTCAGGCAGTAAGGAATTGTGGCAAAAACACATCAGTGATCTGTTAAGGAGAAAAAAAGCAGTTTAAATAAATGAAAAGATGGACTTACCTGCTGGACAGTGTACGTGGCACCCTTCCACACACTTCAGAGGACACTCCAAAGCCTTGGAGTGTTGGCATGTGACGGGACAAGCAGGTCCACAGCTGTTATACCTCCATTCACACTGATAATCTAATTCCTGTTTATTCAGGTCCTCACAGCTTTGTGCTATGCAGGGACAGAATCAGAGGCAAAAAAATTAAAAACTCAAACCAGAGTGTATATCTACCATGCCTCTCAGAATTATGGCACCAAACATTATACAAAGTGAACCACAGATCTAGAAAAAGAAAGATTTCTACTTTTAAATAAAGTTGTTTTGGTTTTTTTTCCACTGCATTATTGTTTGATTACAATCAGGGCAGGCCACCGCTTCACACTTACATCTTGTTTCACACAATGAAATACTTGCTCTAGACCAGAAATTCTTAGGTTTGACAATAGCAAGTGCAATACAACCCCAAACTGCAAACTTAATTAATGCACATGTACATACACATTACTGAAACTATTTCTTCCTCTAGATTTTGTACCACAGGCTGTTACATCCCCTAATTGATGGAATGGGTTTGCCAGAAATAGAACAGGGGGTGGGAGTGTCAGAGAGAGCCCAGCCCCATTAATGTGAAATTCTCTGGGCGTCAGCGGGAGCAGAGCTCAATCTGACCAGTGTGAGCCAAAAGCTGGCACGTTTTCAGCCAGCTCTGCCTGAGCTTTTGAGTACTCACGGCACAGAGTGGGTGACCTCCAGTGAACAGCCACCCCTTTCTGGGCGCAGGCGTGCGCGTAGGCAGCGACCGTGTCGCAGAAACACGCGCAGTCCCCGACAGACTCGCAGGCACAAGTGTCATACAGGCAAATGTCAATGTAGGGCTCTGGATTCACCTACAGGAGAGAAGAAACACAGGGCACAGGACACTCGGAGTGCCTTCATCTCCTTCCTGTACACACCATTAACCTCCAGATGCTTTGGCTGCTCCACTCACCAAGGGTCAAGGCGCCACATAAATCAGCGCAAATGATGTCAGCAAAACTGCAGTTTGTGATCATTTAATATTTTAAAGCCTTGTCCCCATCCCTCTTGTGCAGCAGCTTGGGTATAACACAGCCTGAATGGCTTTGCATTGGCTGAGCTCCCCCTTCCCTCAAATCTCAACCCTTAGGCTCCACTTTGTAGGAAATAGAAAAGGTATAAAACTCTCAGAGAGATGTGTGAAAGCAAATCTCAGGATAGAGAAATGCAAGTTAAAGATGCAAGATCAAGAAACAATAAGGCTATGAGCTGTGTAGAGATAGACCTTAGGAAAATATATTAAGCAAGATAGTAGAAATATGTAAGCTTAATAATGAACCTTTATCCATTGTTTTAAGCTGTTACAAGCAAGCATTGTTCAAAGTAAGATGTACGTGCAGCTTTATTAATTGGCTTAAGCAAACGCTTGTTAGCTTTTAACATTATGCTATTGGTTAAAAAGCTTTTAAAAGACTGTGTAACTGAGAGAACTTTGTCTGCTGCTGTAGCAGCTGAAGCTGTTTCCATCGCCCATGCTTGGCTTTGTAAAATAAGATTAATGATTATGATGGAATAAAAGCTTCAAGGTAGCTGCTCCAGCAGTCCCGTCCCATTGTTTGTGCAAATATATGTACATAAGAGAAAAAAATTACAAAAATTCCAACAGTCTCTGGACTGCACAGTAAAATTTCCCTTGGGAAGAAGTTACTTCACAGCTTAATAGGGGCATTTTCCCATAAAGCATCAGCTACAGGACAAGGTGAGAGATGAGAAGACCAGCCAGCCTCCACCAAGTCCTATGTGCAGTCAGCACAACCACACTTTTCCCCTCAGCTGTAATCAATGTCAGCACAGATCATGCAGCATTGAAGAATGTGACACACGTGACCCAATACTCACCAATTTTGTGCATTCTTCAAAGACACTTCCAGACAAAATGCTGCATGATGTTTCTACCATCATCTGCTTCACTATGTTTCCACCACACAGTGGAGACATCAAGGTCTGTTCCAGGTTGGGCTTAATATTGAAAGAGACAAGTAGAGATTACATTAGCCTTGTCTTCTGGACCTTGGGACTCTTCAAATTGAAGTAAGAGACTCACTAGCAAAGAAAATTGTTTCTTTGAGTAAAGTTTCAACCTGTTGTACAACACACACAGATCCTACTGCAGAGCAGATCACCTCTTTGATTTTCTCCAGCTCTTACTTGTACCCTGAAGTTTTAACTCAGGCCTTTAGATGACAGCAAGACCCACTGAACCAAACACCAATCCTGACAAATGATCATCCACCACTCCTCAGAAGGTCCATGAGACTTAAAAACATGATCAGATTTCAGCAAACAATACCTGAGGCTGCTGCTGAATAGAAATAGCTCAGTAATTTTCCCTCCTCCCATTTAATTTATCTAAGAACAAGGAGAACTAGTATTGACACAGAATTTAGCACAGTAACATCCTGCAGGTCCTGTCCTGTGCCTATGACACTGAGATGAGGAGCTGCTCCTTCTCAGCCTCACCCTCCAGCCTCATTCCTCAGTACTTTAACTTTTTACTGCACTTAGGTCAAGTCAAATGAAAAAAAGAAGTGACATTCAGCAAGGTAATATTGTGGCTATGTCACACTTGCACATAATTAGCAACTAAGCCAGAAGATTTCATATTATCAAGAATAAATGCTTCAGTGTATTTTTCTGTTAATTTAAAACTTGTAAGAAAAGATCTAAAAAAGGCTTTTTCCACCCCCCTGCCCATGATCACTAGGACAAATTTTCAAGGAATAAAAAAGCAACAGCTGAATGAAATGCTTTGTTTTACAAATGTCAAAACAAGTTGTTTTCAAGGTGTTTCCTTGCACATTTCATTTGGAAATACTTCAGGTTTTATTTGTCAGCTACACACAAATTTATTGTTCAATTTCATTCTTTCAAAACTCTGTATTTGGAAAATAGGAAGTAGACTCTTACATGCAATATAATTAGCACCCCAAGAGATTTCCAGCACTGGGACATAGATAACACTTTCAGAAAGCAGCTACCCTCCCCAAAATTCACATGCAATGATGGATGGCAATAAGGTAATAGACAATAACTCCCACCCCCTCCTGTATCCTGCTTTTTCTGTTTAAGCCTTTCCAACCTGAAAATAAAAACTGAATTCGCTTTACTAAAAAAAGAAGAGAAAGAAATTAACCTGTGCATCCCATGGTTTGTAATGGACAGACTAAGATTTGGGATACAGAAATTTGAATAGGAAAAAATGAAATTTTTATCCAAACTCCCCCGACTGAAAATTACAGCTATTCCTTTAGGATTAAACTGTAAAATGGGATTTCCAGTGATAGCTGGATTTCAAGCATCTGGGCTGGATAACTCCAGGAACAGTCTCCACCATACAAAATGGCTATTTTAACATTCCTCTGAAGCCAGGCAGCCCAGAAGCTTTACATAAGTTAATTGACCTTTCACCAGATTTAAAGAGATAATATTATTTGGCAAAAACATGGGGAAGGAGTTAATTTCTACTTATTTTAATCCTTTCAAAGCTCTTTATCCACTCTTCAGTGATACTATAACCCACACTAATTAGTTTTCACAGTTCATTCACAATCACCTTTGCAACATCAGCACAGTGGGGATTAACTTTCCAAGAATTCCCAAAGTCAACTGGATCTACTTCAAGATGCTCACTGCTGCTGGTCAAATCATTGTTTTGGATTCCATCAAAATTTCCACACAGACCACACACTTGATCCTTGCAGGGAAAGAAGCACAAAAAGCATTAATCTTACATCTGTAGACCAGCTTAGGGTTTTGTTAAGAAGTCTTTACCCTGCTGCTTTAATGCCATGAGGTTTAAAAACTGAACTACCCATGGCCTTGCCAAGGCCACTAAAACAGACACAGTCTCTCCCAGAGAATGTGTAGCTCCCATTCCCACTCTGCTGAAAGCAGGACCTTGCTGTCCCCAAGGACTCCAGAAAGCAGGACTGCTCTAATCAGCAGTGCCTGGGGGCTCTGTTTGGAGTGCGTCCCTACAACCCCATTTTATTTTTGGAGATCGCTGCCCTATCACCATCACCAGTAAATCTGGCTCCTTATGCTGATCTTCGAGTATGCAGAAGAAATCACCCAAGGCATGGTTATTCTGTGGCCCCACAGTACTCATCCTTGCTGTCATAACTCATCTCCAATGACCCAGGATTTGGCCCTTATGGTTGAACAACCAGGCAAATAAGGCAGTCCTACAATATTATCAAAAAAGCCCTCCATTTTTGAACAAGTGCCTAATATTCCATGAAAACCTACATTAAAAAAAAAAAAAAAAAAAAAAACAACAAAAAAAACCACCAAAACTGCTCCCCAGAGATAGGTTAAGTGCATTCCTTAGTGAGAATAAGGAGTGAGGCAAAAAGCACTTACTTTGAAATTGCCTTTTAAGATAACGGAGACTCCCATGGCCAGGTCCCAGGTCACACTGATGCTTTTGCCCAGTAAAATGATGTAGTAACGGCCAGACTTGATGAGATCCAAATTATCATTTTCACCCTTAGGAGGTACCCTGATGTTTACCTGAAGGAGAGAAACATGTTGAGCTATCAGCAGTGGCTCTAATTATTATTTAAGGTAGATTACTTTCCCAGTGGGACACATTAACAGGTACTTCCAATCATGCTGTTCTCCAGAGAGTTTCCATACACTGTCCAGATGCTCCAGAGAAAACCAGAAATTTGGGATACAAGTGCACTATTTCAATCTCATCCCATTTCCAAAGTCTTTGAATATGGTCCCAGGGTATAATACACAGATGCCAACATAAGAAGCAGGGCTGATAAAGACAGGGTATACTCAATGAATTACCAGTTTAGCATTGGTCATTGGTTCACTGAATAATTACATGCTGGTTTGGGCTTTTTTTATTTCAGCTTTTTATGAAATTTAACAATTCTGTCCTTCTGGTTCCAGTGTAATGAGAACTGGGAGGCTTACACATATCAGTGGCCTCTGAAAGACCAGTCTTATTCTGGAGTCAGGAAAGACTTTCTTCTCAGCCAACTACACCAAGAGGAGAAATCCAGAGAGATTCCTTTCAGTGTCTATTAATTTCTTCCATCACTTTCCCTTCCCCTGTGTGCCTCCTTTTTTTCCATCTGGCTGCAAATTCACTGCCTCCAGCTACCAAGAATTTAAGAGATTAATTTAAAATGCTCTCTTTCACACCACAATCCCCTTTCAATGGGAACTCTAATAGGAATATAAACCACATTTGGAAAGAAAAATCTGGCATGGCTGTTACTTTAGGCACCATTAATGCATTAACTGCTTAGTTTTGAAGAGGCAGATGAAAATTTTCAATCATACAAATAGCAATTAACGTAAGGGAGAAAGAAGTGCCCAGAAACCATTTACACCCACTCCCCTACTTTGAGGGCCAAATATTTCCTTATCCCACTATTCTTTCTTGCTCAATTCAGTAATTCTTTTCATCACCAAGTTATTATCAGAAACATTTATCCCAGATAATACGGTTTACATCTTTCATGGATTTCCTAAAGAAGGTTTTCAATGACTTTATGGAAGACATTAAAAGATATTTTAAGTACTGAAAGCTTTTTAACTTTCTTCTTTGTCCAGTGTATTACTACATAGTATAGTCACTTGACCAATTAAAATTCTAGAATAGTCTTTGTCTTTCCAAATTCAGAGGGTTCCAAAAAACAGAAGAGGACAAAGTTGAGCTGGGAGGTTGACCTAAATTACAGAATTTTTATGTTTATGGAGGCTTTTTGCCCAACCATGAAATCATAAACTTTTGACCTTTCAAACTTGCAGATTTGTTTCAGAAAAGCAAAAATTATTTCATTTTTTTTAAATGTCAGCCAGAACTGTAACATGTCAATTAAACCCCCATTTACCAGCAGCAGTAGAAGCTGCTCTCCAAACATATCATCTTAAAACAATGTTAATTGGAAACATTTTAATAGCCAAAAAAATGCCTGATTTTTCTGCTTGCTTCCATGGATTCTTGGGGGGAAAGAGTGTAGAAAGTAATAACTGAATAAGAATTTGCCTAAGAGTCTCCATATCAGTTGGTTTTCCTTAATGTCTCTTTTGGTTGTTGTTATTTCTAAGCAAACCTGCTCTAGATACTATTACACTGAGCCTTAAACTCTCTGAAAAGACAACTAAAAATTCACTCAGGGTCATCTGGACAGTGCTATAATACAGACCTAGGTGTAACAAGGACAGACTCTCTCAGGAACCAAGCACCCTCTGATGCTGGAGCTGCTGGATGCCTAAATCACCTGCTGTTTTCTTCTGGCCCTTTCTTATGTATCCAAATGGAATCACAACTTTTCTGAAAATCTGTCACCTAAAGAAGCTTGCAGACAAAGGGCTGAACTCTGCCCTCTGGAAAGTTTATTTCCTGCTGAGAAGGGACATGGGAGGTGGAAGTGATTCTTGGTCAATTCTTCCATGTTTGTTAGCAGGAAAAGGGAGGAAAAAGAAGAGAGTCAGGTATATAATCCATCCAGCCATTTAACAGGGCAAAGGACAGCTGACATTTCAGTATCAACTTGTTTGAGCAGTGGCTCTCTTCTTTCTTGTGCATGTGTGCTCAGTCCTTCAGATTGCTCAGTTAGCTCTGATGTTTTACTAGGCACAGGTCAGTGATTTCTTAGCCCTTCCTTGCAGTTCCAGATGCTGGAAAGAACTGACTGGCTTTGACAAACCATGTTTAGAAAGGGTCTGGGGTGCCCAATATATGAAGGACATGGAGCTGTTGGAATGAGTCCAGAGGAGGCCACCAAAGTGATCAGAGGGATGGAGCACCTCTGTTGTGAAAACAGAGTGAAAAAGTGGGAATTGTTCAGCCTGGAGAAGAGAAGGCTCCAGGGAGATACTGTGGCCTTCCAGTGGCTAAAGGGGCTACAAAAGAGCTGGAGAGAGACTCTTGACAAGGGCCTGGAGTGACAGGACAAGGGGCAGTGGCTTCTTCACACTGACACAGAGCAGGGTTAGATTGGATATTGGGAAGGAATTCTTCCCTGTGAGGATGGTGAGGCCCTGGCACAGGGTGCCCAGAGAAGTTGGGGCTGCTCCTTCCTTGAAAGTGTTCCAGGCCAGGCTGGATGGGGCTCTGAGCAATCTGGAATAGTGGAAGGTGTCCCTGCCCATGGGCAGGGGAGTAGAACTGGGTAATCTTTCAGGTCCCTTCCAACCCAAACCATTCTATGATTATCTGAGAGAAACTGATTGGCATCAAGCAGAAATACCAAAATAGCATTATACCTCTGGAAGCAAAATGGATAAATATAATCGTGCTAATCTGTTCATTTTATGATCAAGAACACCTGAGTGTGAGGTCACTCATGCCTCAGGTTACTGAACAATCTGAAATTATTTTCCTAAAAAAATAGGAAGGAAAGAGAAAACAAAGAGTACATACATTTCCATTAAACAGCTCTATTTCTCCTCCTGCATACAAAATTATGACCCTTTTGGTGCACTTCTCTCCTGTGAAGCCACAGCCTTCATTTGAAACAAGTATCTGGAATGTTCCAGAGTCACCTTTGCAGAAATCCTATCAGATAAGAAAAAAAATGAGTCAGTAATGCAGAGTATTTGAAAAACACATACAGGAAAACACACAGAGAAAAAGAAACCTCAAACAACACTGTGTATTCTGTGATCAATAGGCTATATATTGGCACGCCAACTGCTCCCATGCTCCTTTAGTTTATGCTTAGCACTGATATTCATGTGTTCCATCTCTCAAAGAGTGAGGCACACTCTGCCAGTGACACACACATACATAATTTGGGGAGAATTTTTTTGGCAGGAACAATCCACAATGTTACAGTATGTGTGATATTTAAAGATGTAAGACGGGCACAGGGCATATCTGAATACACAGATAGTTTAATGTATTGATTTTCTATTAAGTCCAATATTTCTGAGATCACTGGAGAGTTCATACCACATTTATATGATGACTCATCTCTCTCTGGCCATTTAGATTTTATTTTTTAGGTGTGTTCATTTTTTTCAGTACACACCTTTTAAGAAAAAGTCTCTGTGTGGAGCTCTTTGTGTCTGTCGTTTAAGGAAAACAGATCTAAATTTAAGCAGTTTTGTAGTAGCATATGGTATTGCTGCCCATAAGGCCTTTACACAGAGCTCTCAGCAGTGGCAAAGCAATCACTCCTCAAACATAATCCAGCTGGCATCCAGGTGGGAGCATATTTCAAAGACCTAGGCAGAGGCAGGTTATCACACCTTCCTCCCTAAGGAGAACTGCAAGGAGGAATGTGCCCCATGAGGACTCTGTGGCGAAAATAGTAGCCCAAGAAACACGTCACACTGTAACAAAAGAATATTGTTGTTATCATTCAGCAGTGGATCCATCTAGTTTTAGACCAGATTTTCAGATAAATCCTTGTTTGCACAGACATTTCTAAATACATGATAATTTGCATGTAGATGAGCCTTTATCTTAGTTAACTCTAAATTCTGGCTGCTTCCACAAATCAAAAGTTGGATTTAGTATGCTCTGCCTTTATCCCCCTCTCCTCCTTGCTGTGAGGAAAATGTCAGGGGACTCCAAGCAGGTTGTGCTTGGAACAAGACAGAGACCATGCTGAAGGGAATGAGCAGAGACTGTGCTCTGGGTGCATTTAGGGAAGGTTCACTGAGCATTCCTTGTCTCACTCAGCCAGATAGCAAGCTACCACTACAGGGTAGGGAGGAAAAGAAGAAAACATTGACTTATACATAGCCACAATTCCATTTTGGAGATGAGATTCAGACAGCTCTGCTCTGTACCAAGGTACTCTCACAAGGCTCACGATGGCCAGCTGGACATGTGACAGACTGATTTTTATAGAACACAATTCACTCTTCAAAATTCTCAAAACATCTCTGAAGACATTCATAAGCTCTATTCTTCTCTACTATACATCTGGCTTAGTAATTAGAAATAGTTAACTGTGATTTATCCAAACAGTGGGTTTCTCACCCAGTATGAAACTCTTTTTATGTGATCAGGCAGCTTTAGCATTTGACATGCTCTTACCTGAGCTAGCACATATTGGCAGTTTCCTGGAAACTTGTACTTCAATCCATCAAATGTCAAGTAATGAGCTGTACCAATAGCAGTGCAGGTGCCATCACACAGGTTTTTGGTGCACTCCCACTTCCTCCCCTGACACACACTGTAACAGAGAAAAGGGGACAGTGACAGTTGTCCTTATCTCAATGTAAACAACAAGCAAGAGAATGCAAAGTGCTTCAGGCAAAGTGGAAGTGCCACAGTCTCTGCCTCCAGGAGCTCTCTACCACCAGATGAGAGGCTCTGTCATTAACATAAATCAGCATATGTTAGCAGTGGGTGCATAAATCCAAATAGTGCATTAAGATTAAATGAATAAGGGATCTGTCTCTCTTTTTCTTACAAGCTGAGTGTAGGACTCTGCATGGTTTGAATTTCCCTGTTACAAAATAGGTTAGGACAGAGTCTGCTGGAATATTCTTTATGCTAGAATTTTATTTAGGATATGCTGCTCTGTTCTAAGTACCCTTTCAGCAAAACAGAGCATCCACCACTCTTGCCCTTTTCCGGAGGTATCCTGAAGGACCACGACCTCACTACAGAGGCTGCAAATATGAAAGAGGAACTTTCCCTTGACATCCACAGGCTTGTGATCAGAGAAATAAATTGATTTGCTAACCAAAAGACTGAGAAAATAAAATCCAAAATCTGTGGAGAGTTAGAATACCATTTGACATGATATCTAATAATAATAATTTAGTAATTAAAAAGCAATATATTTCTGGAGGATGGCAAAACATTCATCCACTAAATGCTCCATGAATGCAGATGGACATCATCACTGCCTCAGGAATTTTCTAATCAAGCTCTGTGAGGGCAGGGAAAGAGGAATTTTATCCATGCTTTACAGACATAAAAACTCAGGATTAAAAAACTTGAAGTACTTTCCCAAGATCAAATTGCTACCCAAAGGAAAAACCGGGCACTGAACTGAGTTCTCTAATAATGCCTTAACCTGAGTATAGATATTATTTAATCTTGGTAACATTTCACATCACAATAAAAATATGGTGAAAGACACTTTCTTCAAAGAATGAAATTTCTGTAACATGAAACCTCTTGCCCCCTCTCCTCTATGAATTTCCTGCTAATAGCTAGACAAAAGCAAGATTTTGTAAATACATTCATGGACAGATTATAAGGGATGTGGGGTGGTTAAATTCAGATTAGCAAATTTCTGCTGTGCACTGCTGCACAAGTGTGACTCCAAAATTTTCATTGAGCTCCACAACGAATTCCCAGTACATTGCATAACAGAAGGTTTGCCACTGGCTTAGGCTTGGAGACATTCCGTTGTTCATGAATTAGGGTCTCCCATATGTCAAGTCAGATGTAAATGCCAAATCTGACACCTCTGGCTCATATATTGCCTTTGCAGGTGTTCACATCTGGCTAAGAACAAGTGAGAATGAGAACTCCTGCAACAGCAGTACAAAAAGCAAAAACAAAAGAAAAAGAAGATCTCAACCTCCAAAATGCAGACTCTCAATCCTTATTAATTCTCAAAGCAATAGTAATTTCCTATATCACTTTCTAAATGACATTTGACTTGATATTTGCTGAGAACTATCAGGAAACTTTTCAAAGTCACATAGTTCAAAAAAGCCCTAGTGACACTTTTGGAGGGACCTTATTTCAAATTTTACTTTCACATTCACAAAAAACACTGAAAATTTGATGAAGAACTTTTTGTCAATAAGAAAAAGTCTGATTACTAACATTTCCTCGACCTAGATATTGAAGGAAATTCTATGTATTTGAGGAAATATAATCTACAATGGTATTGCCAGAATTAAGAGGGCAGTTACAAGAATGAAGCAACATGGCTATGACTACTTTAAGATCAAAGATTATAGGAATAATTGAAAATAAAAAGGCTGATCATGATTATTGTGAGGAATCTTGCAAATTTCTTAATGCTGAGGAGTTTCATGCTGTACTCTTCTTGTTTCAATAAAATTTTCATGGCGCCTGTATTTCAGCTGAGGTGCTTTTACCCAAATGCAATGTAAGCAGGTTATAGAATATGCACCTAGACAAAAACATCAATTTCTCCTCCATCTTTTTCCCTTTCAAGCAAATTTTTCCACAGGTTTAATTACATGGATTCACAATGTTGTATGTAGCTGCAAAGGAATGAAATGAAACAAAACACTGGGAGGTGAATATTCCCACATAAAACCTTAATCCAAGGCTAGTTAGGAGAGGTCCCACTAGTTTAAAAATGCAAAACTTGAAATCACTGTCATTCAAAGAGCAGTGTACCAAACAAAAAAATCAAGCCTTGGACTCTCCACTGGTGCTGATTCTCTGACCCAACTCTACCCAGTCATATAGAGGATGACAAATATTGCTCCTGGGGCTGCCACAGAGCTGGGCAGGGACATTTAGGGTAGAATGCATAAGAGATTCTCAAGTCTGAGTTCAAAAAAGCCCCAGAATTTTCACACTGCTGATGGCTGAATGTCCTACACCCTGGACTCTTGGAGCTCCAAAGGAAAGAGCCACTATTTCCCACACACACACATGGAAAACAAAGCACCTCCAGTGCAGCCAATGTGCTGTGCAGGAGAAGCCAAAAGTGGCCCACTGTACTCTACCAAAGGCTCTGCTGAGGGCTTCCCTCCATGCAGATTGAGCAGCCCAGAACTCCCCTTTGGACCTATAAACCCTTTTCTAGCAACCAAGCAGGATAATGGTGAAAGACACAGAGCACTCACTATTTTCTTCTAATAAAGTACCAGTTTTCCATCTATTTTCATCATTTTTAATATATCAATGGATAGAGCACTGATTTGAGATATAAGAGGTTGACCCTGTCTCTTCCTCACTCTTTATAATTTGTCTGAAGAGCTCCTGTCATGTTATAGCTGGTGCATCACTCCCCTTCTGGCAGAAAAGGGCTGATTTGAAGGGCTTCAGACACCCAAGAAAAAAGGGAAACACAACAGCAAAGCTTAGTGACAAAGCCTAGGCTCCATGCCTCCCACCCCAAAGCAGAGAGGTCCTAAATTATCTTGTGTTGCAAAATCCACTATCTAGTGCCTACAGAGGAGTTGCACAGACACTCAATTATTTGTAGAGCACAAGGCAGAGGTTGCCAGACATTGCAAGGAATTTTATTGGATCTTTATGCAGCATGCAAAGGGAATGTGCTGTCTGTGCAACTACAATACTGCAAAAACTGGCTTTCTATAAAAGAGGTCTGTTAAGCAAACAATATTTGGGTGTTATCAGAACCACAGCAAGCTCCCTAAAGAGAAAAAAAACCACCCTTCCAGTAGCTCACCAAGTGTTGCAGTCCTTAGTCACAGCTTCTCCCTTGGAATATTCTCTTCCATTGTGGAAGCACGGGCACCTCTCAGGAGCAACACACTTGTTTTCATGCCGCACCTAAGCAGAACACACAGTTTGTCACCACATGGGGCTGTTGGGACATGGCCATGTGCAGGGTGAGCAAGCAGCCAGGAACATGAGGATGAAAAATAAAAGAAAGGTTGAAAGGAATTAAAGAAAGGATGAAGGCTATCCAAGGTAAGAAAG
>JAOTQP010000870.1:62068831-62091792 GCA_026413545.1 Cichladusa arquata | reverse complement strand
AAAAATCCTAAACAAAACAAAACAAAAAAACCCACAAGGATAAAACAGGATCAGGCAGGGACAGATAGCACCATAGCTCATATGTCATGAGCTCTACTGGAAGAATAATGTTTCACTAGTAAAAACAAATCAAGCAAAAGCAATGCTTTTATATTGTGTTAGCACTATTTCTGGTGCTGTAATTCCTTTTACAGGGGCTTTGCTTTCTGCTGCCTTTTTGTATTTGCAAAATTAAACTAATTTTTGTTTTCAATTTTCACAAAATACTACATTTTCCTTAGGAAACCTGCATCAATACAAGTCTTTCTGTGGGTTTTTTTATTGCTGTTGTTTATTGGGTTTTTAAAAACATATATTACAGCCACTCTGGTGGTAATGTAAACAACATTAGCTTCTTCTCTTTTTCTTTATTTTCCTTTTTTGTTTTTTATCTAAATGAAAGATCACCATTTGCTGCACACTTTAATTTTGGATGGAGTTCAGTACCTAAATGAGGATTGAGATTGCAGGGGTCACTGTCTTGTTTTAACAAGTCCTGGCAGTCTGCATTGAGCTTCCAGGAGTTTCCAAAGTCTTCCAGAAGGGATTCCACCATGCCAGAAGGGGTAAGAAAATCATCCCCTCGGTTCCCATCAAAATTTCCACACAGCCCACACATCCTTTCAGAGTAGACTGGAGACACCTAAGGAACAAAACAGTAGCCTGGTCATCTTCCAGAACAGGTTACCACTGTAGAGCAAGATTTTATGGTTTGTTTTTTTTTAAAGCATGAACCATACACAGTTTAGTAGTCAAGAAAATTCTCAAACACACATCAAAATACTACAGACGCAATGCCATTGTACTGTATTTTCAAACTTCTAACAAAAATAGCAGCAGGACAGTTTTTGCACAGTACAGTGAATTTCAGAGGGTGACTAAGAGAAAAATAGCTTATTTTTTTGCCTTGATCATCAGTCCAGTTTAATCTTTCCCTGTTCTTGCTCTTAATTTATATAAATGAGTGGGGCAATAGTAGGGGTTGCATTTTTTTTAAATGTAATTCCAACGGTACTTTGGGGAAAGACACTGTACCTGGGTGCATTTCACATTTTAAAGGAAAACTGGATGATGAAAGAAATTTAAAGAGACTGTTTTACCACAAAATTGAGAAAATATTGGAGAGGTTCCCCTCAACACTGAGGACCCTGGATAAAACAAGGAATAAACTAATATTCCTAAAGCTACTCTACATTATAGATTCCTCCTGCCTAGAGGAACTTCAGGCACACTAAAAGCAAAATTTCCAACAATCCACAGAGCAGGTGCACTTTTCACCCTGTTTTATTCCTGCTGCAAATCAAGGGGCAGCTGAAAGATGACCCTAAACCTAGAGGTAAACAGGGAGAAATCTCCTAAGCAACATCTGCATCACAAAGGCACCAATACCTTTTATTTTAGTAGGAACTGTCAGTTTTTGTTAAGAGTAAAGCTTTGGTACTTTACAAACACTATCAACTACTCAGGAGCTTTGATGCTACATTAGCCCTCTGTATCCATGTAGTTGAGTCCTAGTTTAGGCAGGCTTGCAGGAGTAACCAGTGAAACAAACAAAAAAAGTTAGAAAAATCCACATTTTTAAAGAAAACTGTTGTTCTGTATAAATAAAAATAAAAAATATTCCCCAAAATATAATCTAATACTATCCAGCATTCAAACAGGGGTCAGAGAATAAATATAGAGCATCAAAAACAACAATTAGAGGATAAATAATCTTACTACTACTCTTTCACATACTTTGCAGATGGAGCAATGACTCACACAAATTGTGGTGTATTTTGGAGTGGAAACTCAAATCACAGATATCAGGCAGTCACAGAAAGGGGAGCCTTCTTGAGGAACACAGGAAGAATTTTTGCCAGAACAAGGTAATGGAAGTGTATCACTTCCTCCAATTGTCAGCAATATTTGGCAACAGGTCAGTCTACAAATCCAGCATTAAATACCTCTCCAAAAGCAATTAAAGAGATGCTTTAAATGCCTAGCAAGGGAAGGAGCAGACAACTGGAGAAACTTCCAGCTTTTATGGGTAGAAGATCTGGAGCAGAAAATTAGGTTTGTTTTCAGTGGGACAAAAAATTTGCCAGGTTATATGGGTCTCTGACCAGGCAGAAAAATACTTTGAATACTGAGGAAAGCCAAAACTCCTGAGATGTGCCAAGAGACTGAAGTGAATTATTCTAAGCCCCAAAAAAACTTTTAGACCCTCGGAGCACAGAGATACAGGTTAAATCAAAACAACAATCACAAACCCCCATTTGCTTTCTAAAATTATTCCAGACCTTTCTTATCTGTTTTCTTTTCAACTCTTGAACTCAATTCCGAACTGGCTTTCTTAACCCTTTGCACTGTGCCAGACATGACATTTAAGCCAGATTTTGGGGCAGGCAAGGAGAATGCAAAAGCAATGCCATGGTTCAAGGTAGGCAGCATTTACCACTCGGCAGAAAATCCCAGGAAAACTGGTTTTCTTGGCAAAACTCCTCTCAGTGAGCAGACCCCTGTTGAAAGGGGGGTTCAAAGGCAGCAGGGCTGTGGTTACAGCTTCCTTACAGATAATTTCTGCTAAACTTGGCTCAGGTATTTCTACACTCTGCTGTCTGCAGCACCAACAAAACCTAATTGTTAATCAAGGCTGACTGCAAATATTCCTCACGGTAGAAGGAGCACGCACCACATCTTCTATGAGCTGATTTCTATTTCCTGGAAAATATGAGTAACTGTGTCCCTGGAGGCCTTTTCTTCCCTTATTTTAAGTCATTCACATCTGTTGGTTTAGACAGGGCAGTCAAAGCAAATAAAAACAAAACTCCAGTTTGGAGGGTATCTGCTGAGCGAAACACAAAACTGTTCGTGGTTAATAACAGCTGTCATTGCACACACACTGGAAAAGGAAAAAAAAAAAGCAGGGGGAGAAAAAAAGCTGCCAAGCTGCTATAAGATGAAGTGTTTGTTTCTGGAATACAAAAGGACCTGTATAACACTCTGGGGGTAGCTAAAGAGAAAAGAATTTCTAACATGCAACACAAAGCAATTTTTGACTTCAGACAAGAAAATCTTTGTATATATTTGGGTGGAATGAGAGAGGGGGCAAACAGCAGAAATAAAACAGAGAGAAAGAGTACCTTCACTATGAGTTCCCCATGACCATCCCAGTCAACCTGCAGATCTTCCCCGTAGGTGAGGTGAACTGAACTCCTCACCACACGCTGGATACGGAGGGCACCTGAAGGCAACCACAGAGTGTCAGTGAGCTTTTACAAGATGTAGTGACAGGACAAGGGGAATAGCTTCACACTGACAGAGAGTGGGTTGAGACTGGATAATGGGAAGAAATTCTTCACTGTGAGGGTGCTGAGGCCCTGGCACAGGCTGCCCAGAGCAGCTGGGGCTGCCCCATCCCTGGAAGTGTCCAAGACAAGGTTGTATGGGGCTCTGAGCAACCTGGGATAGTGGAAGATGTCCCTGTTCATGGCAGGGGGTTGGAGTGAGATGATCTTTAAGGTCCAAACCAAATCATTCTGTGATTCCATGATTTCAAGCTTCTGCTTGAAAAATACTAATTTCAAAAAGAATAGACCAACAGTGATTTTCACAAATCTCACAAGTGTAGACCAGCTTCATTCTCCTGAACTTAGAGGAGCCAAGTCAAGATGCGTCTCCTGCATGGAAAGAAGCTGAAATGACAGAGCTTCTAGAAGAGTGAGAGTTTGGCATTGAAAACACTGATTAAGCTGGGCTAAGGCATGTCTGACACCACTACTAAGCAGGAGACTTTCAGTGGTTGGCCAGAGCCAGCCTGTGTGAACACACCTTGCAGCAAAGGGATCTGTATGTCCTGTCCATTCAGTGCAACTCCTCCTCCATGTTTCATTTTAATGATGCTGTTGTCCATATCCCGGATCCGGACAGAAGCTGAGCGAGTGCACACGGCATCAGGATCATCTGCACACTGCAGAGAAGGGAAAATCTGCCTCAAACCTCAAGTTTTCACTTTCTTGGTGACTTAGTCCCAGAAGGCATTTTGGCATCGAATTTGGGAGGTGTTGAGTGCCACACTGGTTTTGTAGATCTGGTTTCTGCATCCCACAAACAGCAGGCTGGCAGCCTTCCCTCCATTATCCCACTAATCACACACCAGCGCTGAGCTCCCTGTCTCAGAACTTGAAAAGGGACCTGTGGGTGTTCCACCAGACCCCTGGGAGTGATCCATGACAGTGTCCAGCCCCACAGCTGTGGCAGGGGCAGGAAGGCCACCTGACCCACACAGCCTGCGAAACAGGCACGCTGTTCACATTCCCAAGACTCCTGGGCTGTTTATTTTCCTGGTTATGGGATACCCAGATGAGGAACAGGGATTGCAGGGCCCCACTTCTCCTCCCTGGTTTCGAAAGGGAAGTTTCAGTGGAAACCTGTCCTGCAGGTTCCCAAGCACTCAGAGCTGCACTATCAGAGCTCTCTAATGCAGGAAGCAGATGCAGATGGTGTGGAGAACTGCCACAGCCCATTTCTCCAAAGCCTGCAACTTCCCTGGTGCTGCTGGACAGGCTGATACTCCCCTTCCCTCCTGTCAGTCTCCTGTCTCCATTGCACCTCTCCCTGCCTTCAGTTCCTCTATCCCCATCATCTTGCTTCCTCTCTGCTTCCTTCAGGGTCCTTTTCAGTCTCTGGGTTTGTTCACCTTTTCTCAAGTCCAACTGGTCGATTTCACAACTGTGTTAACCTCCCTGTGACATCCCCCTTCAGGGTTTCCATCCCTTCCTGCACCAGCCTGGCTCCCTTTCCCACCTCTCTGCAGCTGCTTCTCACACATCCATTGGGGGAGACAGAAAAGAAAGTCAGGACCTGCTGTCTGAGTACAAAAAAAAAATCACCAGCCAGTCTGATTAAATGGGAAGCAGCACAAGGCACTGCTCTGCCAGTGCACTCTCCTTGGTGTCCAAGGAAATGTCCTTTCCCCACAGGCACTAGGGAGGCATCAGAAGCCAGGGTGCTTTGCAAGGGGTGCACCCTCCCCTCTGTTTGTTTGTTCAGCTGGCAAAGAGTCAGCGAGAGCCCATTCTCCACATCTCATCACAAGCCTCCATCCCCAGGCAGACTCCTGAGAATGGTGGTGAGGAGAAGCAAAACAGTTATTAACTAAGGAGAAAGACTGCATCTGCTATTTAAACTAATTATCTCATAGGGAAATTACTCCTGTTGGCCTGTGCATCTGCAATTCATGTCATAGCCCCACAGCCCTGCCCTCTCTCTCTCAAGAGCGTGTGCAAGGGCACCGGCCACGGCTGCTGTTACCTGCACTGTCTCAATGATCACAGAGAAGGAATTTTCCACACAATCCTTGGCAAATAAGTACTGGCAAATCCCACTGAAGGTGAAATACTTGTTGTCAAAGCTTTTGAAATGGGACTGGCCGGTGACAGAGCATTCCCCTGGAAAAAGCAAAAAAACTATTAATCATCCCAATGCCAGTTTTGATCAAAATCCTGTTCAGCCCCTACAAGCCTCTGAGGGGGCAGAGCAGCCCTGGTGGAACAGGTTGTACAAGGCCCAAGCTCCCCACAGACCAGAAAGCACCAACAAGATCCTTATCTTACTGTTTATTTCCGTAAGGCATTACCAGTAGTAACAGAGGAACCAACAACAGCTGCAGAACACAGAATAAGCTGCAGTCAAGAGCTGAAATTTGTGCCTATGGAAAAGCCTATATTCTTTTGTTGGGATGCCTTAAATACCAATAAGTTATTTTAATATAAAATACCATATGAGAATGAAGAGCTGAAAGATAATGTCTGTGGGAGTCCTTTCAAGGGTAGAATTTATGTTGGACTTTACCCTGAGCCATCATCTCAACTAACAAAAAGTAGAAATAATTCTGTAGTTACAACAGCTACATCTGAAGTCCTCACAGAATAATGTGAAAGCCTGGCTTGACTACCTTTCTACTAGAAAAAGCAGTTATTTAAACATATCAACATTTGAAGGTGTTTTGGTAAGTTGTGGCTTTTAATTTCCAGGAAGGCAGTATCCAGATACCACAGCTGGGATTTAATACCCTGTCATGCAAACACATGGAAAGGCTCCAACTCCACAAAGCTTGCAGAGAAAATCTTCCATATGAAAAGACTATTACACTTAGAGATGATCCCATGGCAAACAAGGCAGACACTTCCTCATCCACAACAAAATTCAGGTGCTGGGCCGACACTGGCCATCACCAGCCAAAGGCTGGAGAAAGGTTAAATGTTACAAGCTGGCAGGTGAGCTCCATGAGTTATTCTTTCTTTACTGCCTTTGAGCCCCACAGAAGATCTGTCTAATGAACATCATGTGGACATTTCCCTCTTCAGCATATTATTCAGTGTTTACTATCTTAAACCAGCTGGTGCTAAAGCACAGATCCTGAGGATTCCCAGCCTTGAACAGCTCTGATTCACACTAAGAGAAGTCCAGCACCTCCTGGATATTTGTCATCCCTTAGAGTTTGATTTCCAGGGCATTCTCTGCAAGAAGGGAACAAGAGGACAGGTTTGTAGCACAAAGAACTGAGGACTGCTGTCTAAGACAAGTCCCAGCCTTTGGCATTGCTCCCAAAAGGGAAATTTCTTTTCTGTGGCCAAGTCTTTTCTTATGGGTCCCTCTGTCTATTCCATTTGATGTAATGCATCCCATGAAATTTCCTGAAACCTTCTGCCTTCATAATTATTTCCATTATGATATCAGCTGGAAAGCCTCCTGGTAGTGCCAGCCAGCTCCAGCTGTGGATTCACCTTATCACCAAGCTTACAGCTGGGCAATTCACTCCCACAATATGAAGCAATCTTTCCTGACGAAAAAAAAAGTTGGTCAAAGGAAAAACAGAACTGCCTAAAGTTTATACCAGTAACTACATAAATTTTCTAAACACATAGTTTTAGGTATATTTGTGGCAACTAACCAACAATGAAAATATGCTGCAATATTACTTTGAGACAAACAGTACAGGTAACAATATAAATTTGGCTACTCTGGGAGGCTTTGCTGCCCAGTGTCTCAGCACAGTTTACAGAGTTTTTAGCAGGCACATGTACACCAGCTACAGATATACAACATTCAGTCTTTAAGAAGCCTAGGAGAAAACTGATTTAGATATATTGGCAGAAGGTACACAAATAAGACACCTTTCTTTCCACTTCTGCTCATTTAGGACAGCTTCCCAATCCAGAAAAAGGCTGCAATGCTATATTGCCTCTTGCACAGAGCTGGATATTAACATCTGTTTGCAAGCCTCAATACCAGATTTATCTTCACTTCTATAATCACTATGAAGAAAACATGGCCAGAGTTAAGGGCACAAATTTGGCCCACGGAGTATTCATCACAGCCTGGAGAGTAAGGACATTAAAAGCTATAACTTAAGGAAAAACTGAAGTTAGAAAAGCACTTATTTCTTGTCTGTAATCGTGCTGCTGCCCATTAGCTAAAAGATGTAACAAATCAGCCTGGGCTGTGTCCTTGACAGTGAGATTCCCTGCACTTGGAGAGATCCTTAATCAACAAGCGCAGGGGACAGCTCACTAAAAATGCCATCTCCATTTTGAGTATTTGCATACACCATCCCCCCCATCCTCTTCTTTAAGTGCTGAACTGAAAGTGTTCTTTTGGCTTAAAGCAGGAGGAAATGGAGCATTGATGGGTCAGGCAAGATTTATGTTACTAGAAAAAGACAGACTTTTTAATAGAACACCTTAAGACTGTTGCAATTCCCCTAATTTGTGAAGGTTGCACAGTCTCATCTCAACAAAAAACCACCAAAGCCCCCAAATCTGCTCTTTTCTTGTCCAACCATAACCCTGGTCTGCATCTGCAGAGCTGCCTCTCCAATCTGCCAGCACCCATGGAAAGCAGGGCAGCCAGTTTCTCCCTAGGGTGCAGCTCCTTCACCCACAACATGACCATGAGGGAATTGTCATGGTCAATAAGGTACAATGAGGAATGGTACCTGGTCAAAGAAAGCCAGGAGTGTTCCTCTACCTGGAAGCCAATCCTCTGAACATACAGACCCTTATAATTGGCAAACTAAGTAATCAAAGCAGGAAATAGACCTCCCATCAAACAGGATTTTTTATTGCTACACATAAACCACACAGGGCAATGTCTGACTTGTCTCAGGAGAGCAACTTAAAAGTAGGATCCCAACTGGATTGTACTGGAGCAAGCAAGGAAGAACAAAGATTTGGGTTTTTGGGTATAAAAACAATATAAGTGGGGTGTGAGTGGGAGGGTTGTAGGCAAAGCTTGCTTGTCAAAACTTGAAAAGAGTAAAGCCAACATACCTGGGCATTCCCCATTACTGCAGATCCATGTGCCACGTCGACAAATGCTAGGAAAGAGATAGTAGCAAGTTAGGCAAGAGTACAGCAATATAAATCCCCTGTTGCACATTTTTCCCAAAAAACTGAAAATGGTCACTTGTCCCATGGAGGTTAGATCAGTCCCCAACATCCCTTCCATCTCCCATAACCTCATTTCTTAATGTATTCATCCCTTGTTCCCATCATTTGACAGCAACTGATGGTAATATGAATGGGTATGCTTGCAGAACTCAAGGACTTCTATTTTTCCCTGCTAAAGCTCTGGGTTTTTGGAGTTTTCAGCTATATCCCACTGATATGGAATGAGTTCAATGCAGTTATCAAGGTATATCTGTCAATAAAACAGAATCACAGGGAAAAAAAATATTTGAAGGGACTTCTAGAAAAATAATTTACTACAGTTGCCAACTCAGAGAAAGCAATGACAAAGCCGGATCAGGTGGGTGAGAATCTTGCCCATTTGACTTTAGAAATATCCAAGATGAAGTCCCACAGCCTCTCTGAGCAGCTGTCCCAGTACAGCACTGGGGAAGGGAGAAGAATTTTTCTTTGTGTCAAAACAGAATTTCCTTTGCAGCTTATGTCTATTGCTTCATAACCTTTTGCTGCTTGCCTCTGAGAAGATTTTCGCCCCATCCTCTTCACAGCCCATCTTTAGGCAGTGAAAGTTCCCTCATTATCCCTTAAACAAATATATCCCCCTTTGCTTCTTCTTGCATCAAACTCCCCTGCTGTCATCATCCCCAGCGTCCTCCACAAGCCTCTCTGCACTCCTTGTTTCAAGAGATACTATATTCTTCTCATTCCTGTAGTTAACCCAGCCCTTGAAAACCATTTGTGGGGAGGCAGGTTATTGAGGATGTTAAATGCAGAGTCAATGGAATGATGTTCTCCCCAGCAGCATCAAGTTTGAATAACAGGGAGCAATAACATAACACAAGCAATAAAAACCCCAGCCTGTCAGGCTACACTCATTTCCCAAGAGCACCAAGGTTGAACAAGGTGGTCAAGCTCAAAGCTGCAGAGGACTCCAGGGAAAAAGACAAAATGCTAATGTCATGACTATGGTTTGTGTTCTGGGACATGTGGTGAAGGTAACTAAAAGCTTCTGATTAACGGGGATGATGCACAGACCACCTTTCTTCTGCATGCCATGGTCTTCATTGAGTCCTCCTTCTGTGCTCTAATTGGAAACCTCTGAGTAAAGAGCTGTCTGAACTCCTTGCACAAATATGTCCACACTGAACACAAAACCAGATCAGTGACTAATTCCCCTTCCTTTCTTTTAAGTGCTGGTTTTCCCCTCCAGTCTTGTACTCAGGAGTGAAAGAAAAATCGTGAGCCAAGATAGGAAGACTCATTAGCCCTGTGACAAGTTCCAAGGACGTGCCTTAGTCTAACTCCTCTTGGAAAGAAATGGGATTTAGAGGTTAAATACATGTAGGAAGTCAAAACAAAGACATCACTGCTGACACTACCCAGACATGGGAACCTGCTGGTCTGTCTTATCCACAGGAAACAGGTAGTTCTCTACTCTTTGAAGGAGGGTGACCTTCATGTTGTTCTATCAGATCAAATATCCCTTTAAAAACAGAGCTGATTTTGCTTTTGTGAGCAGCTCACTTCTTGGAAGGGGCTGGCAATTCAAATAAGAGACCAAGTCCTTCACCAGTGAAAGGAAATACTTTAAAGGTAGAGAGATTTCTAGAAAGATAATGCAAAACAGCCACTGACCAGTGTGCAGTACTTATCTACAGCAACCACACAGCAGCACAAGGGTTTACCATGAGTTGCAGTCCTGGGAGATGGTGAAGCCAGGAGGATAATGTTTTCCAGAGTGGATGCAGGAGCAGTCAGAGCTTTCAATGCAGCGTTCACCATCAAGGAGCAGCCCCTCTGGATAGGTCAGGTAGCATCAGACACCCATGTCACACCACAGGGACAGAAACACAAATACGATCAGATTTTCTCGCTCTTCATATGCTTTGCCAAGACTTTATATGCATTATTAGCCATGCTTAGTCACAGACAGCAATAAAAAGGATTGAGGCTTGCCAAAAAGCCTCACAGGGCCAGGTGTCTTCTTTCTTTCTGGTGCTGCCTCTCCCTCAAACATTCCTGGTGCTCCCAGAAAAGCTCTTTGCTTAGCACATCCTCAGGTCCAGAACACATGTTGGGACATAGACAAATCAAACACAGGGAGCACAATCAAAGTTGATAGGAGCTGGTCTGGGACCTGACTGTTGGAAAAACCATGAACTTCACTGGCTGCAGTAAAGGGTGTCCACACAGGTCTTGTACTTGTCATAGGAAAACCAAAGACGAGACAAAGTGGAGAATGAAGAAACAGATTTGGACATTATACAAGTCTAGCAGAGAGGATCTCAGAGAAAAAAGCCACTTCTGAACTTCTGCAGAGGCAAAAAGCAAAAGGGCCAGCTTCCCAACTTGGGTCCAGCTGCTGAGGTTTCTGTATTACACAACTATAATTACCTGCTCTATAGAGAGAGTTCTTTATCCTCCAAGGATAAACAGAGGTACAAAAGAGTTATGAGACTTTTCTAAGGTAGAAACTTGTCCTTGCTTCTATTGCTAGTTTATAGTGCTTTCTATTCAATCCCTGTGTTGAGAGAGAGTTGATATTCCCCCATTTTCAAAAGAGCTGCTGTGGCAAAACAGTTATTTTCTTGAACAACCCTCTCCCTTCTCTTTGAGGGACTCCTTCCAATTGCCTGGAGAGATTTTGGCTCTCTTCCTTAGCAGCACCAGTCATCACTGACAGTGAGACCCAGGTAAGTCTCCTTTTTATTCTTCCCATACAGCTGCCTGGAAAGATCTTGGCTGTTGAGAAAATCCCTCCAGAGAACCACAACAAGATCTGAGCATTTAAGAGTGCTGTGGCTCTCCAGAGAGCACAAGAAAACAGAATGCCTGCCTTTTTTCCTGGCAAGAGTAATTCCATTTACAGCAATTAATGTAACTATGAAGGGCATTTAACAGAGGAGAAAAAAAATAAAAAAGAAAGAAGACATTTGTCAAAGATCCTTCAGATCCTGTTTCTCTTGGTGCACTGGAGGGAAGCTAAGTGAAGGTAGAATCCTCACCAAAAATCCTTCTGTCACATCCTCCTTTCTATCAAACTCAAATTCAGGTTCTTCCCTTCTGGCTGTGCAACAAACAGCAGTAAAAGTTTTGAACTTCTGATTGTTATTTTTATGCCCTTTACCCTTTCTGTTGAGCTCCTGTTTCCCTGCTTCGCAGTTCCCCTCTCCTTAGATCTTTCCCATGCTGAACAGAACAATGCATCCACCAAAGGAAAAATACAGCAAGAGCCCTTGTGCAGCCAGTGGATTCATCTCCTCCAGCTCTCTCCAACACTTCCAGGACTGCACAAATACAGTAGCTGGATACTTCACAACAAAATAATCTCCAGAGTCTGGTTACATCACCTGTGCAAGTCCTGCCACTCATTTGAACCTCCAGCAAGGAAGAGGCTGGCAGCTGAATGGGAAACTACCAAACCCTGAATGCAGTGACTCCTCAAACGAGGCTGACATTGTCATCATTGCCCTGTTTTGGAAAGCAGAGCTCTGCAAACCTCCATCACACTTGGCATCTTGTACAAGGGGACACTACACACCTCTGTGCACTCACAAACCCCAGACAGGGTGAAATGCACAGATATTCCTACCCAGAACAGACAAAGCACCCAACAAAATCAAACAGAAAAAAAGAACAGCTAGAAATGGAAGCATATGGAGCTTTGGAGGCAGGAATCAAGCTCTTCTCCTGCAGTTGTTTTAAGTACAACAGACAGAAACGGAAGATTGGTGTGGGTGGACCGTTCCCTTTAATCCAATTAAATTTCCTGTATGGAAGATTCAATAATAAATTAAATTATTCACCTAAATGATGAAGACCTTTGAAATTGCAGTGCAAGCTCTACATGTACAGTTTTTCTGCAAGAAATTCCTTCAGTGTATTTATTCTCTGCTGTTTCTTCCCCTAACTGTATTTGTCTCTAATCCAAGCAATTCAGAAGGGGTACATCAAGGCAAGCAGTCCCTCACCAAGAAATAAAGGCAATCCTGGAATATCAGTTGGTACTGATTTTCACAGAAACATTTACTTTTTAGCTGGCTCTGAAAAATGGCCCTTTCATGGAGTGAGCTTACAGGCACTACAGAAACTGGATTATTCTAGGGCATGCTCCCAGAAAAAAAAGAAGTCTTTCTGATTTCCAAGAAAATTTAAGGGAAGACACAGCTTTCCTTCTTCCAATAAAATAAGTGGCCTGACTGCCAAACGTTTCTCTGTAAATAACCCAGTAAATAAATTACCAGGGCAGCTGCAGCCATCAACACATTGTCCATGACACACTTCATTGATATTCAGGCTCTGGCAGGTTTTGGCACATGGTGATACACACTCCTTATATTCCATGCCAACTGGACATCTTGGCCCTGAAACAATTAAAAGAAATTAGAAATGCAAATTCCTCAATAACTCTAAAATCAATAAAACCCTTCATTATCAAAGGATGAACCACAGAGGCACAAAAGGTCATGTCAGCTTCCAAATGATTATTTCTTTTTCAGAAGCAGAACATTTTAAGAAACATTTGATTTTCAATTTGTTGTAATATCATCATCTGTCAGGTGGCATAGTAAATACTCAGAGATTAAAGCCAATCTGTTTTCTAATAATTTGAGTCTTAAAAACTAAACCCAAGTGCAGTAAGAATAATCAAACCTGGGGAGAAGTTTTGCAACAATATCTAAGCAATTTAGAGAGACATGGTAGTTTTGTACTTTAAGCCACACACTTACTCAACTCATTTGTGAAATTCTCCTGTTTGGTGTTTCCAGGGAGAACCAGGAGGTTCTGAAATCCCATCCTCCTTCTTCCAGAGAACCAACAGCTGAGGATAACACCCATGCCACGTTATCTCCACTGCTGCCATTATCTAGGCCAGGCCATTATGCAAACACACTCTATTACAGGCATTCCTTCTCTTCAATGCATACACACACCATGCCCTACAAGACTGTGGGGGTGTGAGTGGGAAGAAAAGGTTAGAGCCTGCCCTTTCCAAGCAAATCCTCTGCTGAAGAGGTGGGAGGGTAACGATGAGTGATCGTGCTCTGGGTGCCCCGGGCTTGGGCACCAACTCATACAGTGTGCCCAGCACTAGAGCCCTTCCCACACAGCAGAGCATTCCAAAGCTCCACCATCATCATCTTCATCTCCTGAGAAAGCACCACAGCACAGACAAAAGGTGATAGAAAATTAAGCTCCTGATGTGGCAGTGGGATGCTTCCCTCTTTCCTGACCCAGGAGAAAAAAACTAAAGTGTGGTTCGTGAATTCAAGGGTTAGAAATGAGCTCTAAAGCCCCTGGGATCACAGAAAGGCTCATTTCACTTGAGTCTTTTAATCAGACTTACAAAGAGCCCCAGAAAAAATGGATTCTCTGGCTCACACCCTGAGCAAGGAGATGAGCTTTAATAGCTGTCTTTTATGTCCCAATGGAAAGGTAAAAAATTACTGCTAGAACTGTACAATCCCTAGAACAAGTGGCTGGCATCATCTTGCTGCCCTAACCACAGTCTGAAGGAAGAGTTTTCTTCAGTGGCCAATAGCAGAATATCTTTACCAGAGAACCAAGTGCTGTCAGTCCAAATCAGTTTATTCCATGAAATCAATTTGCACAAACATGCCAAGGAAATTGTCCTTTCTTATAACAAATATACATGAGAAAAATCACTGAGAACATTATATTAGTGGATTTTTAATTTTTTGGGTTTTTTGAATGCTCTGTATGAAACCATTGTTCTCCAGTGGAGGTATCAGCAGTAGGTGCAAACATGACTTTTCCTCTATTAACACAATCCATCTCAGTCTATGCACTTCCTTGATACAAAACCTCAG
Organism: Cichladusa arquata; assembly: GCA_026413545.1. Lineage (NCBI taxonomy): Eukaryota > Metazoa > Chordata > Aves > Passeriformes > Muscicapidae > Cichladusa > Cichladusa arquata. Next base: position 62,077,469 of record JAOTQP010000870.1, on the reverse strand, counting down.
CACAGATGCAATCAGGACTTCTGAACTCAGCAATATCGGGCTAATAAAGGCAGCAGTTCAAATGCAGTCAGGATCTCTAACCTCACAAAAATTGGCTTAGAAAAGGCAACATCTCAATTTCAAGGCAATTGATTCAATCAAATAAAGGGTGAAGCAATTGTCTTTATGCAAAAACGTTAGAGAGCATTTCACAAAGATGCTGACTTAAAAATACAGGCTGGAAAATGTCATACATCTGATCCATATGTGAAATATCACCTAAACATCCTTGTGTATCAAATAAGCCTTTACTGCCTGTGTACACTGTGGTGGGACATGTAACAGCTCAGTCTCTTCTTTATATACAGTTCAAACAATAGTGCCATGGGGACAAAAACTTCTAGAAAAACGTGGGTGATGGAGAGCTGAGAGGGGAAGTGAGCAAAGTCACTTCCTATAAATGAACCAACCTCCTAAAAAAACACCAGCTGCAGGACATAAATCTGCAAGACAGGCACGATCTTATTGGGGATGAGCAGCCTAGGAATAAATGTGCCAGCTTACTGCAGGAGCTCTCTTCAGGCCAGCCCTCCAGAAGCACTCCTTGGTGAGCGCAGCTCCGGGCGTACTCCAGGAAGGCGGGGCAGTGACAGTCCACACCCTGGGGACAGGCACAGATGTCCCTTTCACACAGGCTGACGTAGGGCTCGGCATCCACCCGGTGGTGGCACCGCGAGAAGGTCACAGATGTGCTCAGCAGCTGGCAGGTTTCCAGCACGTCCTGCGCGAGAAGTGAGGGGCAAGGGGACAGAGAGAGCAAAGGGGACAAAATTACTCCCTGTGGGAAAGGAAAACTCAACTTTTCCAAACACACCGTCAGCACTGTTGTTGAACAACATTACAGCTCTTATTTAACATCACCATGCAGTTAATAATAGTCAAGAGCTAATAGTGAGCTCTACTCCTTTATTCACCACATCCATGAATGCATTAATATACTGATTATTATAGAATGGAGCATCACATAAGGGATGTTTCACACAGAAACATGCAAAAAGATAGAGGCATTCTGCTTCCTTTGGCCTCCCAGAAAAAACTGGGTGGTGCCTGGATTCCCAGGAAGATGCACACAGCAACAGAGAGGAACTGAGGTACCTAGGAAGAAAAACAACCAGACAATCTTTTGGATAACAAGCGACCAGAGCAGGTGTCAGAGGGAAAGACTGAGTCTGACTGACATCCCGGGAATGAAATTTGTTTTCCACTTCTGGCCACACGTTCCCGTCACTCCTGCTGGCTTGTCCAAAGCACAACAGGTCAATTTAGCTCAGACAAATAGGAGAACAATAGCCCAGGGAAGAAAAGCAATTTGTTCTGCTCTTCTCCTGAGTGAAATCAGCGTGGTGACAGCCAGTGTGAGGGGAGGACAGCACAGGGAGATGGGAGGAGGGTATCAAGACCCCTTCTTTCAAACTTAACTGAATGTGAAACAAAACCTAAGGAAAACTTAGCGTATGATTAAGCTCTCCAGGGGAGGCTCCCAAGTAAACTCTTTTGTGCACATTACATCTCAGTTCAATGAGTCTGAGGTCCTCAGTGCAACTTTCTGAAAGGATGGCACTGAGTTTTGGTAAGTGAAAAACCAATTCTCTGATACAACCCCAGCACAACAAATAGTTGGAACATAACTTTTTTCTACTTATTTGTCAGTGTTTTATGCATCAAATGTAACCATGGTGTATTTTGCAGGTGCTCAGTGGTTAGGCGGGGGGGAATATTCTTCAGAGTGGTTCACACTTGCAATTCATTACTTCTGAAAAACTTTACATGTACCTGAGGTGACAGCACATACAAGCTGCTGTGTAAAAAAAAAAAAATTAAAAAGCATCTTGTTTTCTCATTTTCTAGGAGGTGAAAAATGGAGAGCAAAAAACACCACACAGGAAAAAATCAAGATGTCTTCTCTTAATGGCAGCTGTGGTGCCTGCACAGGGAAACTGCTGAATAGAAAATAAGTTTTTATCTTGGCTAAAGACTATTTGGTTCAGGTGATCAACTCAAGCTAGTACATATCTGAGCCAAGACAGAATTTCTTGCTTGTGAAAACAAACCAACCAGAAATGTCTAGTCCATTGGGAATGTATTCCAAGTTTAGCAAAGGGCTCAGGGAACATGTGCAAAGAGGTTTTGCGCTTTCTGAGAAAGGACTCAGGGAACTTAAAACAGTGCTAACTGAGAGCTGGACATGGTGAAAATCAGAAATTCAGCTCCAGCCTGGGCTAATTCTGATGCTCTGACAGCACCCACCATGCTGAATCAGATGGGAAAAGAAACAAAAAGACTAGAAGGGGAGAGCAGGAACTACATAAAAGGTGGTTGGTACTGCTCTAAGACTCACAGTACAAAAAAGCTGAAAAATGCCCTAAGGGTGGAAGTAGCAACAACAGGAGCAGCCAAGAAAGCTATTAAAGCAGTGCTTGGAGATGAAATTGATAAAACCAAAAATGAGCACACAGCCATTCAGAGGATGGAGCAGTACAGCAACTCCTGGATCAAAGCCTTGATCCAGATAGTATCAAGTGCAGCAGAAAACCAGTATATGCAACAATCCCATTTAGGGGCTGAGCTAATGAAGTTTCTTAAGGTAATAGCCTGTTAATACAATTCAAACAGCAAAACTCAAACTGTATATTCCACTAAAATAAACATTTTAGATAGGAAAGTGACTTAAAAAAAAAAAAGAAGATTACACACCAAAAAAATTAACCCATTTTTCCTCTAGTTTTTTGGTCTTGGATTTGTTCACTAACAGCATAGCTAAAGGCTGGGCTCCAGATGATTACCTAGAAACCAAGTGATACATGTTGAAAAGCAACAGTTCATTTTCTCTATGTAAAGGCTTTTTGCCATTCAAATTTTGTCAGGTTTTCCAGTGACTTAAAGCAAAAACTTACAGCTGAAATTTCCCCATCTTTCAGACCTATCGCAACTATCGTGAAAAATAAGCTAAAATATGGGTAAATTCAAATAGAAACAAAAAAACAAAATTCACCATGAGGGTGGTCAAAGAGAGGGTATACAACCACCACCTTTGGAGACATTTAAAATGTGAGTGGATAAGCAGCCTGACCTAGGATAACCTAGTATTGAGCAGCCTGTCCTAGGATTGGCCTTATTGGAAGCAGGGAATTGGACTCAATGACCCCCTTCCAACTTTAACCATTCTGCAAATTATTTTTATTTTCACTCTTTCCTTTCTTTAAAACTTACTGGTCAGGCTGGACTAAGAGAAGTCCTTAATCTTTAGCTTAGAGGAGAGGGGTGAGTATCAGATATTGGCAGCCTCAGGCACTGCTGTAACATTCCTGCTCATGGAAGCTGCTCCACACAAAGAAATATTCAAACCCAACAGAATGGAGAGTGAAACAGTGTTTAGGGTAAAGGTGGCTGCAAGATTAAAATAAGCAGGACTGACTGCAGTGTCTGAAATGCAAGTGAAGGTGTTAAATTTCTCCCTTCCCTTCTGCTCAAGTCCTATTTTAAATGTTTCTTTAAACAGGTTGGCGGGGTCCTGGCACTGGCAACCCTCAGCAACCACAAAACTTGCTGACCTTCTTTCTGCCCCAGGCCCACCACACAGAGCTGGAGGTGGAATTTTGTACATTCTTCCCATTTCTGTGGCATTTCCTTCTGCTGCTGCATGAACTGCATTTGTCTATGACTTAACAATCACCATTAAAGAGAGAGAACCGTAAAAAATAACAGAAGAAATCAAAGACGTCCTCTCATTCTCCTGAATTTAAACCCTATGGTGTGCAGATAGGGTTTCTCCAGAACACTCAGGAAAGGTATATTTTGGTTCCATAACTGGGTATAGTTTTTCAGAAAATATATTTCATGGAGAAAGATCTCCCATGTTTCCAAATTAAAAGCATCCAAACCCAGTAATACAACAAACACTGGCTGTATGTTTGAGCAGACTAAGTAACAACTAAAAGAAATTGCTTCCCCTGAATGCTGATTAATCTGATGAAGAAAAATGAGATTTTAGATATAGCAGGCCTCATTTTCACCCATGTAATGCATTGTTATATTGTATAAAACGGTTTGGGTTGGTGACATTAAAGAGCCTCTAGTCCAATCCCCTGCCATAGGGAGGGACACCTTCCACTAGACCAGGTTGCTCCAAGCCCCACTTAACCTGGCCTTGAACACTTCCAGGGAGAGGGCTGGACCTCTGGACCTTTGCTGGACCTGCCTCTGACCCCAACATAGCAAATTATGGTCCAAAGCTGAAAATCTCTACTTGTTTTCAGATCTGGGAATGAATACTATCTCTTTATAACATAAAAAAATACGTGGGATAATGGGGGAACTGTTTCTTACCAACTGCAGTAAGAACTGAATTTCAGCAAAAGCAGAAATTAGTTGAATTTTAATTTCAATAATTTTTACATCTAACACACTATAGGTATAATTTCCTAATAAGAGAAGAAAAAAGGAAACAATACAGTGACATTTGGCCTCCACACATTGTTTCTATTAGAGGTGAAATCTAGGAAATAAAGGTAATGTAAAAGAACACAAGAATCAATTGCAATGCTTTAAACCATAAACATTTTTGTTTTCAAGTCTGCCTTGTTGCTATAGTTTTCCAGATCACCCATTTATACTTTCAGACCCATGTTACCCATACTGTTGGTCATCTTAGAGCCTGGTAAATTGCAGAACTTTGTGGAACAGCCTAAACCAGTGAAAAAATGGATCAGACAATGCAGCGAGGCTCCTTTTTGGTAACTAAACACCAGCTGCAGAGGGCAGGGAATGGTAGGAAGGCTTCCTTCCTCCCTCCAACACTGCCCAGTTTGGAATGCTCTCTGGATCCTGAGGCAAGGCAGGTGATCACACTAAATGTGTGTGTTTTAGAGGTGGAGGGCAGGGAAAGGCCCTGCTAACACTGGAGTAAGAGTGTGAGCTGCTTCAAGACTTTTCAGCTCACACACAGAGCCATTAAACAAGATGAAAACTTCCCAAAAAATTTTTTTCAACATTTTTTAGGATTTGAAGATAAAGGAGCAGCAGTGCTTTCTGATTCCACTGCATAGAATCATAGAATGGTTTTGGTTGGAAGAGACCTTAAAGATCACCTCATTTCAACCCCCAGGGATTGGACAGGGACACCTTCCTGTAGCCCAGGTTGCCCAGAGCCCCGTCCAGCCTGGCCTGGAAAACTTCCAGGGATGAGGCAGCCACAGCTGCTCTGGACAACCTGTGCCAGGGCCTCACCACCCTCACAGGGAACAATTTCTTCCTGATATCCAACCTAAACCTGTTCTCTGTCAGTGTGAAGCCATTTCCCCTCATCCTGTCCCTGCAATTCCTGCTGAAAGAAGCCAGCAGCCATCTCTCCAAGGATGCTGCTGGCCAGAGAGGGGGGCAGACAGAGAGGGTAAAGAAAACCACAGACCTACCCAGTGTAGGGGCACTGGGGTGGGAAGAGTGCCTTGAAGCAGAACTGCTCACCGAACAGCTGACTGCCTGGCAGGGAGGGAGGCTGGGAGACCAAGGAGATTTACATTCCTGAAGCTGAGGCAAGCAAACAAAGCACACTATTAAAAAGCCCTACATTCTTCAGCAGGCACTTGTTTGACCAGACTATATTAATAGTGCTATGTTTATTCTTGCATAGTGAATAAATTAAGGCAATGTTAAATGCTGTGAGCTTATGAACTCACATGAGAGAGAATATAATTTCATTCAGTGTGTGGGAAAGAAAACTTTATCCACAAAGCATCAATATTTAACAGCATCTGTATAAAACTCAAATCAGTCGTACTCAACCCACCAAACTGGTTTTCACCCTACCACTCCCCAACCTCAGCTGTAATGTTGACACTTTCCAAACATTAGATTCATCTGAACAGATAAAATTCCAGGGACCACAACCAGTCACAACAACTGTAACCAGATTTAAAGAATCATAAGATGATTTGGGTTGGGAGGGACTTTAAAGATCACATAGCTCCACCCCCTGCCATGGGCAGGGACACCTTCCACTATCCCAGGTTGCTCAGAGCCCCATCCAACCTGATCTTGGACACTTCCAAGGATGGGGCAGCCACAGCTTCTCTGGGCACCCTGTGCCAGGGCCTCAGCACCCTCACAGGGAACAATTCCTTCCCAATATCCCATCCATCTCTGCCATCTGTCAGTTTGATCATGCCTACTCTGAGCCTGCTGTGCCCACCTCCTCCTTCTTACAGTCATGGAATCATTAAGGTTAGAAATGCCCTCTCAGATCAAAAAGTCCAACCATTAACACAGCAACACCCCCATGCTCACCACTAACGCATGTGGTGCCACATCTCCACGTTTTTTTAACATTTCCAAGGATGGTGATTCCAACACTGCCCTGGGCAGCTGTGCCAGGGCTTTACAAGCCTTTCCATGTAAAACATTTTCCTAATATCTAATCTAAGTCTTCTGTGGCACAACTGATGGAGGTCCAGAGAGTTGGAAACTTGAACTGGGGTAACTGGGAGAAAGAAAGGACTGGATCAACAGGTGCCTGGATAAGTGGGACTGGATGTCCTTCGTAAAGGGCAGGCATCAGGCTCCACAAATCTCTTCAGGAATCTTTGAAGGCATCACAAGGGCGTGCAGACAAGGTAAATCCAATGGACAAAAATCCACTTAGATTTCTGGGAGGCTTTTGATCACTTTCCTCAGCAGAGCAGCTTAAGGATACTAAGCCCCTGTGGGCTAAGAGGAAAGGTCATCCCATGGATAAGTGCTTGAAAGGCAGGAAGAGCCCCTTGCCAAGGGAGGGAGGGAGGCCAGCAGTGGTGCCCTGCAGGGATCTGTGTGCCTGCAGCTTATTCTGGTTCCCTGTGCTCATTAAAGTTCAGGCAAGATGGAATGGAAAGGTAGATGATGCTAAGAAGGGGTGGTCAGGAAGGGAAGCACCTCTGGGATGGAGTGACCAGGAATAAACTGCAGAATCCAGTGCAGAGAAAGACAGGGATGCACGTGGGGACAGGCACTTGTCACTTCACATGCAAATGATGAGTTCTGAGCTGGGCTCTCACTCCCCAGGGACATCCTAAATTATTCTATGGAAATGGCACGGCACAGCTCTGCAGCTCTCCAAAAGCAAGAGGATTAGTGGGAAAGGATCAGGGAATAGAACAGAAACTACAGCCAGGGCTCTGTGACTCCCAGCTCTGTGCAGATCCACTCACCCACCTCAAAAAGGACTTTCAGGAAATGGGAAAGGCACGGGGAGGAGCAGCAAGCAGCAGCAACATGGGGAGAACTTGAATGTGAGGGATCACAGACTGGTTTGGGTTGGAAGGGACCTTAAATCTCATCCAGTTCTACCCCTCTTGTAGGCAGGGATGCCTTCCACTAGATCAGGTTGCTCCAAGCTCTCTCCAACAAGATTTAGGGGCTTAACAACAGGAGTGGCAGAGGGAATATTCAGATGAAGATGATACTTCATAATTAAACACGTAATTGCACATTGCTCCTTGCAGGGTCCCTCAGACTGGGTGTCCAGGTTGACAGGCCTCCCATGGGATGTGCTCTAGCCATTCTTCTGCAAATGGAGGGGAAAATGAGATGTTTATTCACCTTGGGAGGTTTCTGTTTCCTACTGTGGAGTCTGATTGTTAACAGAGAAATTGCACACCACACTTTGTGCTCTCATTGCGTTTTCGTTTTTTTTTTTAATCTTTGCATTTATGGCCCTTTAAAAGCTTAAAAAAACAGGTTCCCCTCTCCATGAGGCTTCTGCTTTTCTTAAGGGAGATTAGACAAGGTGCAAAGGCATCAGACTTTTCTGCAGAGAAGACAACAGCGAAGTGTCAAGCAGGGAAAGAAGGAAAACCCCTCTTGGGAGCACTTGTCACTTCTCTCTGTTATTTCAGGTGTCTGGGGCTCCTGCCACGGTGTTTCAGAGTGGTCTGTTGTGTTTATTTGATGTTCTACACCAGGGGGAAGGGTCAGCTGAGGAGGTGACCACTGGTTGGCCATGATCCCAGAGGGATGATCCCACTTGCTGCTGGGTGAGGCCCATTCCCAGCCCAGAAGAGAGTTCTCAGGGGTGCATGTAGCCCAAAATAAAGCCAGCAGAGGCCAGCAGCCAGCTCAGTGCTCGAGCCTGCAGCTGGAGTGCTGCAGGGATGATTCTCCAGCTTCTCCAGGTTTTCATTAGGAGTCTTTCAGCTCTAATGCCCGGGAGCCACTGCTGAGCACTGCCACTCTCTTATGTTACACGCTGTAGGAGAGTGAAAGCAAATAAGTCTAAAAGTGTGGAATAAGTCATCCTAATGTCAGGGATATGAGGTGTAAGTGCCCTGCTGATGGCAGAGATGTGATTAGCCCCGGGTCAGGAAGGTGTAGGATCACACAGCCAGCACTGCTGTGTGCTTAATGCTGGCAAGGTGCTTCAGCACTGCATCATTTATCCCTGTTCCAACCTCTGCAGCTGCCTGCAAGTGCTGCTGCCTCATCCTGGGCAGCCCTGAGGGCTGGCTGGGACACTGGGAATCTGTGCTTCCCACTGCAGGACCCTGCTGGGGAAATTTGTTATCTTACCCTGCTCTTTCTCTTTTAAGGAGAAAAAAAAAAAATAAAATAAAAAGAGCCACAGCAACAA
>JAOTQP010000870.1:62053206-62068731 GCA_026413545.1 Cichladusa arquata | reverse complement strand
TCACTCCAGGCCCTTGTCAAGAGTCTCTCTCCATCTTTCCTGTGGCTCCCTGCAGGCACTGGAAGGCCACAGTGAGGCCATCCCAAAGCTTCTCTTCTCCAGATGAACAACCCCAATTCCCTCAGCCTTTCCTCCCAGCAGAGCTGCTCCATCCCTCTGATCCCTTGGTGTCCCTGCTCTGGCCTGGCTCCAGCAGCTCCCTGTCCTGTTGAGCAGCCCTGTCCCTAAAAAAGCCTCAGCCAGTTGGACCTCCTCACGCTTTAGTGGTTAGCATCACACCTTCACTCAAGTCAGGTGCTCAGTCTGCCCCAGCCATGACAGAAACACCCCACACACACCACCTCTGCCCAAGCAAGAAACATCACCCAGAGATTTCCAGCCTGAAATCACTGCTATAATTCCTCAGCCAGTTTGGCAGATACTGAGGCTGAAGTGCTGAGGGGCACGAGCATCCTTCACTGAATTTCACAACACATCTGAAGCATCCCCATCCAAAAGCTGAATGGAAGTATAAAGAGTCAGAACTTTGCAACTTGTCCAACTCTTAGTTAGCCTTATCCAGTTAGCTAGGAAGCCAGCACTCAGGGCAGCTGGAGAGCAGATATATTCCAGGAAGTGCTACTACTCTTGAGAAATTATTTGGGTCTAATTTAGCAAATATAGGACTTTAATAGTGAGAAACTAACAACTACATTTTGGCCTCAGTTACTCTGGTATAAATCTGAACCTGGCACCCAGGAAATCATTCTGATTTACAACAGAGTACATGGAATCAGCTGTAACCCCTCAAGGGATGAAGGTTCAATTTACCATGACAGTCATAACCTGTTAACACCACATGATACAGTAAATTCAAAGCTACTTTCTTCTCTGAGCTGGTGACCACCTGCATGCATCCACACCCTGTCTAAGGGAAACAAGAAACTTGTTTGTACTTAGAAAAGACAAGATGAAAAAGGTTGATGCAGCAAAGGAGGCCACAGAGCTGGCCAAGGCAAACAGTTCTGTGTTTCTTCAATAAATCAGCACTATGATCTGTACATGTAGCTGAAGGAACTTCCTCCTGGGAAGGGAAATAGCCTGGTGACACAGAGCTTTTGGAACACTGATAGAAAACATCTCCTCTGTCAAAAACAGCCTGGATGGAGCATCTCCCTCCTCTGCTGACTCAAGTACATAAACTCAACAAATTCACAAATATCATTTGAGGAGGCAGTGCCCAGAGAGGCTTCAGAACAGCTACTTCCCTGCTGGCACAATCAGAAAGGGAATTAACTACCTCATTCTACAGGTATCACTGAAACACACCTTTCCCAAGTAACATCATCATTTCTTTGGCAGTAAGTCACATTTCAGCCTCAAACAAGCTGTTGTTTTCTTTGTTTATCTGTTTAATGGCTGGGGTGGGGGGGGAAGGTGGTGATAGATAGATAGATTAGATAGATAGATTGGATAGCAGATTTAGGCTGTATATCAGGGAAAGGTTCTTCCCCCAGAGTGTGCTGGGCACTGAACAGGCTCCCCAGGGAATGGTCACAGCCTCAAGGCTGCCAGAGCTCCAGGAGTGTTTGGACAACACTCTCAGGGATGCACAGGGTGGGATTGTTGGGGTATCTGTGCAGGGCCAGGAGTTGGACTCAGTGATCTTTGTGGGTCCCTTCCAAATCAGAATATTGTGTGATTTCTGTTCTTCTGCCAAAGGGCAGGCAAGTTGCCTTTCAGGTAGGGGAGGACTGAAACCAGAATGGCATCTTGCAGCACCAACCTTCTCTGCCATATCAGATGAAATGTTGCAGGTGTTGCTCGGAGTCTGCACTCTCTTGCAGCGCTTGTTTTCACTGTGCAAAGCCCAGGAGTTGGCAAAATCGTAACTGTTCCCCACCAGGGTCCCTAGGAATAAAGAAGAGGAGAAGCAACATGGCTATTTAAGGGGGTTTAGCAACAAGTGGGCATTATTGGCTGCTATTAAGGTGATAGTCTCCAGAAAGCTCTCTTTAAAAATACAATTTTTTGTATCAAATGGGTTTTTATTCCAAACTGATTGACTGCAGGAAAGCCACTATCAGTGACATGGATTTACTTCTGCTAAGGATGCCTCTAAGCTCAAGGACAGACTAAAGCCTGCAGAAGGCAGCTCCCACCTCCCTCAGACCTGCATGAACATGGTAGGAGTTGTTGCTGGTCAGCTACAATCTGCAGAAACCAAAGCATGCCTGCACAGCTTCCTATCACTTAAAAGTTGTCAATAAAACACAAAACATATTAGAGAGGCAAACAAACCCAGAGCTTTCCATAATGAAAAAAAACATTAGCACTCTTGATCCCAGCTAGCCTTGATTTTTCTCCTGTCCAAAACTAAATATTGTGTGCAAAGAACTTTAATATGCACCATCATGGTTTGGGCCCACCCTCTTCCTGGGTAAGGTGTCCTGAAACACACTCCTCTGTCCCAGGACAGGCAGCTCCTGACCCAGGCTTAGCAAGATTTGTATCCATTCTGCACAAAAGCAAAGCTGAATGACTTTGTATGGCTGTGACTTCCTGGGAGATGAAAACCACCTCTCTGCTGCTCTTGCTCCATCCTTCTCAGCAGGGGGATCCTCCCAGAGAGGGAATGTTTCCTCCACCCTCTTTTGCCACCCATGGCCTTGCTGGTTCCAGGACTATCTCTGCTTCCTATTGTGGATACCTGCTACTAAACAATTTTGTGACCCTCAGTTGCTTTTTAAAACTCCATTGTGGTGCCTGTGAGAATACCAATTGCCAGTGTTAATGCATTCCCAAGACCTTATGCAGAGGATATATTGAAATACAAGCCTGGCTGTATCTGAAAAGCAAAAGAAACTCTTCCCAAATGTATATATAGAATATATAATAATATATACGTGTATAGATAATAAAGATTCCATTGACCTCCCTGTTTAATACAAACACAAGGAATATACAGAGCACTAAAACTCTTCTTAAATGATGGGGTAGTTATGAAAACCACACTGAGAATGCTAAGGCAGATCTGCAGACTTTTTTGTAAACTAGAAATTTGAGGCTTTTAAAGGTAGCATGTATTAGGCACACAGCAGATATCAAAGGAAGAAGACTCCCACGGAAAGGGGATAAAAGACACAAAATTTTCATCTATGCACCAGGATTTGGCACAAGAAAAGAAATGCAGCAACAACAAGAACACAACCCTTTATCTTACCATGTATTATAAACATTAGAGCAGCAGTGCAAGCCAGCCTGAGGAGGAGCAAGGTGCCAGACTGCCTTTTGTTTGCAGTAAGGTGGCCTTGCCCTAGCAGGTGTGAAACAGGAGCTGGACTCTGCTCTGCAGAAGTTCCTCCAGTCCTGGCTGCACATCCACACCAGGATTCCTGCTGGAATCCAGCTACCCCTGGGGGCTCTTTCACCCACAGGCTAAGATTTGAAGGTCAGGACAACTGTTGGCCCTAAAATACTGGTCACTTGTTTTTTCATTCCTCTCGTTCCATTATTTTTTTTTCTTCTGTGGTGCTTGTAAATTTACACCTCTTATGCAGTTATTTTACGCAACACTTACGTTATGTGATTTTAATTTTTTGTTTGCTGTATTCTATGACTCACACTTCAACTAAGTGAAGGGTCTGGAGAGTCAGTCATGTGAGAAGCAGCTGAGGGAGCTGGGAAAGGGGCTCAGCCTGGAGAAAAGGAGGCTCAGGGGGAACCATCTGGCTCTGCACAACTCCCTGACAGGAGGGGACAGCTGGGGGGGTCAGGCTCTGCTCCCAGGGAACAGGGACAGGACAGGAGGAAATAGCCTCAGGCTGTGCCAGGAGAGGTTCAGGTTGGACACCAGGAAGAATTTCTTCATGGAGAGGATTGTCAAGCATTGGAACAGGCTGCTGAGCAGGGTGGTGGAGTCACCACCCCGATAAGTGCTCAAGGAACGACTGAACATGGCACTCAGTGCTCTGGCTTAGTTGACAAGATCACTCAAAGGTTGGGCTTGATGATCTAGGATGTCTTTTCCAGCCTAAATACTTCACTCATTTGATGAGGCTTCAGGAAGAAGCCTAAGACTTGCCTAAGACTTGGAGGAAAAGTGTTGAAAATAGAAATTGTCACAAAACATAATGAAAACAAAGGATTTGGAGACAAGTGCTTGAAGAAGGAGTGTTTGATGTGGACCATAGCAGAGATCCCAGCAGGCAAACTGGCTGCTCAAAAGCCAAGATCCCCAGACAGCCAGCTAGGGTAGAATCTCCTTTTACCATGCAAGATGGATTCAGGAGGCAGATATTAAAGGACAACACAAATCCCACCTGCTCCTAACATCCCAGAAACATCACAACACCTGTGATCTTGCAGAGACCTTTGAGAAGAGGGCCACTTCCCCCCCACCTGAGCAGCAGGCAGGGTCCTGCTGGACTATGCCTTTAGTGCTCCAATTGCTGACTTACATCTGTCTCCTTTCAGAAAGACTTTCAGATCGTGGATGGCCACTCTTCACAGCAAAATCCTTGTTCACTGTGATTATCTGAGGTTCCAACCACCACTTCCTTCTGAAATCTGAAACTGGCACCAGCTTGTTTACTTAGACACTGATGGTCAGGCAAGCAAAGCATCAGGAATAATCCCCTCATGCTCCAGGGGAGTGGGAAGCAGGAACCCTGACCTCCCTCCCTGGACCTCCTGCAGATTTTCCATATGGCCACAGGCCCATCAGATAACTCTCCCAGGCTCTGTTAACTCATCTATAAAATAAATGCAAGAATTTGGTCAAGACACTATGAGTCTTAACTGGTAAATAGAAGCTCAGCAAATAACCAACTTTCACATGTGGGTTATTTATAAAGCAGTGAGAGAGAGGGGTTTTTTTGTGAGGGTGTTTTTTTGCTTGTTGTTTTGGGAGCCTTTTTTTACATAGTTTTACATTATTCCAGACAAGCAAAACTATTGGTAAGGCTGCCCAAAAATTGACCCATAGTTTGGATCAAATTAATGATACAAAATAAAGTCATGGGCTTTATAATTTTTCCTGCCTTCTCCAGCTCAATGAATATAAAATCAATAATATTGAACAGGAGAAGGAAAGAGCCATCTCCAAAACTCTACAGCCTAGTGATGCAGCCACACTCCTCACAACAGAAGTGTCTAATTTAAATGCCAGACCCTGAATAAAGCACAGAGGTAAGGAATGCAGATTTCTGGCATCTCAGATGAATGCCCTAAAACAAAGACAGCCTCAACACAAGTCATTGTCACCTGTACCACTTGTAATTCCCTTAGGAATCTATTCCCTTTACTTCAAATTAAAAATGCAAGAAAATGGGATTACTGACTCAGCCTAAACACAAGCATTCAACTTGCCTAATATCAAATTACTGATATCCTTTAAAATGCCAAGAAATTTGTATTTCAGAAAGACCTAAACTTGTGTTTACTTTCTTAGGCAAACAAATAAAATATTTATTAACTGCACTACTATCACTGTGAGTTTGGAATGTGTTTTAAAAGCTTCTGGTGCCAGGTACCACATGCTGAGAAGTCACATATTCAGTCATACATCTACACTACTTCTGAAATTAAATCACCACCTGAAATATCAGGTTGTTCCCTGAAGATACTGCCTGCTTCTATGTGTTTACCTTTACTGACTCTCCTGTGAATATATATTCATCATATAGTCTGTATTTCAGGGGCTTCAGGCTGGAGGATGTTGCTTGCAGCTGGAGCAGACTTTATCCACAGCTCTCCACGGGTATTGTTTTATCATAAACATCTTTGTAATTTGGATACCAAATTCCCAGAAACCTGCTTCCTGCCAGTGCCAAAAAAAAAAAAAACATAATGGGATGCTGGATTAATTTAGGCTGGGATTTAATTCTTTCCTTCCACTGTACTAAGTGTGTGTGGCATGCACAAATAACAAAATGATGGAGTGGCATCCCTGTGTTGGATTTGAATGATCTGTTTTGCACAAAAAGACTTCAAGGATGAGCCAGACATCCAAGCACCCATCACAGCAATACCAGCAATGGTTGGATGTGGCACTCAGTGCCCTGGTTTAGTTGACAAGGTGGTGTTTGGCCAAAGGTTGGACTTTGTCTTGGAGGTTTTTTCCAGCCTCAGTGATCCTGTGCTAAGAGTATGAGGCACAGACTGAGGCTGCATGTACATTGATAAGCTCTGGCAGCTTTGTGCTGCAGCCTCACTCACTGGGGAGGAATTCCCTCACCATTTCTGCAGGGAAAGAACACTCCCTGAGACCACTCACATGCTGCAGGGCTAAGGGAATTCACCAGCTTGCTCCTGTGTGCACATCCTGAGGAGCTTCCAAGATCAAATTGCCTGTGCTGTGTCAGCTTTCCCCTGTCATGCTATGTAAGTCATCTCCTCTGGCCTGTGTTCTCAATCCTCAGTGGTAAAATGCTTGTGACAATGGTCAGAATGGTCACAGCTGTGGGCTGAAGGTGGCCAAATAGGTATCTGAGCATCTAGAAAGAACCCAGCTTCATGTTTCTGATACAAGCAAAGTCTGGCAACCAGCTAGAAGTGCATGCTGAGGTCAGAAAGAGCCTGTTCAACTGGCAAGTCTCAGAAGCCTTCACAGAATGGCCATGAAGGACCAGACCTTATCTGGCAAGAAAAAGCAGAGGGGAAATGCTTCATTAGGGTCTAGAAGAAAAACAAACAGACAAAAGACTAAACAAAAACCCTAGAAAGCTTCCGAGACATTTCTTTTGACATTTTAGTTAAGCTTGAAGTGTGAGAACAAACTCTCAAGGTTTGGCTTGGTTTTGCTTCCATATCCAATAATAAAATCAATGTTGTTTGTCAGTCTGGACAGGACATGAGCACTTTTCCACAGGATGAGCTATTGTAGGAACCATGTCAATGGCAGTGACTCAGCACCCCAGCCTGTCTGAAGGACAGTGTGTCTGCAGCTTTGGGAAAAGGTTCTTACCCCAGAGGGTGGTAGGGCACTGAACAGGCTCCCCAGGGAAATCATCACAGCCCCAAAGATGCCAGAGCTCAAGGAGCATTTGGACAACATGGAAGTGTTGGGGTGTCCTGTGCTGATCCTTGTGGGTCCCCCTTTCAACTCAGGATATTCTGTGAACCCCAAAACCTACTGGAGAGCCTTTTTTGGGGAGTTCAAGAACTAACACCCATGGCCTTCAAGGCTCAGTCTCATCAGTGTTAATTTACCAGGGTATCAATTTTATTTTCATCCTTCAGAGCTCCAGGACCTCAACAGCTGAGCATTCAAAGTGTACACAGAAACAATGTCTGCTATTCTCTCATCAGATTCTCATCAGTTCTCCATTTCCACACTAAAAACACAGTGAGGAGTCATAAGAGCATCATGACAACAGCATGTTTGAATAGATTATAGAAAATAGATTATAGAACAGGAGTATAAATATATCAAGAGAAAAGAAAAGCAATTACAGTGCTCATTATGTTTTAAACACCTTTCTGTTCAAACCTCCTTTATTTACTCACTGTAAGTGGTAATATCCACTCACAGAGCAGGTGCTTTCCCTCTTCTTTCACTACCACCCTAAAAACAATCCAGATATAATCAATAAAGTTCTATATCATACTCTACTTCCTTAAGGGAAAAAATCAGACTGACTGTGTTATTAAAACCCAAGAATTTCTTTCCCTAAAATACAGAAAAATAATATTTTCATTTGTTTCCACTGCATGTTATTCTGAAGCTCAAAGATCTTAACACATCTCTTATCAATACAAATCCATCCCAGAAATCTGATTTACTAGAACTGAGGCCCCAGTCTGACAAATTCCAGTTTTTAACAAGAAGCAATGGACACACCAACAGGACAGTTCAGTCTGCTGACAACCTTAAGGTAACCCTTCACTGCCCTCTGATCACTAAGTCCTTACACCAAGCTCACATCCTGGGACTGGCTGACCTTCAGGAGATCTAATCAGCCTGAAAGAAGAACAACTAAAAACTTTACTGAAAATAAAAGGGTAAAATGCTTCACAGGCTTCCAAAAGGCTGCCAACTTTTTCTTTTTAAAGAATATTACCTCTCCCAGCTGTTTGTGTTGCCCCCCACCAGGAGGCTAGATTCAACAGTATATTAAAAAACAAACAAGAAAGTGATCTGAATTACTCCATAACTGATTTACTTGGAGCAAGTTAAGAAATGCTCCAGTGAACCAGCAGAGCTGCCAAGGAGACAAACAGTGCGTGGGTGTAGTGACGTCCCTCACTGATACAACAAATTCAAGCATAATTCAGTCTAATTCCTTCTAAATTAGTTTAAATGAAAGGTCTTTTGTATCACTGGGAAAACTGGCAGAATTGCTGACATACAGTTCTATTCTTCAGGCTAAAATCACAGATCTGTGTATCCACACAGGTGAATAAACATGAGGAAATCCGTGACTTCTGTAAGAGACGCAGAGAACACATTTTCTCTGTCACACCTCTATTATTTTTCAGCTCCTCCAAGCAGAGACCATGTCATGGACTTCATTACATTCCAAAAATCTGTGTCTGTGAATGGACTGCTTTTTTTAAGGGGGAAGATACAGCTTCCAGCATGTAAAACAAATGCAGCATGAAACACATTTAAACATGAGCAGCAGAGAGGCCTTTTCTACATTTGACCAATCCAAGGCATTACAGTCTCCTTTTTTGCTCCTGCTTTTTCTAAGAGCCCTACTACTATTTACTTTCTCAAGAAAAAGCCATAAACTTCCTATCTCATCTCATTCAGACATCAAGGGATCCAAGCCCTAGCAAGCAGTTCTGTGACCAGCGTTTGTTTCTTATTGTTTACATTGCTGAAGGACAGATTAATCATTTTAACATACCATGAGATCTTTTTTTTTTTCCTGCACACTGAAGCTATGCTTATGTATCCTTGGAGCACTGCCAGGCTCCTTTCCAAGCTGCTTTGCCTCCCTTTCTATCTTCTGAATCATTTATTTTTCATGCACACTTCATATTATCAATCTAATACATTAATGTATTACCTAACTTCAAACCTCTTCAGGTAAGTGCTCAGAATTAAAAGACACTCTGAAATACCACAAATCAAGACCAATCCTTCAAAGTCTCATTCAGGCTCTTCAGAAACTCTTTACACAAAGGTGTACTGAGTAGCAAAAGCAGTCTTGCCTCTTGTTCTCAGGAGGAATTGATGTGATATAAGGTGCACCCCCAATCCCACAGCCCTTACAGTCAGGGAAACGTCATTAAAAAGTAACCCCTTTATGGAACAGCATCCCACACCAAACCTGCAAGCAGCAGGAATTTAATCTTCTGCTCTTGCAACAGTATCTATTCTTACTACCTGTTGGGTAATTCATGAAAATTTAGGAGTTGAATCAATGGTTATTTGACACAGCTTTTCTGCTGGGTCTTCTTCCAGCCAGTCTCCCCACTGTAGCTTTATCTTTGCATTTGAAATTTTCCAGGTTTCTAAACATGCTACATTCAGATGCCTGGGCTTTCCTTGTGAATGAGATGTGACAGCCATTTCCTTTCAGGAGAAAGGAAGATGAAAGGACTTACTCAGACAGCTTTTCAGCACACCAAGCTGAGGTACCTGACAGGTTCTGTAGAAACATTTTGCTGGATCAGCAACATCTTTGTTGAATCACCCAGCAGGAAAAGTGTGCAGAGCATCCATTAAAATGCAATCAGTTAGTGGTAACCTTACCTTCCCGAGTTCTGAAGTCATCCTCAAGGAATTTATTAAAATTGCCACACAGCCCACAGGTCTTATTATAGTGCTTTTCTTGAAGGAGTATCTGAATGTTTCCACCAGCATCAATCTTCACCACAAAGCCATGCTCATCACTGGATGTTTTATAATAACCTGCCTCCTTCTCTATAAATATACCATTGGAGGCAAAAGGTATGGAAACCCTGAGGAGAAAAAAAACAGGAAATTCTCAGCATGTGACACACAAAACTCATCAGGTTGTTTTCTGCTAGAATAATAGTTTCTACAGGTACCTTTTGTCTTCCTGCATTACAACTCCATCTAAAGAGAGGCGAAGACTGAAATATTCTCCGAGATACACAGAGAAACCAACTTTGTTCCCATCCTGGTAATCACCTGAGGAGATGAGACACAACCAAATACTCTTAGTTCTTGGACTCAGGAGGATAATTTGCAGTCAGTAAAAAACTTATTTTAAACTATGACCACCGTAGAAGAGTTATTAGTGAATATAAAAACATCTACCATAGCAGTTGGTATGAAAGTCACAGTTTTAGTACATATATCATCACTTCTATGCCCAAGAATAACTCTGCAGAGGCCTATGCTAATTCCAAGACCTTCTGTCCTAGAAGATGGGATTTTTTTTCTTACTGCTGTGGTTTAGAATATAGACAAAATTAGTTCTAAAGGGTTGTATAGATCTTATTCCTGGACTCAGTTTTAACTCAGCCACATCTCACTGAAAAATTCAAAATTAGTAAAGGACTTCTTTTTAGTAGGAGTAGTAAGAAAATCCCTGTTTCTCAGCAGCTTATTTCAGTGTGAGCCACGTTACCAAGGGATAACAGAAGCCTCAGAAGTAATCTTACTTTCCAAAACAAGCCCCAAGAAATCCAATGCAACCCAGAAACAAAAACAAAAATTAAAAAAAAAAAAAAAAACACACCAAAAAACAAACAAACAAACAAACAAACAACCAAACAAAAAAACCCAAACCCAACCAAGACCCTTTTTATGCAGTGGTCCATCCTATCTGACAAAGGGGAACTCTGTCTTTTTTTTTCCAGTGATGACACCCAGCTCAGACTCACCTAGGAGTGTGAAGGAGTGCTTGTGACAGTCCCCAGCAAGGAGGTAGCTGCAGTCCCCAGCAAAATCATACAAGGAACCATCAAATGTTTTGATGTGATCATTCCCAAAAAGGCTGCAACGGGCAACTGATGACTCCTGAAGTGAAGCATCTGATAACCCTGGGTATCAAAACACAGCATTAACTTCCAATTTAAAGCAATCATTTTGCAGTTCAGGAATTTCTCTGCTGGAATTTATCCTCACTGATGTCCTGGTAGCTTCTAGGCAGACTGTAAGCCTGGCATGGCAGTCTATAGGAACACAGCTTTTATTATTATTATTATATGCATTACTGAAATGCCTTTTTTTGCTTTATTTCCACCAGCCCAAACCTTGCATGGGTAATTTAAGTCCTGATCCTTCAAGGAATGCCATGTGTTCATTTGTGCCTGCCTGCAACTCCACTAAAACCTATAGGGCACTAGGAAAGCCCCATATCTTTTTCACTCAAACAGCCCTGACTTCAGGGAGTGTTTGGAACTCAACATAGTGCCTGTTTCAAGGTAAAAAGACAAAAGGAATTACTTAATTGAAGCCTTCAGCATGGTGAGAATAATCCCTGAGTCAACACAAAAAGGGGAAGGGGGGGCTCATATCTCACCAAAAAAATAGTGAAAATATATTCTAGTCCAAACCTGTTTTCTTACCTGTGATTACAGTGGCCAGCAGTAGGTTTGTTTGCAGCACTGTCAAGAGGAGCATCTGTTAAAAACCAAAAAGTGACAGTTTAGAATAGTATTAGTTTGAGAGACAGTCTGTTTCACAACTCCTCATCACTTTCTATGCCTTCTTTATAAAGAAAATTATTATTGAAGTTCTGCAACATTTCAGAAAGCCATATTCCATGCAGACAGTCATGGTAATTCAGCTGCCCTCCATCCTCGTTTAGGCTTGGTAATCTAGGAGAGTTATTCAATATTCTTTGCCCCCATTTTCACTTCTCATGGGAGGGAGGCTAGCTACCTCCACAGGAAATGCAACTCAACACAGACACACATCCCAATTCCCCTCAGTTAACACCCTGCACACAAAGACTTTCAATGCACAGCATTATTTCTCAGCTAGCCTGATGTGAAGAAGCACCTCAGACTGGCTCAGCCAAGCTGGCTCCAGTAGAAGTCACCTCTGCAGCATAAGATTTGCACCCTGCCATCCGCAACAGGGAAAGAAAGAATATACAGATTTTGCACCAGCCAGCAGGTTTGCTTGGCATCATCCACTGATTTCAAGGTGATAATGTGCTTGAAATAAGGGGCAAGAAGCAAAAGGAGGAAATTGTGCAGAGATTAGAGACCCAGCATGAAAATTTTCATTCAACAAAATCAGTTTTAGCATTGCCTCCTCCTTTCAACAACCAGGATGTCAGCCTTTGTTTCCATATGTGTGTAAACTACCCCCAGGACGACCAGGCCTTTAAAATAGGGATAGGAGGGTCATGCAGATGGTGAACTACATGGTTCTGTGGCAAAACATCAACAGTTAAGGCTGAAAGCTGCAGGGAGCTCCATCTAAGGGAATTACTTGCAGTGATGATATAAGCAAGTAGAGAGGCTTAAATATACCAAAGTTAATATATTAATTCCAGAAGACCAGACACACCTTTTCCTAAAGGAACCCTCTAATTAAAGACTAGAATGCATGCTGCAAAGACAAATTGAGATTTCAGGTATAGACACACACTTCTTATTGCTGTTAGTTATGTTGGTCCAACTCGCAGCCACATAAACACCGAGTTTGACTTATTTACACAAGACAGAAAAAGAAAGATCTATTCTAGAACTCTGTCTGATATAACGCTGCAAATCCCAAACTGACAGAAGGCTGCAAGATAGCTCAGATGAGGCAACTGCATGGGAATGGCACTGCAAAGAATGGTGAAGAAATTATTATTATTCTCAGATTGCACACTTGCTACTGTATTTTTGGTGCATGCACAGTGTTATTGTGATAAATCAGAAACTGCTGTTCTTTGTTAACTCTTTTGTTTTACAAAGCAAGCAGAGAAAAAAGGCAAGGTGTAAATCCTTTCCCATCAGTCCCCTTCCACCTCCCACTCTGTTCTGAGCCGCAGATGGAGTTTCCCCCAGTTCTAATAGAGCAGTTGCCACAAACAAATCAGAATACAATCCAGTAAGATCTGCCAGTATAAAACCCTCTCCAGTTTTATCACTGGCTTAATTAGAAACAAATGTACCTTCTGTGTGAGACTCCTCTTGCACATGAGCAAGAAACTCCTCCAGTTTCCACCTCTAGCCTACAACATCATTGTTCCCCTGGTGCTTCAGAAGTCAAGACTGGAATGACTTTGGTCTGAAATCTCTTGTTTTTGTACAAGCCAGGAACTCTTGTCCATTTAAGAGGAAAGATAACAACGCAGACGTCACATCCGCCCGATTCTCAAGACAATAGATTAAATTGCTATCGTGGAAATCAGGCACTCTTAATTGCCAGGAAGGTACAATGAGGGGAAATAGTTTTAAAAACTGACAGATAAAGTCTTTGAAATACATTTCACATGTGTATGTGTGACAAATCTCACTGGCTGAGCCAACAGGCAGCATATTTATTTGACAGAATGTTATTCAAAAGGAATAGTAGGATGCTCCACACCTCAAAGGCCACAAACCATTAAGCCTTTTTTCCCTAAACAACTGCCTTAAAGAAGAAAGAAAAATTCAGAGCTGGTAATGCCCTGGGTTTATTCTCTAGGTGCAAACATACTTGAATTTTGCCACCTTCTATCAGAGCAAGGCATTTGATCCTTGAAATGTTCCTTTAGAACAACACATGGTAACGAGTTAATCCTGCTCTGACTTGTTTGCAGGGTGGGCACCAAATTTATGGGCATGTGTACAGCACTGAACACACAAAAACCAGAGTTTGTCACATCTTACTTGACTTTCCATGTCCCATTCATCATATTTTCAATAACTACTAGGATTAACAAAGGCCTTAGGAGGCAACACATTGCACTGACTGGGAATTGTTCTCTCCTCTTGGACCCAGCTGCCACATCCCAGCAGTTCCTTCCTAGCCCTGAGAGCGTGAACATGAGCGATTCCAGAGAGATGTTCCCTAAACCTTTCCTCCTGGGAATGCCAGCAGTACTCAGGATAGGGGGAGCTAGATTTTCTATCACCATGGTCTCCTGTCATCTTATTAGTTCTAATCCTTTCACTTCTTGAGCCCCAAATAGGTCACTTCATTTGGCAACTTCCTTTGGCAAATCTAAATCCAGCAAGGCTTTGGTTGGCACTTTTTTGTTGGCACATAAGGAAGGTAAAGTGAGAACACCTGGAAAAATTCCTTAAGAATAAGAACAGTGCTGGTTCAGATAAGCCAGACATTGTGACACTTCTTAAGCATGTTAGCAACCTTGGGGAACACAACAAACAAAATTAATTGAGATAGACACATAAAGAAAAAACTTTTTTCATCCTGTCTTTTTTTCCTCCCCCCAAAAATAAGGAAATGGTAATTAAAGAGTGCATTTATTGATTTATATTGTACATTGTTCTGACACAAAGCTTAGTGATTGTAGGGCAGTTCTGACATGTAATTTTCTAAACAGTACACTTGAGATACAGGAGGAAACATATAAATATCTATGAAGTATTGCCAAAAACCAAAATCTATAGTCCATTCTTGGAAACAGTACAAGAAGGACTTCTCAGAAAAATTATTCATAATACTGTTTTTCATTGCTTGGTTCAAATACCAGGTTGCATGTAACAAGTCCTGACTCTGCTATAAGTATGTTTGAATTGAAGGACTCTATCCTGTACAAAGTCTGTTTGCATGAGGGTCACTTAATTTCTGCAGGAAACTGCACTGATTGATTTTATGCAATCTAAAGTATTCCTGGCATCTGGAGCAAACAGAAACCCCAAACGCCACATCCTCAGATGCCACACAAAAAAAATCAAATGAGGGAAGGTACACTCAGAAATGTAGGAAAGGACAGAAAGGGAAAAGATAAAATTACAATCAGAAGTAGGAAGCAACTTTTCTGTAAGCAGAGGAAATTTCCAGTCTTGGAAACTCAGAGAAATTATAGAAGGTGCTTGTGTGTCCTATCACAAGTAGTAGAGAAGGTAGGAAATCAGTGCTTCTGCTCTTCTCCCAGGGTAAAGGCTGGGAGCAGGCAATGAAATCCTCAGGGGGTTGGCTGCCTTTAAAAGACATAACTGGAAGGTCTCAGCACAGGTCACAATGTCAAAAAGGAGTCAGACAAATTAATGAAGGGCCCCTGCCTCACAGGGATCAGATCTCAGGGATCAAGTGATGAATCAAAGACAGGTTTTAGCTAAGAAAGTCTTTACCCTGCTGTGTATTAGAAGCAGAAATCTCATCCTTTAATGTTACACTTCATTTCATACTTCTCTTTTCCTAAGCAACTGCTGCTAGCCACCAGAATCCTACTTGTGGGTCAAAAAACCCCAAAAAACAAACCAACAATAACAAACCTAGAAAAAACACCCAATTAAAATAAACTAGACAGCTTTCTTTATCCTATCCCAGTCTGCAAAAAGGCATGTTTCAGTGTTTTTCTTCAAGTGAGATTCGAATGAACTTTCCAATTACAAATTCAACAGTGAAACAATGCAAAAAGAACCAGGGAAGGAGGAAAGGAAAGGAAAGGAAAGGAAAGGAAAGGAAAGGAAAGGAAAGGAAAGGAAAGGAAAGGAAAGGAAAGGAAA
>JAOTQP010000870.1:62035567-62049029 GCA_026413545.1 Cichladusa arquata | reverse complement strand
ACACCTCAGAAGGGTAAATTACCATTTGGCAACATATAATCAATGCCATGAGCCTTCCCTCATAGGTGTGTTTTCTGCTCACCCAAATGATGGCATGTCAAATCTTAAAGGTGCCTAAACACATTCAGGCACATAATGCATGCATTATTGCACTAATACAGTTAGCCTGTTGTGATCTCACTAAAGATTTGTAAGGTTTGCTATACATTGTGTTTTCCATAAATCCATCAAAATTCACCTTCGAGCAGCATAATGTAAATACTAATCTATCAAACAGACAAAACAGTTGAAAAAACTTGGGAATAACTTGCTATGAATTCCACTGAACTGCAGAAATGCCAGTTCCCACTGAATAACAGGGTGTTTCTGAAAGTCTTTACCAGGAAGAGTGATCTTGGTCCCTTAAGGTTGAAATTTGGCTTATGGAAGTTTGTTGCATTACCTTAAATATTTATAACATTATCTTAATCACTTTTGAAAAGGGAAGAAGTTGCATCCATACAAAAATCTATTTCACTCATTTTCAGAATGCCAAGAACCAAGGAAGAACCAACTCCAAGAAAAACCTAAGACAAAAATCACGTGTTCCTCCCTCTGAAAGGCTGATTTACCCCAGTACAAGACAGAGCATGTTACTCATTGTGGAGGACAATTAAGTCCCAGAAACATTCACTGCTCTGCTGGGAACAATTGACACCATTATGTGATCAACAAATCTGTGTCTTATGCACATTCCCCACCACCACCCTTTTCCTCCTGCAGTCATGCAATATAAGCACAAGGAGTGGGGGGGGGAAAGGCAAAAAGCTCAGATGGTGACATTTTCCTCCAGTTCTTGCTTTCTCCTCATGTATTGGTATACAACACATATCCTAAAATCACAACCAAGATATCAATCACAAGAATTAACCACAATATGAGGACTCTGAAAATCTAGAGTATTAACTGGCTCTCTATTATGGCTTTTGATTTTTTTTTAGCATCAAAGATTAGTATTTATAAGATTTTTCTCCAGAAATATGAAGGGTAGAGACTTCAAGATGAAAAACAAAGCTGAGACATTCACAAGAATTTTCAATCCCCACGTTTAACATCCAAATAAAAAATAAAACTCACCAAATACTCTACAATTTCAACACACCATCAAGCAAGCTGACAAACCAGATAATACAGGGATTGGAATCATAGAATATCCTGAGCTGGAAGGGACCAAGGATCATGGAAAAAGCTTGATGTCACTCTAATTCCCTGCAACCCTTTGTGCCCAACCCACGAGACAGGTACTCGTCCCTCACAGGATGGAGGTAATGGAGAGTGTGTGTGTGTTTCTCCACTGGACTGTTCCTAAAACTATGGAACTTGATAGAAATTGCAATAAAAATTTAAAATACCCTCTAAGTTTGCCCTTATTTAAAAAAGAATATGCATCCAGTAGTCCAATCTTTTTCCATTCGCCATGGGACAAGAACTGTACAAAACTGCACCCTAATAAAAATTTAGTTTTTTAACATCTCAAAGCTGACAGATACCTTGAGCTGACTATTTTATGAGCCCATTGTCAAAGATTTTATCTTTAAAAGCACAATAAAAAGACAGGATCTTGTTTGTGTGTTTGAATAACAAAATCATGGCCATAAATTGTTCAGAAAACCCAAAACAGTTAAAAATTCCTTTGTCCAACAAAAGTAATCAGAACATATTCCTTTCTCATTCTCTTATTTAGCAGAAAAATGCACAGTATTCAAAGGAATATTGCCTGAGGATATTTGCAAGCATGAATATATCTGTATATTTTATTGGCTTTTTATTTCTGTTCACATCCTTCTGGTTCAAACCCACACAGGTCTGGAAGTCCTTGGGCCCCAAGGCACCTACACACCTGAGCTATCAATCCCAGCATTTGCCAGGCTTTTTGGAAGGACAGTCACACATGGATATGGAGAGATCTTGGGAAGGTTAAGGCAGAGTTTACAGAATACACAGAATGGCAAAAGTCAGGTTTAATCTGGAGCTGGTAGGGTGAAAGGAGAGTGCACCCATCCTTGGGACTTGGTATTCTGCTGGATTACCATGGTGGCTGCAGTGCCTTCCCTGCTCTTTCCCATCCCACCTTCCAACACTGGGCTTGAAAACCATCTTCCCTCAAATTTCCTTCAGAAAATAACCACCAAAGGTTTCCAAAAGTGAAGTCATCTTCACTCATTTTTCTTTAATACAGACAGTTTAATTAACATGCTGTGACGTCCATGCTTTCATCATTCTGTGTATCACTCCCATTTTTTCCTCTCCTTGTTCCCCTGATTTAGGAATCACATCCCAGGTCATGTCATCACTCTCAGGTGACAGGAGGCAGAGATGCACAGTAGGCACTGCTAGAGCAGGTGCCACACTCGCTGCATAAAGACAATTTTATAGCTGCCACAGTGATAGCAGAAGTGCCAAAACTGCTCCCAGGGAGTATTCTTCCTCACTTACAAGTAATGAGCAGCCACTAGTTTAATTATAACTGCAAACCATAAACTAAAACAAGTTTCACCTCAGCATGAGGGAGAATTTCTTTACCTTGGGGGTGGCAGAGCACTGGAACAGCTGCCCATGGAGGGTGTGGAGTGTTCCTCACTGGAGGCATTCCAAACTCACCTGGATGTGTTCCTGTGTCACCTGCTCCAGGTGACCCTGCCTTGGCAGGGGGGTTGGACTGGGTGATCTTCTAGATCCCTTCCAGCCCTAACTATCCTGTCATTCTGTAAATAAACTACTTCTTTAACATAGAGAGCCATCAATTACACCATACAGGATGGTGTAAAAAACAGAACAACTCCATAAATAAAAAACATTGAAAATCCTTTATAACCTTTATAAAACATTATCATATAGGCATTTATTTGGGGAAACAGAAAGAAAAAGAAAGAACAATACCTTTTAATTCTTTAAATCAGGACCACAGTCACGTCTGGTTCATTGAAAGACAACATGGAGCTTAGTTCTCATAACTACACACTGATATTCCTCCAGACTCAAAAGCATGGAGCCAATTGCATAAATCTCAAACCTTCCACATTACATCTTATTTAAAGAGAGGAAAGAAAATGAGTTTTATTTATTTTTTTTTTTATTAAAGAGTTTTATTTATAAAGAGGAAATAAAAATACCTCAATTTTGGACCCCCAGAAGCACCTACAAGACCCACAGCCCAGCATCCCACTACGTTAAGTGCTGCACAAACTTAGGACAAAAAACTGTCCAAACCAAAGCATCAGCAGGAAGACCACAGAAACAAGACTTGAGAGAGAAAATTAAGCTAAAAAATTGCACAGATCATCGAGCAGGGTTCAGCATGGCTTGGGAATCTACTGGCTTTGCAAGTAAATTAAGCTTTAAATATTTTAACACCACTTTCAGCTATTTGTAGCTTTGCAGTATAAAATGTGTAACTTGAGTTAAAGCAAAAAGGGCTGTTTAGAGAAGGCAAAGCAAAGAAAGCATTCCTCAAGGAAAAGCTGAAGAGCACTGGAGCCTGAATTTCCAGTAACTAGCACCAGCAAGAATCAGACTAGCATTGGGAACTACAAAAGTCACTAAACCACAGATTTAATCCCTCCAGAGACTTAAAAACAACCAGCTGCCATCTTTATTAAGCATCAACCATCTCATGAGATGACAAAACATCTCATATGACATTTTATTATGTCCAAAGCTCTGTGTGCAACTAAACTATGGAAGGGCTCTGCCTTGAAGGTGGTTCTGGGGCCCTGAACTCAAATTCATGCTGAGCTCTTCCCTGTGGAACCACGATCTTTCAAATCTCTTGGCTCCTGGCTGACAACTGGGAATTAACAACACTGGAAAGTAAAATTCAAAATTTCCTAAAGATATGCACCTAAAGTCTGTTTTTCAGCCTGGTTTAAACTTCATTTATATACATATTTTAATACGTATTTCATTCTTCAGCAACTTTTAACCAAATCATGGGGGTTTATGTGCTCTCTCAGCAACCTTGGGGGAAGAGGAAATCTTATTCCCAGAAAAGGAAAACTGAAGCACCCACTCAGCAGTTACCAGCATTGCCTCACTACTAATCACTCCATGGTTGGGTTTTCTCCCCTGACTGTAGTTTGTAAACAAAGGAGGGATATTTAACTCTGCTACTGTTCCCAAAATTATTTAGATATAAACAGACATTTTTTTAATTCTTCATCTGGAAAATAAAACATGGGATTTGCAAAGTTGCTGTCCTGCCTCCTGATCAAAGAGGAGGAAGCACAGAAGGGCAAAGTCTGGAAATTCCCATTAGACCTGTAAAACTTCACAATCTGGTGACAACTGAGCCAAGTTGGGAGCAGGTAGTGGAATTAAATAATTTTGCATTTCCAGAAAGTTTTAATCCAGTTTGGGAGGCCTTCTGAGATCCCTAGGAGTCTAATCAAGAAATGTGCTGAAAAATAAGTGAACTGGGCAAGGGGACAGATGGACACCTGAACCAAAGGTTCCACAGCCACCTTCTGTACCTTCTGAAGATCTAGAATTTTCCCGTGATAATGCTAGAAAGCCTCTGACCAACTCAGGAACCACAGCTCCTGTCAAACAGTACCACAGTGTCCCCTCTCATCAATTAATTTGCTTAACAAGTAACACCAGGAGAACAAGGAGGCTGTTTGAAGGACTCGTGGTGAGGACAAAGGAAGGCTTGTGAACTTCCTCAGAAATGCCACTCAACCATGCAGGAAGATAAATCTGATATGGATGTTCTGGACAGAATAATGCTTACAGCTGTTCTCAGTCTGGTTTTATCTGGTCACTGCTGAATTGTACCGGAGCTGAGCAGTTCAGCAGCACCAAAAAATGCAAATACTGCTCACAACATTTATCCTGACAAAGATTAAAATGTGTCATGGCAGGTTCCAAGAACATGGCCAGTGTTGGGTCTCTAATTTCTGTACTCCTCCTGTCTCTCTGTCCTTCCTTCCTGTCAGGAATTTTTGTTTCATGCTTTTCATACACTGCAAATGATTTGGACCTGGCACCTTGGTGCTGTTTTCAGTTTGTGCAGTGCTTAAAGTAGGGACTGGGTCCACAACTCTGCCTCACAAATAGCATCAGCACCATACCACATGGGGAATAAAAAACAAAAAAAAAAACTAAAAGAGAACAAAACAAAGTCAAAACTGAGCTCTGCCACACGTGTTGAACCTGTCAAGTTTAATCCCGTGGAATGGAGGGAAGGTAAAGCCTTTGCAAGTGATGAAAGACACATTCATACCTAGGCTGGAGTTTACAGTCACCAAGGAGCTAATCATGCAAGTGACATAAATCCTAGTCTAGACAAAGCTTTGTACACTGAAAGGAGTAAAAATACAGTGCCATGGCATGAAAAACAGCTTCACCTCAATAACAAATATTGGGACTACTTCAGAGAAGATGTTAAGCACCAGAGGTACATGCTGGCTTCCCCCTTCTCGTCAACACACCAAGAGCCCCTCAGATAAGAATCTACCAAGGCCACCTCAGTGATTGACAAAGGTAATTTTGTATATTTGTGTCCCAACATTTTGGGACAGTGCATTTTTTAGCTATTGCAGTGAAAACATGATGGTCCTCAACCGTATTTTCCAGAAGTCTCATCCCCAGACCAGCCAATGCCCATGATTCTTGCTCTCTCTGACCATTTAAACCAGTTAACACATCCTAGGATTCCCCATGTGGGAAATAAACTGTTGCACTAAGTAAGGAGAGGGAGCATAGCAGATCAAGAAACAGGAAAAGAATCAGCACAAAGTCAAAGCACTGTGTCCCCAATACAGTCACTGGCAGGAGGCCAAATAGAGTCCAAAATAGTCAGCCAGGGTTAAGAAAGTATCCTGAAAAACTCCCTTCAAAAAAATGCACACATCTTTACAAAACAGCAATTTTCAAAAAACCTTGTTCACAGAAAGGTAAGGATGGGCAGCAATAAGTTTTTCCCAGCGTTAAATCTCCAAACCCAGGGCCTAACAAGGTGCTATAAATGCCATGTGTTGAAAAACAAGAAATGTGGAGTTAAAGAATGCTTTTTGGGGAGATGGATACTTTAAATCCACCCTGCTCGATGGGAAGCAGGAATAAATCTAAACTTCTCTTGCTGGTGTTAGAGAGGCTGCCCAGCAGTCATTTCTAACCTTAATAAACCATTTCTACCAGAGTAAGAGCAGAAGACAGAGCAGGAGGAGCCCAGCCCCAAGCACCCTAAGCTTTCCAACCCAGCTGTGTTCACTGGCAGAGGGAGGAGGGACAAGTTCTCAGGGCTTTCCCCTGCCAGGTGCCAGGACTTTTCTCCCCGATTCCTCACTTTTCCTACTCTTCAGCCAAGTGTGGTGTTACCCTTCTGCAGCTCCTGCTGCCACAGAACCAGTCCAGCTGTGGGAAGTATCTTGGCACATCTTCAGATACAAGAAAACTCCCTTTCTGACAGGCATGAGCCCCTGCAGCATCATGAGACCAAGTCCAGCGAGGGCCAGATTAAATCTGAGGTTTATTAATACCGATTCTGAGCAGAGGCTTTGCTCACTAGACAGCACTGACTTTGCCAGTCCAGGATGTGTCAGGGTGAGGTTGCTCTGAAGCATGACTATATTTGCTATAATCCCAGATCTCATGCTGGTGTATTAAGATAAAAATGTCTTTCAACTTTTAAATTTATTTCCCTGGATTTCTTTTTGGTACTGATTCGACACCGATACTAGGATTGGTGTGATAAGAGAAGGCAAGTTACATTATTCTAACTGTGCAAATACAATTCTAGCTGGTTTGGGGGAATATTTTTCTCTGCACTTTTAACTGTGAAGTTTTAAAATGACAAGAACACACCTGGATTTGCATCCAGTGGAAAAGTACCTACTGGCCTGCTCCTAGCTGTGCTGAGGAGCCCTTGAAATGAAAACAAACCAACCACAAATCACACTAATGGGAAGGCTGTCACTTCTGAATTCAACCCTAGGAATGAAATATAATAGGAGAAAAGAAATATTTGCTTTAGTCCCAGACACAGAAAGTAAATCATCTGCAGCAAGAATGACATTCCTCTCCTCCCCTTTATCCCAAAGTAAAGATCGGGTCTATTGACGTGAATAAAAGGAAAGAGAAAAGAAAGAAAAGAAAAACCCACAACATAACAAACAGAACAGCTGTATTTCCTTGCACACCATACATAGCTATTGTATCTATTAAATACATGAGACAATTATCCAGAAAATCAGACACCTCAATTCAGCTGCAGATTTTCCACAGATTCCTTGGAGAAACTGGGGTGAGGGTGTTCCATATAGAAGGTATTTTGCAAAATTACATACATAAACATCTTAAGATTGAAATAGTGTCAGTTTCCTGACATAGTATCTCAAGATGGACACCTAAGAAATGGAAAGTCTCCCACCCTGGGCTTGAAGCTCCTCAGAAAGCACAATTCCCCCTCTCCATTCCTCACCAGGTCACAGCAGCCAAGGCAAGGCAAAGAGGTGCCCCCCACCTAGGGGCATGGCCCCTGACTTTGAAAGGATCAGAACACATTAAATGGCAAAAAAACTACTAATAATATCCATCACAAATATCACATCATTGCAGTGGGGTTTTTAGCTTTGTTTTTTGATCATTCAACCCCAGACTTGAGCCTGGTAGGATCAAGCACTTCAACAACACATATTGAGATGCCAAAATTAACAACTTTAAATTACATGTGGAGACTTTTTGAAATATGCATTTCTAATCTACTTAAATAGGATGTGGGACTTTCCTAAAAGTTTTACTTCCAAGTGGCAGCTGAGCAGTGGAAAACCCAGCTTTGACACACTTGTTAGTTCTGTGGTTAGAAAAGAATAGCTGTGTAGTCAGTCAGACCTCACAGCCTTCTGAAGAATATATTCCAGTCATCCAGAGCTCTGGTATCTGGCAAATCTTCAATATCACATACTTGCTGACTACCCTAGTGTGCTCCAGGATAATGCTGAATTATGAACCCAGCCCTTGGCACAAAGTGTTCCCGTATTCTTTTCAAAAGACTTCCCTCCTCCACCCAGAAAGTTAAAGAAGCGATTCAAGCCCCGCTGTGGAAATACAAAGTTTGGTTTTTAGCTAAGAGGAGTGCAAAGCAAGGAGAACAGAATTTTATAGAGAAAAAGGGGATAAACCAGCAGCTCTGATGAGAAATTAGAGCAGGGAGGGTGCTGAGGCTACATAGGAAAAAAAAAAAAGCTATCTCTCTCATCCTTTCCATACAAAGAATCGAGAGAAAAATGCTCAGGAAATGACACTTGCTAGGCCCTAAACTGCAACCTCAAGCCATACCCACAGGGAATATGCCTACTCCTGGCATGTGACAGGCATCAGGGTATCCATGCCAGGTAAAAGGGCACCATTCTGCAGGGAAAATTTTGCTGGTCTCTTCATTTCAAGGTGGAGCCACAGTACTGTTACAACTCAGGCCACATTCGATTGATCTATTTCCATTCATGTCTCTCCACTACCTTTTATGATTGCTAAAGCCACAAAGATAATCTTAAAGAAAATCAAACACCCTTTTCAGATTATTTTATGTGATTTGCTTCTGAATAAAGATACTTGGCAGAATCTTCAAGTTTAGTAATTCCAGTTAAGCCCTTAATTCCAAATATAGAAACTTAAATTCAGATATCCACACACCTGAGTCATTGCTGAGCACTGTTGAGAGACCCTTATCTTTCATTAGAGAGCAAAGCCTTGTGATTTGAGGGCATCTGAGCACTACAGCTTAAAGTCAATACCAAACTCTGTGACTGAACAAAAGAAACCCTTTCTTGCTTTATATAGAGCTGGCAGGTTAGAAATTCCAGCCAACAATTCCCTCAAGTTCCTATGATGAGTCACAGCAAACACTGGTTACCTTCATGGCAACAAGTGTTTATGCAAGTAATGAAAGGTAAAAACAAAATCACTAAAACATCACAAATCCACAGTATTTATGCAAAACCTGTATCCATGCTTAATATTAACTAGACATGTCAGGTTTTACATGATATTAGAGACCATACCTAGACAGGCAGAACTGAGGTTCATTTTGTGTACAGGTGTGTCCAGGTTCAGATATACAATAGGTTATTTTCAATTTTCAGGAACAAGTTGGCTTGCTATAAATCAAACTCTAATATCAATGTACTCACAAGGAACCACACAAAGCCCCCAGACAAGCAGGATCGCA
Organism: Cichladusa arquata; assembly: GCA_026413545.1. Classification (NCBI taxonomy): domain Eukaryota; kingdom Metazoa; phylum Chordata; class Aves; order Passeriformes; family Muscicapidae; genus Cichladusa; species Cichladusa arquata. Next base: position 62,039,824 of record JAOTQP010000870.1, on the reverse strand, counting down.
GTATTCTATTACAAAGGTGATTTATTACTTGGCATTTCTTGAAGTTTTGGAGCCCTTAACGGACTGGAACAACATGCCAGTTTTGAGACACACTTCATAGTCTGCCTCTGCCTACTGGCATTTGAAGACTTGGTAGCTAAGAGTTAAAAATTCCACTCCTCTTTTTCCCAAGACTCTCTAAAAGGTCTACTGCTCCTATATTTTTTTTTTCCTCAGGTCTGGATTATCCAGGTCTGGGTCTATTTTATTTCAAACTTTTATCCTCCCTATGATCTTAAGAGCCTAGCCCTCCTTCCTCCATAAGGATTTTTCACAGGTTTTATTAAAGCAGCAAAAATATTTTTAGAAAATCAGGATGCCTAGTCTAGTTCTGAAAAAGCACACCTTCAACTATCTCAAAAGATTTCTGAAGAGGAAATAATCCCCCTCTGCTTCAGTTATACTAATTATTAACATCTTTCCCTTTCAGTATTATTGGTTATGCACAGTATAAATATAATTTCAAAATTTAGTAGCGAGCTGAACAAGATGACTTCTTAAATCAAACCCAAAGTATTTAATTATGTCAATGCAAAAAGAACCAAACTAATATAATGATGCTTATATACAACCTCTTTAACCTCTCAGGTGGCAATTTATTTCAGAAAACATTACAAGACTTAAAATATGAAAATAAAACTTCAAACACAGAGAATGCAAGGCTGCCTCCTTGCAAAAATGAAAAAAAAAAAAAGCAAAAACACAAATGCACACACTATTTCCAAGGAGGCTTTCAGTCCTTACTTCATTTGATAGGGATGAAAGAGATGATCTTCAATTAAGCCTTATCTTGACCCCTGTTTTTATCCACCAGCTTCATCAGAGGTTTAATCAAAGGAGGTTGTGGCACTGCCATATTTAAATCCATCTATAGGCTCACCAATCAATCAAAATTTTGATTTTTTTTGCTCCAGAATAAGAAAGCTTCACATATTGTACCAACATAGGACATAAGTAGAGTAACAGCCTTTAAATTTTCAGTTTAACACAACTCAGGCTGAAGTTGAGAGAGAAATAAACACAATGCCAAGACTTAAAAAACATCCCTTAGTCTCTGAAAACTGCTCCATAGAAACAAACCTTCCTGAGGGATACCTCAAGGTATGTGCTAACCTAGCTGCCTTCAGGAGGGTTTAACTAATCATCATTTAATTACTAGTGATTAGGAGCACTTGGAGAAGTGTGCCCATCATTTCAAGGCAGTGTGATTCATAACAAGAAACACATGGGAATAATTGTAAGCTTTAGTATAGTAAAGTAAATATGCTTATATTTACTTTATTATAAGCATAGTTACTTTCCTATAAGCATGTTTACTTTCCTATAAATTTTACTCTACCCACCACATTTTGTCTTTGATGAGAGGATGTTACCTTGGCCCTGATGGTATTATATGGAAAAGGGAAAACATATTCAGCAACCTGTTCCTTCTTGAATGTTTGCTTTGTTGCTGGATTTAATGAAAATACACTCAGTGACAGAATACTGAGCTATCAGCTCAAATTTGGTGTGACCTCCCTTGTCTAAACTGTATCACAACATCCAGAGTTTCTCCATCTTGGCTTTTACACCTTTTACGTATTCTAAAGAGCAGTCTCAGTAAATGATGTATTGCTTTTCCATGCTATTTGCTGAACTCTTAAGATTTTTTTCCAGGAAAGGTGGGAGTTGTTTCCATTCTATAATGCTTGAAACTCACAGATTGATTGTAGCAGCTTTATTTCTCACTCCTGCTCTGGAAGACACAGATTGGTTTGCCCCAAGCAGGTCTGGATGATCTATGCTTCTCTGTTTCTGTCACTGAAATAAAAAAAAATTAATGCCCAAGGAAGCACAGGCAGCAAAAGAATCGAAGCAGATGGATTTCAGCTCCCAAGACCACATCCATAACCCATACAAAGTCTCCTGCAAGAGCTTCCCAGCTCATTTGCATTTGACAACAGCAATTGTGATTGCTCAAAGGCTCTGAAGTGCTGAGAGCAGCAAAGGTATCCATCCTATCATGCTTTTTATAGCAGCTGGGGCTAAATAAATTACATAACATGTTGCATATACTCACTGGAGGCCTGCCCACTACACTTTGCCCTTCACTCTGAGAGCGTTAGAAACAAACAAAGGTAAAGGTGGCATTATTCACCAAAGCTTGAGAAGATCCTCAAGTACCTCCCGGTAACTTCAGAAATGAATGCTCACCTGCACTTTAAAACATGGGTCTACAAAAAGCACATTTTGTCATCTGATTTTCAGCATGTAAAATAGGTGAGATGGTTAGAAGCCTCTCTTGCATTAAAATATAAGCTTCAGCCCAACACCACTGGCAATTAAAGCCCTGGTAAGAGTTTTCTTATGGATAATAACAACAGGCCTCTTGTGACACCAGCTGGGATGGCCCACACAGTGGTTTAAAACAGGAGTTCCCACTTGCAAACCCTGAACATTATTCCAGGACTTCAGGAAAGATCTTATGAAGTAAAAAAAGAGATGCTGGTGGAAAGGGGAAATGATTTTTCTCAGGCTTCCTAAACTATGGAGCAATCTGTGGTGTAATCAGCAGGAAATGACCAGAGACCTCACAAGGAGACCAAGAGTCTGTAACCAGAAATATTTAGAAACCCTACTCTTGCTCATTTGACCATCTCACAGAAGCTATTCAAGTCAATGACCTCACTAGAATGGCAAATATTTTTGAAATACAGTTCCACATATCCACTTTTTTTCTCAAGGACCTCACATGACATCTTAAGAACTGACAGCTTCAAAGGAGCAATATTCAATGCTGCAACTTATATTCAGCAGTATTTCCTCCTCAGTTCTCAAGGCAATCAGAAGAAACTGAAAGGAGAAAAGGAAAACCACCAAGAAAATATGAGAAGAATTTAAGAACTGAATTAGAGAGGGGAGGGTAAAGAATAAGAAAGAGTAATCAGTAGAATAAAACACAAAGTTCAATCCTACAAGCAGCTATTTTTTAGTTCACACACTTTCAGCAAAGCATAGCTGCTTTAATTACCAAAGAGTGAAATGCAAGCTTAAAACCAAATCCATGTTTGGAAAATGAAGTTGAAAACAAACCCAGGAAACTAAATCAGCCTTATCTAGCCCAACATTATTAGATCTGTGTTGGAATATATGTTTAAATCAGCTCCCTCAGATGAGTACTAGTTCAGAATTAAAAATTATTTAACTTCACCTGCAAGTGCTATGTGCTTACCCAGGAATAAAATCCTTTCCCTTGCAGACAGGGCGCTTAGGGAGGAGGTTACTCTTTGACAGTTTATTTCAAATAGCCACTAAATAATTAAGTCCTGCTAATTTCCAGTGAGGGCAGGGATTAGGGAGAAACAAAACAGATCCTAATATTAAACCACTACTGCTAAAAATGAAAAGCATCTAGTGATTTTTTTTTTTTTTTTAATTTTCATGTATGACTTTTTGGGGTTTTGGATAATTTTTTAGTTCTTGGCATTTGCATAAAGAAAGTTTATTTTCTTTCTGAGAGGACAGGAGGAAGAATGTCCTGAAATGCTTTTGAGTAACTGAAAAATTGGGGGAGAAACATTTCCCTTTTCTCCATTGTTTATGGAGAATTTATTATCCAATGTTTCTCCATTGAATATTATTTTTCCTGCTTTCTTAAACTGACTGAAAAGTAACCCCCCAACATTTCAAAGCTCAGTTCCATAACTAAAGTTTCTAGCTAGGTATGAAAAATATTTATACTTATAAATACAAAAAGATTTATAAATACAGTTAATTGAGATTCTGCCAGAGTGTTCAGATTACTTTGCACCAGAAATTTAAATTGCAAAATCCTTAATGGAACCATGAATCTGATTAAAAATAATATCTTGACAATTTCCTAGTCATCTACCTGACAGCACTGGGAACAACAGCCTGAGAACCTCCCTAACCTGTGCTCTGTGAACCCATGAAACTGGGACTCCAGGGTAATTTCAGGAAAACACCTGGAAATCCACCTTTGGCTGGAACAGAACTAAGACCAAAAATATTTTCAAATTTGGGACCATTGTTACTGGTCATGCTTAAGAGGCATTTGGACAGCACCCTTAATAACATGCTTTAATTCTGGGTTAGTCCTGAAGTGCTCAGACCAGATGGTTGTTATAGGTCCCTTAAACCAAAATATCTATTCTATTCTATTCTATTCTATTCTATTCTATTCTATTCTATTCTATTCTATTCTATTCTATTCTATTC
>JAOTQP010000870.1:61985418-62034487 GCA_026413545.1 Cichladusa arquata | reverse complement strand
TATTCTATTCTATTCTATTCTATTCTATTCTATTCTATTCTATTCTATTCTATTCCATTCCATTCCATTCCACTCCATTCCATTCCATTCTATTCTACTCTTTTGAAGGTGAAAATAAAAGCATCTAGAGAGACTATTAAGACTATTAGCTATGGCTTTCTTGGCTGTCAGACAGACCTGGAGCCATCTTGCTCTTTTCTGATGCTGCCTGCATTTCTCTCACACGTGCACTGGAAAAAAACAGGAATATTTTTCCACAACAGTCATAGCTGAGCCTCACATACCTAGTTTTTAATCTGCCACCTAGAAAGGCTTGCCCTAAGTCCCCACACACACCACAGTGCTGAATTATGGCAAGGCAGATGTGTCACATCACAGGGCCCTGTGCTCAAGAACCTGCCGAACCAGCCAGCGCCTCGACAGCAGCCGCAGCCTGTGGCCCCACTCCTGTCCCCTATTCCTAAAATAACTTCACCCACACAGAAAGGTCTGACACATGAAGACATTAACATAGCAGTTGGATGAATCACCTTTGGAGTTGCACATGTGTCACAGCCATGATTTCCAAACAGGAATTTTGCAATCTTTCTGAGTCGCAGTATTTGTCTGGTGAAGCTCCCGTCCTCCAGTCAAGAGCATGCTCTCACACTGGAACCAGATACAAGCACTGCTGTCTGCAGCATGAGGGGCTTAAATGGTAATTTAACTTGGAAAGGAGTCAAACCATCAGCTACACTTTCAGTGATGTCAAACTGCTGCTGTGAAAAACTAAAAGAGATATCCAGACTGTTTTTTGTATTTCACAACAATTAAAAAAAAACAAGTGTGTTTTCTTCTCCTTAAGTAAAATGATGACATATTCCACATCCCAGGATGGATCAGGCTGGAAGGGACCACAGTGACTCATCTGGTCCCACCTCCCTGCTCCAGCAGGGCCATCCCAGAGCACAGGGCACAGGATTGTGTCCAGAGGGGTCTGGAATATCCCCAGTGAGGAGACTCCACACCCTCTCTGGTCTCTGTTCAGGGCTTGGTCAGTACCCAGGGAAAAAGTTCTGTCCAGGTGGAACTTCCTGGGCATCAATTCCTGTCCATTCCCTCTTGTCCTATTGCCCTGCTCCACCAAGCAGAGCCTGCCTCCATCCTTTTATCACCCTTCCTTCCTGAAGGAGTCTACTTTCATTATTGGTAATAGTAAGGATGTCTGAATTATTTTGAATGGATGCTTTTTGGAATTTATTGAATTTTTGCTTTTTATACCACGCATTTTATCTCAAAATTTGAAAATTGTAACTGATTACAAAGCAATTTCATAAAGATTCTTAAGTTCACATTGAGATTTTCCAGTAAAATAATAACTCATTATGTAACAATTTTGTACGGGTTCCTAAGTTCAGATTGAGATTTTCCAGTTGCTCTCTTGACATTATCACTACTCACACATCATATACAAATATCTTATGCCAAATATTTGTGAGGATGTGGCCAAATCTCTTCTAAACTTCTTATAATCTCAGTTAAAAACAAAAAAGTGTTTTGAAAACATGGAAAATGAAGAAGTCTGGCTTTGGGTTTTCACTTCCAGATACACCTCCAGTTATAGCAGAAGACTTAATTTCTAGTGAAATCCCCCAGGGCTTTGTGGTTTCTTCAAAGCCTTTCTCTCAGGGCAGAAAGCAGACACACTTCCAGGACACACAGATTTACTCCCAGCAGGACTTCTTCCAGAATCTATCTGCTATGGATACCAAACACCAAACACATTTCTACCAGCACTGGAAAAAAGGCCAGTGCCTTCCACGTAGTGTTATCAGCATGACTGACCCTGTGAGTCATTTTTGCAATGACTCATTCCATTTTGCAATGGAATGCCAGTCTTGACTCTCCAGCTCCAAGACCAGCCTCTCCCTCCCAGATGTGGAAGGAACCACTCACCCATCACCATTCCAAAATTTCACTGTGTTGAAATAAACCAAAGTAGCTTAAAATTGGTTTGGAAAGGTGAGACCAGAAGTAAGGCACTTTGTGTTATGTTTCATGGACGAACTCAGGAGTCTAGGATGACCCAGATGACATCATCTTCGGGTCTGTGGCTTCCTATTTCCTCTTTCCTCTCAAAATCCATCCCTGACTCTCTGATGGCAGAGGAGTGATGCATTTATACAGTCCCACCCCTCACCCGGTGGACAGATCCACCCCAGCATCACAGTCACTGCAAAAAAAGCAATCACTGAAGCTAAAAAGCAAGCAAAACAACCTCTAGGGTTTTTCTTTTGTGTCTGGCTTGTACAGTCAGAGATGTTATTCCTCTAAAATGGATAAAATGTTGTTATTATATTTCTCCTTTAACCAGCAGTCAAGAAATCTTTTAATCCTTGTCCTTTGGTGGGGAAAGCTTTGTACTTTATCTCTCTGCAGTCCTAACCATTTATGCTGGGCTTTTTAAGGGAGCTGAAACCTTTTAAAAGACCTGGAACTGTTTATGCAAAGAAGGCTAAAGGCCTCAAGCTAGCTGACACTAGTCCTTCCACATATTCTTAAGGTAGACATATGGGGAAAACAGGTCAAGGAGGCAAGAAATTCTGCAGTACTTACCAGAGAATCCCACCATGCTTTAATACAGTCAGGAGAGAAACCCCTAAAAATCTCCTTTGCCTTCCTCTATTAATCAAAGGATCAGGGTCCTTTGAATTGTGCAGTCTGAAGAGAAAAATCTTTCCTGGTGAAAAGGAAATGCTTCTCCTCTTCACTATTGGCCCAAACAAGACATTCAGTTTCACATTTAAACAGGATAAAATAATTCAACCTACCTGTAGAGAAAAGCTTTACAAATAGTTAATGTTGTGTCTAGATTATTTGAAGGGTAATTTTAAAAGGCTTCTGGTAAACTCTGATTTCTTCTTAGCAGCAATATCCTGGATTTGCTTTTCTCTGTGCCAGTAGGACAAAATAACCCTGTAACCACCCAGCACAATTTTAAGTGCAGATAATAAATATTTCATGCAAAATGCCTATTATCCCATGCAAATACAAAGTTTCAAGATAATAAATCAGTTTGAAGTACTTCTACAAGGGTCATGAATTTCCATTAGTGATTTCTATTACGCAGAAATTCGGTTGATTGTTATCTCATTCCACTAGTCAGAGAAGTTCAGGTGTGGTCAGAGAATTGCATCTACCAAATCGTCACATCCTGGAAAAGTGAAACATAAATGTTCTCTCCAGATGCTTCATATGGAATAAAAAAAACTAAATAAAAATAATAATTTTAAAAAAGCTACAGCATTATTTTCATTCCATATTCTTGAGGGTACTAAAGATGCACACATTTCACTTCCTCATAACTTAATTTGCAGGTGAATGGGGAGAGTTTAATTTTTTACAAACTTACAGGAGATTTTTATCCAACAGGTCCATTTCTTGCCTCTGATCAAAAGGTTACTGCCCACGAATTTTAATGAGAGTTGCTTTAATACAGTATAAGCATGAAAAGCTTAACAATACAAAGGTAGGACAGGAGTTATCCAAAGTTCTTCTGTGATCCTTAATTTTAGAAACTTAAGGGAAGCCACATTACTGATGCTAACTAACAGCACAAACTCTTCATGGCAAAATGACAAAAGAAAACCAACCCAAAAGCCACACAGAAAACCAGTCTGAGACTGAGACACAGGACCTCCCCTTGCTCAGTTTCCAGGTACCATGAGAGTTTAGTCACATCCATTTATTAATTCCATCCTTGTTGGATCTATATTGTTGTGGCCAGCCTCCATCCCTCTGCTTTCCCTTTATTTTATAGGAAAATCTGTATGCCTGTTTTGTAACCTGCTCTGGGAAGCAGCTGCCCAAGCCAGGGTCTCCCCCTCAGTATTGCCTCTGGAATGTGCTGTATCTTATCATTTATTTTGGCAACAATACCTCCAACATGTTTTTATTTGCATTTCAGTATGGCTTCCCTGTTTTTACTGTTCTGCTTGAGTTTTTTTGACTCTCGATACCTGATGAATTTCTAATCCCACTGTATGAAATTAAGGTACAAGCCCTCAGTTTTCATCCCTGAGCTAAAAGGCTCAGAAGCTGAGTGCTGAATGATCATGCTGAGTGCCCTGTTACAATGAAAGGGGAATTTTTAGTTGAAATATAACTTGTTTTTTCTCACAACTGGGGTGACCTAAGGGCACATGCGCAACCAGTTACCATGGATCAGCTGGCGGGCTGAAACTTATCCCGCCTTATTTTCCTAAAGTGGATGTTTGTAACTTCATACAGACATATTTGAAAGATTAAATGAGTTAAACTATAACTAAACAGTAAGTTTATCTTGTATGGGAAAACACCCATTTAAGTGAGACTGATGCATTTATTTTAAACTAAACATCCAGTAGAGGCCACAAAAGTCTGGAGCGTCTCTGTGGGAGCTGGGCCTGATTAAATGGATAAGTCAGAAAGGGGATTTCATTCATTCATGTAAATATCTCAAAGCAGGTGCCAATAGGATGGTGCCAGACTCTTCTGTGGTGCACAGCGACAGGAAGGGAGCAATAGCCATTAATAAAACAAGAAGTTTCACAACACGGGGAAGTTTCTTTACACCAAGGGTGGCAGAGCACTGGAACAGCTGCCCAGGGAGGGTGTGTGGATTCTCCCTCTCTGCAGACATTCCAAACCCACCTGGATGTGTTCCTGTGTCACCTGCCCTTGGTGACCCTGCCTGGGCAGGGGGGTTGGAATGGATGATCTCCAGAGATCCCTAAGGAATCTGTGATCTGTACAAGAGCAGGTCGGGTTGGGGTGGAGGGGTTGGTTAGATATCAGGACGAAGTTTTTCCCCCAGAGGGTGGTGGGACACTGAACAGGCTCCCCAGGGAATGGTCACAACCCCAACCCCTCCAGAGCTCCGGGAGCGTTTGGACAAGGCTCCGGCCACAGGGTGGGATTGCTGAGGCCGCGCCGTGCAGGGCCGGGAGCAGCACTCTGACATTCCCCGCGCTTCCTTCCCCTCCATGCCGGGACACGGGACACTCGGATCCCTCGGGAGGGCCGGGCACGGCCCCATGTGATGCCGCCGGAGCGCTGGAGCCCGCCCGGCCTCGGGGCGGAGCGGGGCGGCCTCAGGTGCGGGGCGCGGCCGGGAGGCGGCCCCGGGGGCGGGCGGGGGAGTCCCCGAGACACCCGGGCAGGGCCTCATTTAAGGAGCGGCGGCGGAGCGCGGGAGCCTCGTCCCAGCGCCTGTATCTGCCACCATGCCCGTCAAAGGAGGCACCAAGTGCATCAAGTACCTGCTCTTCGGCTTCAACTTCATCTTCTGGGTGAGGCGCCCGGGCCGCGCTGCCCGCGGGACGGGCATGGAGGGGAGGGGAACCGCCGAGAGCCGCGTTTTGTTTGCTTTTCTGCTGCGTGGTTTTTGCTGTTTTCCCCACTTCCTGCCCCCCGGAAGGAGAGGGGCGGGTGCCCTAGTGTTCACCGCTTTATTTTTCACGTTTTTTGGGTTTTATCGTAAGGCGGGTTGAGTGCGCTGCCAGGTGGGGAGGGGGTGTTGGGTTTGTGGCTCGCCCCCCCACTCAGCATCCCCCAGCACTAGGAACAATCCTCGCCCTAAAGCTGTGTGTGCAGGTCGGGCTCCCCGGTGGCTGTGCCCGGGGTGAGCCGGTTCCTCGCACGTTGCAACCTGTGGTTGTGGTGTGTGTGAACCGCTGGTGTCGGCGGGAGCTGTGGCTTCCCTTCAGGGCTAATCTCTCGGAGCAGAGCAGCACCCGTGGCTGTCACGTCTCCAGTGTGGTCTCTGGCCCCTCTGCGCCCTGTTGGCCGGGCAGCGTGGGAAGGGAGAGCACGGCTGAGCCGCGGGGCTGGGGCTGTTCTCAAGCGCTCGGGGCGTGGGCACCTGGATTTAGCGCTGGCTCCTGCATGGGAAAGTACCACGAGAGCTGTTTGTGTGCCTGATGGATAAGTGCAAAGCGTATGGTTCAAAAAGTTGGGTTTCCTCGGGGCTGTTTGCCACGGTGGAGAAGTGCGTGTGTGGCTCCGATGTGGAGGAGGGAAGCTGGAGCTGCGGGAAGAGTTGGGAGTTCAGTGTTCATGGGTGAAGTGGTCGGGATGGCTCGATGTCGAAATGGGTTACAGCAGAGCTGAGAAAACAGAGCTGGGCTGCAGTTGAGGCAAGTTGTGGCGAACTTGACCCAGGAAAGCATATGTTGCTAGCCGGGACAGTGAGCAGGGCTGTGGCATTTGCAGGATTAGAGCTGAGCAGAAGGAAAAGGCTAATAAAGCACTGACTGAAACTTAGAGTCAGTGAGTTTCTAAACCTCTTGTTAAAAGAGACTGAATTATTCATGGTTTGCCTTGTGCTTGTTTTGTTTGTTAGTTTCAAAGCTGCTGACTTTCTGCAGAGTGTTTTATGGGATAAAAGTTCTTGTTTTCAGAGGCATTGCCTCAAAGAAGCTCTTAACCAAAGCATCACTGCCTTATTGTCTGAGGCCCAGGGCTGAGAATAAGGAGTGAGGTTTTGTTTTGCTTGGGATGTACCTGTTGCTTGTGAATGTCATGGTAATAAATTACTGAGGCTTTACTCTTACCTTTGGGTGCTTATGGATACAGAATTGTACTGGTGACAGCGTGCATGGAAGAAGAATGGTGCTGCTGCCCAGAGGAGCTGAGAGATCATGGCTTTTCAAGTTGCCTTCTTGAGGGTGGCAGCAGGCTGCCAGGATGTGGGAAAGAGAAGAGGAAGAAAAAAGGAAGGGAGATAAATGCGTTTTGGAGATTCTAGTAAGTGTCGGGAGGCCCCAGGAGGCAGTGAATGGCAAGCAGCTTGTGTCAGCCAGAGATAAGTGTGTGTTTGGCCAGCTGGTCCTTGGCTCTTGGGCATCACCACATTTCATTGTGACCTGCTGAAAATAGTTGGAGGGGTGTTTAGGAGGTATGGTGTTAGCAAACCTTGTGTTCTCTGTAGAGAAATAAAGTAGCTGTGTCCTGGGTTATTCCACACTGAACAGCGTAAGAAGAAAGGTATTCTGGGGCTGCCAGCATTAAAAGGCAAGAACCACCCTAATAAAAAAAAGGCTTTAATGTTTCTTACGGCTTTGCAAATGTGAAAAGTCTGTGATGTAATGGAGGTATGTTGACAAAACCTGTTGTGGCCAAGTGCAATTCTGTACCTCCTTTTTTTGAGATAAGCTGCCGCCAAAGGATAGGTGAGGAGTTTAAGTGGTCTGCAGCAAACCTGCAGATGGCTGTGGGTGCCATTAGGTGGGATGTATTTGCTTCCATCAGAGGCTTGAACAAGGGTAAGAGGAAGCAGAAAGGCTCCAACAGCTTCGTAAAGGAAGCTATTGAAATAAAAAGGGAAATTCTCAAAGCTGAAGCTGTACCCAAGGAAAGGAGATAAAGGTTCATAAATATTTGTCTCTGGTGAGCTAAATAAAATAGACAATAATGTTAGCCAAAGGAAAGCTTTAGGGGTAACTTGTGAAAGCAAACCCAAGTAACATACCCCTCCTCAGAAAAGTGAGGAAAAGAGAGTTTCTCAGGGAGTCCTTCCAGGCACTAATAGCTCCAGGTGTAAAAGTTTTGGGAGCAGTGTTTGGCAGGACTTTATTTTACTGGGGAAGATTTTAACCAAGTTCTATGCCATAACCTGTCTTTGACTCTGAATCCTGCACAGGCTTGAACTGACCTCTCTGTGCAAAGGAGGTGAAACAGGAGGAGCAGCAGCAAATGTTTGATTAACAATTCTCCAAGGTCACACAGTACTTCAGAACTCTGAGTGAGTTGTGATTAGGCAACTGCCCCTGCTCACCATCCCTCTCAGTGCTGGAGGGCTGGAATGCAGCTTCTGGTAGTCAGGGATACCCAGAGAATGGTACATATGGAGTATCTGGAAAAAGCCGAGGAGAAGATTCTTTAAAAGCTGGTGTACATGTGGAGATGAGACACTGACTACTGCAAGGGGAAGTCAGACTTCATGAAGCTGCTGCCTTGGAGCCTTTAAAAGCCAGAATGTCAGAGAGGGCACGGACTGGTTGGTGTTGGTTCACTTGTTCAGTGTCTCTTGTGAAAACCAGGCAGTCCTGGAGGAAGATCCTGGCAAGGATGAGATGGCTGTTGTCAGGGCTGTGGGGAGGTGCAGCTCTCCTGCTGTGGAGAGATGCAGCAGTGCTGACACAAACTCTGCGGTGGTCAGTATAGCCTTACCTCACCTGGAGAAGCACAGGAGGCACTGCTGCAGTGCTGCTGGCACCCACTGTCCAGGGTGATGGAGGTGATGGCTGCATGCTGACACAGCAGGGTAAGACTCTCACCACAGGCAGGCATCAATTGATTCCCATGGGAGGCACCAGCAGGAAGCTGCCTGGAGATAGGAACTAAATGGTTCAGGGGCAGCTGCTGCCATGGAACAGTGAAGCCTTGGGGGAAAAGGATCTATGCTGGCTTTACAAAAGCACCAGGTGGGTGCTCAGTGTCAACAGAGCAAAACCAGTTTCAGAAATGAAGGGCTGAGAGAAGATGGTGTGTAAAGCTCCCTAAATCCATGGCATGCTGGTGTCCCACAGTGCTGCAGGCTGCTCTGGTAATCTGCCTGCCTTGAGAGGATCATAGTGGAGCTTGGTAATGTTTGGGAAAGCAAGAGGAGGGTTTCTGCCATCATTAAGTGTAAGTATGTTAGTATTCTTCAGCATGGAAATGTACTACAGATCCTTAGGATCCTGATTGTGCAGGCAGTAGGTAGGGCCTGACTGTATTGAAAGCAAGAACTGTGGGACATTAAACTGAGAAAGAGGACATTTTCAGAAGAAAAGTGTCACTGTGGGGACAGTGGTGGTGCTTTCCCCTCAGCAGATGTTGAGGAATAGGTTGGTCAAGGGATACCTGGCTAATCACAGAATGAACTAGGTTGGAAAAGACTTTGGAGATCATCTAGTCCAGCCTGCTTACATGGAGTTCAGCAGCCTTTTGTTAATTTTTCTTCTCTCAAAGTGCTCTCTGTGTCTTGGCCCAATCTTTAAGTGCTTGACATGTAGACCAAGAGGTTGGTCCTGGGAAAGGCTGCTGTCTGTCCTATTCTCCTAGCCCTTCCTGAGGATCCTGTGCTTGATTGATCCAATGGCCTTTCTCCAGCTGGGAAGGCAGGGCACTAACATGGTGTTCTCTGAAACTTTTGGAACTTCAGAGTTTGCCTTAAAACATACTTGTGGCCTAAATGGAAGGAAGAGGACATCTTTGGAAGTCAGGTTAAGCATGGATCAGTAAGTTTTGAGTTTCGGTCCCCTCTCTGAAATGTAGGAATTGGGGATGGCTGTTTCCTCTTGGGATGGAGTGTTGCAGCAGGCACCAGGCTCCTTGGTCAAGGAGGTCCTTGCTGTTGTGCTGCCCTTGCTGAGGCTGGTGTTCTCTCACACAGGTTTGCAAACAGCCTTGATGTCTTGGCATGGCCAGTGCTGGCCCTGGCATCCCTGCCAGTCTGCTCTCTAATAATAGAAGTTTGGGGGCTGATTTGGGGTGTGGGACAGAGGGTCAAGCCTGATACAGAACTAATTTTTTTTTTTCCACCAAGCTGGCTTGAGTTTGGTAAGAGCTCAATGGAAACAACACATTTTGTGCCTTAAACCTGAGCAGTGGATTGGTCTTAGCAAAGTTGGCTTGGACCAACCTTAGTGTGAGCAGTGTTGGATTGCCTTAGGTTGAGTGAAGAGTGACTGCCTTTAGCTGTGATCCCTTAATTCCCTAGTTTTGCTCAGGCTTGTTGGTCCTGGTGATGAAGTCTCTTCCCAGGAAAATTGGGGGCTCCTGAGCAGCTTGCACCATGCCAGGCAAGTGCCTGCCTGTTCCCCCCTGGCGTCCTGCTGCTGAACAAAAGCAAAGCCTTGCATTGTTAAACTTCAATGCTGGGTTTTCCCCTTGTGAATTTTGTGGAATATGAAGACATCTGCTTGCTAGTATTTATGGTTTAATGTGTTTTAGGCAAGCAAATGCTGTAGCACAGAGGCAGAGTTCATGTTAAGTTTTGAGCAATCACTTTCTTGTTCCTTTCCACTATTAGGCAGCATTGTTGTCCTGATTTCCCCCTCTCTAGAGTGCTGTGTGTGCTATGAATAAATGCATTTGTGTGTGGTAGTGCCTGCTAAAGTAAGATGAGCAGAATTGAGCTTGGAGAGCTCTTTTCTTTGTCTAATTTGAAGATACCTGTGACTGTGTTCTGAGCCACAATCTCGGCTGTTTTTGTGCACCAAGAACAGCAATTCAGAGGGTCTCTCCTCCTCCAGTGGAGCAGAGGACTTCCAGGATGGGCAGGGAAATATGCATATGTCTGTTAGTGTATATACATATGTAGGCACATATGAAAAATCCAGAAATGAGTTACTTTTACTTTCTGAATGAACTGATGCAGTTGCTGACAGCGTGTGAATCTAATGCTGCTTGGGCTCAGTTCAGTCTATTTTGACTCCAGTAAGTTCTCTCAAGTCAGGAATGGAGTTTGGAGTATGTTGCCTTGAGAAACCTCAAGTGAAACTACTTAGAGTTCCTGCAGCCCTAGCTCCTATTTGCAATTCTATTTGCAAATATAGCAGACTGGCATCTGAATAGAAACTTGTATGAAATGGGCTCTAGTCTTGGCAGTGGCCCAGGAATTTTGTAATGTTGCTCCTCCTGTACTGGAGCACCATTTTATTGCAAAAGGTGCAGTGACATTAACATAGGCCACAACATTCTTGAAACTAGCTAAGCAGAAAGAAAATACTTCCTTTCCAATCTATTTTTTTCCAAACTAATTTGAAAATAGCTGTAGTTTGTTGTATATCTGTAGGCTCACATGGCACAATTGTTAGGGGAGCTTTTTCAAGACTCTGAAAACCTGTGCTGTTGTGGATAACACTAATTTGGTAATTGAGGGTTTAGAGTGATGTTGAGCCTCACCTGTACTTACTGTTTATGGGGTTTTATTTATGGAGTACCAGCCAGTAACAGGACAGAAACAGTTCATTACTACTCATAATGTTCTCAATTTCTTTGTGAAGTTCTAGATCTGATCCTGGCTTTGTTAGTCTAAAACAGTGAGAAATGAATTGTCTTATGCAGTCAGGCTTTTAGCTAAAAGTTCAAATATTTATGAAGTGAAGATGGTGATGGTTTTTTTATGTCTTCTTGTCACATCCCGGAGTAAACCTATATATGGAATGGTACTGTAGAGCCTGACATATTTTCTTTACTTCAAGAAAAAAAATGAGTAAGTGTTCTGTTAGATGCCATTCTTAGCTGGCAGCACTCAACTGACTTCTTTATTTTCATGTAATGACTTCCCTTCTGCTGGAGGTAGTGCCATGAGCGTGGTAGAAGTTGTATATAAACTTCTGAAGGTGTCAAAATGGCAAAACCCACTTTATTTTTTTTTTGTGCAAAAGCTTTTTTTACAGGTTTTGAGCCACTTACCAGGTGTTCTTGAAATGTCTAGTTTCTTCCCTATCCCTGCCTCCACTCTGAGAAAGTGGAGGAAGGGCTGGTGGAGGGTGTCCCTTTCCCAAAGTTTTGTCTGCCAGGACAGACAAGAGACTGTCTTAGGACTTGGTAAGTGCTTGGACCTTGAGCTCCTTGAGAGGTGATTCTGCCTATGGAAAGATAAGATGATCTTCTCTCAGGTGTCTGAGGCAAGTGAGGTGCTTATCCCTTATCAAGGTCAGAAGGGACTGAACAAAATGGTCCTTGCGAAATAGTGATTAAATCCAAAACAGACTTTCCAGCTTTCCCAAATAGTGTCACACATTGCACTGCTATGGGATATGTTAACAGAATTGGTGGTTTGGGTTAGGGGTTTTTTTATTATTTAAACCTCAAGGTTTTAACAAGTGTTTATGGCATTGTCATTAAACCTAAGAGTTTCCTGTGCCAGCCATCTGCTGGGAGAGACCCGATCTGTGAAACCTGGGGTGTCAGAGTGGGGCAAAAATCCCATGAGAGTTGCTTGGTAGCATTCAGTGCTGGGGCACACTCTGAGCTTATGCTCAAGGTAGCCGGGGAGGGGAGGGGAGGAAGGCAGAGTGTCCTGTGTTGCTGCTGCTGCCAGGATACACAGGCTTTCTCATCTCAAGTGCATCCTGACTGGTTTGGGTATTTCCTCAGTTATCTCTTCTCACTTGGAAGGCTGGGACACACCCTTGGATATACCCAGAGGCAAAGCAAGGGGAAAGGGGTGACTTTGGAGAAGGTGGATGGGTGAGAGGAGGGAAGTCCTGCTGAGGAGGCTCACTAGGGAAGGTGCAGGGCTGTGTAAGAAAGGAAGACAGACCGAAAAAGCTGGTTTTCCTGTTGCAACAGGCAGAAAGCTGCATGCAGGAGTGAGCTTTAGGGGCAAAGGGGGGTGTGTTTGCATGTAATCAAAAGAAAAACAGCCCGAGAAACCTCCACAGGGCTAGGAGAGGAGTGGCCAGGTAGTTCCATCCTTGTTGCAGCCGTGGAGCAGCCAAGCAGAGCAGGAGTGAGCTGGGAGCAGTGGTTAGGGAAAACAAGGAAGCCTGGTTAGCTGGAGCAGGGAAGTCAGTAGTGTAATTGTGCCAGGACATGCTGTTACTGGAAAATCACTGCCACAAACTTTTCCAAAACAGTGAGTGAGCAGTGTCCCTTTAGCTTCACACTTTGGTCAGATTGGAAAAAAAACCCAGCCCTGTCTTCTGAGCTCTTTTTGCTGTACTTGTCACTATAGAAACATACTGCTTACCTGTCTGATAAGCACACAAACCCACTCTTTTCTTTGTGTGTGTGAAACCAGACAACATGCATTACTTTCAGGAATAGAGTGTTGTTCTTTTCCTGCTAAATTTCAGCACAGCATATAGCTACTTGGAGACGCACAGTATTGCTCAACTGCTGTGACAAAATAGGTCTGTTAGATGGGGAATCCCCTTGGATTACCAAACAAAAACCCAGCCATTAGGTTAGTTGGGATCTTCTTCCATTCACCTGAGGTTGGGGGCCTTGCACCCCTTTCCCAGGAAGGAAAAACAATCTTCCAAACCATCCCAGCAGGGCTGCCCATCCTGCTGGCTTAGCATGGGTGAGCAGGGAGGTGACAGTGCCTCAGCCTCTAGCGTGCCACACTGGCCAGAGGTGCTGCCAAGTGCCCATGGGGCTGTGCTTTTTCTCTTCCTTAGAGGCTGGTGTTGCTGTGTCCTCATTTCTCCCTTGTTTTGATGGAAACTTGAAGCTTTAAGTTTCTTGCCTTCTGCTTTAAAACTGCCTTTTTTTAGTTCAGTGGTCACTGTGGGTAGGAAGAGCACAAACTGAGAACATAAGTCTGCTTTCCTTAAGAAACTGAGACAAAAAGCCTCTTATTCTTGCATGAAGGAGCTGCATTTTATTTCTCATCCACCATGCAGAGAAGTATCACTCTGTTTCATTCTACCACTTTTTTTAGTGCTGTGCAGTAGTTGACTGGCATGAAATGTTACCACTGTTCTGTGATCCTGTAAGTCTCTTGTCTCCCTGGCATCTGCTTAAACTTTCCCACAGAGTGACTGCTTTTCCAAGGAGAAAACATGCCATGTACCTCTGGGTGGTGGTGGGGAAGGGTTAAATTTGTGTTTTGAAAGGAGCTATACTAGATACATCATCTCTGCCCAATGTGAACAGGCCAGTTTGTTTCTGGAGGGCATTCACTGAGCTTTCTCCTTTGCTTGGAATTTTAAGATTATCTGCATGGTTACAGCATGGTTTAAGAGTTTCTTTAGTTTTACAGTCCTTTTCGGTGCCCTGCTCTGTGTGCAGGGCTCTCTACTTGAACACTGGAGCTTGTCAACCTGTAAATAAATTTGATAGGTGACAAGAGCTGGGTGTTCAGGCTTGTGGCCTCACAATTTGTGAGTTCCTGGCAAAACCAGCAGAGGCTGTATGTTTCTTCTAACGATGGGGATCTGGATCAGCTATAAAAACTGGAGACTATTGGATGACCCAGGAATGGGAGTCTCAGCTATTAAATACTGGGTGACTTAACAGCAGTCTCAAAGCTGAGTTTTTTCCATCACTGAGCCTTTCTGATATTTTAACTGAGGCACTGGGGTGAGATGAGGTGGCAGAGGCTTTTTTGAAGTGATGCTGCAGGTAGAGCAGCAGCCCTTTTCTCTGTCGGCTCCTCTTTGTTACCTCTCCTTCCCCTCGGGGTGCAGCTTTGGCACAAGAAATTGAAATAATGACGCTGGTGTGACATTGTGTCTACCAAGGTGCTCCAGCATAACTGAACCATCTTGTCAGGGTAGCCCTAGCAAGGCAAGCAGGAGGTGTGTGCAGGTGTGCCTTGGGAGTAAGCACCAGAAACGCCAACAAAGGCTTTTTGCTTGGGTCTGGAAACCTCCAAGTGGGCTTGGCTCTTTGGGTTGTGTGTCACTTGATCTGTTTTCCCAGTACAGCCCTGCAGCTCCTCTTGGAGGCACTCGGGTTCCTGCCCTACAGGAAAAGCTGGTTTAGGAAAGCTGGGGCTGTGTGTGAGCAGGAACTCTCCCAGAGCAGGGAGAAGGGGCTCTCACCTCTCAGGTGGGCTGGGTGTGGAAGGGGTGTGTCCCTGGGTGCTTGCCAAGGGAATGCTGCCCATATTCCCACTGAAAATTAACATTATTAAACACTTCCCAGCTTCTTAGGGGCCAGTCAGGAATGTTTCCTTCTACAAGGACCTTCTTATCAGAGATAAGGCTTTAAAGATTTTATTGAAATTTTATTTTTGCTTTTCATGCGTGCTTTGCCTGACCAAAGCACCAGGCTTTATAAACTTACTGCTCACTCTTAAGTTTAAATTTTTAATGTCTGCTGCAACGTTTGGGATTTCTGTCCTCATCTCGCTTTTGTAGAGCTTTTTTTAATAGTTAAATGGTCTTCAAAGGAAGAGCTGAGAAGCACACTCCAGCTTTCTGCTTTGTCCTGGTTTCTTCATTTTCATACATGCAAGAAAACTCATTTTTTTTCTTTTCAAAGAAGGATTCAGTCTCTTCAAAGCAAACTGTTGCTGTTGGCCTTACCAGAGTGCAATTCCCTCTTTCTTGCAGCACTTCCTATGGCTTTTGCCAGATGTTTCATCCAGAGGCTAATTTATACACAAAGTGATTTGCTGCAAACACAGGCACCAATGTTAAGAGGAACCTGGAGGCATACAGGCAGAGATGATAATGAAATAAAACTAAATATTACCTAAAATTCAATTGTATTGCTCCAGATCAGCAATGTTGCTGCTTCTGCAGTTGATTTTTTTTTTTTTATTTCTGTCAGCGTGGTCACTTAATGGGTTGGTTTTATCTTGTTTTACAAGAAGGGCACTCTTCCTGAACTCCCTTCCATGCCATGCCATACTGAACTCTCAGCAGTTTAATACACTAAAACTTCCAGCTGGCCTTACAAGGCACTTTTCCTTGTGATAAACTTGCTTTTCAGTGTGAAGCTTTAAGGCCACTAAGTCATGCAATCAGTGTCTGCAGCCACCCAGAATAAAACAATGCGTGGAAGGATGAGTGGAAATACACTTGGCTAGACCTTGGATATTTTCAGAAAGGAACAAGAATGGCATTGTTCTCCTGTGGCTTTGGAGTTTATATTATGTAAATGCCTCTGTAAACAAGGTGGTTCCATGTCTGGAACTTTGTGTGTTGGTATCCCCATCCTTTTATGCTTGTCCTTTGTCACTTCTTTAAATAAAAGCTGTATCCTGTGCTTGCTTCTGATTTTGTTACTAATGCAAGGCAGGGTGGATTAGTTGGTATCATTTAACAAGCCTTCCTTGTTCTTACAGCTTGCAGGGACAGCTGTGCTTGCAGTTGGACTATGGCTTCACTTTGATTCACAGACCAAAAGCATCTTTGAACTGGACTCTGACACAAAGTTTTACACAGGTGAGCTGGGGGATCACTCGGGGGATAGGTCACACTTTTGTGCCCTGATTTCCAGGCTGCTGAGGAGCCTTTGCCTTCCTTAAAGGGGAAAAAGGCAAAACAGCCCTGAACAGCCTGAGAGTAGCTTCCCCTGGCTGGTGCTGGGGGCAGCTTCCCTTATGAGCTCTTGTGCAGACAGCAGTGCTGTCGAGTGAGTGATTTCTTGGCTCTTCATCCTTTTCCCTACAGTAGTTTTTGTTCCTGTCAGCAAACATTTTGTAATCCCAGGGGCTCCTGGAAGACAGAGAGGATGTTGCTTCCTGATGCTCATCACCATATGCGTCAGTGAAGTTTCATGCTAAGCTAATTGAGTAATTAATAGTCTTTCTCCAGAGTGACCAACCTGAGCTACCCAAAACACGGCTCTGTTGCCTCATCTCTCAGAAGGAGCATGTGCAGTTTTGTCTGACTCTTAAAGCCCCACATCTCCTAATTCATACTGAGCTGAATGGGAAGAATGCACAAACATCTTGGTACTTATGAGAATTATTCCAGCCAGTGTGGATCAATGTAGCTTTAGCTAGACTATATGGAAGGTGTAAGATCATTAATTACGGCACACACATTTTTAGTTTGTTAATGTCATAGGAATTACTAAGTGAACTGGATTTTATCTGAACTTCAATTTTCATCTCTACAGTTGCTTTTAAGCTTGGGCAGAAAACAGTTTGGTTTTTGTCACCTGTAGGTGCTCAAACCCTTGGAGAAGCTCTGCTGTGAGGAAAGGCTGAGGGAATTGAGAGAATAAAAAGCTTTGGGGTGTGACCTCATTGTGGCCTTCCAGTGCCTGAAGGGAGCCCACAGGAAAGATGGAGAGAGACTCTTGACAAGGGCCTGGAGTGACAGGACAAGGGGCAATGGCTTCACACTGACACAGAGCAGGGTTAGATTGGATATTGGGAAGGAATTGTTCCCTGTGAGGTTAGCTACTTACCTGTGACAACTCCCAGGCTGGTGTCTAAAGGGTCACTTGCAAGGAGGTGTAATTTGTGTTGCAGCCTTAGTCCTAGGGTGGCCTGTGCCTGGTGTAGGGGCTGTAGTTGGGAATATTGAGATGCTTGTGGGACTTCATGAAGAAGCTGCAGCCATGCAGACAGGTTCTGTGAGAAGATTTTTGGTTTGCCTTTGGTATGATGGCATCTTAGCAAACTGGGTGGTTCTTGGAGCTGCCAGGAAGATTCCCAGATGCTTTTAAGTGGACCTCAGAAAGAGAACAGAAATCTAAACTTTGCTGTTGAGCTGACTATTCAACAAGTTTTATTTTGGGTAGTCTAAAACAACTCCTTCACCTCTGAAACCATAAAATTTTATGATGTGATGTTTAAGCTACTGGCTAAATGCAGCCAGTGAAACCTGCTTGAAATCTCTGTATGTTAAACTGAGTTTTAAAAAGAAGCTCAATGGGAATTTCTGCTTTAATGTAATTTTCTGGATGTAGTTACTGACTGCAGTAAGTTACAAAGAAAGTTATCTTAAAGGCTTTCTGTACAACTCAAACTGGAATAAGAGGTACTGATGGACTCTATTTTACTTTTTCAAAATGGAAAAAGTTTAAGCTCAGCTTAAAAAGTCCATATTGGAATTTCCTCCTGATGAGAAATGTCAGGCTTAATCCCTTACAAATGCTGCATCAAGTAGATGTTTATTTTGGCAGCTAATCTTACTATTTGCATTAGAATATATCATTTGCAAATGCTTACATCTGGCTTCCTTTAATTGGTATTGATTTGGTCTCTGAGCTGTATTTTTGTCCCTATTGATAGAAATGTCCTGCTTGTTCCATGTGCTTTGTGCTGATTCTTTGATGCTTCTCTGCCCCTGTAATATTCCTTGCCATCCTTTGGGAGTTTTCTTGCTCACCACGTCTTGCTGCTGTCTCCTGCTCACAGCTATGATGATTAGGCTGGTTGTTCCCAGGTTTAGGAGCCAGAGGATTTGGCATAAATGTAGCCTTTTACCTCAGAAGTGTTTGCTCCTTCTGCTTCAACATACTCACTACCTAATTTCTGGGCAGAATAATTTACAATCTCTGGCACTTTTTATAATTTGAAGAAGTACCTGCTTCAAGACTTCAGTTGTTAATAAATCACTATTCCAGCTGTCTCTAATTCCTGTTGTCTCTGTCTTCACCTGAGAAGTTGATAGCTCTTGGCTCAGACCTCTTTTAAAAAGTTTCTTACAGTTTCTCTTAGATGGCTTTATCTTGCATATTTTCTAAAACTTGTGAAACTGCAGTAGGGGTACACATCAATTGTGTCAAAATGAAGAATTGTGTCAATTTTTCACATGTGTTTGCTTTGAAAATTAAGCACAGCCCCCACTTTTTTTTTACTTCAAACACCTCGGTTAAGAAACTTGGGAAAAGCTACCAATGCCATTTGTGGAGCAATTGATAGCATACCTTGCTGCTGAGGTCTCAGTGACCTGCACACCTTTGTTTTCCTCCTCCCTAGGTGTTTACATCCTTATTGGAGCTGGTGCCCTTATGATGCTGGTTGGTTTCTTGGGATGCTGTGGTGCATCACAGGAATCTCAGTGTATGCTTGGCCTGGTAAGTGCTCAGGGTAATGCTTAAAATTTTGAGCAGCATGATGAGAAAGGAAGGAAAATATTACTGTGTAATTCAAGGGCAGCAGATTGTCGACACAGAACAATCACAATGTTTAAACTCATGGTCATGTACATAATGCTAAAATGTTAAATATAGTTTGCATTTCTGGCCTGAAATCCAGGGTGCTCCTGCTGTGTTTGAGTACAGGATGACCTCAAGAGGCTGGATGTGTCTGACATACACTGAAGTGTCAAGACTGGGAGTATTGTGAACACAGCTAAAATATTGATAAGGCAGTGCTGTCATTGCTAAATAGTTCATCCTAGACTCGGATGCTTGTGCAATATTTAATCTGTGAGACCAGAACTGTGGTATTTGATGCTTGAAACAACAAGGCTCTACTGTTCATAACCACAAGATGAGCTCTTCTAGTTGGGAACTGCTCTACAAGCCAATTACTGGAGAGCACCCTCATTGTTTTCAATCTGGAGGGGCCAGTAGAGCTTACTGAGTTTGTGCACATCTGTACACTTGCAGAACTACTCATCCAAATAACCATAAGACTTAGTTAATAAAAGACAACTACTATAGCCACTGAAGGAACAATTCCCCTTTTGTATCACAGAAGAACCTAAATTCAAGTATTTATTGCAGAATTATGCCTCTAGCCCTTTGTAATTGAGTTTCTCTTTAAAGTGCTTCTAAATGATAGTGGTGTTTTGGATCTGGTAGTCAGTGAGAGACAGAACACTTTTATTTGTGTTTTATGGGATGTACAACAAAGCAACCATTAGCTCTCTGGGAGTTGGTGGCAAGCTAGGAATTAAGTAATGGCTCCTAAAGTAACAGGAGTGACAAACCAGAGGAAAGAATTGGTGTCAGCTGTTGTGATGTGTCTGAGTGACTTGGACAACTTCAAAGTTGGCATTAACATATGATTGGCTTTAATTAACACTGATCAAAAAGCAGGACTGGTGCTTGGAGAGCACTGCCAGACTTTCTGACGCTCCTGGGAAGAAATGCTGGCCCAGTGTCCTTTTTCCTGGTGTTACCAGGTCTCAGACCTCCCACTGCAACCTGGTTGAGTGACAGCTCCCACAAGCCTGGATGAAATTGTAGTGTGTGTGTGTGATGCTGGTTTGTGGTGCTCTGGCCTTCATGTATAATGTGGTCTTTCTTTTCTAGTTCTTCTTCTTCCTTTTTGTGATTTTTGCCCTTGAAATTGCTGCTGGGATCTGGGGATTTTCAAATAAAGACAAGGTAGGTTGCTCTTGAAAGTTGGGAGTGGTGGGATGCTGGAACAGGTTTCCCAGAGAAATTGTGGCTGCCCCATCTCTGGCAGTGTTCCAGGCAAGGTTGGATGGGGCTCTGAGCAACCTGGGATAGTGGAAAGTGTCCCTGCCCATGGCAGGGGGGGGCAGGACTTAGGTGATCTTGAAAGCCCCTTTTTGACCCCAAAACTCCATGATTCTATGAATGTGCCCATAGTCAGCAGTCTGCTTATATCTGTGCCAGTACAAGTCAAATCCTTATTACCCATGGAATTTGGAGGAGAGGAAAGAGGCTGATTCAAGCAGAACAACACACAAAACTTAGCCATAATATTTAAAAATGAAACTGTAGCAGGGAAGCCAGAATCCAAGAGGCTGTTGCACAATAGAGGTGCCCTCCAGACAGTACCTGGCTGAGCTGGGTACCTGGTGAAGCAGGCTGGCTGGGAAGCTTTACCACTTCCAGAGAGGAGCTGGGTCAGCTGAAGGCTGTGTGTTTCTGCACCTGAAGCATGACTGGTATGGCCTGTCCCTCCCAAGCAGTCAGGATTCTGTCTTCTTTCAAATTCAGATGCTTGGGGACCAGGGTTGCTTTTCTGCTCACATTGTATTATACAGTGGGGAATATATAGAAACTTCTAGGGCACAGAAGAATAGCCAATATTTTTGGGCAACCAGTGGGAAAAGACTTGGTTCTCTCACTCCTCTTAGAAGCCCTGAGATTTGGAAGGGGAAATAGTCTTACCTATTCAGGTGTGGATATTAAAGTGAGTGTATAGTTATTTCTCACCTGAAACAGGTGAGCCCTCTGTCCCCCCTCTGTTTGTACAGGGCAGAAGAATGGGTGTTGTAGGCTGCAGGATTTTTGATTATGGACTTGCTGAAAGCAAGTTTTTCATAATTAATACAAGGTATGACACTAATGCACTATTAATAACATTATTAAATTATTAAGACAACTCTTTTTGCTTTTCCTTAGATTACTGATGAATTAAAGGAGTTCTACATGGACACCTACAGAAAGAGATCTCAGCCAGGTGCCAAAGACACCCTGAAAGCATTTCAGTTCACTGTAAGTATATGGTTCTGCTTAACCTGGACAGTAATGCTGCTGCACCATGCCAGCAGGGACTGTTCTCCATGCCACCCAGTTTCCTGTATGACTTCTTGCTGGTTAGAAGAAACCAAAGATTGCAGTGATATTTTTGTACAGTGTAAATGAATTCAGGATGCCTTTTTTTTCCCCTCTGAAGTGTGTCTAGAACTAGTTCTTGTTTTTCTAAAACTCAGCAGCAGACTGGGAACCCCTGGATCTGTGCTACTGAGCTACTAGCACCCTAGTATGCACACTTGCCTATCTGTGAGGGTTCAGCTCTGTGTCTCTAAGGAGCACAGGCTGTCAGCAAAATGATTTTGTGTGTACTTAGAGATCAGGCTCTTCATTTCAGAACCTTGTCCTTTAATTTAATAAAGGCTTGTTAAAATTAGGTTTATAGCAGTCAGGTTGACAGGACTTGGTCTGTAATAAAAACAAATGTAATTTTTTTTTTCCAAATTACTGAGCAAAAATAAGGATTATTTAACCTGGATTTTTTTGTTATAGCTAAACTGCTGTGGCCTTACTGGGGTTCTGGAGCAGCAGTTCATGGAGACTTGTCCAGCAAAGACGCTGTCTGAGTCATTCACTACCAAGGTAAAGCTTGGCTTAATTCACCATCAGCTCTGCCCAGTGGGTAGAGTGAGAAACACACTTCAGGAAACCTTCCTAGTCTGTGGGAAATCCCCATGTCACACTGATGTGGCAGTGCGTGTCTGTGATCAGGCTGGTTTTGGAAAACAAAGCTGCTGTTATCATGGAAAGAACAAGCAGGAAATCTGACCTTGCTCAGGAAATGTGCAGTCTGTGTGTCACAGACTCACTGTGGGAGTGGGCAGTGGAAGATCAAGACTTTGCCTTAAAAAAAAAAAAAAAACAAACCTCTCAGTGCCTTGAGAGATCTGTTCTCCTCAGTGCATCTTCATGGTGCTTGCTGGGATCTGTCACCCCCCTCCTGGTTAGGGGGAAGTAGAGCTTGGGGTGGGAGCAAGTCTGAAGCTTCAGCAGGGACAGGGAGAGGGATAAGCATTGGTAGCTTGTTCAGGTGAGTTTGTGACTGAAGGCAATTCCCTGAATCAGGTTTCCCTGTTGGAATATTGCTGCAGAGGTGTTTGAATGCCACAAATAACGGGAGAAAACAGCTTGTGTAGTTTTTTACCACCCCTCTTTCTCTTTTCTTCACAACCATTCTGTGCTCTTGCTTTATGCTTCAAGACAGTTTGTATGAGTCTTTCTGTGGTTCTTACCATGCAGGAATTCAATTAATGACTTGGGGTTTTTTAACTTTCATTGACAACTTTGCATATCTGCCCACAAGAGACCCTTCAGTCTGTATCTTTAGTCCTATCTAAGTTGGAGTGTGTGGGAATAGCTGAGACTGCATGCAGGTTTTATTGTTTGCTTTTATTCTGCTGTGTTTTAAGCTTCATCTGTTGACTTTGTCTTGTGGTGCCCATTGTCAATTGCAGAAAAAGTGATAGACTGCAGGATCAAAGGGATGTGATGGACTGTGTCTCTAAGAACAGTTCTGTATTGGTATTCTCATTGAACCAATTCATTCTTGCCAGTATATCCCTTTAATCCCAGATTCAGTCTCTCTTTCTACACTGGATAAGGAGCAACAACAGAAAAAAAGTGGCTTTCAGCAGCTCACTCATGTTTGCTTCTGGAACAAGCAGGACAGAAACTGGGATGAGACTTTGACCAGCTACCAGGCTCTTCAACATTTATACCTCTGTAAAAGTACCTTGTTCTTTTCATTGGCCCAGCATGTGTTTGTTCTGGGGAAAGGACTATACTTTCTGCTTTTTGGGGGGTTTTTTGCCATTTGCAGAGGTAATTCATTGTCCTGGGAACATTAAACTGGCCCCTCTATGAATCTACCCTGGCATGGATCCTAGCCTAGGATATCCTGCCATTCCTATGCACTGTGGGTTCATGAGGGGTCTGCAAAATTACAGTAGCATTTGGCAGTATCAAGAGTGGCTTTAAATCCCTTTTGATAAGGGATGAGCAATGCCTCATCTGAAGTGCTGACAGCCATTAGTAACAAGCCAAGCCTGATAAGTGGCATGTTCAAATTGAGAGGGGAATCCTGCTGTCATCAAGGTGCTGTTAACAGGTTTGAGATACTTGAAGAGTAGATTTCAACTTCCCCACCAACTCCTATGTAGGACCATCCCTGGCTCCCTTTAAGGATGTGACAGTAAAGGCCAGATCAAAGCAGCTTCTAAAAGATGAGTCTTCAGATGAACCCTTGTGAACACTAATGAACCATCTGTTCTGTTCCAGTCCTGCCCTGATGCCATTGATGAGGTCTTCAAATCCAAATTGAATGTCATTGGAGCAGTTGGTCTTGGCATTGCTGTAATGATGGTGAGTGTCCAGATTATTTAGAAGGTGCTCAGAGCATACTCAGAGCAGCAGTCTTGTAGAGCAGTACCTGGCCCAGCAGCCCACAAGGCCATTCCACTGAGGACAAGTCCCAGCAGGATCAGGGTGTGTGCTGCAGGGCCCTGAGGCAGTGCAGAGGCTGGGATGTCTCAGACCGCACTGGTTCTGCTTTGGATTAGGATCTGCCTCCTTGCACTTTCAGCAGTGGTAAAATCTCATCAGTGACCTGTGTATATATGGAGTGAAGATGTATTGGTCATGTTGCTGGCCCACATCTTAATCCTAATATCTCTTGAGGATTCTTCTTCTCTTTTCTTTATAACAATTATAGGCTCTGCTAGAGGGCTGAAATAACAGGGCTGCTAGAAAAACTTGTATTTCTGTGTTTGACTTCTCTAGAGAAAAGCTCATGCTGGGACAGTCAAAGATTTCTTAGGAGATATGGCAGTGGTTTATAGCTGCTGGTGCTGTGCAGGGCCAGAAATTGCACTTGAAGATCCTTGTGGATCCCTTCCACCCTGACATATTCTGTAATCTGTTTTCAAGTGCTGAGGTGAATGGCATTCCTGGGAATGATCTTTGGGGATTGTGGGATGGGGATGGCAGAGTGAAGTGTAAAAATGCAGAATACATGTGACGTCTGGGCTGGAAGAGCAGCTTGTCCTCATGCTGATACAAGCTCATGCTTTGCTTTCCTGATTTCTAATCTGTTTGCTTTCTTTCCAGATTGTTGGCATGATATTCAGTATGGTTCTGTGCTGTGCCATCCGCAGGGAAAGAGAGATGGTCTAAGAGCTGCAAACCCAAGATTCCTGCACTATAAAAATCCTCACCATTAACTTTTGAGTTCTAAGAGCATTTCTAAAATGTTATATATTTGTTACCTTTTTAATGCTTTCTTTGGTACTGATGTAGGTTTGCTTTTTATGTTACAGGTTAAAACTATAAAGGTTTATCTGACTCAAGACAAACATTGTACATAAAATATCTGACTTTCTTGAAACTTGCATAATTTGGATGTAATTTATGTTGGAGACAATTTGATACTTAATAAAGAGTAAGATGTATTGTTTGTGGGATAGAGGAGATGTTGCTATGTAGATTAATCCCACAGTTTGATGCATAGCAAGGAGTTGAAGTTGTATAACATATTAAGTGTTTTTGGGATAAAGCAGGAAATCACTCCTATGCCAGTGCTCCATGTTGGAAGGGAATGGGAGATGCTGTCTGAACATGTCAGGGGAGGTGTAGTCACTCTGCTTTCCTTGGTGTGTGTGAATGAAAGCAGGTCTTAAATACATTCCTAAGATGTCACTGCTGTAACACTTTTACTGTCACCTCCCTGGAGGGTGGCAAAGGCTGGCTGTCACACAGGTCATGTGCAGGCACTGGTAGCTTGATGCAGCCAGGCTGGGCTCTGCCTTGGGGCCAGCTGGGCTTGCTGACATCAGCCTGTCTGTCCCCTGGCAGCTGGCAGGGCCTTGGGCCCTTGGCAGGACACATTCCCTAGTGTATGCTCAGGATTTTTTCACTGGCTGGCTTAGGGCTTTGTTTCCCCAAAGCCAGCAAGGTGCAGTCTCAAGGGCTTACAACATGTGTGCCAAATCTCAGGTTTCCAAGTGGAAAAAATGTAAGTTGCACGAGCAGTTAAGGGTCCAGCTCTGCAGTTGCAGAGTTGAGACTGTCCTGTTTCAGTTTAAATATGGGTATGAGAGAGAGCAGAGACACCAGTGTGGAACCCCCTTAGCCTAAAGAATTATAACTTGTCCAGTATTTCTATTCTAAATGGCTTTTTAGTGTTTTTTTGGGTTTTTTGTATCTCTAAAATACATTCTGGTGGGGGCTGCCTATTGACTTACCAGCAAGTCAGTGTGCTGTTCTGTACCTGGTGCTTGCTTACTGTACAGTCTCATCTGTGTTCTTGGAAGCTTCTGGTCTCTGTCCTCTGGGTAATACAAATGTCTCTGCTTGTTCCCCTTTTTCTCCTGTGAGGAGGTTGGTATTTATTATGAGAAATACCAGAATTGGTGTGTGTCAGGCTCTGCTGATGCATTAATGTATTGTCACCTTTGTGTTACCCACTTGTCTAAGGGAACCATGCAGCTCTCCTCTGTAACATGTTGCACTGTTCTGTGTTCATGGGCCTTCTTTAAGAAAAGAAAAAGTGATTTAAAAAAAGTCAAATGGTGATCATGCTTTTGTGTGTCTTTCAGAGACTGAAATGACTCCAGAAAGGAGTTGATCTAATGTTCTTTTGTAGCTATATATGACAGCCTGGAGGGGAAGATCTCTCATGGGAATTTGAGAGCAGCAACTGTCCCCACTGAGCTCTTGCAGAACTGGGAAGTAGCATTTTTGTCAGCTGGGTAATTCTGGACATGAGAATGAACCCGGCACCTGGAGGAGCTGGAGTGAATTCCTATCAACCATCAGGAAAGTTTACTGCTGACTTTTTGCTTCTTGTTCACAGATCATTGGAGGTTGGAAAAGACCTCCAAGATCATAGAGCCCAACCTTTGACCAATCACCCCCTTGTCAACCACAGCAGAGCACTGACTGACACATCCAGTTGTTCCTTGGACACCTCCAGGGATGGGAACACCACCTCCTCCCTGGATGGGCCCTTCCAGTGACTAATCACCCTTTCAGTGAAATCTTTCCTGATGTCCAACCTGAACCTCTCCTGGCACAGCTTGAGGTTGTTTGCTCTCATCCTGTCCCTGGGAGCAGAGCCTGACCCCGCCGCTGTCCCCTCCTGTCAGGGAGTTGTGCAGAGCCAGAAAGCTCCCCTGAGCCTCCTTTTCTCCAGGCTGAGCCCCTTTCCCAGCTCCCTCTGCTATTCCTCATCAGAATTGTGCTCCAGCCCTTTCCCCAGCTCTTCTGCCCTTCCTTGGACATGCTCTAGCACCTCAATATCTTTACTGAACTGAGGGGCCCAAATCAGATGTGAGATTTTAGGTACAGAGTACAGAGGGAAAATCACTGCCCTGGTCCTGCTGGCCACACTTTGATGCTGGTGGATGTGTTCAGATTGCCAGCATCTGCTGTGGTTGTAGTCCAGCAGCTTTTGGCAGAGTTCAAGGAATTCTAGCAGGTTGTAACTAGGGGGAGGAGACCTCAGCTCAGCACCCCAGATTGTGAGGTTTGGGCAATGGCTACAGAGGCAGCTCTTGAGCTGAAGGTCAGCTGAAGATCCAGAAGTGAGTAACTGCCCCTGTTCCTGTGTTCCACAAAAGCTGGAGAGGGGTTTCTTGGGATTTAGTCATTAGCTTGCAGTGCTGCTTGCCTTCCCCACAGTGTTTATGCCACACTCTGCCTCTTTAATGCCCAGCCTCAATCTACATGTGATTTTTTTTTTTAAGTGCTATAGCCCAATCTTTTATCCTTTTGAACATCCTCATGTGGGTTGGTGTTTTCTGAGGAATCAACAGATGGGTAAGTCTTCGTTTAATACTTGAGGAATAAAGATCAGGTCAGGTACTTTCCTTTTAGTAAGAATATGGAATACAGATGGAAAACCTGGTTGCACTCAGCCTCAGACCTGCAGACAGTCTGGAATGAGTACTACTTCAGGAATGAATATTGATGAGTTACACATCAAGTTTCACCTTACTGCGAGCAGTTGTGATGGAATTTCCTGAAGAACTGGGTTCTAAGGAATGGCAGCCTCAAAAATCTGTATATGGCACTGACTCTCTAAGAAGGGAGCAAGTTCCTGTCTTTGAGTTAGGTCAGGAGTAGAATGTGACTTGTGAGGTTGATACAGAGAGGCAAAAGGGGTGACAAATACCTTGTTCTGGAAAAAGGAATGGAGAATTACAATACTGAAGGGGAAGCAGTGCTTAGGACAGTGTCAGAGCTCTGGCAGAAGTGACTGACACTTGTGGAGGGAGGGAGAGAAGGATCGCTCTGAGGAATATGTCTGCCCAAATTCAGAGGGTCAGCAGAGAAGCAAGTATTGATGCTGGGGAAAAAAGGAGCAGAGAAAAAGTTAGAGATGGCTTGTCTTTTGGGAGGAAAAGATAGGATGGAGGAAAACATACAAAAGTATAACACTTTGTCTTTTCTATGTCATCTTTCCCTGTCAGTAAACAAAGGTGCAGCTATGTTAAGACCTTAAAGCCTGCCTGGAATGTGAGAAACCACTCCAGAAAGAAAAAGGGCTTAAGCAGCTTTGTTTCCAAACAAAAGCAGGTTTTTTCTTTACACCCAGGTGCTGCTAATTCTTTGTTGTAAATGTGCTTAAAATAGCTGTGGTTTATGGCCAGATGTGACACTGTATATTATATTATTTATGGGATTTCATGTGGATAGCAAAGAGCTGATCTGAGCAATCCTGGTCTAGATATTTTCTTGGATTTGGGTGATAGAAGAGATGCTAACTGGTAATGTAAGTCCTGTTAAGGACTAATATAAAACACTACCTGTAACACTGTTAAATCATAAAATCACAGAATGGTTTGGACTGAAAGGGACCTTAAACATAATCTCCTTCCAGCCTTCCTGCCATGGGCAGGGACACCTTCCACTATCCCAGGCTCCTCAGAGCCCCATCCAGCCTGGCCTTGGACACTTCCAGGGATGGGAGTTGCTCTGAGGCTGCTCTCAGGTGTGCCCCTTGGCTGCTGTGAGGAAAATAAGGACAGATCAAGCCAAACCACTAAAAGATGTGGCTTTTTATTTGTTTGCACCATACAAAATATGGGCATTTGTAACAGGACACAGCCTGTTACAGTCTTAAGAAAATAAGTGTTTGACTAAAGGGAAGGGTGTATTTGGTTATCTACAAGGTAATTTTGCCAGAAGAAAGATTTTTAGACTTACTTTGGAAAACTGGAGCATACCTGCCTCAGGAATGGAGGAGTCTCAAGCTAGCTGCAGGGTCAGCTCTGTGAGAAGGGGTACCAAAGCAGGGAAAGCCTGGTTTTCCAAAAGGATAGAGTTTATTGCTGGGAAGTGTCTTCCTCCTTTGCAATGGAGCTGGGAAAGTCATCTCTGGTACAGCATGTTGTCATTTTACAGCAGCCCTGGCACATGAGCACCATAATTGAGTACAGGGAAAAAAATGACAGTAGGTCCATGAAATAGGGAAAGGCTGTGGGAAGCAGCTGGCTACAGTGGAAAGAGAGTAGGCCTGACACATTTTTTGGGAGGGTTGGAATAAATTCTATCCTCTTGTACACTTCAAAAACTTAAATCCCTACGTTTCAGCAATTATCAGTCTTACTCATAGAGGGTGCAGAGAGGTGTTTGCAGAAGGGGAGGGTGTCATTACCTGCAGGGTGATTTCCAAAAGAGTTCCTAAAGGAATTGCTCCAGTCAGAAAGAAAAGCCTGGATTTATTTGACAGGCTCTCTAAGTCATGACTATACTTCTCCACCCACCAAGAGAAGAGAATAGCAAGTGCTTACAGACAGTTTTTTAGGAACTGCCTGTACTTTTCCACTATTTTTCTTCAGATGAATCTCCAAGCCCAAGCAAGCCTTAGAGAAGCTGGGCTCAGAGCAATTGTCCTGGGGCGTGGGGGGGAGGAAAGCAATGGGGCCTAAAATCCCAGTGATAAATGTGAGTCAGATGCTGTTTCCATGGGGGCTGTGCAGTGAAATTCAGGCTGAGCCCTGCCCTGTTCTCCTGCAGGTACTTGCAAGCCTGTGCAGGGAGCTGCCCAGCCAGCCTCCATCTGCAGGCAGTGATTAACACACTGCCAAGGCTCCCTCTGACTGCTCCAGCATCTTTTTCCTCCTGAAGTGCCTGAGAGGCACCTGGGAGTCCCATGAGGGATGTCCCAGGGGACCAGTGCCTGCTGTCCCTGGGTGAGAGATGCTGTTCCAGCTGAGTGCAAGCACAGCCCAAGCTGGGGTTTGCTGGGTTTCTATGTTTAGGGGGTGGTTTATGCTCATGGCCACTGTATAATTATGATTATAAAATAGCTACCTCTTCAGTTTCTGCCTCTTGGCAGCTCTCAGGAAACGACCTAATTTGAACTGCTAGCAGTGAGGACCTTGAACCCTATCACAAGTCGCTTTTAACAGAACCTAGAACCTCTAGACATTTCCCAGGCTCTGCTGGCAGTGACAAAAATAGTTAAGTGAGATTTTTCCACTGCTGGACATGGGCTCCCACAAACTGAATCCACAAGGCAGCCATTCACGGCATGCTGAATGCCTCCTCTTCTCTCACTGCCGACTTTGGGATCAATAGGAATTCAGGCTGGGGCTGAGAACTGACCTTTTATGCCTTGTTCTAATGCTGGCCTTTAGTCCTTGCCTTGCTGGGCTGTGCTCCTGCTCTGCCCCAGCAGGGCAGGTCCTGCTGGTTGAAAGAAGCTGGCATCTCCAGCTGCCGCTCCGTGGTTGTGTGTGGGGAAAGAGCAGGGTGGAGGAGAGCTGGGGAAGCTGCACCACAGGACAGGTTTTTCAGCTTTGGGCTGGCTGTGCCTCCAGCTCACGCCAGCATTGTCTCTGCTTGTGGAGAGCTGGGGGAGCCTTTTCCAGACCCACAGGCTCACCTCAGCTGTGGGTCTGTAATTAAAAGGAACAGCTTTAAATAGCCTGGCAGTGGAGATGCAGGGCAGAGCGAGTTCTCAGCAGGGACTTCCAATGGCCATAGCTCAGGTGATGTCCCACCATCATCAGCACAGCAGAGGAGAGGTGGGGCCAGTGTTCAGCAAGCCATGAGTCGTGGCTTGGGCCACTTGCACAGTATGAGTGCAAACAGATGGGGAAGGTTGGGGTGGGTGTTTAAAAAAGTTCCTCTTCTTTTGTGGGATTAGCCACTCCTTTGCAGCTCTCTGTGACTTTATTCTGCACGGGGCTGAATGCAGAAAAATCAGGGGTGCCAAGGGTCTGTCACAAAGCTGTGCCATGCCATGGGGTGGGGTGGCTGCTCCACAGGTGGGAAATGGGTTTATTTGCAGCACAAGTTTGAGGGGCAGCTGCTTATCCTGATTTTTAATACCAGGGGATTGTACCAGCCCTTACCTGATGGCTGCATTGTAGCATGGGGCTGTTCTGATCTGTACATCATTAACATCACTGGACCACCAAGTAAAGAAAAAATTTTTCCTCCTATTTTCCTTCTTTTTAAATTGTTCCTGGAAGACCTATAAACCTTTTAGGTGAGGCACAGAAAGGGACTTTTTCCCCTCATGCACAGTCTGTGGCTGCAGCCTTTGTCCTCAGTGCTGAGCTGAAGGTTTGTGCATAGTGTGCTCATCAAAAACGCTCTGGAAAAGAAACCAGGGTGACAAATATGGTGTAAATAGATGGAAGAGGGAAGACTGAGTCAAGTCACCCCCTCCTGATTGTGCAAATCATGTTTTAATGGCAAGTGTGGGAGGTGAATGAGAGGCCTTTCCTCCTGCTCGCAGCAGGGTCAGCCATGAAGTCAGATCAGGTTACTCAGGGCTGCACTTAACCCCATCTTGAAAACCACCAAGGATGGAAACTGCACAATCTCCTGGTCCCTTGCTGGGCTGGCATCCTGGTGAGTAAGTTTCTCCTCATGGGTTTGAACTCTGGTTTCAACCTATGCCTGTTCTCTCACCATGGTGAGCAGCCTGGCTGTTTTTGGTCATCCCCCCACAGCTGCCGTGAGCCCCCTCCCAACCAAACCCCTCCTTTCCAGGCTGGACAAGCCCTGTACCCTGATCATGTTAGTGCAGCCCAGGCTGTCATCATTGCATGGTGGCCCATTAGTAGCCAAGGTCAGAAGAACTTCATCAGTGGAAAACAATGCACAGTTCCTTTGGTGTTTTATGGCTTGGTGAAGAAGAGTGTGTCCTCTTCCAGGACTTAATTGTGGAAAAAGAAACAAAACTGAAGGTAAAAACCTTCAGGGTTTCCTGCCCTTCAGGGGCAGGAAAGCTGAGCAAGCAGCAAACACCACTTGGCAGGTTGTTCCCATGTGCCAAGGTCCCCTACACAGAATGAGCTGCTCCTCCTTGTGAGGGCCAACCTTGCTCCACCCTTGGCTTGGCACTGCAATTAGGAAAAGCTGGTTTGTGCTGCCACCAGTTCCCCTTCCTGAGCCAGGCAGTGCATCTCGTGAGCTGGCACCTCTGTTTTTCCAGCCCTGCAGTGAGCACATCCCTTCCCAGAACTGCTCCCTGCTGATGGCACCTCCTCCCTTGGGGCTGCTGGCAAAGCTCCCATCTCACTCCTGGGGAAGATTTCTATTAAATAGTGTAGCTTTTCCTTCTATAAGTGGTTTGTTTTACAATCTAAGTCACATTTATGTGCCAAACTAGCCCTGCAACTGGTCCTAGCAGTTCCCCACTACTTTTTGTGGTTGGACTCTGTTGTCAGCACCTTGTAGTTTCCAGAGCTCAAGTGTCTGGGCTAAGACTTTCTGTACTGCCTTCCTCAAGGTGAGTGGAGGATTTTACTTTTTTTTTTTTAAATGTACTGAAGTATCTTTGGTTAGTGCCAAAAATTATTTTAGCAGAAAAATGTTGTTTTGTCTGTACTTTAAAAAAAAAAATTTAAAAATCATCAGCCATTTAACTTGAAGCTCAGCCTCTGTTTTGGAAGCAGTGCCTGAGGGTTGTGGATTGTTTCTCCCTTTTGTTAGAGAGGTGCTTATGGCTTTTTAGAAAGGAAAAGTCATGCAAGTGTGAGCTTCTGGGAGACACCTTCATCCACAGAGTCCTGATAGACCAGGAGAGGAAGTCCCTAAAATACCTGGGCACCTAAACTTGTCCTTGGGACTAACTCACACTCAGCCCCCAGGCCCCTGAGATGTGCAGATAGTCATCAGGCTCTGCCTGGGAATAGGAGCTGTTCCTTAATGTAAAACCAATTTTCTGAGCCTGGCCAGAGCTCAGTTGAGTGGCTCTTGCCTCAGGCTTGCCCCCAGGAGGAGGTGCCCTCACCTGCCTGCCTGGGAAGGTCTCCCTGTGTAGGAAGGTGCTTCCTAGATGCTTATGGACAGCTATAGACTTGTCTGGAGGATGGCATGTGGTGTAGGCACTCCAGAGGCAAATTTTCTCAAGGACATGGCAGGAGGAAGAGCATTTTATAGAGCAGATTCCTCCTAGAGCCCCCTGTCTGCCCAGGGAATGCATCAGCCATGTCTCTAGCTGAGCACCCAAATTCCTTCTCCATGTGCAGTCAGTGGAGGAGACCAGGCTTTGTTTCCTTTTCACAAGGCTCTGGTTCACCCAGGTGCCCTGCACACCTCTGCTATCAGCTTTGTGTGGAGGAACACAAACACTTCTGGAGGGACCCAGTGG
Source organism: Cichladusa arquata (assembly GCA_026413545.1). Classification (NCBI taxonomy): domain Eukaryota; kingdom Metazoa; phylum Chordata; class Aves; order Passeriformes; family Muscicapidae; genus Cichladusa; species Cichladusa arquata. The sequence continues at coordinate 62,002,047 of JAOTQP010000870.1, read as the reverse complement.
ATTTGCTGGTTTCATTTGGATTCACCTGTTTTTCCCTCTGCCATCCCCAGGCTGGTGAGACACAAACAGAATGGATGTAGCAAGATTTAAAGCAGGGATTTGTCTCTAGGAGGGGTATGGAAACATGAGACTGCAAGTGAAGAAAACATAGAAGACAATCCTGGTGGATCACTAACCTGTCTTTCCCTCCTCCAGTTGTCCCAACCCCTCCTGGCTGGGAGGCACCTGGTGCCCAGGCATTGCCCCAGACCAGGGTGCCTCGTCCTGGGGTTTTTTGGAGCTAAGGCCATCAAGGAATATGGGCTTTGGGGATCCTTATTGGTATCCCAAGTGCTCAGCTCTCCATCTCAGAAGGCTCCTTACCAGGAAAGCCTGGAAGTTTCTCTGTACTCAGCCCTCCTGGTTAATTGGTTCATATCAGTTCTCTCAGCTTGATACCAAACATTCCACAGCAGCTTCCCAGAGGGGTAAAACTCCTGTTGTTCTTCAACAGAAAAATGTAAAATCCCATGGTAACCAGTGACCCCTTTCTTTGTGCCAGTCTCTTGAGCTACCAAGCAGTGACAGGAGCCATCCCAAAAATCCTGGGAGAGAGCCTCAGCCACTGTAACCCAAAGAGAATGAGTAGGGGCTGAGGGCACCACATTCTCCTTCCACTCCTACTCCTCTTTCTGGCAGCATTTTAAAATACAGCAATACATCATTCCCTGTGTTTGCTAGGAGCAGCATGGAAAGCTTCCCTCTGGGACTGGAGCAGGATGTGCTGGGAACAAAGTGGGACTTAGATCAGGGGAAAAGAAGCTGAAGACAGGGGCTTGGAAAGTAAGGGAAGAGAGAAAATAGGAGAGGGTCAGTGCTAGAAACAGAGCAGGGAAGGCAAATGCAGAGCACAGACAAGAGGATAAAAGTGGGGGGAAACAGCAAGTTGTGGGGAATAACAGGAACAGGTAACATTTGGGAGAAAATGTAGTGGCCTGGGCATACAGGAGGCCAGAAGTGTAAAATATACAAAGGGCTCTCCTAGCTTGAAATGCTGGCACCATAACAGGGTCTAACAAGTGGTTCTTTAGTTTAGATGATGAAATCAAAGACTCCAACCTGCTGATAGTCAATATGTGGCAGCACAACCCCCCACCACATGCCAGCTATTTCCAATTATTGAAGAACAGAAAAGCAAAAAAAAACCTCAAATCAAAACCCAAACAAAAGCACCAATAAACCCCAGACAGAAGCAGAGCACAAGTGAGATTAAGACTGCAGTCTCAGGTGATGCTGGCATGAAGAGGAATGTGCATTGCAATGAAGATCTGCAAGATCTGTGTTTCCCTTCTGGCAGGATCTTGGAGCTCTATGGAACAAATTGGGGAATTCAAGGAAAAGATAAAACAGTTTTGTGATGAAGGTACATTGATGTTTTCCTGCTTCAGGCCCAAAGTGATGTGAGGCAAGTCAGAGGATCTTGAGCTAAAAGTAGTCTTTACTTACCAGATCAAATGGGCATAGGCATAAAAGAGCCTGAATAATACAAAGAAAGAGTTGTACTTTCCAAGCAGCCCTTCCTAATTTTAGAATTATTGACTAATTTTCTGCATTTTTTGGAAGTGAAACATTTACACTTTTCATTGTGCTGTTTTACTCTCTAAAAATGGCTGTGTTAGACTTTTCTGTCACTGCCTGCTCCACGGAAAGTCTCTGAGTTGGGTTTTGTTTGCTGCCTGCCAGCTCTGTTCCAAGCAGGATATTTTCCATTTTGCATGCAACTGCCAGTAAAAAACAGTCCCAGAGAATTCCATGCGTGCCTCTGCACCTCTCCAGATAAGAGCTCCTTTTTATGTTAGTGCAACTATGTTGTAGCTAATTTTGTGCAAATAGCTTTAAGGCCAAAAGGTACTCCTGAACCAGAAGCTTAATTTAGTCAATGCTGTGTGGACTCAAGAGTTTCTCACTAGCTTTCCCCTGGCTAGGTTGGGTCTTGCAGATCCAAGAAGTTAAACAAACAGTTCTTATGTCAGTATTTTATTCAGCAGCATCACATTTATACAGTCACTTCTCAGAGCAGAATAGGGAATTTCCTCTTTTCTTTCTCTTCCTCCTCCTCCTAATTTTTTTTCCTGTGCTTACAGTCCCTGAACCAGGGCAGGATGGAGGGTGTTGGTCCAGCACTTCATTGACCAAGTTTTGCCCATGGGAGGAGTCCTGCCACCAGCTTGGAACTTGCTCAGGCTCCAGAGCAAACACTGCTAACAACAGCTTTCACTAAAGCCAAGCCTGCTGAAAATGCCCTTGCCAAAACCAGCCAAAAGATTCTTTAAATCCCTGTAGGACTTGGTGACCTCCCTCCGGCCTAGAGGCAGCACCTCTGTGCTCTGTGTTTTCACAGACACAATCACCTTCTTCTGCACATGCCAGAGGTGCTGCTGGAGACCCTCTGGCTCACAGCAGCCAAGCAGGGGAATGATGTCACTGGAGTCTGCACCCACACCTGCACAGAATCCCAGCATGGGTCAGGCTGAAGGGACCACAGAGGGTCACTGGTGCCACCTCCCTGCTCCAGCAGGGCCATCCCAGAGCACAGGGCACAGGATTGTGTCCAGGCAATTCTTGAATATCCCCAGTAAGGAGACTCCACACCCTCTCTGGTCTCTGTTGAGTGCTCAGGCACTGCCCAGGGAAGAAGTTCTGCCTCATGTGCAGGTGGAACCCTCTGGGCTCAGTCCCTGCCTGTGGATCTGGTGCCATTGCTGGACACAGCTGTCCAGATGTGCCTCCCAGAGCTGGGCAGAGGGGCAGGACCACTCCTGACCTGCTGGCACTGCTCTTCCTAAAGCACTTCCTTCAGTACAGCCCAGATGCTGAGAACTGTTGGGTCTTCTTCAGTATAAAGCCTGGACACCCTGACTTTTCTGCAAAAACTAGTCACAGTTTCATTGGTGACTAGTTTTTGAAATGAACTCTGGTTTCATCCCAGCAAAACCCAGGGCATGGCCAGAACATATTCACAGACCTGGAAACAATCCTGTGCAGGCAGTAGCCGTTGTTGCTGTGAATGCAAAACTTCCTCAATAACATTTACTGTAAAATGGAAAGCTTCTGGTTGAAAAGTACTTTTAAACACGCTTTGCTCTGAACTGTTATGAAGATAGAAAAACTGGCAGATATAACAACCCAAATAATTCTACGTAATAATTCCATATGACTGCTAAGACTTCCCAAGGATGAAGCCATTTTCTAGAGGTTTTTGATTTATTTTTCAGTAACAAAAAATATCATGTAATAGAAGTAAAAATACAGCAAGCAGAGAGGTGGCAGAGAAAACATCCTTAAGTGCTTCCAAGATTTGGCTAGACAATCATGGCTGACCAAATCTAGTGGTGGTGAGGGGTAGTGAGTGGTAGGTTGGACTGGAGATCTCCAGAAGTCCTTTTTGTGCCATTTTTCTGTGATTTAGTCAATCCCACTATGGAACTGGAACTGTGTGTCAGGCAGACACCTGGAATGGGCAGGTGTCAACAAAGGCCTTGCAACAGGGAGTTTGATGTTGTTATCACACTCACTACAAGCAGCAGATGGTCCCAACAAGTGGTTCAGAAGTCAGGAAACTGAGATAATAGTGGAAGTTTGAATTTGGATTTGAAGCAGAAGTCATCAGACAGGATTCTGTGTTATCTGACAGGGTATAATGACATCATTGTATGATGACATCGTTCATAGAACCTCACTAAAAATTTATTAGTATTTGAGTTACAGATTTTCTGCATTCTCTTGTAGTTCATCGCCCACCTCCAGTGCTATTTTGCAGGTAAGAGTTTTAGTACTTGCCATCACTTGAAGACAGACTATACCATCCACTCTTGTTTCTGTACTGCCAAAGATTTTAACTGCACAATTACACACTGTGTTTGCACAAAAAGACCTGATGCATTCAGTGCACAGGATCTGCTGTGCTTGCTGAATGAGCCAACTAAATATTAATCCTTTTACAGTTGTTATTAAGAAATGCTGTGTAAGAACAAATGCCTATAAAGGTGCATGTGCATTTATGTATAGACATGAGAACAGGTCTCTGAGGTTTGTAGAAAAGATGCCCATCTGCTAAAGACAGGTATTCTGTGTGTATGCTCTGATCTTATGGAAAATGGCAAGTGGCTTTTCTATTAAGTGGATTATTGTGCATTAGTGAGAAGATGAGTATACATTTTACTTGACAGTGCAAAAGAAATGCAAGTAGCAGTAGAAGATCTTTTTCCTAGCTTTACATAATAATTATAAGCAGATGTATACAGCTGCAGGAGAAACTTTGGTCCTCCTGCTTTCAAACAAGCATACAAGGTGGCAGGAGAGCATTTTATCTCTTTCAGCACTTTTTTTCCATTTTCCACCATGTGGGAAAGGAAGGGACAATCACAACTCTCTTGCAAACATGACAGTTTCATTATTCTAAATGACATATTGGTCTGGATAGCTTAAAGAAGCTCTTTTGGATGAGATTGTCTCCAGACTCATTATCCAGAGTGGATTTTTACTTGACTTCAATTTTCTGGAGAGATCTATTCCTGTGAAACAGAACTTCATTTTTCTTTTTGCAGAAGCAAATTTTTTTTCTAGTATCTATCTATTCTCATTTCCTCCTTCATTCTTTCGTTAAAGAACTTCAGGAACTCTTAATTTCCCAGTCAGGGAAGATGGGAGAGGAGTATTAATGTCAGCCTAAAAAGACATTTGTGACCATTTGTACTGCAGTAACAGATGCCTGGCCTGGATTCCTGGGCTTTTGTAGCCTCCCTCCAATGGAGCATTGATTACATCTGGTCTGGCATGTTTACACATTGCCCAACAGCTCTGGTGCCACATTATTTTTCCAAAATTGAGAACTGAGGGAAGAAAGTTAAGGGTGTGTATGTGGGGAGCAGTTTCTTTCTGTTCAAGTTTTGTTTTTATTGAGTTTAGCAAGCTGGGTGAGGCCCATCCTGTGAGCTCTGGCTTTGTCAGAGGAGTTGGATGAATTCCTTCCAGTCCAAAAGACATCAACATCTCAGTTGCATTAGTGAGTATCAGCCCAAAACAGCCTTGACATGGGGCTTATTCTCCAAATCATCATCCCCCTTTGGTTGGAGAGCTGGCAATTTGTTCTAACCTGTTGTCTCTTTTCTTGGTGCACTGCAGTTTGAACTATTCCAGCCAAGTGTCTTTACTCAAGGTGTACATCCAGTGTAGTCAGCAGTGCTTAGCCATGGGTGTGTAACTCCTGTCTGAGTTGATATTTTCTTGTCTGATTTGTGTTTTATCACAGAGCAGGCGACTTTGTTGTTTGGCACTTTGTCAAATGCTCTCTTTCTTCTTTATGTGAGTGCACGTGCACAGGTGCACTTTGCATGGAAAGGCTGGTAACTTCCATGTGTAACCAGGGCAGTTTCAAATAGCACACAAAGAGCCAAAGTTTAGGCAGCCTTATTTTGGTTCCATGCAGACTCCAGGCCTAGGTCTCCATTTCAGTGCCTTCCTCCTCCATCTTTTCAAGAACAGCTGCAATAGTCTCTTTCATTTCTCACTGAACTCAGTTTCCATCAGCGAAGATTTATAGATTCATTTCATGAGAGGGACACGCTTTCATTTTGCTGGTGATGAATCACCTAATGTTTACTTTCTGGGACCTTGTACAAATTTTTAGTCATTGAGGTGAACATCAATTAAATTGAAACTGTATTAAAATAAAATACTGACTTCATTTAAAATAATAAACCTCCCAAGCTGGGAGTGTGGCTTCCATATAAAGCAGCAACAGCAGCTCAAGGTGCTACACTGTGGGTTTCACTCCTCAGAATTCACAGAGTAAGAACTTCTGCCTCAAAGTGACCATTCCAATTCTTATGTCCTCTTTCAAAAAAAAAAAAAAAACAAACAACCTATTTAGCATCTTTCACATAACAACAACAACAACAACAACAACAAAGGGAATAAAATTTTTCGTTACTGGACAAAGCCATACTAGATGTTTTTCTTAGTAAAATACCAGATCCTTTCATGTTCTTTTCTTGCTGCACCCTCACTTGGTCAAAAGATAAAAATACAAATAACTGAAGTGCACTTGCTTCTGTACTGTTTCCTGAGGAAAATTCACTCTACAACTCTTGCAAACTTCAGAATAAGCAGATTCCTGAGCAGGTGGCTGGTTTGCATGTCTGTGCTACAGTTTTGTTTGGATGGATGCAGAAATCCTGAATGTGGATGAATTATAGACTGCTGGGTTTTGGCAGCTCAGAAATATGTTTTTAAAGTGGTAGATGTTCCTTGATTGTTAAAGTTGGGAACTATTTGGAGCTGTTTTAATTAGTGACTTTGAGGCAGGCGATAGAAGTGAGTAATTTAGGTAGACTTGAGGAGTACTCTGTGGGAATAATAGACTCTAGTCATTATTTAGAAATGAGGCATCTCAGGTTTCAGAAATTTTTGAGAGAAGTTTGGCATCTAAGCCTACCTGATGTGGCTGTATTACTGTAGTGAGAATGCTGAAGATATTTTATTTCAGGCATTCAGTATAAGGTATGTAAGACGTGCCAGATGTGTAAGAAATAGCAACATGTTCAGAAGAGAGAAACAAAAGTTCATCATCCTGTTAAAATATATTGTCAGTCTGAGGCACATAGATACAGGCTTAATTTTATTTTAACAGAATGCTGGAGTGATTTTTTAATTTCCTCTTTCATATTTACAAGAAGCCATTTTCCATTTTGGAAGTGGTGCTTCTGAAACAACTTAAAACCACAATGCACTTGTAGTTTAGTTTGCAGCATATGGAAGATCATAAATATGGTTTTTCCTGCAAAATTATTTTGATCTATTAAGCTAAGCTGTTTAGGGAAATTGGTGTGGAGAACTGAATGATACTGAACTTCTGGAGTGTGAAAGGTTTTCCAGTGGCACAAAGTGAGATTTAACATTCTGGCTGTTTTAGCATCAGGAACAGATCACTGGATCATTTTTCTCCTTATTTTTTCTTTTGTTTAACCAAAAAAAAAAAAAAAAAATTAGCTTAAATTGGTGCATTTGATGTGATAAATTTGTCTTGGAAAGCATTTCATTTTCTGCATGACTTAAAAATCCAGGAGATGTGAATGTCATTCAGCAGGCTCTGAGTATTGTGGGAGCAATCATACTGAATTCAGGAGAGGTCTTTTTAATGAATGCTTCCATACAAATCAAGTGACTGAAATGAATTAGCAAGAATGGTTAACATTTCTGAAAAAAGTGCATGGAAGAAAATAAAAATTTGTTAACTCCAAGTGAATTTTCTATATCATGTTGAACAGGTATAGTTGTTATTAACTAATTAAACTCTGCAATAGGTATGTGGACAAATAAAAATGTAGATTTCACCTATTGTAGTCCATAAATACCATCACAGTCAAACCAAGGCAATAAATTCTAGTTATTAGGTATTCCTGAGTCACAGCAGTTTAGAATATCACTTTTTTTTTTTTTTTTCTTGTTGATGAACATTCCAGAAAATGTTTTCTCTCAAATAAAATTTCTTCTCAGCGTTGCCTGGGGCTGAGGAGTCTGGAACAGTTCAATCCCAGAGTGTCACAATAGAGGAAAATCAGTAGTTTAGACACCTCTTGCATGTTGTGTATTAGGGATATGGGTCAGTTATTTAACACATTTCACTGTGACCTCTTGCAGGGGGAGTTTAACCAGTTAAGCCTTTGCAGTAAAGCTCTTCCACTGTGTCTGTACAAGTGTGCAGGACACACACGTGCATGTATGCTGAATATAGACCAAAAATTATCTTGATTTCAACATAACAATTTGGGGCAAATCCTATTTCTTGTAAAGTCTGAATGCTTTGTGTGGCTTTGTACTTCTTTCTGTGAGTGGAGATTTGCATTTACTTGCTTTTCAATGTTCCTCGCTTTAGTTAAATTTGAGAGCGGTTGAAAAATATATTGCTTTAGTTTAATTAGCTTGGTAGGAAAAAGTCCTTTCTTGGGCAGTAATTATTAGTTGTATATTATTAAAAGGAAGTAGTTCACGTTCAGTTACTTAGCAGAAATAATTGAATCTTCTGATCCAGTAAACTAGCTCACTTTGGATTCCGCTGGTTTTTAATTTAAGACCTGTAGAAGAGGAGACCTGTAATCTCACTATGGGGAATTGGCTTCACTTTCCTGCAGTTCATAAACCACAAGACTGAAATTGCTATCCCCCACAGCAGTTTTCTCTTTACTTTTCACATTTGCTTGAAAGTTTAATTTTATGAGACAGAGCTGATTTTAAAGTTAAAAGTGCCTTTCCTTTTGTTGTTTTGCTCCTTTTTCCCCCCATTTTTTTTTCTCCTTGAACAAAAGGACTACCAGCTCTATCTGTAGTCTGAGCTGTAGTCCCAGACAGCAGCAATTTCAGGATGTTTCAGAGATGTAAACACAGTTGGGCACCGCGATGAGCCCTTTGGCGATTTTCCAAGAAAAACACAAATAGCCAAGTAGTTTGGAGTGGGTCTATGCAGAGCTGATTCTCAGCTGGAGTAACTTGGCAGTGCTCCACCAGCTTTTGAGCCACTTACACCTGGTGAGAATCAGCCTCCCTACTCGTGGTAGCTTATATGTTTGCATTTTGCCCAGGTTTTGACACAGTAAAGGTGTTACTACATCAAAAAGGAGATAGTGGCTCCATATGAAGAACCATAAATAGAGCCACTGACACAGGAACTAATTTTAACAAAGCTGTCTGAGCTCTTTCTCTTTTCCCTGACCAGATTTTAAGGGGAAAAGTAATTTACCACTTGTGAAACTGCTTTAAGATCAGAACACTTCCTTTGGAATTGCTGTTTTTTCATTCAATAAATTAGCATTGTTTAAAATGAATTTAAATGAGGATTTTTCTTCACCACCAAGAAGGCAGAGAAAATTGGAAACAAACATAGAATTTTTTAGGTTGGGAATGACCTCTAAGATCAAGTCCAAACATAAAACAAGCACTGCCAGGGCCAACATTAATCCCTGCCCCTAAGCACATCTGCACATCTTCTGAACCTCCAGGGCTGGTGACTCAACCACCTCCCTGGGCAGCCCCTTCCAGTGCCTGAGCACCCTTTCCATGTCAAAACTCCTCCTGATGTCCAACCTGAACCTCCCCTGGCACAGCTTGAGGCTGTTTGCTCCCATCCTGTCCCTGTTCCCTGGGAGCAGAGCCTGACCCCCCAGCTGTCCCCTCCTGTCAGGGAGTTGTGCAGAGCCAGAAGGTTCCCCTGAGCCTCCTTTTCTCCAGGCTGAGCCCCTTTCCCAGCTCCCTCAGCCCCTCCTGCTGCTCCAGCCCCTTCCCCAGCTCCGTTCCCTTCCCTGGACACGCTCCAGCCCCTCAGTGTCTTTTCTGACATGAGGTTCCCAGAACTGTCCCAGGATCTGAGGTGCTGGTCCAACCAGTTTAGTTGTAGGATTTAAGGAAAAATGTTGTCTAGACCAAAAGATCATTTTTATCCCTATAGCCCATGCTTTCTGCCATGCTTGCAAGAAATAGGTCTTGTTAAATATTGTAGTGTGTCTGTGTAAACAAAAATAGGACCATGCAGGTCGTCTCTCTGTTCTTCCAGCCAAATTCAGTGGATTGGGGCAGAAGCAGAGCTTGGTGCTGAGTTGTTGCAGCAGAACTACATTGTGGTGGATTAATTTAGTATCATCTAATGAGGTTGTTATGGACTGTGAAAATTTAAAATTAATTAAATATTTTAATCTACTTTTAGAGAGTATTGCCACTTTCAGTTAAGATTTTATGAGTTGTTGTTGGTAATGTTATGGCTGCACATTTTATTATAAGAAACAGGAGGCTGAGAATATGCTTGTTCTTGGAAATACCTGTTAGACTCTCATCAATGAGGAACACTGCAGTTGCCCACACAGGGAGGCTGCATTGCACACTCTGTATTCTTTAATGCAGCAGTCAAACACAGAACAAGGTCTGAAAGTTAGGAAAATGGCAGACTGGAATTACAGAATAACTTTTGCAACAGTGGTTATTAACCATTGGTCTGCATTGTCAAGGAATGGAGATGGAATTTCCACCACTGAAAGATGGAAAAAAAGAAATTAAGACAACATTCAGTGTTAAGCTTGCTTTTTAATTTGGGTTGACTTGTTTTAATTTGGGTATCAACTTTCTATGATGCCTGGAAAATTAGAAGTTTTGTTATCCAGATAGGACATTTCTTTTTGCAAGGTGCATAACCTCACAGCAATCAGCATCCTTCTTTGGGGCAGGAGAAGATTCTTCTGCAAATGTGAACTGAAAACCATAAATGAAATATGTAAAATAATACAGGAAGAAGGGTAGAAAGAGTGTTTGAGAGATTACTGAATGTAATGAAATGTGGGGGTTAGAGTGGTATCCATTGTGGAGTGGGAGGGAAGGGTGGAGAGGTCCTGGCAATGATTCTTCAAAGAAGACAGTGGGGGTTTCCCTTGGACCTCATGTTAATTGTATTTGGTCTGTTAACAGTTTGCTCTCTTCCTGGCACTTTTGATGATTTTTTAATTCTGTTCTTCCTCATTTCTGCTTCCATATATATTGTTCACTGTATTTTTTGCTTCTTCCTACTAGTTTCTTACATGTTACATCCAAACTTTCTTTCTACCTCTTCAGCCTTCTCTGTGCTGTGCCTCCCCCCAGAATCCCTGCATCCTTGGCATTTTATTGTAGTATAGGTGGAGAGGTGCTGACAGGAAAGCCTTTTCTTGAGAGCTGTTCCGGGCCTGTTCCCTGGCCTGGCATGATAAGAAGGGTTATTAAATAATAAAAAGCTTGGAGTCTGCTAATGCTTCAGGCTTTGTTAATCCATGGACCATATCACTGCAGAGCTGTGGATGTGCTTCAGTACCTCAGGGTGTGTGTGACTGCTTGTTCACTGCTCCTGTGGCCAGGGAAATCATCAGGAGCATTTCCCAAAGCCTTGATCCCAGGTCTCTGATAGAAGCAGGCTTTCTCTGTAGCCAGTTTTAGCTGAGGGAATTACCTTCTGTTTCCCAGAGAGAAGTTAGCTGTCACTGTATGATTGTTTTGAAGCACATCATGCAGGACATTTAAAAGGCTTGGGGAGATCAGAACTCTCTGGATTTTTTTCTTTTATTCACAATTCCATCAGCTCAGAGATGTGAGGACTTCTGTTCCTATCAGGACAAATGAGGGAAAACAAAATGCAAATTAAGGATTTCTCCTTTTCCTTCACAGATGTTGTCAACTTGGACCTGAAGTCTACTCTCAGGGTTCTGTACAACCTTTTCACGAAGTACAAGAACGTTGAGTGATCCTGGAAGCTGCTGAGGTCTCTTCATCCTTCAACCTCCTCAGGCAGAAGTTACAATATACACACCCTCTGCATGCCCCCTTTGTGCCTTATGCTATGTACTTCATGCATTCTTCCTACAGCTGATGTGTTTGTAAAGCAATCCCACTGAAAATGATGCATGTGTATTCTCTGGGTCACTTGAAAATGTGTAGCTATTTCACACTTTTGCCAAATGGATCTCTTGTTTGCTATAATCTACAAATGTTCTTTTGAGAAAGGAAATATACCACTAACTACTTTTATAAGCAGGGAAAACATGAGACCTTCCTCATGGCTTGAGATTCTTTGCTTCTGCAGAAGGCTTTCTTTTGCATACTCCTTGGTTGCCACTGGCATTTGATGATTTTCCAGGCTTAGAGTGTTAACAACAGAAAATCACCATTGGAATTTATTTAGAAGCTGAGCCTTTTCTATTAAATAAGGGTCAGTGTGTTCTGTTGGGTGGGTTGGGCTGAGGGGAATTACAGGCACTGTCTGAAGCTAATGGCAAAAGCTTCAGTGCTTGTGTTCACCTCCTTCTACTCAGTGTTACTTCCATTCAGTGTTTACACAGAATAATGCAGTGGGATGACCAATTCATCTTCTGATGTCTAGTTTTTATTTAATCTCTTTTCTGGGAGGAATTTGGTTGCTAGGGCCACAGTCACCTGTTAAGCAGGCAAGGGCTGGATTAGTGCATTTTCCCCAGTCCTTCCTGAAACTCACAGAGGGAATGTGCTGGGACAGGAGCCACCTGAGTGGGTTTTTGAGGAGAGCTTTGTGGAGGAAATGGGATTGGCATTTCCTTTTCCTTTGAGCACATAGAGGAGAGGTTTGATTGCTGCTTTTATGTATCACAGCAGCAATTTTTGTTTTGTGGGCAGCCATTCTTTGGGTGAAACACTAGGGAGAGTGCCCTAAAGAGAGCAGGTAGAATTGCTCTGCCCCATGGGCTCTCTTGAGTCCTGTTGTAAGTCAGCATCTCCTTTCCCGAAAAATCGATTTTTTTTTTTTTTTTTTTTTTACACCAAACATTTGCTTTTAAGCTCAGGTTCAACCGGAAACATGCCAACTGAATGGTATAATTTTACAATTGGGATTTTCTCCTTCCATTCTCAAACATTTTTTCATCTCAAAGGGACAGAAATGAGCTTCTGCTTGTTTGCTTTGTATTTTTGGGTTCTGAGTTCTAGTATTTGGATTAGTTGGATCACCTCCCATCACACCTCTAAAAATAAAAGATGGCAGGAAGTTGTCGTTTCTTTGCATGAAAAATTCAGATCCCCTCTTGCTCTGCAAGGCTCTCTGGGGAATCTTTTCATGCCTGTACTTTAGGAAGCAGCTGACCTCTTGCTGTTTGTACTGAGCCTGGAACAAGTGGATGTGCAGCTCAGATGGGGCCACTGAACTCCACCACCACACCAGCAGAGGTTGCTGAGTCCTGGTGGGACAGCTCTCCTGGCAGGTGAATGAAACTGGTCTGAGAAATAAAGGTATCACGAGGCTGGAAGGTCACTGAACTGAAAGGTCTCTCAAACTTTTAGTTCAGTGCAGGGTTATTTGCAGGAAGCAAGTCTGTTAAAGAGTTATCATTCCACCCCCTCCACAGGTGATGTGGAGGTGCCAGCTCTGTTTATGATCTCTGAGTTGCTGGGAAAGACCTCCAGAGAGTGTAGTTTTTGGAATTGCAAGCAGTATTAATATCAAAAGCAAAGAGAAGATGAAAAGAAGAGGTTGGTGAGGGTGATTTGGCTTTGGAGAGGGGAATGGCTGTTTCTGAGCTGGGATCATACAGCTGGCATCTTCAGGGCATGTGAGCAGAGGTGAGCAGGTTATGACAGGTTATCAGTGTCTGTTTTGTTGAATTATGTGTTTCTGGTCCCCTTGCTACAGCCATGGGTCTCCTTTAGCATTCCTTCTGTTAATATCCCAGGACTGCTCCCTGGATCAGGTGTCACAGCCCATTCTGTTGTGGTTTTGTTTGTTGGTAGATGTTGCACAGGGAAAATACTTTTTTTCATTCCTTGGCTCCTGGCTGTCTGGCCAGCTCACTGTTCTGTAGACACTGTGTTTATTGTTAACCAGATTTGTGAGCAGGGCAGATTGTGGCTTCCTCCCAGTCAGCCCAGCTTTACTTTACTTTTACTTTACTTTTACTTTACCAGGAGGTAAAGCTTCTCTGACAGCCTGCTTTTGTCATACATTTCTGTGACACATGCACAATAATTCTTTGCCTCTCAGACAGCTGAGTCAGTGTTAAAAATGTTATTCATGATATATTTGTGTTACTGGGGTTTTACATATGGGTACCAGTCTGAATGCTGTTGAGGTCATCTGGAACGCTGAATGCTCTGCAGTATTAAAGCTCCCACATTTTTAAATACTTAATGAATTTCTGTCTTTTCCAGCCCATACAACTTGACTTTTGGGTGCCTTTACTTGACACAATTGGTTGCAGTGAGCTGTATTTCCACAGAGGAAGCTCAGATAGTCCTCAGCTGCATTCTGTTTTTCAAGATGAAAAACCAACAGTGGCAGATTTTTTAAATCAATTTAAACCTTATAGGATTTCTTACTCATCTTCCCCATACCCCAGTGCTTTCAGTATTAATGTATTTTTTAAGTCTTTTCTACTGTTTTTAACAATGTTTACTCTGGATTTCTAACTACTAGAAACAGCCTTGCAGATAAAATTCTGGACTTGTCATATGTTGGAGACATCCATCTTAGTGATAAGAGTTCTGTACTGTAAGCAAGTTACAATGCAATGCTATGTTTGCTAAAATTCACAGCAGGAGTGTTTATGCATGGTTTTGGACAGTTGTACTATTTATTCAAATAAACAAATAATGATCACTATGTTTTCTACTTATTTTTTTTTCCCTCAAGGGAAAAAATGGAAAATGGGGAGGACTTTTGAATGGTGAGCTTCCCTTTGCTCTGGTGTGCAGAGAGTGTGGAGTGGCTCTCCAATACAGCAGGGCCATGTGGAGAAGCAGGAAAATGCATTATCAGACTTTGTCATTGCTGTTCAATCCTTGAATTGTTCTCCAGTGACTATTTCCATGTGGGGCCAGGTGTTTGTGGTGGGGGTGTGTGCATGAGAAGTGCTTTGAGAACTTATAGAAACACCCACCCTGGGTCAGCCCCTTGGAGCTGGTCCAGGGGCTTCTTTGCCCTATTTTCTTGTTGTCCTCAGATTCTGGTAGCAAAACAAAATGTCATTGTTAGAAGCTCTCTTCTTGAGAATAAGACTCAGCAGAATTTCAGGAATGTTAAAAGGGTTTGCTCATTACTCTAAAATTTAAGAGGAACTATATAACAATGTATTAACAGTCTGCAAAGCTACAAACATATTAAAAATATATTAAAAAGCAAAAATCTTTAGGCATCATAGGCATGAAATCAAATGCAGCTCATACAGGATTGACTGCTGCTGTTCTGCAGAATTCTGGGTACTCTGGATACACTACACCAGGTTTTGGAGGAAGACAGGAGTGTTAATAAATACAACTCATACCTGGAGGAAATGTCCTGGGAAGGTGGTTTCTGCAGGAAGCTCTTCCTCTTTAATCAGTGGTATAAAAAGGGAGGAAGAGCAGCAGCACTGCCTGCTGGAGATAACTTTTGTCTTACCATGAAGTGGTAAGTGGGGCAAACTTCCTCTCTAAGGACAAATGAATTTATTTTCTAGGTTTCTTAGGTAGAATGATCCTGATCTGCATTATAAAATACTTGAAGGAGCATGAGGAAAAGGTGTTTTGGGATATAAAGGTGGTATTTGCACCACTTAATTAGAGGGTTGTTTGTAGTTTTTTCTGTCTTTGCTCAGAGTCAGGATTAAAAACATGAAGGAGATGAATTTTCTCATGTTTGGATTTGGTTGTTTATTAAATCTTACCTAAAATACAGAGAGTTCTTTAGCTACCAGCTAAAAGTGAGCAAAATGGAGGTGAACTTAGGTAACTACAAGATCTTTTAAAGCTAAACAGTCCAATAGAGAATTAACACTTATGTTATTTATACTTTTGACCTAATAACCAAACTCCTGTGACCCACAGTGCAGCACTAACTGTCCAACCAGAAACCACTACCTGCAATCATGAAGAAGGAGGAAGAAGAACACAGAAACAACACCCAAAATCCTCCATCTTGTCCCATGCTTATTACTATATTATAAAAACCTCAAATTTAAAACCCTTTGCCATGTGAAATCACACACTTTTAACTACACACCTGTGACTCCAACTCCATCACTCAAATTTGGGAGCCTTCTCCAAAGCCTCAGGTCAGAAGCAGTGTTCTCCAGGGGGCCAAAAAGCACAGAAAGCTCAAAAATCCCAGGTTTCTGGGCTCCAACATCAGAACAAGATCTTGTCTGCTCTGGGCTGGTCTTTTATTATATACAAAGCAGAAGTGCTCTGTGAGTAGCCCAGTCGTGCTGGGCAGTGCCATCCAAGAATGCTCATTTCTTTTTGACACTCTGCTGTTTCAGGAGTTGCAGGGCTGCACGTTTCCTGCACTTTATTCCTGTTTTATTTCAGCCTCTGCAGCAGGGACCAGCACACAGACAATGAAGCTCCGGATGGGACCGTGGTTTCGTTTTTAAGAGCAGAGCACAACTTCCCCCTGTGTGCTTTGTGTGCTTTGTGCTGCCCTGCAGGGGAGACCTCTGAGCCTGGGCTCAGCCCTCTTCCCCAAAAATCCCATCCTGACTGCTGGGACGAGGTCTTGGAAGAGCTGCTGGAGAGTTACTGAAGGAGAGAATAGTAAGTTTGGAAAATGGGATTCCTTTGGGCACTTTTTTTTCATCATTAATGTTCTTAACTGAAGATTTTCTGTGTCTCTGTGGGTTGTTCTTACTAAGATAACATCTCTTGGGATGCTTATGAGCAAAGATGGCTCCTGAAAAGTCTGGTACTACACAGGGAAGTGAAAATAAGTTTTAAACTGGGTGCAAAATGTGGATTCTCTTCTTTTTCTTGCTTCTTTTACAATTCTGATTTCCCAAAGGTGTAAATATTACTATTAGCTTTCCCATTTAAAGTTTTTTCCCCTTCCTTTGTGTGATCTTAGGAAATGTGTTTGAGCTAGGCAGAGTAGGGCTTGTGCCTTTTCAAACAGGAAATGAAGCAGGTGGAACAGTTTGGTAACGTTGGAAAGTGCCTTGTGAATATTCTACAGCTGATTTTTAAGCCAGAGACCCCCTTCAGTGCTTTGTGTGGTGCCTTGGGGATATCTGGGAGCCAGAGCCTGTGAACACTCATGGAGGAAAAGTGAGCTGCTCTGACCCAACCTGAGAATTAGTTGTTTAT
>JAOTQP010000870.1:61963868-61984229 GCA_026413545.1 Cichladusa arquata | reverse complement strand
CAGGTTGCCCAGAGAAGCTGTGGCTGCCCCATCCCTGGCAGTGTTCCAGGCCAGGCTGGATGGGGCTCTGAGCAACCCGGGATAGAGGAAGGTGTCCCTGCCTATGGCAGGGGGTTGGAACAAGCTGATCTCAAAGATCCCTTCTGACACAAACTCTTCCATGTTTCTGTGATTCTAAGACTCCCAAGGCACCAGGAAGGTTTTGGGCACCTTCTGGAGCCTTGTGTGCTGCAAGGAAAAGGCTGTGCCCAAGTCCCCAGGGAGGCTGGTGGGATTGACACAGGAACACACAATTCTGCCTCCCCCACTCCCAAAAAAGAAAAAAAATAAACCACTCAACTTCCCAAAGCAGCTGGGTAGAGAAGTGGCCATGTGACTTCCCTGCTAAAGGTAAGTGAGAAAGGCAAGGATGAAATCTTCCCACAGAAGAAAAGAGATTGGTTCTCCCTCCCAAAAACTATGCAGAGGCTTTTATCTGTCACAGCAGGGTTCCCTCTCTGCCCCAGCACCAGAAGGTGAGATGGACCCAAGAGGCACTTTGCTCCAAATCCCTGAAAACAATCAAGGGACAAACTTCTCCACCTTGTTTAAACTACTGTAAAAATCTACAGTGAGTACAGAGGGCATGGGAAGTATCCCAAGAGGATGGTTTCTATCCTGTATATAACTGGAACTTTTAAACTCCAGGCTATTTACAGCTGCCTTGCTTAAAATCAAAACACCTCTCAGCAGCTCTTTTCTCCAGCATCAGCCCTTAGGAGACAGCTATCACAGCCCTGGGCTCTGAAAAGCTGTTGCCTTAATGTTCAAAATTTACCAACTCTTTTTTTGATGGATCAGGCAGACCTGGGATGTGGGACACATAATATCAAGGAATGTGTCCCTGAAGTTGGTTTGATGACTGAGCCACGCAGGCTCACCTGGCAGAGGCATTATCTGTGCTGAAGGTGTGATTATCATTAAGCTAAATGAGGACTCACAGGTGTTTCCATGCTCAGCACTTACCTATGAAGATGGAGAGCACCGGCAGGTGATTGATTTGGGCTTGTTTTGTTTTGTGGGGGCTTTAATTTTTAGCACACCTGCATGAAGGGAAATCAATATTTACCACCCAGCAACAGATGATTGTCTCATTTGATTTGTAGCAATCTTTATAATAAATGCAAAAAATTATTTCTGCTGTTGAACTGAATTATGTTGATACTTTCTAATGTATCCCACCTTACAGAAACTAAGAGGCCTGTAAGAAAAGGTTTCTCTTGTTTACTGAAACTGAACAGTTAGTTCATGCAAGTTCATGTACTGTCATCACATAAAACAGGACTTGTTTGTAGAAAATACAACAAAAAATTGTCTTTTTGCTGGCCAAGGCACACAGGAAAAGGTTAATATACCAATTTAACCTGGTTATACACATCAGCTTTTTAGAAGTAGCAGAAGTTTAAAAATTAATTATGCTAAAATATGCAAATAGGGGATAGACACACACGTATGTGCTCTGTCAGCTGAACAGCCACACTTTGGGCAACTGGACAGTGCTTTTCTTCTGTGTAAGTAAGTTTGTGACAATACTCACTCCCATTTCTAGTCTTACAGCCATGGTATTGCATGAGTCCAAGAGAAATACATTCAGTCTGCCTTGTCAACTCAAAAAAACAACTCGAAAAAACCCCAGCAACACTTGGTAACACACACAGCTTTCTCTATTTGCACCAAGTCTGACTCACTTCAAAATCCTGACTGCTTGGCACTTACAGCTCAAATGACAATACAGAGGCAAAACAATTCTCCACACTTCAAAGGAAGTGCCAGTCAGGCAGCCATGAAATTTGGAATTTTGATCCTGCCCACCCTAAAAAATGAGCCTTCTTAGACTTAACATGAAAAGGGAATAGCTAATGAAAGCACCCACGGTGTCTTGTCCAACACACACCTAATTCCACTACAAATTGCAGCAGGGAGAACAGCATGAGGAGCCTGGAATGCTGGGATTCCAAGACACCAGTGCAGCATGGATTGCAAGTTCAACAGGGAGGACCACATGAGGATGGAAGGCTCTTCACCTTGGTGGGACACCTGCCACATGGTCAAGGGCTGCTTCTGCCAGAGGCAGCACTGGGAAAAAAAAAGTCCTGCCTGTGGTTAACCCTAGTTTGGCTCCAAAGCCAGCAGGAGCACAAAGAGGATTCATCTGGCCATCTATGGTATCCACAGGTACCCACTCTCCTCCTCCTTCTGATAGGAAAGAAATCTCAGTTCAAAACTCTAAGCCCAATTGAACCTGGCAAGTTTAACATACAAGCACAGAAATAAAATCAGACCATTCTCAGAAAAGTTTATGTTTTACCCAAAAGCTTAAACACAAAGGATTGGCCATTTCAAAAATTTCACTGTGCTCATTCTCTAAAGCTTTTGAGACTGCAGCACATAAAACTCAGTGCTCAGTGTCACATTTGGATTGGGAATGCTGTAGGCAGATGATGAGAGCTGGGGTGGGGACTCTGCCATCAGACCACATCTCAAAAGCCTGAAAATCTAAAAATCTGCATTTCTCAAAAAGCACACTAAATTATTTTCTTCTTCATTTCACGAGAAGGAACAAGCTGGCATTCTGTTGGTTTTGTCCTCTTCCAAACCTGGAAGGGCTGGTTTGGGATCCAAGCAAGATTCCCAGCCAGCTCTCACTAGGATGAATTTTGCAGTGATCACTATAAACAGCTTTCAGAGTGACTTGTAATTGCAATGAAAACTCCTATTCACACTTCTTGGAAATATTGGTTTAGGCTGTTCAGCTGAGGATGAGTGAAACAAGTGTGAACTAATGCACATTCCCAACCATTCTCATCTTATTACAGGCAAGAATTAACTTCTGCTGCAGGAAAAGGAAATTCTGAACAGCCACACAAAACTGTAGTCTCAAAATCTGTCCCTGTCTATACCACTTAGTTCTTCAGCAGTGTTCAGCTACTGCCAGACATAAACCAGTGTTTTGTAGGAGGAAGAAAAAGGAGAGGAGCTGCAGTGTCCAGCTCCTGCCAGACACTGCATGGCCAGACTGCACAGAACTGCAACAAAAGAGCTAACTCTGGTTAGGTAATGCCTAACTGCACAAGGTACAAGAGGGGCACCCACATCACAGTAAATATAAGAATGATTTGGGCACTGCCTGTGTCTAAAAGCCAGTGGAAAGACTCAGTGTCAAACACAGGAAGTAACAAAGGAAATGCATGTCCCTCTTCCTACAGCACAGTGGTCCTTCCTCACAAGAACACAGCCTGACATCCATTTCAGCCACTCGTAGTATACATCCTACACATCCAGATGGTTACAGCTCCTCTGGGAAGCACAGTTCCTGGGGACTGCAGCTCTCAGAGTGAAGAGTCTCCTCACTGGAATCCTCTGCTCCTGCTGCTGACCACTGATTTTAGAGACACATTTCATCTGTTTCCCAAGCAAAGCAGGAGCTGAGATGATCAAGCCAAGTTCAAAGAGATTAAATCAAATGGGATGCTAAAGCAATTAATAATAGACAGGGATCTGGCTACACTGCCAGCATTTATAGCTATAGTCTTGCTGCTGTTTATTGTTATAGTTTTACAATGAAAATAATTTTTCTAGAAGTAATTCAAGGCTAGCAAACACCAAATCACTGGTGGACTTCCAGTGACACTTCTTTTGCTGTCTGGAGTCCCTGAAGTCAGGTGTAGCGGCTGGAGTTTCTCCTCCTCCTTTGCAAATATCTTACTCCTCCTGGCTTCTCTTCTCGTGCATTCCAAGACAGTAGCCAGACCTTCTGACACTTGCATGATCTGGAACTTTCACACCCATGGGATTCTGGTTCCTGTATCAGCTCTTTCCTATCTGAGGGCTGATCAAGATTAGAATTAGTCAAGAAGGATAAACAAGGAGATTGGGAAAAAAAAAAAAAAAAAAAAAGAGCAGGAACTTTTATTGAGTGAAATATCCCTGCTTCTTTCCTCAGCAAGAAAATTATCATGGCAACAAAAAAAAAACACATAACAAAAAAAAAGAAATAAAAAAGTGCATCTGTTGCAAGTAATATTATTCTTATCTCTTTTTGACTCTTCTTATTTTGCAGAGTTTAAAACAACAATATTTCCTCTTCCTTTTTTTTCTCAGACTGCAGCATCAGTCATTGGTTTCTTCTTTAGTTTCTGCAAAAAACCCAAACAGATTCATAAGAAAATGTGACACAAAATACCTTGAATTTTTCAGATGTTTTATATCCCAAAATTAGATACACACCCCCCACACAGACATCCTTCCCAAGAATATTTATGGCATATGACACCTTTCAACAATTCTAGAGTAAGGTAATTCTATTTCCAAGATAAAAGCCTGAGAATCCAAACAGAAAACCCTCCCTTCCCCTTCTCCCTTCCTGGTGAAGTTCTACTTTGAAGAGATGTTTATGCCTCTGGAAGTCTTAGAAATAATCAGTTCTGTGTAGCCATACTGCTCACAACAGATGATGTCTGAGGAAACACAGAACTTTGCCATCTATTTTATTGACTTTTCTGTCCCCAAAAACAGATGGATCTAAGATCTAGGTATAGGATCACGGGACTGTCTTGGGCAGCAGCTCACAAAAAAAAAATCATGTCACAGTTTTCATCCTGCATTCAGGGGAGCTACTGCTGTCTTGGAACTCTCTCCCTCCCCCCCTTCTTCTCCAAGAAAACAATCAACTGGTTACCAACAACAGTCTCTCCTTCCTTGCTACCACTCTCTACATCCTCTTTTTCAGTGGGTGCTGCCAACTCTGGCTCTGTTTGGTAGCTCTGGTAGGAACTTTGCTCTGGTGGTGTCACTTCCTTTTGTTTTCCAGTCTGTGGCATGGATTCCAGTACTGTTCCATTGGGCACTTGAAGGAGATATGGCTCTGTGAAGTACTGTCCTCCAGCCATGCTAGAAAATGGCATCTGGGAATGGAATTGATAGGAGAAAGGAGCTTCCTGCATGTAGAAATCACTCCAGGGCACAGCTGGATAGGCAGGGATGTCTGCTGAGGGAAAAGCCACCAAGAAAAGAAGAATAATTAAAATAATGAAAGCATGTCTACATACAAGATGTGTGTGTTTTGCTTTGCTCAGTGCAAACACAGCACTGCAGTGCAGCAGACACCACATACACATCAAGGATCACTCAGCTCTTTACACTGCAGTGTATTTAACCAAAACATGGTTCTTAGGAAGAAAAGCTTAGGAAGTTCATAGCATTGTTATAACCTAAAAAAAAAAAAATCCATGCCACTGAGCACTGATCCTGAGTGTATGTAATGATAGTAGAGATACCCCCAGTTGTTTTTTTTTCTATTCCCATTTCCCAAGTTAGCTCTGCCAGGTGTAAGATGGATGCTTAATCTTCACTTTCTTTTATAAAAGCTGTAAACCAGGAATATTTTGTTAATTAATATCCATAATTCAACTAGGCTGCTCACTTGCTGATGTAAGACCCACAGGTGTGACTGCACTGATAGACTGGTTTCCAGCCCTGCATTTTAGGAATCCTGGAACCTTTTCAGAAAAAAATTCCTCCCTTGTGAGGGTGGTAAGGCACTGGAATTCAGAGGAGTTGTGGCTGCCCCATCCCTGAAGTGTTCAAGGCCAGGTTGGATAGGGCTCTGAGGAACCTGGTCTAATCAAAGGTTGTCTCTGTCCATAGCAGAGGGCTGGAACTGGATGAGCTTTAAGGTCCCTTCCAAACCAAGCCATTCCAGGATTCTATGATTCCGTGAACTTGGTCATCCCCACTGCATAACAGAAAAGCTATCACTGCTGATTGTGCTCTGGACACAAGTATGGAGTAAGAGAATATCAACTCTGCCTCTGCTCCTTCAACAACCTTCCAATTTCACCAGCTTGCACCTTTTACACACCCCTTGATGCTCATACAACATGTCCCAAGGAATGGAACACACACTTGTGCATCAAGATAGAAAAAGATTTAATTTGATGCAGTCTGGGGCATATCCCTCTCATTATTTTTGGCACTTCAGACTGAAAAAACACAGAAAATAATAACTGTGCCTTGGAACTAGAGCAGGGAGCAGGGCCAAGTGTATTAGATAGCATGGGTGCTGCCAACCTGTCCTGCACAATGTCAGCTGTGAAGAGTGGGGACAGGAGCCAGCTTGTAGCCTAATGTGAGTCAGACTGAGTCAGACTTCCCTCCCTGACAAGGTACACAGACCTGGTACAAAAACAGCAGCAGCATCTGTAGGCAAAACCTCTTTGTTCTCTCATGTCATAAGACAAGAGATGGAGCTTTTGGAGCATGACCTTAATTTAACAAACCTGTCAGTCCAAATGAATTAACTACAACAGTTTGTAATTTGATTATATTTGGACTTGAATAACTTCAAAATACAAAGCCCAGAACCAAAACAAGGAGATCAACAATGTCATTTTTACCTAGGGGTTTTTTTTGCTTTTTTTTTCACCAGAAAATTATGCTGGTGTGCATTCATCTCAGTGCTGCTGAAAATTCAAGTCAGAGGAAGAATCTATGTCCAAACTTTGCTGGCTCCTGTCTCTCTTCTTTTGCACTACCTTAAGATACATAACATGATTTCAAACTGGTTTCTGCAGAAGCCAAACAGTGAGGAGGCTGTTTTTCCTCACCATCTCCAACTAAACCATTTGCTGTGGCATCTTTTCCACTTTGCACCTTGACTCCCACCACATGCAGCAAAGGGATGTTTGTGTACACAACAGGACACTCCTGGAAAAGGAAAGTTACTTCTCCAGTCCAGACAAAACCCCTGCACTATCTGACACATTCACATTTAATGCTCTTCCTGACATGTGCAGTTTGGGTAGTAACTTTTGATTTAAATGAATGGGTCACTCAGCACTTTTTAAAAACCAAGCATACAACCAAAATAGGTGAAAAAAGATGGGCACATCTATAGATCTGTGTAGGTATGTGGATGTTCCTTCTTTCTGTCACAGTCATCAGTGAACCCACTGATCATGCCAAATGTTTCAGGGTATTATTTAGTTACTCCAGAGGAGCAGGATGCCAAAATATTTCAGAAATTTACCTGAATTACCATTTGGCTGCTGTGGCATGAGTGGTCCCCCGGTGTGGTTTTGTACATAGTCTTGTGTGGCTCCATAGCTTATGGCTCCACTGCTGCCAGGTAAGTCAGGGAAAGCTGGATGGGACTCCAGGGGTGTTGGAGGAGGAAGGTGGTCACTGGAGAACATATTGCTGGCCAGGTGACCTTGCTGACAGAACTGGGAGAGCTGACAGACTCCCCCCTGGCTGCTGTACTGACAGTAGGTGGCCTCCAGGTTGTCTGCAGGCTCCAGCTGCTCGGGGTAAGGGCAGGAAACTGGTGAACTGAAGCTGCAGAGAACAAGGAGAGAGGCAATCCAGAGATTAAAGGAAGTTCAACAGCTACACCAACCTGTCCAATTAACAACTGTTCTATTGCCAAGCCTTCCTCCCAAATGCCAGGCACAGGACAGGGGCAACAAAAGCCAAAGCGCTTCCACAGCAGGATTCTTGAACAATTTGTATTAGTGGGATTATCGTTCCAGTTTCCAGAGCACACCCCAAAGCTTGGGACAGTCTCACTTTCACTCAACAGGAATACAGTCCTGAGAGCACCCTGAGTACAGGCAGCACCTGTCTCACAGCAGGCACCCTGTCCTATTACACACATTATACAGCTTTTCACACTCCCTTTAAAGGATATTATCAAACCTGCATCTCACTTTTCATTAACGCTCCCACCTAATTCCTGATCCCCTGTCCCACATTCACCCTCCCAGAGCTTCTTTCATCTCCCTCAAAGACACTCTCATCTGCTCCTACCCTTGATTCTGGACGCCGTAAGAGAAGGCTTCCCTGGAGCCATTTTCCTGACTGGCCAAGCTGCACTGGCTGCTGGGCGTGTCCACCATCAGGGGAACAATGTGGCTGTACGGGTTGAAGGCCATGCTGAGCGGCAGGCTGGCCCTGCGGATGGGCGGAGGGCTGGGAAAATTAGGGAAGCTCTCCACGCCGCTGGAATTGAAGTGCAGCTGCGGCAGCGCCTTGTTCTGAGCTTGTGCTTCACAGGGTGCCACCATTCCTGCCACCGAGGGGGCTGCGAATAAAGCAGAGACTGTCACACTGTGCTGTCACACTGGGAATCTGCAGGAACAAGCAGAGGGAATGACAAGAGGCGCAGGAAAGAAAAGCAAGATGCCAGTGAAAGAGTGGAGGTTAATTGATGGGAATAAAAGCAAATGAGTACCAGCACTGCTGTTGAGAAGCAAAAGGGAGTAGTAGCAAGCTCTCTGGAACACAGGATGATGTTTGTTGGTTAAATAAAATTACCTTTGTGATTTCAGTCTCTGCATACTATCTTTATCCAGCTCTCAAGAAGGCAGTCAAATGAAGTAAAGTACTTCTTGGAAAAAGAGTCAGGAACAATCCCCCAGTCATCTTCCATTTCTACTGTCCTCTGGGAGGAGTGTGCTGCACAGATCACCCTTTTGAAAAAATTAATGTGCTTTGAAAGAAACAAAGCTGTGCCTTTACAAATTCACAGTCTAGGCTGTTTTGAAACACATTTTCACTCCTGGTTTGGCCTCTGACGAGTCATGGCAAAAACAAAAATTCAAAAAGTAGAGATGGCAGTGGAAGGTCCTTGGGAAAAAGAAGATGGGAGATGGAAAAGGAAACCAACACCTTTTGGTTGCTAGAATCTTGTTTGGCCACCTGTCTTCTCAGTCATTGCTGGAAAAGGAGAGAGAACAGTTTCCTACAGAACAGCCTCTGTAGAAAGAGGACAATAGAGGAAATTAAAGGTCAGAATCAGGTATGCTGGTGATCCAGAGTAACAACTATACATGAAGCTCAAGAAGCTTGGGCATGGTGCAAGAAAATTAGTTTCTCTCTGATAGTGGCAATTACCAAATGGTTTCTCTCTTCACAAATGTAGCCATCACATGTGCAGGAAGCTGCACAATGATTTCTCCAGTCTAGCTAGGCTGAACCAGCACAAAGATGAGGAAGAGAAAAGAAAACATCACCAGCTGCTCAGGTGAAGCTCTCCCACACATGGCAGAGCTTTCAGGTAAAGTCTGCAGCTGCACTTCACCCTTGCAGGCATAGAGAGTAACATCAAATGCACTCCACCAGGTGTGACTCAAACGCCCTAAACACAAACCTAAATATAAAGATGCCACAACAAGTATTAGCAGCCTTTAGAGAATTTTGGAATGCATGTCCTGAGAGCTGAGGAGTTTCCACTTCAACATCTTGCAGCACTGTTTCTCAGATTCCCCAGTGTGCTGGGCAGTTGTGTGCCTCTTATTGCATCTTCCCACATTCTGCTTTTTCTAACTCTCTCAACCATGGAGAGAAGGAATCACAATGTTTAAATGAAAACTTCAGGTTTTCAATAGCCCTGATTTTGGGCTTTGTCAGAAAACTGAAGCAAGATCTAGGATGGCATCTCTAAAGCATTCACATGCCCAGGCACTTCTCAGTGGTTTATGTTTTCTGTTTGAACACACTATGTATCCATCCAGGCAGCACCTCGGATGTACCTGTCACATTCCTGGGTTTTGGTTTAGCCAGAAATGAAACTGAAGATCTCTTCTGATTTTTTTTAACACTTCTTTAGCACTGGTTCTCCTGACCATTGCACCCCAGAATGTTCACACAAATGTTATGGAACTGCAGCCATGGGGGGCACATGAAAAGCAATCTATATCCAGGTAAAGCTCCAGTTCAGTAATGAGAGCTGTTCTGCAGATGGCCCTGCTCTTCCTCAGGATGAACACAAGCAGCCCAGGAAATCACTTCTAAACCCACTTTCATACCTACTAAGAATTTTTTTTTTTTCTATTTGCAATGCTTAGTGCAGATGATTTTTGTGGATCATGGCAATAGGACCCCCAGGCAATGAGAGTGTGAAACAGCACCCTCAATCTCCCAAGAGCTTGTTCAGCCTTTTCTAAAGTCAGCTCTGCTTCTCTGTCCTTTCAAAGAGACACTGAAATTGTGTCTCCTAAATAAAGTCACAAGTGCAGTAAGAAGAAACAATTCCCAGAGAAGTCATATCTGCTGAATCTGACATATCTACAGAAGATTCCAGAGTTGTTCCATGAAGAATTACAACCCCTGGCTTGAGATAATACTTACATTGTACAATTCTGTGGCTCCTCCTGACACTGATGTAGAGAGACAGTGAACCTCAGAAGCCTTTCCAGTGAACATGGGAATGTAACAGTAGGATTTTTATTTCTTGTTTCCATTACTTCTGGGTTCTCAGTCCATGAGACAATCTTAGGAATTTTTGGAGAGCAATTTAGTAATTTACAGCTTCAGATCTCTGAACCAGTCCTGGCACTACACTTGATTTAACTCTAGAAAGGTTATTCTGTTTCCAGGCTTTACTGGAACATCAAGGGCCCACATCAAGGGCCCTCACAAAGCTTTTGACAGATTTGTCCTCATCTTGAAATTATGGGAAAATGAATTTGTTCAAAATTTGTTTGAAAGCCAGAGTCGTATAAGTGAAGTCATTGGAGCTTGTCATTTATTTACTGTTCTTTGACAGACCATATCTAACTTCATCCAATTGCTCCCAAGATTCCCATTACAATCCCATCTTTGCCAGTGAATTTAAGCACCTTGCTATTTGCTGAAGAGTTACCAGGGTGGGCTCCTGACAGGTGTCCTCAGCAAGGCAGACACATGAAAAAAGGATTTCCTGCAAAAGCACCAATGGGGCAGAAAAATCTCCTCCCACATTTCAATCATGTTGTCTAGCAAAAGTAAAAACAAAAACAACAACAAAACATTTCTAAGATCAAAACAAGCTCAAATTTGAAGTTTTAAGGCACAAAAGGCTCTTATGGCAAGTAGTGTGGCTGCTATATCCAAATCAGAAGCCATAATTGCCAGCAAGGTAACACACATCTCAAATACAACTCACTGACATTTTTCATCAGCTTGTTTGGAGAGCTGGTGAAAACATAAAAAAAACCCAACAAACCCACAAATCAACAGACACTACTGAGTAGAGCAAGGAAAAACAATGGAAATTGCAGCACTGAACACTCTGCAAAGGTCTCATGCACTTAAATAATTTTCTTGTCCTGCTGAAAGTGGTTAAAAAGCAAAGCACCTGAATAGCCACTCCAGGAGGTCACACTCTGTGGGCCCAAAAGCACCATGATGCACAGATCACAGAGGCTTTTGCTGAAACCATCTATGAACTGTTTCCACAAGGGCCACTACTAAGCAATTGGCTTTGCCTTGTAAATTGGTAACTTTTTATATTCATCTTTTGCTCCTGTTAATGTAGATTTTATCCTATCCAGGTTTTGTTTCCTTCATTTTCTGAGGTACCCTAATAAATAAAACAGGTGGTCCATGGATAACTCTATTTCTAGGCAAGCTTTTTTTCCTGAACAAGAATGCTGAACAGATTCAAGCCACTTTTGCTTTCATTTTCCTTCTGTTTCATTTTTTGCTTTCATTCTTAAAGAGAAGAAGTCTGACTTTGCAATGGTAAACAACAACAAAAAAAGTGAGTATCATTCCCCACAGCTCTGTTATCCTGTACCTAGTAAGGCAAAACTTCAACTGGAGCTTTCCAGGTGATTGTGCCATACAGATTTCTCTTCTACAAGGACTCTCTACATGTAGTATCAGTCTTTTCCCTCAGAGAGGACACTTGCCCTTTTTCTTCCTTACACATTGCACCAAGAATTCAGATGGGACCTTTGCTGTCAGAAAGAATTGCTTATGTTTTCCATGTGGAGAGCTGCATCCCAGTGTGCAGATACTCCAAAAAAAAAAAAAGGCTCAATGTAAGCAGAGGACAAGATCATATCCCTAACTGCAACTTTACTTCTCTGACAGACATTATCTAACAGGGCAAATGGCTTCATGCTGACAGAAAGCAGGTTTAGATTTGATATTAGAAGGAAGTTCTTCCCTGTGAGGCCCTGGCACAGGTTGCCAGAGAAGCTGTGGCTGCCCCATCCCTGAAAGTGTTCCAGGCCAAACTGGATGGGGCTCTGAGCAACCTGGGCTAGTGGAAGGTGTCCCTGCTCATGGCAGAGGGGATGGAATGAGAAGATCTTTAAGGTCCCTTCCAATCCAAACCATTCTGTGATTCCCTGATATTCTCTCCTGACTAAATAGAGTGTCTGCAGAGGTACCTTAGGAGCCAGGAGAAGTTCCTAAAGCATAGAAATCAGAGATATTTATTAAACAAATTCTTTCACAAAACCTTGGTTTCTATCCAATACAGGGCTCAACAGACTACACCACTTTGTCACTCTGAAAGCAGTGAATTACTCAAACACTTTGACCATACTTACTCTGTTGCAAGAAGTATAAAAACTGGAACTGAATTACAGTCCTATTGGTTAAAAAGGTCATTGGATTGACTAGAAGAGCCCTTGCCTTAAGAGGATGACAGGGAAATTTAAATGACAGAAGTACTAGATTAGATTATAAAGAAAGTATCTCACTTACATACTTTTAGCAACACATGAAGCATTCTAAGCTTATTGATGCAATCCTACAGTTGCTTTCCACCCTACCAAAATACCTTTAAGATAAAAACAGTACTAAAAAATTAGAGTGATTCTTAGAAAATGAGCAGCAGGAACTGGCCTTAATACTGATAACTAATTACTGTTATATTTAGAATACAACGATGGGAAAAAAATAATAGCATGAAATTCTGAAGAATTAATTACACTGGGAAACAGGAAAACACACACAGCAGTACCATATGTCAGCACATCTACTGCTTGGGATATCCGTCCCTAAGGAAGTGGTGGAGTCCTCATCACTTTGGAAATCTTCATATTGTGCCAACTTGGAAACACAAAGGTATCTAGGAAATGCTTTAGGGAGCACTCCTGACTCTAGGGAATGCTCTTGGACTGCACACATCAATCAACAATTAGACAAATCCTCTCTCTTTCAGTGCCATCAATGTTTCAACACAGCTCAGGTAGAAAACTGGTTGAACAGCACACCCCACTGACTTAAAACTCCACTGCAACAGTGATTAAACCCAGCCCTCAGCTTTGGAACTCAGCTACTCTCACTCCCTCAAGGTCTTGCACAAAATGGAAACCTGCCCCGCCTGGAGAAGCCAAGGAAGCCCCTTTGGATGTTTTAAGGTGTGGAGTACCTGATGGAGCCTCTACAACACCAGTAGTTCACAAGAGTGCACCTTCCTTACACAGCTCACTTGGCTCAGGCTGTAGCCAGAATGTTTCCAGCTAAACCACAATATGGGGAGTGTGTATGTGCCATGGAGAATATCAGAACCAAGAATTCCTTGCTGGCTTGTGCTAAGACAGAAACAAGGGCTGCAAATCTGTCTCCAGAATTAGCACAGAGGCACCACGGTGCTGGTCCATAACTGGTAGAGACTCAATCAGCAGTGAGCTGCTATCCCTACAATCACAGAATCATTGGAAAAGACCTGAAGGACCATCTCATTCCCTGCCATGGGCAGGGACAGCTTCCACTATCCCAGGCTGCTCAGAGCCCCATCCAGCCTGGCCTTGGACATTGCCAGGGATGGGGCAGCCACAGCTTCTCTGTGCCAGTGCCTCACCACCCTTACAGGAAAGAATTTCTTCCTAATTTCTAACCTAAATTTCCCCTCTTTCAGTTTGAAGCCATTGCCCCTTGTCCCACCATTATGATTCCTGATGAAAAGTCCCTCTGCAGCTTCCTTGTAGGCCCCTTCAGATGGCAGAAGGTTCCTCAAAGGTCTCCACAAAACCTTTTCTCTTTCAGGTAGAACAGCCCCAACCTTCTCAGCCTGTCACTTTTTGCACTGATGGCATAAGGCTCTGACATGACTTTTCCTAAAGCATTTGGGAACCTCCTAGCTCCACCAGGTAATGCTGCAGCTGTGCAAAACACTCGTGCTAGTTGGGGTCTCACCTGAGGCAGAGGTGGGGGATGCAGGGTGTGTGCTGAGCAGGCTGGAGGAGTTCCCAGCTCCAGGGTCTCCTCCCAGCATGGCAGGCTGGTCTCCAGCAGCATCAGGCAATGGAGGCACGGACAGAGAAGGTGCCCTGCAACAGACACAGAGGACAGGGCAGGCATTATGACCAATCATGCACTCTTTTGTCTGCCAAGGGGCAGATCCTACATCACCAGCAGGTGCAAAAGGAAAGCACTGCCTGACTATACGTGCAAGGAATGCTGTATCAAAAGTCTTTGGGGAAGCAGCCCCAGGTCACTTGTATAGGACAGGCAGCAGGAACAGTGCAATGAAGTAAGGTGCTCTCCAATTTTTCACTTTAATTTTTCCACTTTTCTTCATAAGAAGACACTCACTCCAGATTGTCATAAATACATCCCTATGGAGATTGATTTCTCCCCTCACACATTCACCATCCCTTGAAAGACCATCTATCCTCTCACATATTCCCTTTCCCCCCTATTAATGTCCTCTGCTCACATATGAAAGGTGCTACCTTGTATTTCTCCAAAGAAGTCCATGACTTTCTAAGACTGATCTAGGCAAGCAGCATTTCCATCACCAAGTGAAAATCCGTGGAAATGGAAAGCAGTGGTGGGAGAACTGGGCTAAAAGAATCCCCAAGCACACCCAAAGCACTTGGCAGATGCATTCACAGAAACTAAAAAATGAAGAGGTGATTCCATAAACTTTTCCATCTCATCCCTTGCTCTCTACATGATTTCAGCCAGAGCATTTTCAATAGTTTTATTTCATAATTAATTTGATTAATCTGTGCTACAGGTTAATCAAAAGGACTTTTAAGAGGGTCGACCACAATTTGCCCAGAAATCTGACAGGCTACCTAGGTCCAACTCAATGCTCAGCTCTTCACTTTTTAAATGTAAAGGGGAAATGGCAAAAGAAAATATTTAATTTCTAGGTATCAGTTGTGGAGAAATGACAAAACAGAGTAAGTTCCTCACCCATAGTCCTCTGCTCCAATGGGGACTGACTGAGCTGATGCTGGATGTTTTCTGCTGCCTTTTGTACTCAACTTCTGCAACTTCCGCCACTTTGCCCTACGATTCTGAAACCAGACCTGAAAAATGGGAAGAAAGGAATACATTCAGGGAAGAAAGCATCTACACATGGGGACACTGGCAGTGTCCCAGTCCCTTTTCTGCACAGAACCCACAAGGAGCATGGAATCCAGCAAGCATTACCAGGATACGCTGTGGTGTCACACCAACCACAGCTGCAATCTCCCTCCTCTTCTCATTGTCAGGATAGTGGTCTTCCTGGAACATCTTCTCCAGCTCTTCTAGCTGCTCTAGAAATGATGCATTGTCCAAAGAGAGAGAGATGGGAAGCATGTGACAAGAAAACAAGAAAAGAGAATTAACAAGAAAAGGAAACAGGAAAAAAAAAGAGAATATTTTTACTGTCCTTAGAAATGCATGAGTAATATAAAGGATTTTTTAAAAATTAACCAAAAAAATAAACAAAAATCTTCTTTTGCTGTTTTAAAAGGAAAGAGCATTGCTAGTGATGCTTCAAACAAAACATACTCAGCAACCTTTATTAGTGGAAGTCTTCACACATCTAATGGTGTGGAGTGCAGTGCAATACCAGTTAGAGCAGCACAGGGAAGGGAACACCAAGTGCCACTGGCACCACAAGTGTCACTGTGTGCCAAGGTCTGCCCTGGGATCTACCTGCACTGTAGAAGGTGCGTGGCTTCTTCTTGACAGGTAAGCATTTTTTTGCCTTGGCCACATCACAGGTGCCTCTGGACTCCAGGACTGAAGAGCCCTTGTAGGAATTCTGAGCTGCAGCGCTGGCTGGAGCATCTCTGGATGGGTGAAGGGCTGGGCCAATCTCCTCCTGCCTGCAGGGAGCTCCAGCCAAGCCACTGGATGCTTTCTTGGTTTGTTCCTTCTTTGCCTCCTTTTCAGTCCCAGCAGGGCAGTAACTCTCAGAGTGCTCTTGTGACCCTGACTGACCTGTGGGCTCCTGTGCTAATCCACCCTTCGTGTCACTGCAGAAATCCAATGGTTGCCCACACGCCAAGGCAAAGTCGTGCTGGCCATCAAGGACTACAGAGCCTTGGGAAGACGACCCAGCTGCCTGCAGGGTGCTGTATCCCAAATCTTCTCCCACCTTCTTAACAGAGCTGTTGTTATCTTCTACTCCCAAGTTATCCTCCACTCCTTCTTGTCTGGCTGCGCTGGGGAACGCAGGTAGCACACTGCTCCCTGCACCATGGCCACCAACAGCATCAGCATCCACCACAAAGTGCTCTGTATTCAGCAGCGTGTTCTCCTTCTCATCCTGGCACTCTACAAGGCAAAAATGGGGGGGAAAAACCCCAAACCCCACAGCACATGCCCATTAACAAAGCTGGATGTGCCTGGATCAGGAGTCTCAGTTATGGGGGAAGGAAAAGCCCACACAACAAAACCCAACAGTGACAAGAACCAGAGAGCTCAAAATAAAGACAGGTGCTGCTATGAAAGCAACAGCAAAGAACCTGATATGGTCAATATGGAGATAGTCAAACGTGAGATGAGAAAAGCCTCATTTTAAAAGCAAACTGTAAACTACAGAAGAGAGTAATTCCAGACACAGAGAATAAAGGGAAACTTGCATATTACAAATACAGTAGTGGGAAAACAGCCCCAGGGATAGCACAGGTCTCTGGAATAAGCAACAGAACAAAAATCAATGACCTGGCAAGATCCTGTCACCTTATTAAAATGAGCAAAAGAAAGACAGAAGCAAAATTCTGGTCTACTGTGTCAGTACGGATTACCTGACAAAGATCATCACTTTTTTGCTTTTATAGAGTTCTATCATAGCAAAGCTGGCCAAGAAAAAAAAAAAAAACCAACAACATTAATCGCACAAACTTCTAATAACTGCCTTAAATTATTTCTCTGTAGTTTCGGCCACACTTCTGAATAACAGACTTACAAGATAGGGAATGAAATAGGGGGATAAGGACAAAATTAGGTACAGAAGTCTAACTAAGTTTGACAAAAACCACAAACTGTCTTACAATAAGAGAGACTGAATAGTACAAGACAGGTCAGAAGGAACACAGCAAGAGAAATAACTGGAAGAGGCATCAGAATAATACAGAATCCTTATATTTTCCCAGCTGGCACATACATCTACAAATAAAAAGTTTCAAAAACCTCCCAAGTGGCTTCGAATGTGTGACTCTGTGTGACTTCTGCTACTTGAATTTTTTTTAAGTGATGGTTTCATAAGATAGGAAGTATAATAATAAACCAAAACCCATGTATTTGCCTCTCTCTGGAGAGAAGAAAGTTTGAGCAGACTGTTGGCAGCATTCCAATAGCATGTGACAACAGAGAAATTTGGTAGCTTAATTTTTTAGGGAAAAAGAGAAAATAATTTCACTTCACTGTGCTCTGCTTTTGATATATATTGTGCAATGCTGAAATAAAGGATTTGCTTCTGCCTCAAAGTCTCTTTCTGAAACAGCTGTTAATCAAGGAGGAGCCCCACAATTCCAAGCAGATAAGAGGAACTTCATAGAAGTATAAAGGGATGGTAGGCTGCTCCAAGAGCATCTAATTTGCTTTTTACAGGATTAAGAGAACCGAATTAGTTGCAGGGGAAAGAAACAGAAGCAGGAAACTATGCAGCTACAATAATTTGATCTTGTTAAGCAGCAACAAGTTTCCACTGCAGTTAAATGAGATTAAATATCCTGATGGGGAGGCTCAAGAACTGAATGAGACAGAAGATGTCTCTGGTCTTTTTCCACCATCCTCCTGGCTGCATCTGAGCTTGTCTCACTCATTATGTGGGGGGGAAAAAAAGAGTATTTTTACGTTATTTGAGCAGGGTTTTTACTTGTTTCTATGCAAACTCCAGTATGTGCTTACATAACAAAATAAATGTCCAAGTCTTATGTGGGTATCTTGTAGCAGAAATGGACACGTGGGAGTTAAATATTCTTTACAGAAATAGTTGTCCAAGTGAATACAAACTGCTATATTTTATTTCTAGGACAGATAGCAAAGACCTCTCAACAGTTTGGTACTTCCAAGGAAAAGAGCTGAAACAAAAACCAAGTTTGGAGAGAACGATGACCCTTCCTGGTAACAAAGAGGGAGTTATAAAACCACTCCTTTCTCCCATCATCCAGAGACCAGACTGGACATCACTTTGTCCTGCGTTTAGACAAACAGAACGTTAAGCAGAAGAGATTTTAACCCAGGGGGAATATCAGGAACAGGTAGTCTGGAACACCTGGTGCGCTTGCAGGAAGCCAAGCCCCCTTTTCCATCTCACATCCACCTCCTCAAACATGCCTCGGAACAAGCCAACCACCTGACCTGGAAGGTTTTTAGGGTTGTTTGGGGCATTTGGTACAAAGCCACCTGAACACACACACATACAGGGCAGGGGGAAAGGAACAGCTTCAGAGGTCCCTCCACACCGAGGAGGGAAACTGGACAGCGGGGAAAGGTGCAAATGAGAAACCCCGAGGCAGCGGGAGCCCCTCGGTGGAGCACAAAGGAAAGAGCCCCTGCCCTTTCAGATGCTTTTACAAGCCAGGGGAATGCATCACTGCCAGCCGCGGGGCTGAGGGAGGCTAATGAGCGCCCAGACAGCATCGCTGAGCAGCGATTATCCTCCCCCGGGGCCGCTCATTAGGCTCGTTGCCGGGTGCCTCCCCCGGCCATTAAGGCGAGCCGGCATCGCTCATGCCCCTGCCCTCATCCATATCCTTACCGCAGCCCCTTCCCAGCCCTCCGGCCGCCCGCTGCTGCGGCTGCTGCTCCTCGCCCGCCCCGTCCATGCCGGCTCCGCCGCGGGCCCGGCCCGGCTCGGTTAATGCCCCGCCCGTCCTGCCCGGCCCGGCCGCCTCATCAAGGGCACCTGGGCACGGGGGGGAGGCCGCCCCAGCCCCACACAGCCCTGGAACCGCGCCGGGCCCTGCTCCCCTCACGGAGGAACAGGTGTTCTAGCCGCGGGGGGAATGCTCCCCGTGAGGAGATGGCTCTGGAAATACCGCCGAGTGAACCGTGGTGGTGCTAAACTCGCCACCCTGGGTGAGGGGAGCCCCGCTGTCCGGGCTCCTCAGTACGAGAAGGACGAGGAGCTGCTGGAGAGAGTCCAGCGCAGGGAAACAAAGACGATGAGGGGTCTGGAATGTTACAAGGACAGACGGCAGGGGCCGGGCCTGTTCTGCTGCGGAAAACTGAGAGGGGAATCTCACAATCCATATGAATATCTTTAAAGCGGTGGCATAAGGGTTGTGCCAGACTCTTTTCAGTGACAGGATGAGGAGCAATGGCCATGAACTAGAACACAAAAAGTTTAATCTCAACACGAGGAAGAACTTTTTCCGATGGA
The DNA here is from genome assembly GCA_026413545.1 of Cichladusa arquata. Taxonomy (NCBI): domain Eukaryota; kingdom Metazoa; phylum Chordata; class Aves; order Passeriformes; family Muscicapidae; genus Cichladusa; species Cichladusa arquata. The sequence goes on along the minus strand of JAOTQP010000870.1, from coordinate 61,964,857 downwards.
GGGTGGCAGAGCGCTGGAACAGCTGCCCAGGGAGGGAATGGAGTCTCCCTCTCTGGGGACATTCCAAACTCATCTGGACACGTTCCTGTGTCACCTGCTCTGGGTGACCCTGACTAGAACATCCCAACCCTAGGGATTCTGTGATTCTGTTCTTTTCCAGTGGCCTGGCAGGAAGACATCTGTTTTTTAACATGCTCTGGCTGCAGGTGTCCAGCAGCTTCTGGTTCTCCAGCAGCTGGGGAGGCTGCAAGGAACAAATGGCACTTCCTAACTTTTGGGCACTGTAATTTGTGTCCTTTCAATGCTTAACAATTCTTAGTAAAAAGGCTCCTAACAGAGCAGCAGCAGGTAGTGCTTGCATGAAGAATGAGACTCGCTTGTGTTCTGATACACCAAATAAACATCCTTCATCCTCCTCCTGTTTGTTGGCTCACCATTGTGCTGCTGGCACAGCACTGTTCTCCTCCTGAGGGTTTCCTCAAACCTCCCATCTTTGTTTCAAGGCTGAGTTTTAGCTTCTAAGGCCTTGCTTCTGCACATGCTTTCACCTGAGGGTCCTTTCATCAGGTTAAATGAGTGTAAGCTGAAACATCTGTGCCAACGTTGTGGAGCCAGTATAATTGGTCTAACAGTGCACCTGGTTCAGCCATCAGTTCCAAGAAGTTTGGGCTAAAGTGGCATTTAATTTGTTAACAGCATTCACCTGACAAGACACAACGATCTTAGAGGGTCATGGGACCTCTTCAACATTAGAAAAAGTGCAAATACAAAAATCACTATCTGCTTTAGAAGTTGTTTCTGAGCAAAGTTGTGTTCATTTACTGAACTCTGGTCCTAATGTCACATTTTTTTGTGAAAATAATAAGTATGGAGAATGCATTTATTTATTTTTCTTGAGGAGGGAGCAACACAGGTCTCCAGCACTGGGAGCTTTTAGGGTTTTTTTTGAGCCACACATATATGTGTGTATTTATATATATAAGATATAT
>JAOTQP010000870.1:61928540-61963768 GCA_026413545.1 Cichladusa arquata | reverse complement strand
ATATATAAGATATATATATATATTTATATTTATTAAACTACTTTGTACTTGTGTTTTAAACTACTTTATATGAAAAATATCAGCAGTCATAAAATTTGATTTTCAGATATATAGCGTGACTTTCTCAGCTTCTCAACAAAACTTTTTAAATGCAGCTCATACTCATACTTCATCACTGTCCTTGTCACAAAAAGAAATTAGTGTAACTGCCCTCTGAGGGTTGTCTAATAATTCTTTTTTTCAGTGTAGAAATCCTGAATTTCTTTTGCTCAGATACACTTTGTATCAGTCTCCACAGGTTCCCGGGGAAGATACAGTGGCACCCCTCACGGAGTCTTTGGGAATAGCAGGAAAGTGTTGGGATTTGCATGACATACCCTATGCTTCTGTTTAACACTGATTTTCTGGTAAATCAGGTTATCCACATTAGATAACGTGGGGAGAAATCCTGACATAATTAAGACTGTTACAGGACACAAAAGGCACTCTGCTAATGTGATTCCTGCATTGTGAATGTGCACTTGGGAGGGATATTGTATTAGTCTGACTAAGTTTGTACAAATCAAAGAGATGTCAATCAGTTTCAAAAAGCACTTCAGTTTATGGATTTTGGTGGCAGGATAGTGCTGTGGCTAGAAGTTTAACTGAATAGTGAGAAGTTGAGGCCTATCTGAAATGTAAAAAGTCAAAGTAACTCAGGGTATAAGCACTTGTTATTAGAAGCATAAGCTGACCTTTAAATGCTCCTCAACATACAAAGGCCTGACATCAGGAAATAAAAGCTGTACTTGTGACAGGGACAAGTTAACTTTTTATCCAACTAGTTAAAAAGAGTATAGAAGTGCTCTCAATCATGACAACAGTACCCTTGAAGTTTCCTATGTCAAGGGGAATTTTAACAACATATGGAATTTAGCATAGAAACCACTTTGGGAGGCTCTAATGAATAAACTGCCTGCTTGCTTTCAAGAGCAGAAATTGAGAGTAAAGAACTCCCAACTTGAGGTATTGAACAAGATGACTTCTAATTTAGAATGGGAATATGTATGGCTGGCTCCTCCTGAATGAAGCAGAAGTGGATGTGGGATGCCTTGACTGTGCGTGAGATGACCTTACACAGATGTACTGAACTGATCCCATGGCACCATTCTGTGTCCCACCACTGACAATCCTTGGGATTTGGGAACTGCATAAACCCATGACAGCCTGGGACAAGCAGGCATTTGGGATATCTGAACATTCTGGGTCTTCTGGAGGATTATAACCCTTCTTGTGTGAGTCTGAGGTAGAGCACTGCTTTGGCTTTCAGCTCAGACGAGCTGCAGTCCTTCTGAGGGGGAGAAAGGTGTTAGCAGATTGTTGTCTGGACCACAGATTAAAAATGGAATAACTGGGTCCTGTCTTTCTGCTCTAGTAGGCTGGACTCCCATTTTCTGTAGTTCATCCCTTCAGCTTACCTTCAGTTATGGATGAGTAACACCACTGTGGAACCTGCAGCATCAGCTCTCCAGGGCTGGGGATAACACTGAAGAATCTTAAGCTTGGATAACCCAGCTTTCCTCACTGCCTCTGCTAAAGAGAGCTGTTTGTACTTGACAGTCACTTAGAAAGGAAAGTTATAACAACAAAAAAAAATATTACATCTATATTCAGTAAATTGAATTACTTACATTTGAGAGGGAAAGCTAAGTAACAAGGCAAGCAGAAAGGATTTTAACTGCAGAAGTGCATGAGTTTATTAGGACTAAAAGCAACTTTTTTTTTCTTTTAATCCAGCTAAAATTATTGATATAAATAGGCTGTAATAGGCTATTCTAGATACAATGTAAATGGGATTTAAAGGCAGAATGTTACAGAGACAGAAAGCTGGAGATATGAAGGTAACTAATTCTTCAAATATATTAAATGCAAGAGGCTACACGTGGCTTTCTTTGGTGTATTGATTCTTAAACTTGATCTTGCATTGACTGAGCTGAACACTTTAACACAGAAACAGTATTTTACAGTTGAAGGCATATCGTCAAACAGACAGGTTCTGCACAAATGCATGTAAACTGGACTTAAAACCAGAGAGTTCTTAAAAAGTGAACAAAGACCCTGGTGCATATTTTGACTTTATCTACAGTGGCTAAATATCTCAGTGTTCTCCGTAAGTGTGCAAAATGGTGCATGCAATACCACATCAGCAATCAGAGTAAGAGCAACAGAAAAGTGCCACTTCATTACACGTGCCTAGTCCTGGTTATTTTGTACGGGGCGTGTACCAACACGAAATAAAAATCTTTGTCAAAAGTCACTGATGTACTTCCAAGGGGAGGCAGAGTTAAAAAAAAAAAGGTCAGTTCAGATGGCTTAGTGGGATGCTTGTTCAGAAGAGAGGTGACCTTTGTGAAGCAGATTCCTCAGCATGATACCTCTTATGCGGGGGAAATCATAACAGTGGCTTCTGAAAACTCTGCTTAATTCCAGTGGATTTTGTAATGCTGTCAAGGACTCTTAACAGCATTTCAGTACAATGAAATATTTGCTGATCTAAACCCCAGTAGACTTGCATGATCTAATACATAAATTGCCCTAAATGGAAATTACACTATGGAGATCAACGCCATGAAGGTATCCAGATGATATTCAAACGGAATATTCTTCTCAGCTCTGTTGTGCTTTGCACTTAGCACCTTCCTTCTCAGGAACTCGAAGCTCTCAGGCTGCTAATACTAGTGAATTTAGCCTCACAACATGCAGTGAGGTAGGTAAGTTTACCCCCATTTTGCAGATGGCAAAACTGAGGCAGAACTCTGAAGTGACTTGCATAAGGTCCCGCAACTTGTCAGTGGTAAAACCAAGAATATGTTTTCAGAAGTCCAGACCCCAGACCTCTGTCTGATTTAAGTCCCTCCCTACTACCACAAAGCAAGCAATACATGCAACCTTTATTCCTCCTCTTGCTGCCATAGTCCTACTGACACAGAGGAAGTTTTTCCTGATTGAATTCTCGCTTTCTTTGGCAAAAAGCACCCAGTCCTGTCAAAGTGCTGTGTATTATGCTCTTTGCAGAGGCAATTCTTCTGAGGCACGATAGAAAAGCCATGATTTCTCCATGGCAGGGAGACTGTACAAGTCCAAACAGAGTCTTATTTCTTGCAGAAGACCTGCTGCTTGGCATTCTTCACCCGCTGCTCCTCCTTCAGGTTCTTCTGCCGCACGTGTTTGCTGGAGATGTTTTCCACGTGTTCCGAGGGGAACCAGCCTCTCTCCCGGTCTGAGAGTTTCACTCCTTCCATCCACCCTGTGGTGTGGGGAAAAGCACAATATGAGGCAAAAGTCACATGTTTTTTTCATTGTTTCCAAAAAAGACCCTAAGAGCAAAGGAAAAGATCCCCTTTCATCTTCCAAATAAAGCATCCTAAAGAAGATGAAGAATCCCTTTATCCTCTCAGTTCTACAGTTTAAGACAGGCATTGTTCATTCTGCTCACCGTCATTACTGTACTGCATAACCATGACGATATCTGCCTTCTCCAAAGCCAGCTCATCGTTTTCCCGAGCCTTGTAAGCCTTTATGCACTGAACCTGTGGTGCATCTGCAGGGGAGGAAAGATCACATTGTTATACTGGAAAGCAACAGTAAACCTGTGGGCATCAGCTCCAGAGGAGGTGGAGAATAAGGAGCTGCCCAAATAAAAAGCAGAGAACTGGCAGGGATACTACAGGTCTTCATCTAAAACAAGGAGTTAAAATAGGTAAAATAACTGGCAGCACCTGGCACTGAGGAAAAGCCCATGAGTATGTTCTTTATCTACAAAACCTCGAGTATTCTGCCTTGGAATCCTTTTGGGGTGTCCCACCTCACAGTGCCTGTGACTCCTGCGAGCCAGCCCACCCCCACTGCTGCAGCAGCAGAGCAGTCTCACCAGGGCATTCCAGGAGATCTGGTTCTCCCCGTGGAGGAGCCAAAGCAGAGATCCACCTCAGCTTCTCACTGCTGGAAAACAGCACAGGATAGGTGTCAGCATTCCATGTGAGGGACAGCAGACTGGTGACTGAAATGGGGTGGGGTGGGGGGTGTCTGCTCACACAAAGGGAAGCAGAGAAGGGAGGTGGAAAAAGGCAAAACTTCCCATTTCTGGAGGCTGATGGTATTACATAATGTGGTAGTATTGTAGGAGCAGCTACAATGGGAGAGGAGGAAGGTGGTTCACAAGGAAATAGTTATAGCAAGAGGATGCTTTTCAAGACTTCTGCTCAGCAGCTGCATTTGGTATTTCAGCATTTGAGTAGCTGAGGGACAGCTATCAGGCTACTCGGAGGTGTCTGGCCATGGTAATGGGATATACCAAGGGTAAACTCGAGCTCTTACTGTGTCTCTGTCCGAAACAAGAACTCCACTCTTTTCCCCTGGTTATTCTGAAGCAGAAAGAGACGGAACAGATTCTTGTTTGCCCCGTGGAGTTTCATCTCGCACTTCTCCCCGCGCACATACGAGAAAGCTGCGTGGTCAAACACAACGAAGCGTCCACCCCTGCAGGAGAGGAGGAGGAACAAAACAAGGCATGAGTTTTAAGGTGATGAGGGTTACAAAGGGAGTCCATGTAGTCTGCAGGAAAGCAAAAAGGTTTAATGAGTCTTTATCTGCTTCAGACATCCTAAGCTGTGCTCTTGTTAGAAATCTCAGAAGGCCAGAGAAGAGAGAGAAGGGATTTAATGAAAAGGGTAGAAATACTAAGCTCTGTCCTGTCAGAATTTTATTTGGTAGCTTACAGCTTAAAAACAAACCCACCACCCTCAAAATTCCAACACAACTAATCAACAACTCTCTTGACAAAACAGTGATTTGCACATTACTAGTCCTCATGCTCTGCTTTAGGAAGATATTATTACCAAATAAAACTAGAATAAATTGTTATTGTTCAAGTGTTTCACATTGTAGAGATGCAAAGGTAGAATAGAAGTGTTGTGCTAGAGATCACAAGGTATGTTTTTATATTATGATATGTAATTAAGAGTTGGGACTATCAATTTCCACATACTTGCATGATACTCACATCAGGTCTGGACAGGAGAGTGACTTGACAAAGGCTGCCACTTGCTGGCAGGCAGAGGGAAAGGACTGTCACCAAAGCACAGACCCCAAAAGAGACAGGTATTTTAGAAGGGGCAGAAGAATTGTGTTGAAGCACTCACTCCTTGGGCCGAGACAGGAGCAGACAGTCATTGAAAAGGTGCAGGTAGATGGGTCGGGTGGTGACTTTCCATTTTGGACTCAGGTTGTTGAAGTCCAGTGCTGTTAACTCACCACACTTCACAAGTCGCCTCGACTGTGAGATGAGTGGGAATATCTGCAAGACAAAAATAAATATTTATGCACACGAAAATGAGTCTCTGTGAGTTTTTGATTTGCATTTTTGCATTTCTCTTGAGGAATTGTGCTTTCAGTTCTCCGGCTGAAGAGGTGTAAGTCATGGCAGGCACCTCCATGTGAAGGCTGATATTAATGATTGGGCAAGGGAAGCACTGATGAAGAGCTGGCCTGTGGATGATGTTCTGGTTCAACAGCTCTGTGTATACAGGAGAGGAGAACAAAAAGTGGCTTTGTGGGCAAAGACAGAAAATATGTCAGGGTGGAGCAAGGCCCAGGGAATGGATGAGCTCACCTTACACTCAAATTCAATCTTCTGGCTGAGGTAGATCAGCTCTTCAGTGCTCTTCATGCGCTGGACATTCTCATTGCAATCCTTGATGAGCTGCAAAGAAAAAAAGATGAGCAGTGAGGTGGGAGCAGAACTGCCTGGTGGGATCAGTACTACTTCCATGAGCCCCTCAGGAGTCAGCATTAGTGACAATTCCTTAGGCATCCTCCTGCAAAAAATGTATGTACGCAATCAGAGAACTGGACGGGACACACAAGGATCACTGAGTCCAGCTCCTGGCCCTGCAGAGACACCCCAACAATCCCACCCTGTGCATCCCAAACACTCCTGGAGCTCTGGCAGCCTTGGGGCTGTGACCATTCCCTGGGGAGCCTGTTCAATGCCCAACACCCTCTGGGGGAAGAACCCTTCCCTGATATCCAGCCTGACCCTCCCTGACCCAGCTCCAGCCATTCCCAGGTCCTGTCCCTGTCACACAGGGCAGAGATCAGAGCTGCCCCTGCTCTTCCCCTTGTGGGGAAGCTGCAGAACTGCTGTGAGCTCTGACCTCAGTCTGCTCTTCTCCAGATGAACAGACCAAGTGACACCAGCTACTGCTTTTGTGTCTTTACCTCCAGACCCCTCACCATCCTGGTGGCTCTCCTTTGGAAGGTCAAATCATCACTAGACAGAACAATCCACCTCACGAGGCTCTACAAATTGTAGATAACTATTTGTCCTAGAAAACTTTACACCTTGCCTCTATAATAAATAGAATAAGAGGAAGGGATGCAATAGAGTAATGCTGTGGGTTTTTTTAAAGCAAGATTTTTTTGCAGGGGCAAGGGTGGGAGTTGATGATTAATTAGAGACAAAGGTGAGGTTGCAGAAAGGGCAGGCACCTTTACCTTTTCGAGTGCATCATAGGCCTGCGTTGCTTGCACTTCCTCCTCAGACCCGGGATGAGTTCTTTTCAGGATATTCTGTGTGAGAAAAGATGATTTTCATGATGCAAACAGGGAAAGGTGGACATTACCACCACTGAAGAGTAGAATAAATAATAAAGCAGAAGTAGCTGGTGACATGTGGAGACAAGAAGGCCAAAAATTTGACATGCAGAATGTCACTGATAAGTCACACTGACCAGAGCATTCCTGTAAATTTAAATTGCATTAATTATCACATAGAAATTACATGGCGTAAGAAAGCAACCACTAGCTAAAACACAAATGGATGTATGAACAGAATAGAATTGTCCTTTTCTCCTGTGAAAAAGAGGCTCACATAATCAAAAAGAAGAATTTCATAGAAAGAGCTCAAAATTAATTCTTTAGGAACTAGCTGGTTCCCTGTCTGAATGGTTCCTTATTAGTCAACACTGCAGGCAAAGCATAGACACAGTCTGCCTTCAGAGGGCAGCCAAGGAACCCTGGCTTTGTTTTCCTAGCAGGAAGCCAAAAAGTTCAATAAAATGTAAATCAGCACGTTCTGAGAAGACTCCATAAATTCTTTATTAGAGTAAAATTGAAGTAGTGGCACAACAAAGCTCTCAGTGATTCACAAATAGCACTGCCTCATGCAGTGCCACATCCATTATTTCTGGAACACCTCCAGCAATGGGGACTCCATCATGTCCCCAGGCAGCCCCTTCCAATGCCTGCCAACCCCTTCTGGGAAGAAATTCTTCCTGATGTCCAACCTGAACCTTCCCTGGTGCAGCTTGAGGCCATTTCCTCTTTCCCTGTCCCTTGTTCCCTGGGAGCAGAGCCCAACCTCCCCCTGGCTGCACCCTCCTGTCAGGGAATTGTGGAGAGCCAGAAGGTGCCCCCCGAGCCTCCTTTTCTCCAGGCTGAGCTCCCCCAGCTCCCTCAGCTGCTCCTACACAAAGCTTCAGGGAAACTTGAGGGAAGGCAGGGAATCACCACAGTTACCTGTAGGAGGAGTTTGAGTCGAGTGATGCGCTGGAAGGGGAGGATGAGGAAGGATTTAAGTGAGAGGCGCTGGCACACTGGATCACTTTCCAATCTCTCCAGGACTTGCTGGAACCCTGCATTTCCATTTCTGTGGGAGTGGCAAGGAAAAAAAAAAATCCAGGCATCAGAGTAAATAAATAACCTTCCTAGTATCAGATTTCAGGGAATGTTGGAGTACTCCCAACAGTCAGGTTTTGTCCCTGGGGCAAGAATTGTCAAGAAAGTGCACCACTCTTCTGCTGAAGAGCAACTATGGGTTTCTAACAGCTACAGGATGGCAGTACAGCTGTTACTATGTCTCTCCTCTTTCCACAGCCCTCTGGACTAAAAGGCAGAAGTAACATCTACATTTCAACTCCCTCTATCAGCAGTGCTCCTTTCATGGTGGTGGTTTGCACTCTGGTTCTCAGTGACGAAGACTGAAAACCATTATCCAGGACAGTCATATTTGCTCTCTTCAGTAGAGGGCAGACAGAGAACAGCCTGTAACAAGATCAGATATTACATATTCTTTTCCTCTCCAATGCTATGGCAGAGAAGCCTGCAGGAGCTCTGTCCTGCTGTCCCAAATGCCATTGAACTGAGGAAGGTTCTTCTGGGGGCGTAGCAAGAGCACTGCTCAACAGCCCATTCCTGCAGCATTCCCCATTGTCTGAAAGAGTCCATATTCATGGAAGTAAGGGGGACAAGGGTGCAGCAAATGAGAAAAACTTACAGTAACCTCTGGAAGGTTTGCTCCTGATATGTCTGGTTTGTCACATACGGCAGATACACCCGGCGGAAGTCGGGGGCGTGCTTCAGTGCCACGTCACACACATGGAAGGTGAACATGTCCTCTTCAAATTTCTCCTCCAAGTCAAAGAGGAAACTGCAGCACATGGATATGGTGCCATAAAAGGAGAAGGAAATATCAGTGTCATTTAGTCTTCTAAAACCCTGACAGCTCACAGATAAGCACAAGACAGCTCTTTAGTTCTAGAGAGAGTGAAATGTCAGAACAATGACAATTTAGGGCTTGGTATCAGCAAGGAAAAAGCAGAGGCAAAAGACCTCTATTCTTGAGAGATCACGCTTCTGCAGGCAGTCAGGTAACAGCTGGAAACTAAGACCTCACCAGAATAATCCTGCTGGTAGAAATGGAAAAGGTAGCAGCAAACCTTACCAGCTTAGTGATTTATGCAGTCAAGCCTTGCAGGAGGAAAAGCACAACAGAATCCTACAACATACAGGATTCCTTGCATGTGGGGTCATGTCCACATTTCATGAATTACGCTCTATTGATTCACATTAGCTTCTGTCAAGTGATGGCTGTAACTTACTTTTTTCCTTTTTTCCCCCCTGCTTTTTGTCAGGGCTCATGCAGCTGCCCCTTTTGACTTGTATTTAGCAGGAGCTGGTTTGGGTTGGGGTCTAGTTAGTCAAGTTTAATTGTAGTTGAAAGCAGTAGCACAAGGCTACATTACCATTTGCGACATTCTGATCCCCTGCAATGAGCTCTGTGCACAACTGAGCCATAATATCTGGGATTTAATACCAGAATTTGCACTGCCCTGTCACCTAAGGCAAATATTCCTTTCCAGGCAGTGTTGGTGTCATCACTAGGCGCTGGATCTGCCTTGAACAGTGAGCAGGCAGAAGAGGAGTGAGAAATGCTCCTGCTGGAAGCACCACGTGCCTGTTGGACCTGGGAGCAAAGGGCCACGTCTCACCTGGCGCTGACATCGCGCACGTCGGAGAGGCGGGAGAAGAGCCACTGGCGCTCCTGGTTGGTGAGCATTGCCTGGAGCTCTGCTGAGCGCTGGAAGTGATCCACTGCCACGTTCAAACTGCGCAGGTAGGAGGCCTCAGACATTATCAACTCAAACTTGGCCTTGGGAGAGAAAACAAGGGAGCACAGCATCAGTACGCTGCGTGAGTCTGTGAGGAATCTTACGGAGAGAAGACGGGGCAAAGCAGGAAAACCTCCCAGCACAAGATGCAAGGAGTGTGTAACTACAGAAGAGAGGCTTTAGAAATGAAGGGCAAGGATGCTATTATACTCTCTTTAAAAAAAAGACTTGTGGTATAACTTAAAAATAGCTACTTGCTCTCATTTTACTTTTTATTTCCCCTCAACAGCACTTTCACTAGTTCCCCATTTTACAAGCTCCCATGAAGTCCAGCATATGTACCACACACATTTTTCTCCATCATCACATTTCCCACGCCGTTGTTTTCACCTCTTTCTCTCTGGGTCCTCCCGTCTACTTCTCAGATCCTGTCCTTTTCCTCACCCAGTTTCTCTGTACCATTGTGCTGAATCCATTCATCTCCCCGTCTCCTCTCAACCCTGCAGCTCACACAGGTCAATTTGCTAAACTCATATTCTGCCACAGAAAATGCAATTTACTGTGGTTTTGTTAGCATCTCTCACAAGCTTACATGTGGGAGAATGCTGCAAATCTTCTACTTTTATACACCCTTTTGCATCGAGCACACTCAAAACTCCTTCTCTTGTTCCCACTTTTCCCCATGTTTTCTTGGAGTTATTGATAAGGTGCAGAGTCCGTCCTTCAGTGCTGCTTTTCTCTACAATTCAGCACTCAGCATTTCTCTACTTCACACCCCATGCTGCCTCCAGGGGTAGAAGTGACCTCTGCCTCAACCACCTGCATTCCCACCTTGCAGTTTTTGTTCTCTGCTTTAACCCTTCTTCCAGAGATTCTTCCTTGATTACAGACAACCCATTTACCATGCACATCTGCCCCTTACCTCCTGCAGCCTCTGCTCCTCACGGGACATGTTGAGCAGTATTCTGCTGCCCCGTATCATGGGGATGTCCTGCCAGAGGGATGCATTAGATGAGACTGACAGACGTTGCAAATATGAGTCCTGGGGAGGCAGCACTTTCCTCCGTAGCCTCGGGGAGCTTGGGAAACTTGACTCTATATCCTCTGGATAATCCACTCTCTTCTGGCTTTGGATGGCCTTGTTCAGAGCCACATCACTGTACTCCTGATACAGCAATCTTGCTGTGAAGAAAGACACATACATTTATCTTTTCTGTAGTAGCAACTCACCCTCAGCTTCAGCCTGGAGAAAACTCTGCCCCGTATTGGGACAGCCAAATTCAGGTAAAGCTCCCCAGCTGCTCAAGTGCACTGCAGGATTCCAGCTGCTTTCCCTGCTTTCTAACACTACATCCTCACAACCACCACGTGGCAGGAGTCCCTCTCCTTTGTGCTCACTGCAAGGGTGAGAGATGCTGGTGGAGAGGGGACTGCCACAGCACCCCAGGCAGGAGGTACTTACAGGAGTTGATCAGCTTGGAGTGCCGGCGCTTGAAGTTCTCTGTTGTGTCTGCAGGTTTCTTCTCTCTGCCAGGGAAAAAGGATTTCAAAACACAGAGTGAATGAAGGGCACAGCACGAGATGGCTTATCCACACCTTAGAAACTACTCTGTCACAACAGGGACCTCTCCTTTTCCAACAAGCTCAAGCTCCACAAGCTTTACCTGACACAAAGGGCCAAGTCTGGCTTAATGGAAAGGCTGTCCTGAAGGCACAGAAATATCTTTGTTGCAGTAGGGTCCTCTTCAAGACAGCATAGACTAAAACACAGGCCTAGAGCATTTAATTAGAGTTTTCCACTCCTTATCATCATCTTTGGTAACTCAGAAATAATGGAGGTGTCTGTGCTGCACAGGGATTGGGGCAAATTCTAAGGGTCATTGAGAGACTCACCGCATTGTAACTGTTTCTGAGCTGGCTGGTGGTTCCCTGTGTGCCTTGTGAGCTTCTTCCTCTGAAGGAACAGAGGAAACCTCTGCACAGAAGACAATTGGAAAATAAAACATCAGCCCATTTTTAGACTTAATCTACAATCCAAACGATACACAGATACCACTTACCTACACCCCACCTAAGTGGCAGTCTTGAGTTGGAGTACAGGTGCCCTCATGATATTTATTTCTGAGTCAGAAACATTCTAGTTTTAATAATCCTTGACATTACTTACACTTTACATCTGTTAGCCACATTCACTTTTCACACAAAGAAAAAGGCTGACATTTTAGGCAGTGGGAGTAACTCTAAGAGCTTCCCTCTCCAGTTATGCAAGCAAAGACATTGCCTGTGTGCCCTGTTTGATGCTGTCCTTACACTTTCAGGTACCAGGGCCAGGCATCAGGAGATAAGTGGAGCCAAAGTGTAAAATTGGAGAAATCCTTTTGGTTTGTGAGGGATTTAATCAAATAAGGTGTGAAGAAATTCTAAATCTGAAGTAACTGAAAGCAGAAAAAGGAAGAAAGTCCAAAGACTGAACTGCAGTTAAGGGTAAGGGGAAAGACAGCACTATTGCCTTGAATATTTTAAAATTTGGAATCAAGAAATTACAGGTCAAACATATGAACAAATCTTGATTCAAGTTCTGCCAAACCTTTTACATCCCTCCATATCCCCCTTCTTTTCCTCTGTGCCAAAAATCCAGTATGTTTCAGAGCTTCAAAAATAGACTAGAGTAAGAGCTAAAAAGAAGCAATTATTTAAAGTCTATGTAAGATATAGCAAAGAACAGACATACATCCTGATAGCAAGTACTGCTGAATGAGCTGCATTACAGAAGATGCATGTTTTCCACTTGTGACATCAGTGATTTGACTTCTCTGCAAGCTGGGACCTTGGGTTTGACAAATTTGCATTCTTATCTGTACTCTCAAATCCTGTGCTCACAGAAAAATCATCTTTTTTAGAAGGTCAAGTAGGAACCCAAAAGTGCCAGTTGCAAAATAAGGGGAGGCAGCAAATAAACAACTGATAAGAGATATGGGCTACTGAGGGTGTGTGCATGGCTCTTCCTTACTGCCTCAGGGATTGATGAAGTAAGTTTATTGTTGCAGGTATTAGTGTGGAAGGGGGGGACTGAGCCCCAGAGTCCATCCCTACTCAAGGGAACAAGCAGGATACACAGGGCAGCAGAGAGGAAGGAGGAGACAGCTGGAAAGGGAAGCTTGGGGCAGGACAGGAGGGGGCTATAGGGCTGGAGCAAGGAATATCACCAGAAAAGCACAAGAGCCATGCTAAGCTTTCACTTCTCATGCTTCTCCATCACATTGTCTATTTAATTTAACCCTACTTCTTGATAACTACACTAAGGTGGAAGGGGGAAGGAGGAAGGGAAATGGAAGAAAGGACTCACGCTGCAAGATGTCTGGTGGTACTGACATCCTCTTCAGGCCCTGACGGTGCCAGTCCTTGGATTTTACTCGGCTTTTAATTGTGTTTTCTTGATTAGCTGCTGGCTCCTGCACAGCTACCCCAGGATTTTTTTTGTCTGGCCAACTTGATGATTTTTCCAAGGGTGCGTGTTTGGCCATTTCTCCCTTTGGCTGGTGTTCTCCTCCTTCCAGCCTTTGCCTGACCCTCCTCTCACCTTCTGTTTTGTCTGTGACTGCCAGTGGAGCCTGGATGTTCTTTGTGTCCACACTGAAACTGCCTGAGGGCTGCTCCCATCGCAGCTCCTCATCCTGGCAGGTTTTTCTGGTGGTCGGCGGCGATGGAGGGCTGAGCTGGAGGAAGTGGATTGGATTGGTGAATGCAAGCATTGGAAGGAGCTGTGCAGAGTCTCTGCTCTTGGAGTCTGGGGATGCTATCAGGCCTTCCAATGAGGGCCAAGAAGGGTGGTCAGGTGAGGATTTTCCACTCTCTATATCCATGTGGTGATCTGCTGTTTCACGGCTGGTGTCAGAGCAGCCAACCAACATTTCGTTTCCAAGAGCCGAAAAACTTTTGGTCAGCAAACTGACACCTGAGTCATCAGAAGTCTCTGTATCATGGGGACCCGAGTCACCGAGATCCCACTCTCCACTCACTGGAACAAGGCCATCTCTCTCTGCTAGACTTTCTCCATCAGAAGCAGAGGCCATGGAGCTGGAATCAGATGCAGAGGTGACAGTCCGGAGAGGATGGCTTGGAGCAGGGTGAATGGCTCCCAGCTTACCATCATCCATCCCACAGCTGAGAGGGGGCCTGGAGCGTGGTCCAGGAGCCAGTGGCTGGTAACTTGCAGGGGCTGGAGGTGGAACAAGGTGATTTGCATGGAGTGCAGGGGCCTGAGCTTGACTGGGCCTTTGTACGTGGGAAGGAGGATGAGGAAGCTGTTTGGCATCAGGCTCAGACACCAGAGGTAGGCTTGAGTGGGACACAGGGGACAGAGGTTGTCCTTGCTCGTTCACAGCAAGGACTGTATCATCTTCAGAGGGCCAAGTTAGGGTGCTCAGGACACTGGAAATTCTGGATCCAGGCTCTTTTTGGTATAAACTGCAGTCACACTCATCAAATAAAGGCACTTGTGCTTTATGATCCACATTTTCTCCCGTTTCTTTTCCTTGGATAGTGGCACTTTTCTGGGGAGAGTTTTGCTGAATTGTCTCTGGGTGGCTCAGGGGAGTGGAAGTCCTTCCTGGTGTTTGGGATGCTTCCAGAGGCCCTGCAATACTAGCCACAGACCTCCTATCCCCAGGAAAGCTCCCTTGTAGAGGAAGAGAGCTCGTGTACATTACAGAGAAAGAAGATGGGCCACTAAGGTCCTCATGAAAGCCCTCCTCAGAAGTAAGGAGGTCATGGGAAGTCTTGGCCTCCCCTGCATCTGTCCTTACAACAGCAGTTGCTGCTGGTGTTGGGTCCCACCCTCGTGCAGGAGCAGCTTGGTTGGGTGGCTTCCCTGCAGAGTCTGGCAGCTCGTTCAGGCTGGTGCCAGGCCAGTGCTCCGGGGTCACAGAGGATGTTCTGGCACCCTCCTGCTTTGGAACACATGCTGACCCCGCTGAGGTGAGCTCTGAGGGGGAAGCTGCAAGGACGTCCCAAAGCTCAGCTTTTCCTGTAATGGGATGAAGATCTGTGGTATCAGGTGGCTCCAAGTTACTGGAACCAGAGGAAGGGTGTGCTGGAACAAGAGCCTCTGGGTTCTCTGCGCTAAAAGGTGCTGTCACCCCTGCACAGAGTGATGCATCTCTTATATCAAACCTCTGGACAGCTTTTCCATGACCATCACTGTGCTCATTCTCCCTGCTCAGTCGTGTCTTATTATCCCAGTGAGCTTCTCCAACATCCTGACCACTGATGGAAAAGCTGCCAGAGTCCTCCAGGTCTTCTGCCTGGTCAGAGACGTGGCACAGGTGTGGAGCTTCCCCCGCTGAGTTCAGGTTATTTGAGGACAGAGGGCCAACAGCAGGTGGCTGACATCCAGAACCTGCTTCTGTGACATGAGCTTTCAGCAGCACGTCCTCATCAGGATGCACAGAGACAGGTTCCCCAGGAAGAAATGCTGATCTTGTTTGCTCAGACAAGGAAGCATACTCCAAACCACACACATCCACATTATGCCTGGGAACAGAAGGTATCTCTGACCCAAAAGCTGGTGATAGAGCCTCTAGTTTGAGCTCTTCCCCCAGCCTGAGCTCTTCCCTCTGCAGTTGTTCCTGCTCCTTTTGTTCCTTGTTTTTCTGATCTTTGAGCTCTAAAGCTTTGCCTTCTTCCGGCAGATTCTGCTCTTTGCACTCTTCCTCCTCCTCCTCTTCTTGCTGAAGTTCAGACACCACCTCCTCCCAGGCTGGCTCCTTATGCTGTGAAGCATTCACTTCCTCTGTCCTTTTAGCAGTACTCTTTCCTTGGACAGCACTCTCTGCTGAAGGGACAGGTCTGCCCTCAGTTTTTCTGTGATCCTCTTCTAGATGAAGGCATTTGGAAGCAGATGAGTTCTCTTTAGGAACCATTCCCTGGTCTTTGACCATGCTGGCATTCCCTGTTTCACCAGCTGAGGTGTTTCCTTCTGCTTGTAGTGAACTCATTTGGCTGTCACATGTTAAGGTGGAAGACAGCTGATGGGAAGTGGAAGATTCTGTATTCTCTTCCAAACCCTGGAGTACTCTTAAGCTTTTCTGAACATCTTCAGAATTGTAAGGTTTAGCTGTGTCTTCTACTGCTCCTTCTGAGGTAGGCTGCTCATCAGGTGCAAATGCCAACTTTTTGGTGCTTTGCTCCTGCTCTACACCAGCATCAACCTCCTGCAAAGAATCCTTGGAGATGTTATCCAGAAAGGGTTCAGCCTTATAATGCCCTTCTGAAACAGTTTTACATACCAAAAAGCACTTAGGTGTCTCTCTCTGAGAGGAAATGGCATCAGCCAAAGGGGATTTCGTTCGCTGGGCCTGAGGGTCTGAGCCATGAAAAGCCAGTTCTGCCTGGCACTGAGGAAACTCAGTGGTGAGGTTCACCAGCAGGATGGGGCTGTCAGGGGCTGGCTCATCCTGGACTCTGCTGTGAGAGGAAGGGTCCTGGTTGCTTTCCAGGTCAACCAGTTCCAATTGCCTATGTTTTAGAGAATAATCCAGTCCACCCTCCTCTAAAAGCATTTCTCCTTCTAGTTCTGAGAGTCCCTTTTGAGGCTCTGTATCCCCTCGGCCTTCTTCCAGTCCTGCTGGCACTTTTTGCATAGAGTTAGAGGGTCTGCCCAGCATCTCTGCTGCTTTCCCTGGAGCAGCAAGGCAGTCCTTGGGCGTGCTGAGCTCTGCTCCCTTTGCAGAGTTAGATGGGCTGGTGCTCATTTCGGCTGCTGTGTGAGTGGCATGATGCTCTCCTTCCACGGCTGAAGAATCCCAGGCTTCCCCAGTGATGCTGCTGGCTCCTGGGGGAGTGGCACCTCCCTCACTGGTTTCTTCAGACTCCATCAGTGACACATCCTACTGAAGAAAAATGCATTTTTCTGTTACTAATTCACA
This sequence comes from Cichladusa arquata, assembly GCA_026413545.1. Lineage (NCBI taxonomy): Eukaryota > Metazoa > Chordata > Aves > Passeriformes > Muscicapidae > Cichladusa > Cichladusa arquata. Next base: position 61,947,414 of record JAOTQP010000870.1, on the reverse strand, counting down.
ATGCTACGATGGATCTAATTCAATGCTTCTAACGCAGCTGATAAAAACCAAAAACAAAACCAACACCACATACCTAGTGGGTGATCAGAGCTGGGAAACAAAGACTGAGAATAGGCAAACACCACATGTAAGCTTGCAGTATAAGAGTAACACCAAAATAACCCCACTGGTGTCTTTTTAGTTTCACATGCAAATGCAGAAAGTGACTTTGGTCAAAGAGCAGAGGTGCTGAGCTCTCTGCAAAGGCCACAGGGCAACTTATGAAAAGTGGTGGCCGTGGCTGGTTATCTCAGACCCAAAAGGGGGTACCAGAAGGTGTCCAGAGAACAAGAACATTTTCAAAAATCTCCATTGATTTTCATGGGGCATGGTGCACAAATAGTCCTGGCTTCTTCTAGCTGAGTTTAAAAGTTTTCGTGATTTTTGCCTGTTCTTTGGAGCTGATGGCTTTCTTTACAGATCTCAGTAGGTCTGGACCTCATTGCAAATGATCACAGAAATTAATTAACAAGACATAGGAACATAAGAATTTGATTAACAGGTAACTAGGACATGACACAAGACATGAGGTATTTGAAGGCTGCAAACCACATGGGTTGAGAGAAGTAGCTATGGTGTGTGTGGACTAATCTACAGAGTATAAAGAGAAGCTACGTCATCATTTAGTCTACTCTTTTAGAGAGGGGGAAAGAAAAAAAAAAAGCTATCTCAGGATTGTTGGACAGTTTCCCAAAGGATACAGTGGAATTTCCCATCCACTATTGCATTTGAAGTTCAGACATGACAAAGCACTAGGGAATGCACATTTGGGATATGTCTGTGAAAAGGACGGAAGAATCTGATTCACCACTTTTATCTCTCTGGCTCCTCCCATGACCCTACCTGGAAAAAACCTGAGAAAGAGACAAACCGATGTGGCTCCCTCTCTTTTCTTCTACAGTGATTTCCTTGTGCTAGAGTGGCTCTATAGTCACAAGTACCAACTTCTTCCCACACAGAAAGTAAAAGCAGTAAGGGCATAATTACATCTGAACTAATTGTCCCAGTTAGCTCCACAGCCAGGGCACGCCTGGCCTGAAAGCTGGCTTAGCTTCTATTTTCCCTTATGTCAAGTGAAACAAAACACCTGCTCTGAAGGCAAGGAGCACATGCTCTGGAGTTAGAACTGAAGCTTTTTATACACCTTCATCACAGGTATTGTCATCACAAACTCACAGAACGGTTTGGGTTTGAAGGGGCATTAAAGATCATCCAGTTCCAATCCCCTGCCATGGGCAGGGGCACCTTCCACTGGCCCAGGTTGCTCAGTGCTCCTGAGCAAAACGTGGCCTTCAACACTTCCAGAGATAGGGCAGCCACAGCTTCTCTGGGCAGCCTGTACCAGTGCCTTGCCACCCTCATATTAAAGGATTTATTCCCAATATCAAATCTAAATCTCTCCTCTTCTGGTTTAAAACATATCCCCCTTGTCCTGTGACTACCTGCCCGTGTAGAAAGTAGCTCTCCCTATTTCTATACATCCCTTTTAAGGCTGAAATGAGGCCTCCCTGGAGCCATCCCTTCTCCAGGCTGAACAACCCCAATTCTAAAAAAAATGAAGAAAATAATTGAATTAGCTAATTGAGTTAACTCATCAGTTAACTACTTCCTGTGTATTTTTTCTCATGTAACCTTGAATTTTTGTTTATAGTGAAAAGACAGTCTTTCTTACAAAACCAGGCCAAAACCACGGTTTTTCAGCAACTTGGATTTTCCCTCCCAAGCAGTGAGTAGTTGTAATAGCTGTAATTGTAACAACCAGTTTGTTTCAAAGGGATATGTCCAATCAGGGAGTTCCCACGGGGTTTCCACCAGGTCTTGCTGCTGTCAGCTGCTGCTAAACTACCTGGATGCTGCTAAACTGTCTTTTGAAAGGTTCCACATCAGATCACGCTTGTGCTACACTGCTCTTGGCTCACCTGGCTGGGTCTCCTCAGCTCCAGGCCTAGAAAAGTACTGCTTCTCACACCTATTACAGACAGATTTCAGACAGGCTCTCCAGGAGCAGAGAGACTGTTTAGGAACACAGAAGCTGCTGGCTAAGGGAAGTTTACTATTACTAAAGCTAGGATGGCTCATGAAGATCTGAATAGTAAGGTGCTCGAACTCAAGCCCACACTTTGTCAGGGGAAGAACTCTTGCTCACTGTGCTGTTTCACAGATGTACATAGCACTAAATTTCCTCTTATTAATCCCAAAATCCCAGTTTCCAGTTCCATGGCTCTGTTGCAAGGGATTTGGACAGGAGAAAGGACGAGTTTGAAGCTGCATTTGGAGCAGTTCCATGATGATACTGGGAGGCAGGGTAGAGGGAGGTGCACAGCACATCAACACTGGAAGCTGCCAAGTGAGATTTGTCTCATCACATTACTGCTGGGTGTTTTGCACACCTCATGGAGAGCAAGAGAGGAGCTTTGGGAGGTGAGGCAAGAGAAGGAGCAGGCAAACTTTCTGCAGACACAGAAGGGGAGGACTCAAGCATCTCTCCAAGGAAACTGTTAACCTCCTGGTCAAAGGCTGGGTGCACCATAGTAGAAGACATGTCTGCAATAAGGATTTCATGGAGATGGAAGAGGAAATAATAGAACAAGACTGACAGCACCTGTAGTCTTTGAATGCAGAGCAGCTATGTACAGGAGCCCAGTAATTACCAGAAGAGAGTGTCTGTAGAGCACTGCCATGTTAAACTCCCAATGCTCCATCAGAGGGGGGCCCAGGAGACCCCCAGGAGCTCAGCTACCCAAAGCAAACTTCCAATCAGCATTTTCAGCAGGGCCAATAACATGACAGAGCAGCACACAAGACCACTCTAGCATCTGCCACTAGGCAGCATATGTAAACTCTCAAAGATAATTCACTGATTCCCCTTTTGGGGCTTACTGATCTTTCACATCTCTCACTGGATCAGATGATGAGCTGGCCATCACTCCCTCATATGCTCTATCTGGGGAACAAGGTAAATCAATGAAATAAAGCCACTCAGGCTCTTCTCCCAACAGGGCCTGAAAAGACCAGACCTTAGCTCCTGTGCACCCAGCTTTTAGGTGATTCTGAGTGCACAGAACCCCTCCAAGCTGGAACAGTGAGAGGGAGCAGCTGGCCACACGCCAGCATGAAAACAGAGGGGTGATGCTTGGTCCTGCTGCAGTCACAGGCACAAAATCTGAGAGGAGAAGGGTGAAGGAGCTGGCCTGGTGAGCAGAAAAGGATGGCAGTGAAAGCATGAGGGCACAATCCATCCACAGCTTTCCCAGATTACAAAAGGCAATGTGAATGTCGTACTTCCTTCCACTGTGGGTTAATTCACCTGGACGGAGATGACAAACACTTCTGGTTTTAAATAGAAAGTACCTCACCTTCCCTCCCCACCTCCTCCAACAAACAAGAAAGGAGCAATAACAAGTGCTATCAAGCACAGACAAGCCCTTCAGCTAGCCAGGAAGCAAGGCTACACACAAGTGGAGCCCTGAGATCCTCCTCCCAAAGCAGAGAGAGATGGAGCTTTCTGCCTGCCACCTTGGCCCTGCCCGCGTGGGGCTGGTACCGCCCGGCCACCCTCGGCCCGCTCCCCATCCCACTCCCCATCCCATCCTGCTCCCCTGCCCCGGGCCATGGGGCAGCCCACACGCCCAGGCTGCTGCAAACACACTCCCAGCACAGAAAGTCCTGCCCTGCGATGTGGGGATGGAGCCACTCTGGCCCAGCTGCAGCCCTGAGCTTCTGGCAGCGAGAGCAGAAAGCCGTTCACGACAACATTTGAGTGGCATGGACGAGGACACCCTTCTTCTCATTGAAACAACGGGTTTGCAAGTAGTCCCTAGTTTGGGTTTATCCTTGCTGGTGCAGTCACAGCTTGGTTTAGAAATCCCAAAGCTGGCTTTAAGGGCTGCAGCTCAGGCAGGAAAGAGTTTCATGCTTGGCTCTAACACCCACCCAAAAAAACAACACGGCTGCCCTGAGCCTTTTCCTGTTATCTCACCTTGATCCCACAGTTCAGGTACACTTTACAAGGAGCTGAAAGAGGGGAAATTTAGGTTAGATATTAGGAAGAACTGCTTTCCTGTGAGGGTGGTGAGGTTCTGGAACAGGTTGCCCAGAAAGACTATGGCTGCCCCATCCCTGGCAGAGTCCAAAGCCAGGTTGGATGGGGCTCTGAGCAACCTGGCCGAGTGGAAGGTGTCCCTGCCCATGGCAGATGGGTTTGGGACCAGGTGATCTTTAAGGTCGCTTCCAACCCCTTAACATTCTATGATTTGAATCAGCTCAGAGCCAGCCTTTCTCCTTACAAAATCCAGAGCTCAGTGTGCAGGACAGCACCATCTCTCCCAGGGAGCCACACACTGGACTTCAGTTTGGTGAAACCCAAGAAACTGAACACAAAGCCTGCCCTGCCACAAGCATCAATTTTTATATTTCCTCAGCTAGTCCTGCCATGCTTAGGCTGGCTTCCTCAGCTGCATGTCCCTCCATGTGAGAGATTTCCACTGCGCATATTCCCCTGCAAAGAAACACCAATTTTCACACACCACCCCGGGCTGCTCTATCGCTGTACAACCCATCAAGGGAGGTGAAGGAGGGGAGTCAAAACTCTTGAGCTCAGGAAGAGATAACACAGAGTGCTAGAGATAAGGAAGAAGGGAAATAATGTAACGTGGAGTCAGCTTTGAGGGCGTGGAGAGCAGAAGGGACTTGCTGAAGGAAAGGACTTGGAGAGAGAAAAAGATGATCTAAAAAAGCAAAATAATGTAGAGTCTACTGCTGTGCTACACAGTGCTGGGAACCAGGAGCTGGCCTCAGATGACTTAGGCCGGGGAGAACAAAACAAAGATGCCAATAGCACCTGACCTCCTGGAAAATGCATCTGAGCTGCTACTGAAGCTTGAGAAATGCAGGTGAGACCTCCCAGTCACACCAGTGTAGAGACTCTGCCCGCATTTTAACACACCCAGTTGCAGCTTTCACTCATTGCAGGCACACTCAAGATACACTGAGCCTATTAATTATCTAATGACTCACTAACTGAGAGAAAAAAAAAAAGGAATAATTTTCCATACTTTTCTTACATTGGTTTTTATTTAAGTAGATTATAATACTTAATGCTAACAAAAAAAAAAAAGTGTCAGAGAAACACAATTTTGGGTTGAACACAATTTCACCTTGGAAATTGCTACTGAACATTTGGCAAACAGCAAGTGAAGAACCTGGCTTGGATTGTACATTGCACTACCCAGAGATGCAATAAAAGTGATTCACTCTTAAGATAAAATGGGGTCACCGGTAAAGCAAAAAAACCAGCTCACTCCTCATAACTTAATAAGCAGAGGTTAAGTTTATATTCATAAAAGTAATGGGTAAGCCTTGATATTCTGCAGTCTTCTAACATGAGAATAAACTCGAATAGTGTGTGATTCCCACTGCTAGAGCTCAGTAGAAAGAAAATTGACAGTACTTGGTGAAGGGCAGAATTCCCACACTGGAAGTAATATATTGGGTCACTGCAAGTTGCTCTGTGCAGGTCTCTCTACAAACTCTGGGGATGGAAACACAATTGACAGAAACATCTGGAGCACAAAAGGAGGCAAGACCTTCCCAAATTACTTTTCCTATGACACTTTATGCAGAGGTGGCTGCTAGCAGCATGCTGCACACATTCCTAGATGGCATGTCTGCCATGAACTCGAGGAGTTCCCAGTTCCTCTTTGACCAGGATGATTCAGGACAGATTCTCCAGTCAGCAGCAGAAATCTCAGTCTCTCACTACACTGTGGACATGTGAGCCAGAATCCCATGCTGCTGTTTTTGAGTCTCAGATTAAAGAACACTCCTGTTTGCACCAAACCATTCTGACAGATGCAAATGTCCTTAAGACATCAAAGGACCTGGAAACACACTTGAAAGCTTGGCCTTGCCCAGCCTGCACAGTGGAACCATTTGTGAGCACAGCTGCTGTCACGTTACCTGTACCCATCCTGAGCACAGTTAAGCTACAGGCAGATAAGGATGAACAATATTCAGCAAACTGAACTGGGACAAACTGTCCTGCCCTGGAGAGAGGGCCTCCAAAGTTATCCTGCCTGATGCAAACATGTAATATAACCTCTTTCACAAGTTCTACCTGGAAAATTGTCAGATTTCTGGTAGCTGTCAGAGCCCCACAGAAGATAAAGCTGGAACATTTTAGCAGTGAGGGATAACTTACAAGCTAAACATCGATATATACCCAGCCACAAATGTACTGGAAAAATCCTGCTTTTGTATCAATAGGTGAATCACATCCTATGCAACTAAAAAAAAAAAAAAAAAATTAAAAAAAAAAAAAGGTAAAATACCCATAAAACTGCACCTGCATATCATTCCATGGTAATAACAGCACAATGTCATCAGCCATAACAACAGCAGAAAATTCTGTCATACTCGGCTTGAATATTGTACCATCAATTGGAAAGAACAATAAAAAATTGTTGGATTTAGAATCCCATGAGATAGCAACCACAACAACAAAATCACACATTTATCCTTGTGTTGTGCCCTCAGAATGCACGTTTTCAGCCTTAGCTCCTGATATCAGTTTCAATTACCTTATGACTCCAGCAATAAGATTATTTTAAAAAGTGATGAGATTTGTATCACAATCAAAAAACTTGGCAGTACTGTAATAGTGATGGGAGCTTTGTACTGAAAACTGCAGCTAAAGAAAGGATAAAAAAAAAATCCAAAAGGGGTGTAGGGATGTATGTGGGAAAAACAAGTTTTGCTACAACCCTCCCCTAACCCAGCTTCTTGGGGAACAAACAATCTTTTTCTTGGGAATTTAATTGGTGTCCTTAGATCGAAGAAGCTACCGTGAGACAAGTTTGCTATTGGAAGCAAAAAGTATTAGATATAAATAAAATGTTATAAGAAATGCAAATGTGGGAAAGCACCAGCAGGGACCCCTTCCCTCTCCCTTGTGGAAAAAGAGCTTCACACACCCAAAGCCACAGGAATTGTGTGGGTGCTGAATAGGAAGGTACTAATGCGAACACACGGAAAACTTGTTGTTACTCACGGCCTAAGTCTTGTATGGCCAACTGGCACAGGTTTATTGTGCACATCACAACATTTTCTGTTTCTCATACAGTCCCACTTCCTAGAATCATGTGGTTATGTGAGAGTTTTGGCTTACAATTAAGAAAAAATGGATGTATGGCCTTTAATGGGTGTGGAAAAGGCCAGAAAAACTAAGTATGACTCAAAAAGTAGATCTCGCTGTCTGGGTTTATCTTAATTTCTTAATCTTAAACCTTAATTTGTAACTAAGGAGAAGAAGGGCAAGTCCCCATTCCCTCTCTGCCTGATCCCTGTTTTTCAAAAGCTGGGACTCACGACAGTGCAGCATATTTAGGCCTGATGCAGTTGAGTTACATGACTTAGCAGAAACTAAAAAGAGGGCAGTGAAACACACTGTGATATAACTGGGTTAACAAAGATGAATAACTGAATTTTATAGGGCCAATTTAGGTATTTGCAGATATCCTGCAAAGTTCATTTGTTTATACTCCACTCATTTTTTAAAAAATAGAAGAAAAGAAAGAAAAAGGAGATTTTCTTCTATTCCTTCTGCTTCTGACTGTACAAACTATCCACCTGGAATTAGATCTTAATAAATCTCGATTAAGACCTGACATGGAACCCTGACAATCCAGAACACCTGAAATCCAGAGCAGACCAATTGGCTATGCATCCAGGTTGCTGCCAACATCTCCCTTGTGCCAGTGCACGCACGACCATGTATGAGCCATCCCAGGGAGTTGTTGAGCCAAAAAAAAACAACAGCCCAGGAGCAGAGCCATAAAAAGTATGACACAGGAGAAAAGATAAGAACGTCAAGGTAAATCTCACAGCTTCCTGCAATAGTTGTATATGGAATCAGAGAATGGTTGGGCTTGGAAAGGTCTTTAAAGCCCATCTCATTCCCACCCTCTGCCATGGGCAGGGACACCTTGCACTATCCCAGTTTGCTCAGAGCCCCATCCAACCTGGCCTGGAACGCCTGGCTTTCTGGGCACCCTGTGCCAGGGCCTCAGCACCCTCAGAGGGAACAATTTCTTCCCAATATCCAGTCTAAACCTACTGCCAGTTTGAAGTCATTCCCCCTTGTCCTGTCACTCCAGGCCCTTGTCAAGAGTCTCCATCTTTCCTGTGGCTCCCTTCAGGCACTGGAAGGCCACAGGGAGGTCACCCCAAAGCCTTCTCTTCTCCACACTGACCAATCCCAATTCCCTCAGCATGTCCTCATAGCACAAGTTCTCAAAGCATCCCTCAGAGATCCCTCAAAGCATCTTGGTGGCCTCCTCTGGACTGGCTCCAGCAGATCCATGTCCTCCATGTGCTGGGACCCCGGAGAGGCTGCACAAGCTGCACGAGAGGCCAAGAACACGGGGCTGGGCAGCAAAGCAGAAGGCTGGACTTAGCCCCAGGTTCTGGTGAAGCCACACCCAGTATCCACAGGCAGGTCCCTGACACTCCAGTGTAGGCTCTCCTGTGTGACTGCCAAGCGCTGCACACACAGAGCCAGGTGCTCCCTTGGCAGCCCACGCACACCAGCAGCAGCACGGCGGTGAGGATTTACACCCTCACTCCTGGCCCTCTGCTGGCAACACGCCTGCTGCCCTCCCAGGTGAGAAGCAGGCACCAGGGGAAGCAGGATATCCTAACTGGATCTACAACCATTTCCAAATGAGCCATTGTTTTCATGGTTTCATGTTTCCCTGTCTCGTTATTGCCGCTGACTGTGCCATTCTGGTGAACCCACAGCCAGCCTTCTCCCCGTAGGAAAGACCTGGCTCTGAGGGGATGTTGCATGGAAGAGAGGTGAATTAGGAGATAGCCCCTGTGACCAACTCTGAAAACAAGTAACAAGATGTAAGACATCCTAGCAAAAGCCCTGGAAACCTCCTCAAACCATCTGCAATTCCAGCAGGGAAACACTCCAAATGGAAGGGACCTTGTCTTTCAGAACAAGCTGTGAAAAATTATATAAATCAGGGGTTTAAATGGTGTAACTGATATACATCAGTCTCAGAAAATGGCTTTTTATAACCAGCTTTACCAATTAGTAATACTAATAAGGTAGCAATACTACCTTATTTCAAGGTTTATAGTAGTAATTACAGCCCATAGATGTTTTAGTTAAGATTTAGCACTAGTTCCTAATACTGTCATTAACATTTCATTTTTCTGCATGCGAACGAGAGGGCAGAGTCTGCTTCCCACCACCACCACCCTTCCAGATTTTCTAAAACAGCAGTCCTTGATGGCTTCATGACTCTTCAGATATTAGCTGAGCAATCAGGATGCTAAGATTGCCCTTTGGGAGCCTTTGAAGACATCAACTCTGACTCTTCTTGACTGGCCTACGGCTTCCTTTTCCTCAGCCCTGTGGCATGTAACACCACCTCTCTCTTTCCCCTCCCAGGTCCCACCTTATCAGATGGCGATGCTGAGGAGTAAAATAAGGTCCGTGTGCCTCAAATTCACCCCAAGAAATTAGAGGATGAGGCAACTTAACAGTGGCCTGTGAGTCACAGTGGAAAATCGAGCTGATAAAGTTTCCCTCACCTCTTTTATGACACGGTCACAAACCGACAGCTCTGGCTGAGGAATGCAAAGTCCTCGCGTCCCCCGGCCTACGCAGGCGTGCATGGCATATTCTAATTGGACTGGTGCATACCTTCCCATCCATGAGAGACTTCCCCTGGGAAGCCATTGGCACCAGGCAAATGAAATCGGAGACTCGGCTCCTTCGCCTTCCCATTACCTGCAGCATGCTTTGATCAGCGGGGCATAAATAAACACGTCAACGTCGCAGCTCTGCCAAGGTCAACGAGATGCAGCACAGCTCCTCCAGTCACCCCAACGAGTTCTTTGGACTTGGGATGGGGCAAAATGCTTTGCTGTGCTTAAAAAAAAAATCACTGGATGTGACAGCAGAGGGTATGATGTGGTGTGACCACTGTAGTTTGGGAAAGCCAAGGGCAATAGAGAACCTGAAGGGGGAATGGTTGGGATTGTCAGTGGTTCCAAGAATGAGGGAAGAGCCAGAGCTCTCCTTCTTGGAGTCCTCTTCCCCATCACCTTCCTGCATGGAAAATTTAGTCTAACCACTGCCAGATTGATGCACCTGAGGAACCCACCTTTCAGCACAGGTCTTTGCTGCCTATTACTGAAGCCAGCACCTCACCTCTTCCACTTGTGCCAGCGAAGGTGCAATTACAGCTATCCCTACAGTAGGACAGGCAGCATTGCTGCTTTTGATGCAAACATGGGGAATACCCCAGCATTCCACACCTCTGGCTATTCCTGCACTTGCCCTAACAGAAAACGGCAAAGATGTACCCTGCTGTTTTAAGTCTTGCCTCTCATCACAGCTACAGCTTATGAGCAGTTCAGCATGGGTGCAGCCACTAGACATTTCAAGCCAGTGGGGCCCACAAAGGATAGCTGTTTCACCAGTAACATAATCCAGGCTGGAGGGGGAACACACATCAGGATACCAGGAGCTCCCCTTCTTTCAGTGCCCCAATGCAATCATTCACTAAAAGGAGTCCCTACAGAAAACTTAGATTGTAACTGGTTTTGGTGTATTTTTAGGGCAACCAAGAACGGTCCCATCCAGCAGAATTTCCAGTTCCTAATTCAGCTGTTTGCAGCAGTTTCTGCCTGTCAGAGGGTCATCTGTGCAGCTGGGGTAATAGTAACCCCTCCTACCTCACAGCTATACTCTGAGGATTAGGCAGGGAGTGGCTGCTCAGTGTACTGAATATGCAAAGGCCTGTTATAAACCCCGTATCTGATTGCAACCATAAGCAAAGTCTTATTTAAGCAATCCCTTCCCCAACAAAAACATATCAGCTGCTCACTCTGTTCTTTCCTTCCATGTCTTTTTGCCTCCAAGTTCTTCCAGATAACAAAACACATTACTAAGGTATTTTCCTTTTGTGCTGTAACGTTGTTTACTACAAATGATAGAGATTTTTCACACAATGTAGTGTACACAATTAGTTGTTTTGGCTCATTCTGATATCACACTTGTACTGGAGGAGTCTCGCTGCCCAGTCAGTGAAAGCCCCACTCCCATAACCTCACACACATCAGATATTCACAGCTGTCTATTTCTCACTGTGCCCATATTCAGGGCAGACCCCTTCTCCAATTCCATCAATTGCATGAACATGGGACATACAGCATCAGTTATTTCTTGCTGCCACTAAACACAAAACTGTATTTCTCTACCAAACCACAGTTCAAAACCAGGCTGGTGTTTTTGCACATGCTTTGCTTGACACTTCTGTATTTGTCTCCCACATCAGTTAATACCTTTTTTCACCTTTCAGTACACTTTGTTCACTCTTTTTAGCAGTCACAACAAAACCTTTTACAATGCCACTTTTTAAATTAAACTTTCAAAGACAACAATCTAGTAAAATGCAATTATAACACATTTCAGGGCAGATTTCCTTCCATACTTCCATGCTGAATGTGAGATCATGCCAGTTTTCACTGCATACACAAAGCAGCACATCTCGCCTTCTCTTGTTCTGGTCTCTTCTAAAGTCATTTTGCTATTACTATCAGAGTCAGAATCAATCCATCTTTCCCCTTTTACACTCAGATGAGTATTTTCATGTGTGATATCACTGTTATCATACACTCAGCAACTGGATAGGCAAAAATTACACTGGTAGGGAACAAAGGAAGAAATGTCTGTGGTGCATCTGATAACACCCACCGGGCCATTCAGCTGTCATGATTCTTCTAGACACACAGACACAAGTTTTAGCTGCTTTTCATGGCCCTGACCCTCCCCTGTGACGGAGCACACACTACAATGACATAACTAGCATGCCTGGCCTTGCTCTTCCAGGATAAGGCACATTTCACTGCTCCAGCATACCTCCAAATTGCTCATCTTCCTCTCTCTGCCCCTCTCTGAAATGAAACAGCTCAGTTTACTCACTGTGCAGGGGCAGGAAGACAAGGTGAACTCTAGGAGTAATGTGAGAGGATTTCCTTCCCAGATGGCACCAAAACAAGCAGTGTTCACCCTGTGCCTACAGGAACACCTTACAGCCTCCTTCTCAGCCTTCCCCACATGCCCTAACAGAATATTCCCTCTTCTCAGCTGTGCCCAGGGATGAGAAGAGAGTGACAGTGCAGTCATGTATTCCCTATACACATCACCAGTTGTTATTAAGAAATTACTGGGTGACTTGAGGGATAAACCCATCTCCCTCAATCACTTGCACATTTAAGAAAATATGCCACAACCCATAATTTGCTGTAAAAATAGTGGGATAGCCCAAGTTCCCTTTGCCTGTCTCCCCACAGCATCCTCTCTCTGCCCCAGGGTTTGGCAAGCATAGAGTCATGATAGGGTTGTGTGCTGTACTGCAGCCTTGCCAGTGCTACCCCCCTTGCCCATCCTGAGATTCTGTTTGCCTGTACCTGGGACACACCTTTCCAGGAGAAAACACCTTGCCTAGGAGCTGGACATGAGTGATCCTTGTGGGTGCCTTCCAACTCAGGATATTCTACAGTCTTGTGGGGAGGGGTAGAGAAAGGAGAAAAAAGTGCATCATTCTCAAAGCACTCTAAGATCTACCAGCTCCATTGTATCCAGACTCAAGCCTGAAATATCTTCATGTGCAAAGCAAGTCACAGAAAAAGAGAACAACGAGAAGAGTTACTTTAGCCATGTATGAGCCACACCAACCATCAGGACTGAATCCTCACTGTTGTACATACTGAGCACTGTTCCTGTCCTGAAGAGCTGGCAGCATACTCAGAACATCCTTTCTCCCCTAAATCCAGCAACAGAATGGAAACAGACACACTGCACCTTCTCAACTTCACCAGCAGCCTGGCAGCCCTCACCTGTAAAACCAGACAGTGATCTCGGAGCACTCAGAAAGGAGAGTGACTCAAATGTTGCAGCTGGATTACATTTCATAGTCTAGAGTTACCCTTGGATGTCTGCACTATGGAATACCTACAGCAGAACTTCTGCATCTAAACTCAGGCTTAATCCAAGGATTCAGCTTGGAACCCAGACCCACTAAAGACATCTGGTGCTACAGCATCAGAGCTTTGCTAGGCACTAGTATGGCATATTTTCCTATACTCTTCCCATCTACTCTTTCCAAATATCCATGAGCCCCTCATCACAGGCAGCAATCTGTAGTGAAGATTTAAGGGCCCAGGTAAGATTTAAGCTATTCAAACAATCTGTGTAGGCATTTTTGATCATTACACCTGTAAAAGTGAGTGTAAAGCACACACACCTTGTAGTTTACACATCCTGATTTTTTTGCAGCTGCCTAGCAAGATCAGAGGCAAAGCATCTTCCTCTTCTACTCCTCCCAACAGTGGCCTTTGTGTTAGTTTAACACTGCTTTGTGAATCTATTTGTATTATCAAGTGAATATGCAAGTGTAGCCAAGGCAGCCACTTTGTGGCAGATGTGAACAGAGACCATGTCCAACTAGTTACAGATCTGTTTGCAACCCACACTCCTGTCCCCTGATTATCCCTGGGCTTCCACAACCTGAACAAATCATGCCCTAACATGACCAGGATCCTAATCCCCTCCCCTGCCTCCGGAGGGGTGTATTTTGGATTTGTAAACTCTACTGCTGGATTTGTTGATGAAGCAGGAGCTTTCCCTCCCCTCACCTCCTCCAGTCACACCCTGTGTAAGGCTGGGCCTGCTCACCAGTGCACAGCTCTGCTCTGCCCATGGAGGGGATCACCCAGCTCCTGGATCCCCCTGGGCACCACCCCAGCCTGGCCCAGGTAAAGATTTGGGAATTTCTGTGTATGATCAGCATTAGGAACCCCAGTGCTTAATGACTCTGAGCAGCAGCAATCCCACAGGCAGCGAATCTCACACTGAGCCCCTGCCTGCAACTGGGTGTTCAATTTGAGATCACAAAAAACTGGTTTGGTGTCCAAAGTCACACACTTCTCCATGATCCTGCAAATAAGATACGTTTTCAGGAAGGGAACTTATGGCCATCTCTGTTTTAATGCAGTATTCTCCCAGCAGCAGGTTCCTGTGCTTCCTCCCACCTCAGTTTCCACCTTGTGTGCTATCCAATTACAGTTTCTCCAGCCACTCCTCCTCAACCTCTCCTAGGGGAACACCCTCTGTTTTGTATACATTTACATATGTGTGTCTGTTTATCTATGTACATTTGTACACATGTCATGGTAATCACCTTCCCTCTTCTAAATTTTTCCCATTATCAAAACCAATAGCCCTCCCCCTGACCTTGCACTGAACTTGTGCTAAAGTCATGGGAATTTCTTCTTTGACTTCATCTCGCTTTTAATCCAACCCCCTAAACATGAGGTCAAAACAAGTCCCCACCACAAGGCTCTGTTCCTCATCCTGCAGTGTTCTGCATGGGGCTTGAAGGAATGGTGTCTAAAATAATAGGTGGGGAATGGATTTTGTCTCAGGAAACCAATTCTACTCAAAGTGCAAGAAAGTTGGAGTCATTTTTTAATGGAAGAGACAAGATTAACGAAGCTTTCCCAAAAGGGCACCCCACCTTGCTCAGCACTGAGCACCACTGAGAACTCACATCTAGAACGCATGAATGCATTAACTTGGAACTTTTCTGCACCACTGAACCCTTTATAGGCAGCAGTGTGTCACAGCCAAGGCTCAGACCTCTTCTTATGTTAAAAATACAATAAATTTCAGTGTACCCTTCTTGACCAAAGACATAAAAGCAGCTGACCTAAACCCAGTCCTGGCTAAATCCAGTTCTCCCAAGTTAACCTGCATTACTGAGTAAATCAGGGCAGCTGCTCTCACATGTCAGCTGCAGAGGGAAGGCAAAAAGATACTCCCTCCTATGAAGATTTAAGGTAAGGTGTGCTTGTGACAACTCTTAGTTTCACCAACTCTTCACCTTGCCAAAAGGAGTTCCATCCTCTGCCCTTTCTCTTCTGGTGGCAGAGGTGCATGTGTGGTCTCACAACAAACCGCAGCAGAGAACCAGCAGAGATGACAACAGGCAGGCACAACGGCTTCTTTCAACAGCAGTGCCAGCTGAGAGGATTTGTGCAACCACAGCCTTGTTTATCCAAGCACAGAAATGTAGGAACTAAATGTGTGATTCCCTCTGGCATCTAATCCTGCTGTTGGAAGAGGTGGTCCCTCACCACATTTCTCATGCCCAGTGTCACGCTATACTTCAGCAATCTCTCTGGCCACAAAGCAGGCTAATCCAACTTCTATACTTTTTTTTCTTTAGGGAAGGGGGTTAATATTCAGTTGGAACAGCGACTGGACTGATCTGAGGCTGCCTGGTCACCAGAGCTGGTCCTAGGGAAGCAGCAGGACTGGATGAGAACTGGATCGTTCCTTCAGCAGCAGCCTGTTGTGCTGCTGGGCTGCTCATCACGAGTTATTCAATCAGAGACCCCAGGAAGCCCTGCCTGCACACAGACACCAGGCCAGGCACCCTCCACCACTGCTCTAAACCACACTGATCACCCAGACTCCAAATCCACAGCTGCCTCTTCCCAAAAGGAAGAGCTCAGCATGGCTAACAGTCATGGGCTTGCAGTACAACAGGCCATCTTTTAGCTGGAAAAAGTGTCATCCTGGCAGCAACAGGCTCTGTCACCTGCAATGAAAACTTGTAGCAAGACTTTGCGGTCAGGAGCCAGGCCGGACAGACGGAGATAAGAAATTAGCGAGGGTAATCAGCCATTGGAATAATTTACCTGGGGAACCAGTGCAGCCTATCACTTGGTATCTTGAAATCAAGACTGGGCACTTTTCTAGCAGAATTCTGGATTCAGTGCAGTGAAAACCAGCTGGGAATGTAAATACCTGCCAGGGGTCAGGTGACAGTATCTGTCCCCAGCTGGCTGATACTCTGAACATCAACTGTGCGATTACATCAGGAAAGAGGGAAATAACCTCTGTGTAGAGCCCAAGGGCCAAAACAATAGAGCACAACTGCATTTGCACTGAAGTTGCTTCTGAATATTTCATTAAAAGATTCACCAGGACTTCAGTGAGGAGCTGCAAAGCGGAAAGGAATTGCAAAACTTCCGAGGCATGACTACTGAAATAAACTAGCTGTGGATAATTTAGGCAAACAGTAACTAAGCAAACAACATCAACTGGAAAGATACCAGATGACAGAATGACAGAAAGCACAGTAAACTCTTAGAATCAAACATCCTTGGAAAAAAATGTGATTCCAATTAAGAATTTGAAATCCCTTGCGGGCTGTTCCTCAAATTTTGCCTGGGATAACTATGGAGAGGGAATGTAATATGAACACAAACTAATTAAATAAAACAGCCCACTTTAAACAAGACTCCAAAGTAGATTACATTAAAAAGGAAAAAAAAAAGAAAAAACCACCAAAAAACTATAGCATAATTTAGGTCTTTCCTGCTAGAAAGCACATGAAATAAGTGAACCATAAGAAAAGATAAGATTCAACAGAACAAACACAAGAACAACCATCCAAAGTTAGCAGGATGAAATGGGAAAAAAAAAAAAAAAGGCCTGCGGACCAAACTCTTACCATCAAAATCTAGGATGCACAGGTTCCCAGAGGAAGTATTTCTATCTCACTGTTTCAGAGAGCAGGAGCATCAACCTCAAGCCCAGTCACCTGCTGTCACAAGTGACTGAACCATATAAACCCACTGAGATTTACCCAGACCACGAGGCTGCTGTACAGGCAGGACAGGACAAATGCCACCCTCAACCATCACTAGGCAAAACGAGGTTCTACACAGAAGCCAGCTGAGCTCTTCCTAACATTAACAAAAACTAAGAACAACTCAGATTTGTTACAAGTCTGATTATGGATGCCTCCTCCTCGCCCAATTCAGGTGCAGTTCTAAAATCTGGGTCACCCATACATTATTTCTCCAAACCAAGCCACCTCCCTCCGGTGCAACCCTTTAAAAGGACTCTGCCCTTATCCAAGCCATCTCCAAGTCATTTAGGTTATGAGAAACTCCAAAACACCAAGGAATCAGGTCACAAAACTTCCAACAACACATTACACGTGTGGCTTGGTCCAGGAGGAACAAGCACCCAGCTCCAGGAGATGCCAATACATGGGCACCCATATCCTGACAAAGTCGGCAACAAGTCAACACGGATGAGCGAGCTCAGAGCTCTGGCCCCATAATGCCTACCAGGTTTGATGCAGTCTTAGCCAATATCTGGGAATAAACGAAGCCTCAAGCAAGGACAGAGATGGGTGCTGGGAGGACGGTGGGTCAGGCGAGAGCCGTGGGAGCTCCGAATCCCCCCCGGGCAGGTTGGCTGGGGCGCTGGGGCTGCCATCGGAGCTGCTGCGGTGGCCGGGCTGCGGGAAGGAGGCAGGAAGCGAGCAGCAGGCAGGGATCTCGCCTTTCGTTCCTCTGCCTTCCCTCCGTGACAGGCCATACAAGTCACGAGGCGAGGAGGAAAACAAGGAGGTGTCCAGAGTTCAAGCACAGCACCCCCGCGACTCCCGGGCCGCAGCTCCCGGCGGGAGCCGAAAACCCGGCGAACACCGTGGGATCTCGCTCCTGCGTGGGAGGCACCATTTCTGCGGGAAGAGGCTCCTGCTGCTGCTTGGCAGCCGAGCCTGGGACCGGGCCTGCGCTGCGGGCCCTCCCTGCCGCCGGCAGCGGGCGGGGGAGCGGGGGGCGGCACGGGCGCTGCCGTCGGGGCGCGGAGCCCCCGCCGAGCCTGCGGCCCCCGGCCGAGGCTGCGGCCCCCCGGGACTGCCCCGGGCCGGGCGGAGCGGAGCCCCTTTCGCCGCCCCCTCGGGGGGCACCGGGATCCCGCCGCGACCCCGCGGGGCTCCGCGCCCCGATGGCGCCCGCACCGCGCACCCGCAGCGGGCCCGCCACGGGAGGAGCGACGCTCTCCTTCCCCGGAGATCCCTCCTCCCGTCCCCCTCGGGTCCTAAAATGGTGGGTCGGCCGCCCACCCGCCCCCTCCATGCGGGGCAGCCGCCCCTCCGTCCGTCCCGGCCCGGGCTCCGTGGGGATCCGGCGCCAGGCCCGCGCCTCTCCCGGGAACACGGCAGCGGCGATCCCGGGAACGCAGCAACGCCTCTCCCGGGAGCACGGCAACGCCGCCCCCGGCGGCCGCCCTTACCTGCGCCGGGCTCACATCGCGGGGCCGGGGCCAGCGCTGCCCCCCCGGCGCCCCTCGGCCGCCGCCTCGCCGCCGCCCTGCGCGGGGCCGCAGGTATGTCATGAGTGCCGAGCGCGGCTCCAGGTGAGCCGGGCACACCTACAGGAAGGCAGGCGGGCGCCCTGATTGGCGTGCGGGGCCGGCGGCCGCGCTCCGACGGCAGCGCGGCGGGGCAGGGCAGGGCAGGGCGGCCGCGGCGGACACGGCGGGCCGCAGCCCCCCGACACCAGCGGAAGGTATTTCCCTGATTTTTTTTTTTTTTTTCTTTAATTCAGTAGTAAGAATTTGGGGAAGGTCCCAGAGGGAAGGGCACACGAGTCGCTCGGTTTGTTCAGCCTGGAGCAGACTGAGGTCAGAGCTCAGAGCAGCTTCCTCACGAGGGGAGGAGGAGGGGCAGCTCTGATCCCTGCTCTGTGTGACAGGGACAGGACCCAGGGAATGGCTGGAGCTGGGTCAGGGAGGGTTAGGGTGGATTTTAGGAAAAGTGCTTCCCCCAGAGTGTGCTGGGCTCCCCAGGGAATGGCCACAGCACCGAGCCCCGCAGAGCTCCAGGAGCGTTTGGACAACGCTCTCAGGGATGCACAGGGTGGGATTGTTGGGGTGTCTGTGCAGGGCCAG
>JAOTQP010000870.1:61907412-61928440 GCA_026413545.1 Cichladusa arquata | reverse complement strand
GATGCACAGGGTGGGATTGTTGGGGTGTCTGTGCAGGGCCAGGAGCTGGACTGGGTGATCCTTGTGGGTCCCTTCCAGTTCCAGTTCAATTCTGTCATTCTGTAGTAACTGTGACCCTCTCAGATTTGGACACAGCACTTGTTTGCTTTGCTCTGGAGTGCACCTGACCCGCCAGCCCAGGTGTCTGGACCAGCTTAAGAATCAGAGGTACTTCTTATTTTTTTAAGCTCTCTTCATTATCCGAGTCTCTTGTTTTCCCACTCCTTGACTTCACATGCGTGAGCCCTTTGTGTTTCCTCCCAGCAGGCAACTGGGTTCAAGGGAAGGTGTTGGGTTGTCCTAGGCTTTATAGAATTATAAAGGACTCCAGGCAGGATTGCATCCAAGATCGTCAAATAAATGTAAATTAATGAAACACCTGAATTGTGAAGAAATTGACCAGGATGTGGGTAGAAAAACTTTGTAGGCTGCATTAAAAAGCTGAATCCACAGCTACAATTCCTGGTGTTCTGTCTCTTGTAGTTACACAGGTGCTTAAAGGGATACAGTATTTATGTGAGGGTGCCCTTTGCCGTGGTATATTATATAGCTCTTTGCTCACCAAAATTGCAAAGTGTGCAAAGAATTATCTTGGGTAGCTGAGGAAGGCATTACCTATATTATATATTCTGTCTCTTCAAACTGATATCCAGAGTTGTCTCTTTGCTAAGTCTGGTTTTTTTCTCCTAATCATTTCCTGAGGCTTGCAGGTGTATATCCTCCAGGATGTGCTCTGAAGATTTCAGCAAAAGGGGAAGAAGGAGGTTGGCCCAACCACCAGAGAAACCCTGCAGCCCACACCCAGGCAATCCTGAGTCCTCCCTTCCCTGTGAGACCCGTGTGGAGTCTCCCAGGCAGGAAAACTCCCCTCAGAAGTGGTGCACTGAGAGCTCTCCCCAGACAGCCACAGAATCATCCTCATGCCTGCTTCTGCCTTCTGATTCAATTACTCCTTTCATTTGTTTGTGTGGGTGCCTTTTTTCAGCAGAGTGGATCAGCTCCTGCAGCTGAGATTCCCATTCCACATCACTGCATTTACAGTCAGCAGCGAGGAAAGGGATGCTTCAAATTCCCGGAAGCCGACTCTGGATCATGTCTCTCTTAGTTTGGTGTCAGACCTCTGGGACATGATATAAATAGCCAGTGCATCTTCCCACAGCATTTTTTAAGTTCCTAGCAGCTGGCAGCAAGTTGGAGTTGGTCATCATGACTGGAAAAATGCTCCTCTCCTATCCAGAAAAGGGCAGCTTGTTGTCTGAGATGGGCTTAACTTCTCTCCCTGTCCTTGGCACCTCCAGCAGCTGCAGAAGCAGTTTTGTGTTTGGTTTTGTGAATCTTACCTTGAGATACCTTGTTTTCTCTGCCTGCTGCACAGAGAGCTTTGAGTGCCTGAACACATCTGGAACCCAGCACAGCGTGAGCAGGAGAAGCGCTGTCCTATGCTGTGGGTATCCCAGGTGGATTGGGCTGCAGTCTCTGAGCCCACCAAACTCTGGGCTGCAACAGCTGAGTGCCTGGTATGCCCGTTTCTCTTCAAGGACGTACCTCCTTGGGGTGTAGACATGTATATGTATCCCTGGATATAATCCCTGGTCTGTCCCTTTGCTGCTAAGAGGCCCAGCAGCACCAAGAGCAGGGGCCTGTACCCTGAAGTGCTCCTGCTTCCTGCAGTGCCTCGTGCTATCGTGGGGCTGAGGGGCAGCTGGGACATTAACCTCCCACTCCTCCCACTCCAACATCCTCCTCGTAAACATCCCGTCCTGCTGAAGTCCTGTGCTGTCACATCCTCTCTGTTCTGCCCAGACGCTATTCTGGGCTTATATGCTCTATATGCAGAGCACACAGCTGGGCATGCCAAAATCCAGGCAGGCAGCAGGGCAGAACAGTAACTTAGTTTAGCTGCTGACATATCACAAGTACTGCAGAGGAGGGGAGTTGTTTAAGGGTCTTAAAACTAAAATACCTGCTTGAGCCCTCCTTGAAAAGCCAGTTTGCTTCCCTAGGCATGTTCAGCAGCTGTACCTTACTCCAAGCAGATGCAAACCTGTGCACATGGCATGAAAAACCCTGGTAATAATGGAAGGGAGCAGAAGAGAGAGCTGGGAAGCTGCAGCACAGTAAGTTTACACAAGCAGCAAGTAAAACACCCATCCCCGGTGAGTCAGTCCCGGCCGTTTCCTTCATTTCCTCCAAGGCTCCCTGGGAACATCCAGCGGTAGCGGCCCTTCAGTCGTCTCCTTTCCTGCCCCTTGTTTACAGCTTTCCTTCTGCAGGGAGCACAGTCCCAGCCTCCAGCACTGCGTTCTCACTGCACAGGCTGAGAGAAGTGCAGACCCTCCCCTGGCCTCAGCTCAGCTTTGGTACTGCCGGTGCTCTTGTTGCTTTTGTGGGTGCCAGCACCTTCTTGAGCTACAGCAGGTGCTGAGGTAAGAAAGGAAAAAGTGTCACAGTTGCACAGTCTTTTTTTAGTCTTGAATGCAGCTGTCTCATTGGCAGAGGTTCTTTATCCCTACAGCCATACCTTTGAATTCAGTCTGGTAGGGCAGAAAGGATGCAGTGGGGTGTTATGTTGTGCAAACCATCCCTCAAAAATACGGGTTGGAGCTTCCCTGCTTCAGATTGAGGTGTATCTCATGCTCTGATTTCCCCACATGACAGCAGCTAGGGAGGAGGACTATTTTTAGCTTTTGTTTCTTGGTTTGTTTACAGGAAGTTCTTCATTTGTGGGAGTGAGCTTGGGTCTGTCTCACTCTGAGAATCGGCTTCAGTGCCAGTTGTGGATGCAGTTACAAGGGTGAACTGCTATTGTCTGGGAGAGGCCTCATTTATCCCAGGTGTTCAAGAAACTGTGGGCTTCACACAGACAAATACTGATTTCTGGGATCTTTCCTGAAATTTGTTCAAGGAGATGTTCAAGTGGCTGTGACAGAAAAGTTTAGGACAATACAGAACTGGGAAATTCCTTCAGGTGGTATGGCTAGAAATGCTCTTCTGTGTGAAACTAGTTATAAATCCACATTGCTGACATAACCTGAGTTAATAACTGTAGCTCTGAGACAAAACCCATATTGTCAAAGAACATGAACATCCCAAGACAAGAACAGACCAAAATGGGCTTCCCCTGTTTCCTTCTCAAGTGCCTTTGTCTGCAGCCAACAAGTGACCTAGATACAATGCTGTGTTTGCTCTTAGGGAGTAAATAATCCTCCCAAATTATGTATCTTTATAATCCTTATTCAATGTCATCCAGGTTTTTTGTTTTGTTTTTTTTCCATATAAAAAGCAGTAAGATATGTTTGTACAAATTGATACCTGCATAAGAGCCATGGAGAGATAGTTTTTTGTCCTGGTGAATTATGTACCAGTTACAGTGAGGGTCTACATTGGATGGATTAAGTATGAATGGCCCATTTAGTGTGTTGTACAACTTTTTTTCCAAACTAATTGCAGTGCCTGGTCTGATGTGCAAGTCAGAGCATTGTCCTACACAGCTAAGTTCCCCTTTTTTAACAGGGTCTGCATGAAAATTTAAACAAATGGACTGTTTTGAGACAAACGCTATTGTTAGGGGCATGAGAGTAAGGGATAGGCTGGAGAGTCCCTGCCTGCCAGCCACAAAAGGTGGTAAAAGAATGTTTTTATTTGCACACATCCTGTAGCCTGACATTGCCTAACAGCTAACTTGATTATAAGCTCCTGCCTGTTCTAAAAGGGATGAGGTGGTTCTGAATTTGTGGATGTTGGCCTGGGGGAGGCTGATGGGCTTTCCCAGCTCAGTGTACAGCTGCAGTTCAGACTGATACCAAGGAAAATGACTGCTCATGCCACAGCTTCAGAAAGGTGCGGGCTGCACACATGCAGATACTGGTTTTGTTGACCTTCCCTGATTTTGATGGAATTGAGGGTAGGAATGGCCAGTTTCAAACAGCAAAAGCAAGCAAGATTGTCTGAGATGTTACTTTAGTTTCGTTGAGTGTGTAAAAAGCATCAGCTGGGCAGAAGGCAAGACAAGCTACTGCTCAAAGCACAGCTACAAATCAAAGAAAGAAGAAAGAAATCCCCACAATGTATCTCCTGCTCAAGATTTCACATGATCAACTGCAGCAAAACATGACCCAAAACTTTACATCTATTTGCTTATATACTGTTTTTCAGAAGACAGAAGGAAATAGCTTAAAAGCTAGTCCAATTCCATTAAAATCCTTTTATTTGGGATTAATAAAATATGGATTACTTTCACAAGCAAGAAGCTCCTTTGAATATTGGGGGGAAAAGGAGCTATATTAAAAGGGTTGTATTCTCTGAAGCAGTTAGCCAACCTTTAATGATACATACTGTGGTTAAAGCAACCTATCTCCTGCTCACCAGTAGCATTTGGCCACTTAGTGATGGAATTCTCCGTGGAACAGAACTAAGCTCTTACATTTTTAGAAGTATTTCCCTCAGCCAAATTTGCAAAAATTACTTTTGTTATGTAATGCATATAACATCACATTCCCACCTGATTGGTATATGGAGATTTATATGGAAGTATCTGTGCAGGTAAATAATACGAACTTGAATTTTAAGGGTGTTTTTTTATTTGTTTGTTTGTTTTTTGTTGTGGTTTTTTGGGTTTTTTTTTCAAAATATATAGTGCAGGGAAAGGGTGGTTTATGACCAAGAACATTAATGAGGGTATTTTTTGGTACTTTATACTGAATGTCAGCAGTGTCTTTTACTGAATAAAATTATTGCAGTAATTTCTGTTCTGGAATCCACATATATCAGGAGGTCTTACCTGAGGAGTATTCACCAAAGATACCCAGGAAACACAAGGCAATACCTGTGAATAAGGATCCAAAAAATAAAAGCAGGTTGAAAAACCCCAGTACTTCATACTATTAAGATGCCTCCAAAAGGGCAGAAAGACATTGTGTAGGAAAAAAGTGTACTGGGGGAATGAGTAGTCAGACAAAAAGGAAGATAGCTTTTAGTGGGCTTTGCCTTTTCTTCATCATCCAAAGCTTTAATTTTTGGTAATCCAGGATCACAGCATTGATATATCCAGAAATACTAGACACAAATTTTGGAAAATCTTAATGAGAACCGGTTATGCAAACATTTCTAAACAGCTGTTCTTTTATAGCAGTTGATATAGGCAATTCCAAGCTCAGTTACAATTTCAAGGAAATCTTTGGGCTTATCCTTTTTCTGCCCTGAGATGCCCCATGCAAAAATGCCCCAAGTTGCTTGTTCCTGGCAGGTGCCTTTCCCAGACTGAAATTCCCAACTGCAGCTCCCAAGGAGCCTTTGGGAGGCAGCTCTTGGTTTCTGTGGCGCTTCCCATTTTTGTGTTGTGGGATTCTGAACTCTGCAAAAAGCTGGATTTTCCCCCAAATCCTTCTGTGATTCTTCTGTTGCAGCTAAATCATTGTGCAAATCTGAAGCAGAGTACTCATGCTGCAGTAAATTATTGCCCAGCCCATGCTACCTTTCACATCCACGTGCAGGTAATTGCTGGATTGGAGTCTCAGTTTTGCCCTTTACCTGCACCTCACACACTGATGTTTCCATTCCTTCCTTAGCAGTGAGAAAAAGCCTAAAGAGAGAGGATCTGGGATAATGAGCATTGTCTGCTTTTCCCCTTGGAGAAGTCCTGGAGAACATTACTGGGACTCTTAAAATACTTCCACTCCATTTGGAAATGCAAAAGCAAGAACTTCATCAGAGTCTTACTCTGTACTTTTATATATGGGTGTTGATGGCAATAACTTGAGTTGGGCTGGGGGGGTGGTTACACTCAAAGGCTTCTGTAGAAATGATTTTGAACAAACTGATCAAGTCACTAGCAGAACATCCAGAACATTTAATTCTGCCTTTCTGTTTCTTTCAGATTCAGGTAGGCCACTTACCTTGTGGTTGTTTCTTCAGGCTTTCTGCTCCAGCTATGAACTCTAGAAATAAATTACTGTAAGGGAAAGGTGGAATATGGACAAAGTCACACTACTGCAGGTACTCTCATTCTAGTCCAGACCTGCTGAAATAGTTGGGACCTCTACAAATCTGAGCATGGAGAGCAGAAATGAAAGCAGCTGCCTTCGAGGTGCTTGCCAAATATTCCTCTGGTTCCAGCTGAAAGTGAGGATATGACTGTGTAGGAGCTGCAGGTGTGCTGGCTTTTCCCCATGCAGGCAGCTGCAGCACCTGAGAGTGTGCAGCCAGGTGGGAGGATGACACTCAGCAGCTTCCCCCTGTGCTCAGAACAGCTGCCTCTGCCCCAGCCCCCTCCTGCCCATCCCTCTGCCCTCGGAAACCACTGTGCCAGGAAGTCACTTCTTCCTAGCTGAGATCCTCACATGATAATGTCCATTTAAGTGTTGTTGCTTGTGGTGTAGGTCAGTAGTAATGACTCAGGCCCACCCTTCACTTTCCTTCCTCTGTTAGCTAGACACAAATCCAGCCCACAAATTAATCTGTCCCATTCACCAACAACCCTGTTCATTAAAAAATTGCACACAGAAGTTCTTAGTTTGTATTAAGGTCCTCTTCAGTAGCTGTGAAGTCAAGCACTTAAAAGTTCAGAAATCTCAAATTCTCCCTGCATTCCAGATGTAGTGTTTGGGATTTTTGTTTTGGCTCTCTTGGTGAATAGAATTACACATAGTAGTGTAGCTTTTTACAGGATAAACACAGTAATTTTTCATTATCTTAGTTTTTGCAGAGGAAGATAAAGCTGAAATGTGCTTCCCTCTCTGTTCAGTGTCTTTGCACAAGTGCTGGAGGTGGAGATCTCTGAGCCTGGATGTGTGATAGTGTAGTGCCCCCTCATGGGAAGCTGTTCCTGACGCTGATTCCTGGCTGCATCCAGGTGAGAGAACATGAGCCCAAACACCATTCTGTGTGCTGTACCTGCTCCTCTATGTTGGTGGTTGTCACACCAGCAGGTTTAGAGAGCAACTTCTCTTTTCCACCCTCAGGTAGTTTTTGGTACGATTGGGCACTTGGTTGCTATTAAGGCTTTCTGTCAGAGTGTTCAAGAAACTTCCACCATTTTATTGTAGTTTCACCTTTTTAAAAAATAAAATCCCTGGGATTTTAGCTAGCCATGGTGGCTTTCCTGGAGGCCCTAAACTTACATGACATGAGTCATTTAGTTAGATAACCAATCTCATAATAGAAATATGAACACAGATTCCTGAATCACCTCCATGATATTGGCCTGTTGTATACTGAGAGAGGATTCCCTGTGCCACTCACTCACTCCCCTCAGTTCTGGAAAAAGCAACCTTTCCCATAGGATGGTTTATAAAGATGGATGTGAGCTTGCACAGAAATACAATCATGCACACTGAGTGGGGAGGCATTGTTTGTTTGGAGTTCTGATGCTGTTGGAAGGGCAGACTGAAGCAGGATTGTTTCCTTTGAGCAAAGGCACACTTTTCATGAATTGAGCTTTTATTCTTAACATACAAAAAGGGCCTTTTTTGTGATTCACACTGTGTGATATTTTTCGTTTTCTTTGCATTTAGTTAAGAGCAGCACAAGAATAATCCTGCAAATAAAACATAAAAGCAGAATGACCCTATAAAAAGAGTGGGGTTTCTGCCTCAGCAAAAAACTTGTGCATTACTGTGGAGGCTCAGGGTGTAAAGTGGCTGTGGTAGGGGCCACATCCTTGTCCTGTGGTCAACATGCATTGTCACAGACTCTTCTTTCTCTTTGACATTTTCACACCTCCTCAGACACGTGAATTGAAGTCCCCAAGGAATTAGATAATAAAGAAACAAAGACCAAAGATTGTTTAACTTTGTCACAACTGTAAGTAGATATTTGATGTTCCATTGCCAGGACCTCCCCCTCCCTTGTTAGCGATTCTCAGAAAAACCGAATGAGGCCCATCATCTTAGTAGGGTACTTACATCCAACCCCTGCTACCCCTGTGCCCTGGAGCATTGTCAGATTCTAATTCTGGGGGTTGTTCCTCATATTCCCTGCAGGATTCCCAGCAGTGGCTTGGATATCTTTGCCTTTATCCCAGCTCTTTGCTGGAATGTCTTTCTGGCAGGTCTCACAGTGAGCACATTTCATTCAGGGGCTGGTTTCCTGCCGAGGTGCTTTCACTGATGCTGAGTAAGGAAGGGGTGAATCCTGACTCCAGCCCTTCTCACTAGGAGCAAACAGATCAGGCTTTTCTCTGGGGTCAGCCAGCTGATCCTGAGTCAGGTCAATTCCCATCCAAACCCCTTCCACATATATGCCCTATGGGAATCTGCCAAGATTGTTTCAACGAAGATGCCCATTCATCAACTCAAAACCCCCTAACTCCATGTCCTTTAGGTAATCCATTGCCATAAAATGCCCTGGTGGCCTTAATTGCTCCTGATGGACTGGGAAGCTTGGAATGCCTGTCTTGAGAGTATTCTGTGCAATGGATCCCAAACGAACCATATGGTCTGGGTTTTCTTCCAGTGCCTGAGGTATCTTATGGCCCTATATCATCAGATGGTGGAGAGATGACTCAGTGATCTTGCTGTGAGACTGGCCCAACCCACAGACATTTCAACAGGAGTAAAAGTGCTCCACAAAATATCAAGTGGCTGCTGCTTCTCTACATGGGAGCAGGAGATAACAGAGAAAGGTTGGTTGCAGGAAGGAGCTGCCATTTGACAGAAATAGCACTAAAAGGTCTTGGCAGCATTTACCTGCTCAACAACTGCAGGTTTCTTTGAGAGGAAAGATCAAAGTTTTCTATCCAAATAATATTTCAAATTTAAATGCCTGCATTGAAATCAGAATTTGTAAATCTATAGTAGCTTTGTTATCCAAATGTGGAACCTTTTACTCACCACCCATATATTTAAAGATCCACATGACATGCATGGATGATTTTTAGTTTATTTTTGAAAAGGGTAGATGGATTTTTGCTTTCCAAAGGCTATCTTGGGGGATAGCTTGGTAGTCCATCCTCTAGTGAGAGAGCATGGTGATGTCTGGTTAACTTCTGGTGCTGGGGGTTTCACAACCTCCCAGATAATCTTTTCCAGCTCTGGCTTACACAGAGAAAGGTTTTGCAACATCTACTCTTGTTCTTTTCTCCTGTCTTCTTTTCTTTCCTGGAAATTAAGTTGGTTAGATCTTATCTCTGTCCTTCCAGCAGGGTAATCCCTGCCTCTCTTAGTAGCAGCCTCTCGTGTACTGCAACTGCACTATCATGTCTTGCCCTATTTCCAGCCTTCTCCTCTAGACTCAATAAATCCAGCTCCCTGGTTTCTTCCCAGAGGTTGTTTTGCAAACCTGTTACCGCTGCAGATGTGTTCCACACCCAGCCTGCACCAGCCTGGCTGTGTGCTGTTCCCTGTCCCGTGCCATGGTGGCTCCTTGCTTCTCCCCAGCCGTGTGCTGCTGCAGCCCCTTCCCTGTTCCCAGGGGCTCCCTGCAGTGGGGTTGGCCAGGATTCCTGCGTGGGTGTGGGGGCCTTGCTGGGCCAGGTGCTGGGAGCAGGTGCCAGGCCCCCAGGCCCTGCCGAGCACAGGAACCAGCATGTGCAGCTCACTCCTGTGCATCTGCCAGGAAACCAGAGTCCCCGTGGGACTTGGGGCTTTGTCCTCAATTCCCAGGTTCAGGAAAGTCACCAGCTCTCTCCTTGGGGGCTCCCAGATCACAGAATCAGAGAATGGTTTGGGTTGGAAGGGGCATTAAAGCCCATCTCATTCCACCCCCTGTCCAGGCAGGGACACCTTCCACTACCCCAGGTTGCTCAGAGCCCCATCCAGCCTGGCCTGGAACACTGCCAGGAATGGGGCAGCCACAGCTTCTGCACCAGGGCCTCACCACCCTCACAGGGAAGAATTTCTTCCTCATACCTAATCTAAATCAACCCTCCGTCAGTTTGAAGCCATCCCCCTCATCCTGTCACTCCAGGCCCTTGTAAATTGTCTCCATCTTTCTTGTAAGACCCTTCTGCATATTGAAAGGCCACATAAGGTCTCTTCTCCAGGTTGACCAACCCCAACTCTCTAGGCCTATCCTCATGGGAGAAGCTAATTAATTTCTGATAGATTTCTGGTAATGTGCTTTGGAGACTCTCCTAGGGGGAAGAGATTCCCATCTTCTGAGGAGTGTGAGCATTTCAGGAACTCCTGAGGAGGAAGAGCTGCCAAAGAACAGGTGTAAGTCATCTCCTTCATTTTAGGAGCAGCAACTTCCAGGGTCAGCTATTCCTGGTCATGTGCAGTGTTACACCACCAAATCCATCCAGTCCAAAGAGCACAAACAGTACCTAGAGAGCTCATTATTACCAATATTCTAATTAATACTTTATTATAAAATTGGCACATTCTGCTGTCATTTATTTCAATCTCTTCCCAGCACCCTTCTCCCCCAAATTATCCTTGTATCATTCCCATGTTTCCAACAGATTCAATGACCCCAAACCAGTATTTTATCCTTCTGCCTGGACAAGATACTACTTAAAATGCCAAAGAGCAGGGACAAGGCAGTTTCCCCCTGCTGATTCTCCCTATGGGGATGCCTGTAAGAGCTCTGTGCTGCACCTGGCCACTGATCCCTGGCTGTAGGAGCACTGATCCCCGAATATAGGAACCTGCTCATCTCTGATTCCTCTATGTGCTCGTATTTTATTGAAATGAGACAGCTGGTTCCTAATGGGCAGCTGACAGTGGCATAAAAAAAGCTGTATTTCCTTCAGAGATTAGAGGAAAAAACCATCCCCAGGCCTGTCAAAACTACACCATGAAATTAATCCCCAAATCTGAAAATATGTATTAAGATCAAAGAGAGCTTCTGAACTGTCTTTGATTTTGAAACTTCTTGGGAGAAATGGACACTGTTAGATGGTGATTCATCTGACCTGTTTTAGGTGTCTACCTTAGGAATAGGTGAATCATGCCCTAGAAATGCTGCTCCAATATTTGAAAAAGGGGCTTTTCTTATTTTGTTTGATGATCTATTCTGAGTTTGTCATTACTTACAATATTTTACCATTTTTTAGTATCAGTTTATCCTCGCTCAGGATGAGGATGGGCTGATTTCTCTGAAAACTGTGGTTTCAAAAAATCAGCAGTTTCACTCCTGTGATTTTGCAGTTTGTCTTCTGGAAGGGATGTGTGGAATAGAAACAGTGAAGTTGTAAGACCAGAGAAGACAGAAGCCCAGAGGGGAAAAAGGTGAGCAAGTCAGAATCTGAAACAACAGTCAGGAAACGCAGATGATGTGGTTTCTGTAAAAAGCTTGTTGGTTCAGTTAGAGGCAAAGGGAATTTGTGTATGCATAGCTGTAGTTTTACTAGCTGTATATAAAAAAGGCAGATTAATTTATTGCATGCACTATCCAATATTGTTATATTAGATATTATACAATACCAGGATATACTGTTAGAGATTTTATATGTGCATGTGTACTGTTGTAAACTCCAAATCTATGTGCAGAGCAGCTTTACAGAGAAGAGCCTGTGTGTGGAAAGTGGTGGAATAATTGAATTTTTTTTCTTACACCCAGTGATCTAGCTTTTTAAAGTTGCTGACACAACTCTAACCCTTCAGTGCAGCTAAGAAACACCTACAGATGGGACCTCACTTAAGGGATGGTCCCCTAATGTAAAGATTAACTCAGTAAGACATAGACTTGAGCTTTAATTCATGTTCCTGTGGTTGTCTCCCCACCCCTAGGCCAGGTTTAGAGGTTCTTCATCACAGATACTTTATTCTCTCTGTTGTATTTGCTTTCCCCTCCCACTGAGCCTTTGTCAAGAGCAACTAATGATCTGCATTCAGTGCCTTTTTTCACATATGGGCTCTTATGAAAGCTGGATTTAAAAGTAGAAATGTGTTCATAAACTTTACTTATGAAAAAGGTGATAGACTGAGGGATAAAAGTAATTTTGTTGGGCAGAAATTAATTTACAGTAGATGAACACACTGTTATTCAAAGTAAGCAGCATCCAAGCTATTCATGGAATGGCATTTGTCTTCAATAAATATTTTACATAATACATGCAAGTTATTCATGGAATGGCATGCATTTTTCATAGAAGTTTTATGTAATGCTGGCCACCTGTGACTCCCAGGAATTAAAGATTTGGTAACAACATGGTCTCTCATCTTACTCTCCATGATTTTGATCTCAGAGCTACAAAAGTGGTTGTAATGTGAGGGTTTGTTGTTTTTTTTTATTTTGATTCCAGACCCCCTGAGCATTTCCAGTCAACTGCTGTACATGCAGGCCTACTAATAAACCTTTGCTTTCCTTTGTCACCTCTCACAGATCACTCAGCATTTGTCTTAATGCCCTCCTCCAAAAAGTCAGCAGCTTGTAAATTGGGAATTTGCAATGTGTCTGTGATGACTTCAGTTTTGGGAGGTATGGGATGCTGTTTTAAAGCAAAACATAACTGAGGGGGCTTTCTTTGTTGTGGGTACTGATGACAAATTCCCCTGGAAGCTCAGACATTAATCCTTGGGAAAAGTGAGTGTCAGGAGCCTGGTTATGGAGCCATGGGGCCATTTATGGATAGCCTTTGCTGGAGGTGGGTGTGGGCCACAACAAACTTCAGCCAGAAGGGGCAGGAGATACTTTGCCTACTGAGTCATGGCACTAAATGTGCTTTTACAGTTATTAACAGTGAAATTCAGTGGAAGAATGAATCAGGTCATTGGTATTTAGTCTGAACCAGAGTTGTGAAACTTCAAGTGGCTGTGCAAGGAGGGAGGTTACAATGATGATGTGCATCATCCAGGGAAAACATGTCCTTGTGCTTACACCTTTCTCTGTATTTCTTCTTGCTTATGTAGAAAACCTGTAGATATAATAATCTGAAAGACTGAAAGGCTTTTAAAAATTCCCTAAATGAAATTGCTTCTTGTCATCCCTGGATGCAATTCTGAGATTAAAAAAAATCCAGTATTTGCACAGATTTGTAATTTCCTGGGACAATCCCAAAATAAGTGGTGGCTTTGTCCACATTTTCAGAGTGCTACTGCAGTCGTGATCATCATAAAGAAAGGAAAACACACAGATGAACCATGCAAAATAAGATGGTTAGTGGTTCGACTTAATGACCTTAAAGGTCTGTTTCAGCCTAAAAGATTCAGAGTAGTTTTGTTTGACCTCACTGTGGCCTTCCAGTGCCTGAAGGGAGCCCACAGAAAAGATGGAGAGAGACTCCTGACAAGGGCCTGGAGTGACAGGACAAGGGGCAATGGCTTCATACTGACACAGAGCAGGGTTAGATTGGATATTGGGAAGAAATTGTTCCCTGTGAGGGTGAGGAGGCCCTGGCACAGGTTTCCCAGAGAAGCTGTGGCTGCCCCATCCCTGGAAGTGTCCAAGGCCAGGTTGGATGGGGCTCTGAGCAACCTGGGACAGTGCAAGGTGTCCCTGCCCATGGCAGAGGTTGGGACAAGATGATCTCTAAGATCCCTTTCCAACTCAGGCTATTCTGTGATTCTAAACCTCACCTCATCTTCTAAAAAGCTCCCATGTTCATGTGAAGGGTGTATACAGGCCAATAAAGTGCATAAAAATCCCTCACCACTTGCAAAAGTCCTCCCAGTCCATTTCAGAAGCAGCTGTTCCAGGATAGATGGGGTCAGTAAACACGGGGAAGAGGCCAGAGTGGCACAATGATGTTCTGCAATGTGGTTCTGCATTCAGCCAAACACTTGTCAAGATCAGTAAGGGGGGGCAAAAGGAGACCTTGTCTTGTTAAATTTATAACTGTGGGTAGAATGAAAGCAGTTTGCTTCCAGACATTTTGATTCAGTCTTTTTAAAAAGCCTAATGTTTAAATACTCGTGCTTAGTATGGCTTTGAGAGAAGCTCTGATGATGCTAATAATAAAAAGAAAAAGAGTGTAATAATTTTTAATGCACCAATGTGTGGCAACAGTTTGAAGTACTGTTCCTGTACTTCATGAAGGAAAGCACAGAGTTAACCTTAGCTTTTACTTCCACAAGCACAAATGTCCCCAGCCTTACTTCCTACCTTCTTGTTCTCCCTGTGCTTGTAGGGCAAACAGGAGGAGGTGAGGGAGAAGAGCACCTTTTCCCACTAAATTCTTTGCCATAAAATACAGAATCACACTTTCTTCCACAGCTGGAAAAGCAAAAAAACTTCCCAGTACCATCTGCAACTCCCACAACTCCACATCATTTTCCTCCCCAAGAACAGAAGCCAGATTTGTTTCTTTTCCCCATAACTCCATAAAACCCTATAAAATACTGGCCACAGGTGCACACAGAGCACTCCAGCACTTCCAGTGTCACTCAGAGCTCCTTGGCACCACATGGGCTCCTGCTGTGGGTAACTTGCAATGGGCCTTTCACCTCCCTGAAATCTGGGGGGAAAAAACACAGAGAACAGTTTTTATTTGCCATTGAAAGGGGGGGAAGTGTCAGCTGCCAATTTATTCGAGACAAAGGAAACAAGCAAATTGGTCCCATCTAAACTATCATAGAAGACTAAAGCATCATCAGAAGGCTAAAGCCAGTCATGCCAGAGGCCTGGAAAAAACCTGGAAATCCAGGCAAAAGCTAATTCATTGATGAACTAGCAGCAGAGTTTATTTTTGCTGCAAAAAAAAAAACTTGCCAGTGGCAGAACACAGACTGCCCTGCTGGCCAAAGGCAACATGATTTGGCATGAGAATAAGTTTTAGTTACCAGAGCAACAAAGGATCTCCAGACCTGAACTCTGGCACCACACCAGTCCCATTGCTACAGGAAGAGGGGACTGGGGGACTTGTCCACGCTGTGTGACAGCTGAGCCCTGACATGTGCAGGCCAATACTCTGATTCCCTCATCCTGCATATCATCCTAGATTAACTTTTGTAGCTGAATATTTTAGGACACAGATAGCTGCTACAGGCCCTGCTAGTTGGATAGCAAAGCATACATATATTTTTTTAAGTAAATGAAAGAGGAGGTTGGGGAGGATTTTAATCAACCCACAGAGATAAAAAGCATACAATTTTTTTTAAAAAAATTTGTTATAGACACACTTTGGTCTTTATTAATTGAAATCTCATGCACTTCAGATATTCAGGATAACAAAACTTTTCTGTAATGTTAAGCAGTGACTTTCTGCTGTTGTATTTAACCTCCTTCACTCAAGTATTTGAGACAAGAAAATGGCATGCAATTTAGGAAGAAGAGCAAATCAAAGAAACTTAACAGTCCACAAACAATCCAGAGGCTAGAAATGATTTAGCTGGAGTATTTGGTGGGTGTACACGTTACACTGGAAGAAAATGAGACCTAGAAAAATGTACTGCGGTCAAAAAGGAAGAAATTCAGATAAAAAAAATCTTCAATTTATAGATTTCACAGCAGATACTGATTTCTGCCTTTGCTGACTTCTCTGTTAGATTTCCTCCACGCTCAGCCTTCCAGGTTTTTTAATCTGCCTTCTATGTACGGGGAAAGCTCCTGGTCATAATGTGTAAATAGCATTCCATGTCTTTCTTGGTATATCTCTTTAAAACTTGGCCCCTGCTCTCTCCTTTCTAGACAAAGGACAGACAGCTGGTGTTCCATGGCTTGTTATACTAATCTTAATCAGTTCACAGCTCCCGTGCAGCCCTCCTGGCAGCTCATCCCTCCCTGGACACGCAGAGAGCTCTGGGGCAATAAACAATATTTATCACCGTATCAAAGCACCGAGCCCCGAATGCCTGGCGTATCTAGATGCTGTCAGATAAACAAGGAAATCATTTGACACAGCTTTTGTCTCTGCCATTAAATCATCTGAAGGGGTTTGGTTTTGGAGAGCTCAGCAGAGCAGTTCTGCCCTTGCCATCTTCTATTTTCGTTTGCACAAAGTGCTGTGCATGGCTACGTCAGAGGCACAGATGTTGCACTGCTGCTTTCAGTGGAGCCAGCCCCCACATATCCAAGAGCAGTTCTTGGAAAATTTGAGTTTTATCCATTTGTTTGCAGGCTGGGATCTTGTATGGAAGCTTAAAAATACATGCACACAGCAGAAGAAAAAGAGGCAGCCGGTGTTACAATTGCCAGACTTTGAGCTAGGACCAGGAAATTAAAACCGGTGGAAAGCCAAATGTTTGTAAGTCTTGGTTTAAAAGGTTTCCCTTAAAGCCACCTTTGCAGCATCCTGATTTTGTGGCACACAGCTTCAGCCTGACCTTTTCCCTTGCTTGCCTCAGTCATGTTTGCCAAGGGAGCATTTGCCCTGCAGCCACTCATTACAAGCCGCTCATCAGCTGATTGTCTGGCTAGGGGACAGTTTGCTCAAAGGCAGGAGCATCCACTTGCCTAACGTTTCTCCAGAGCTCTGTCCAAGTTTCCCACAGAGCAGTGCTTCAAAGGAGACCGAGTTTCTGAGGCTCTGTCTCATCAGCCAGTTGTCTTTGTGCCTGCTGGTGTCAGTGGCCAACTCACTGCTGAGCAAAAGAGCAGCTCCCCAGCTGTTCTGTACATGTTCTGAGGGAGCAGCAGGTGCTCCCACTCACCTTTCTGGGAACTGAAGGCACCATGCACCAAAAAAGCTTTACAGATGTGACTCAGCCCCTCTCCAGGAAAATCCAAAGCTGTCTGGTCACACTTAGAGCAGATTCACAGCACACTTCAGAGCATAATGAAGTCAGACCTGATTTTTCACAATGA
The DNA here is from genome assembly GCA_026413545.1 of Cichladusa arquata. Classification (NCBI taxonomy): domain Eukaryota; kingdom Metazoa; phylum Chordata; class Aves; order Passeriformes; family Muscicapidae; genus Cichladusa; species Cichladusa arquata. The sequence goes on along the minus strand of JAOTQP010000870.1, from coordinate 61,911,778 downwards.
CCCAGGATTAGTCTCTAGTCAAAATTCAAACTGTGACTCTCAGAAATTATCCCCTCTCTATATCTGAGGAAAAGGGCTGCTGGTATCCAACCCATAATGCTGATATTATATTTGAAGCACCTTTTAATGAGTTCAGGGCCTTCAAAACAGCTGTCATTTAGAAATGTACAGTCATAATTCAGTGCAGTGTTAAAAAACAGGCCCTGTCACCATTAGGTGTCTGTTATGAAATGGAAGGTTTTGGTTCTGTTTGCATTCTGCTCATAAGAAGAACCACTCTGGAGGGTAATGAAATATCTTAAAAAACACTGCCAGGGCTACTTATTTTCTGTAATAAACAATTTGTGTAACCTTACTGTGGACAAACTGAACCTTACACCGCTTCCATGCAGAGGATGACTTTATCTCCCAGTAAAAAGCGAAACAAGCACAGAGGGCAGGAATATCTTTCTCACAACTAGGGATTCAGAACACAGGATTGATGTGGCAGAAGGAGATGCAGAAGCAGCCACAGTATCACTGGATGGGAGGTCCCAGTAGGATTATTTTTTATTCAAAACCCAGAATTAAGGAAGGAAGGCTTTTTGAGAGCAAAGAGGACACAAGTGGTAGCTCCTCTGGCCTGAGGGTAAAACATGTGCCATTTGGCTTGAGATGAAATTTGCAGAAGGAGGACTCAGCCTGAGGGACATTGTGCTCACACACGATGCTAGAAACAGAAAACTTTCTCATTTATCATGTCTGTGGTTGGATTTGCTCAATCCTGTGCTGGTTGACAATTTCCAGCTCTTGTGGTGGATTCTCTTAGCAATGTTTTTCAGCTCCATTCAACACCTTCCCTTTCTTTTAGATTATTTTACCAGTTTGTTCTCCTTATCCCTTCCTCTTAAACTTCCTTTTCACCCTTGCAAAAGCAGTGTTGGATGCTGCTGGGAACTAGGGAAAAAGCAGCCTTGAAGCCTTGCCTTTCTCAGCCTTCACAAGGATAAGAAATTATAACAATGATTATGCACCTGCAGGGTGCATGAGAGCTGGGTCAGTTATCCTTTTCGATGCTCACCTATAGCATAAAATGCTATAAATGCTCTAAAACAACCAGCCATGACTCCTATGTGTCTTTGTATAATTTTCCCTGGGATTGATGCCAGGTTAATGTATCTGTGTTTGCTTGAGCAATCCCATTTATCCCCTTTAAAACAGGAACAACAATGACCTTTTTTCCCAGTTATCTGAAACTGTCTCACTCTTCCAGGACCCACGAAATAGCAAGAGGAATAGCTCAGAGCCGTCTTCAGCAAGTATTTTTTAAGCACTTTGGTAAAATGTACCTGGCCTGTGGACCTTAAAATGTTTAATTTTAGTAATGGTTCAGAACCTTCTCGAGTTACTCTTGGGAGTATTTCCACAGATTGACAGGGAAGCAGTGCCCACCAGGCTGTCTGCTGAGACCTCCTGTGTATCACTGACCTGTGGTACACATGTTGTCTGCATAATTTCACATTCAGTTCCAAGGAACAAAGCCAAGGACAGGGAATGGCAGAATCTTCTGACAAGCCCTGTGCCCGCATCCCAACAGGAGCAGGGAAGCCTCCGTGAAAACAAGCAACAGCCATGCAAACAAAGAGTGCCCTGTACTGCAGAAGGGGAAACCTCCTCCAAGACTGTGCCAGCGTGAGCCCGGGGAAGCCCCATTTGCACCTCGAGTAAGCCAAGGATTGTGAGCCCCAGCAGAGGGGCACAGGGTATTACCCCCAGACACCTGCAGCAGAAGCAGGAGGTGCTTTGGAGCACAGACCAGCTCCCACTCAATGAGCTGCCTTCTATTTTCGTGGCTTCTCAGCCCTCAGGAAAAAGCAAAGCAAGAAAACAAATGTTACTGCATACCCCAAAAGCCTGAAAGCACACTAGAACATGTCTGGTCAGTAGAACACCAAAGAGAAACACCCTTCTGATACCTGCAGAGAACTAGGCAAAATCCAGATAACTGAATTTGCTTTCAGCTCTTGCTCATTTAGAGATTTATACAGAACTGAGGGCATTTGCAGCATACTGAGGCAAAGGGAGGTAAGTTTTTTACTGAGAAATTCAGTGCAAGTGACTTTCTCTGATTCCTTGATTTACAAACTGCGGGCTCTCATCCTGGAAATGAAATGGGCATTTGCAAGTTTCAAAGATTTCCAGTGGCTCTATTCTCTCCTAACCCCCCCAAGCAAATGAATCCTCCAAAACTTTAACATTTTCCCAGATTCACAAGATTTGTGAAAAGAGTATGAAAGGATCCAGGAAGCTCAAAAAACTTTGTTGTTTAATTTAAGTAACTTCTGTCTCACGTCTTCCATTGCTACAGATTGCAAGCTTTTTATTCCATCCATAATATCATACTTTATCTGTATTGCAGGAACACAAACTTCAGACTTTACAGTTTTGCTGTTAAAGAGACCCATATCTAAGCAAGGCTTTGTGGAAGGAGTATTGGGTATTGGCTTTTTAATGAGCTTTTATTATTCAGTTGTTGTTGTTGTTGTTATTGTTGTTATTGTCATTATTATTATTGTTGTTATTATTGTTATTGTAATTGTTGTTGTTATTATTGTTATTACTGTTGTTATTATTATTACTGTATTTATTTATTAACATTGACCTTTAGGTTATTTATCAACTCCTGTCCAGAGCAAGAGTTGATATTGACCTATCTCATCCCGGATGCAGGACACTGCATGTAAAGAAATTAGCACATATTATTTTTAGAAACTCTTAGAAGTTTTGTCACTGGTAACATGAGAAGTCCAGCAAATACTCCCCATGTTCTCCTTGGCCAGATGGCTGTCATTCCCCATCCTTAGTGAAACCAGCTGACCTTTATCCCACATACATTCAAATTTTATGATTCTGGAACAGTGACTTTTGAGCACATTACAACCCCTCTGATGCCTGGAGACACAGCCTCTCTGCTGCCATCCCTGTTGGACAAGTTGTGGCTGTGAATTTTACTGACTGTGCTTGGTTATCGTGAACAGGTGGGATAGAGAAACTTCGGTTCAAGCACACAGAGGCATCCCAGAGCTTGGACCCCATCAAATGGTTTGAGAAAGGTGCCTCAATGTCTCTGCTCTTGCACTTTGCCACTGCTGAGTACAGTCTCTTCAGGTCAACCATATTCACCATGGTCTGACTTGATGCTCACCCGCTCACCTTCTTTGGAGACAGAGATCTGTGTGTGGACAAAGCTCAAAGGGACACAACTGGGAAGATTTCTTGTAGCTTTGTATGTACAAATATGAGCTAAAGTTGTTTTTTGAGGTTTATGTGAATACGGGTTATATTTCTGATGTTGCTGCAGTAATGTTGCCTGCAGGATTAGTTACTCCAGATGCTGGCAAGTTTTAAACATTTGGACTCTGTTTTGTTCCACAGACCACTGCTCAGACCTCTCATCTCCCATAGTCCTTTTTTCTGAGAAAAAAAAAAAAAGGGATAAAGTGATTTAGGAAGAGTTAATACCCTCGAACAGATGCACCAGCAAGAGATGTGACAAAATGTCAAGTGGAATGTGCCTGAGGGCTTGGAATTTGGCCATGGAAGCAGCAGATGAGTCCCCAGGATGGCATGTCCCCCAGAGGCCGGGCATACTTCGGTGACAGCTGTGATTTTTATGATCCGGCTTCGATGACAGTTTGGGAAGGGGTCAGCTCTGCTCTCTTCTGACAAGAATTTGGTTTGTCATCAGATTCTAAAATCCCTCTGATTTATGGTATCAGCCACTGCTAGCATTTTACTGAGATGCAGATCTTCTCCCCACTCCCTGAAGACTGGGAGGTTAAGGTGCAAACCCTGATGTTCAAATTAAATTTATCCTGAGGAAAAAAGGAAGTGGTAAGTCATGAAGTGACAGGAGACACTGAAGAATGAGCTCCAAAAATCTTGCATTAAGAGCACTTCATCTGAAAACAGGCAGCTCTTCCACCTCCATCTGAGCACCAGCTCTTCCATTCACCTCCAGAGTCCTCAGCCTGCCAGACACCTTGGTACCATATTGCCTCATATTTGCCAGTGACAAAGCAATTTCCCAGAAAGGTGATCTGCTTGGATCAAAAGTGATTAGGTGCCAGACGCCTCCAGCCACACAGGGGAAGGGCCGTGTCAGCACAGCACTCCTCGGCTTCTCAACTCCCACTCAGTGTGACCATGGTGTGCATTTCCATGGTCACTTAGCACCCAGCAGGGGACCCACGTGGCAATTGCAGTCAGTCATTAAGGACAGAGGTGGTTTCTGTTTTCCTCCTGGGTTTTCTGAACACTAAAAATTTTTTTTTTTTTTTTTTTTTTTTTTTTTCTTTTTTCTTTTTCTTCTTTTTCTCCAGGCCTG
>JAOTQP010000870.1:61888294-61907312 GCA_026413545.1 Cichladusa arquata | reverse complement strand
ATTGGGAAGGAATTGTTCCCTGTGAGGGTGGTGAGGCCCTGGCACAGGTTTCCCAGAGCAGCTGTGGCTGCCCCATCTCTGAAAGTGTCCAAGGCCAGGTTGGATGGGGCTCTGAGCAACCTGGGATAGTGGAAGGTGGAGGTGTGAACCAGATGACCTTCTAAGGTTCCTTCCAACTCATGCCATTCTATTCTGTAAATCCTTTCTCTGTTTCTGTCTGTAGATAGAACAAAGTCTTCATGGAACAATATCCCCACCATTCCCTGCCCACAGCAGCAGTTGGTCAGGCACCAAGGAGCATGTCATGTGCGTCAGTAAGTGATTTTAATTGACTAAATAGATTTTTTTGCTTCTGAATAAATCTCTACATTTTTAATTCTACTTTCCATCTTTGTGTCAGAATCACTGTCTTTTGGTAGTGGCCGGTATTTAGCATGTGTCTCAGGCATGGTTTTTGACCACTATAAACACATTTTGCACACTTCTGGGTAGCTGCTCATGGCTAGTGTCCTGGCAAATTTTGGTCTCTGCAGGACTTGACCTTTAAATGTACAGGCTGGCCAAACTACAACAGGTAAGGAAGCTGTGAGAAACCCTGGCTGCTTTGCCTGCCAGCAGACTTGTTCAGGCTCCCTGCATTCTGCTTGCCTTGATTCATGCAGAAAGGGACAGCTATACCAGACACAGGGCCACTTCTTTCTGTGACGGCGACTTGGGAAGTTCGCTAGGCTTTGTTTCTTACATAAGAAGTAAGACAGGGAGCTGTAGAGAAGTTTAAATAACTGCTGCCAGGCATTTAGAGCAATCATTCATGATTGTGGTTTGCCATTTGGTACCAATGATGATTAAACTCGGCTAAGCCTCTCCTCTGCTCCCCTCAAACGTTTTCCTCCTGTCACACTGACACAGCTGTTTGCGTGTCTGTACAATGGACTGGATCAGGAACTGATGCAGCTAAAAATAACCAAGGGTAGAGTGGGAAACTATTAATTTTCAGCCACTGAAATTTCACTCTGCATCACGCTGCAGCTGCACACACAGCTGCACTGGCACCACAAATAGAGCTCAGGAGGAAGTGACCACAAGTACACATGGAGGAGATGAGGCTTTTGGAGGAAAAGGAGGTGGAACCAGAGCTCCAATGGGATGAGCAGAGTAGTACAAACCTGGCAGCTCCACTCCTCAAAGGTACTTAGCAAGAGATGAGCACTGATTCCAGCTGTGTGACATCCACTTGGAAAAGATTCCTAAACTGCACCTCCTCTGCAGATACTCCTGATGTACAAAAAAGGGCACATTTCTGTCTAATGCCTTTGTTCTTCATTCTCTTAACTCCCTGCTGCTCTCCCCAGGCTCCTGTTTGATGGAATGATTGCATGATGGCATTACCAACTTAAGGAATCCTGAGATATTTGTTACCACCAACCCCAGACTGCAGTTCTCCCTCACTTGTGCCAGCCTTGCGGTTGTGGAGCTGTGCTGAGCACTGGATCAGGGAAGCAATCCAAATTAAAAATAACCCAGTGGTGTGGCTGGGGATGGCAAGAGCTTTAGCCATCCAGGATAATCTGCAGTCACAAATCAGTGAAAGCTGTTTGCCATTTCAGGATGTCATGAAAACCCAGCCTCAGAAATACCTATTTAATACAAGGAATATGAACCCTTCAGGCAGTGAAGGAGCCAGGGGAATGAGGAGGCAGGAATCCTTTGCCATGTTCATAAGGGACACAAGAGCAAACCTCACTGTGCCCAGATGGCAGCACAAAACATCTTCACACAGGCTTTGCTTAAGCAGTCCTTCACGTGATGCTTTTGGAACAGAAGTTAGTGGCAGTGTGTGCTGTTCCACTGATGGATGTTGTTTTTTCTGGGGATTAGGGAGAAAGTTACCCAGATTTTTAAGGGTACTGCAAATATGAGGGCTGTGCTATCACTAGGAAAGGAAATAAAAGAGCCTTCTTCACAGACAGCTTCATGGTACAGAGTGAAGTAACGATTTGTGGATGCATTCCAGAAGAGGATGTATTCCTCTTCTCTGCTCTAGAGAAACAATGCCACTGCTGTGATGTGCCAGCACTAACATCCACGATCACTCCAGCATGACATCACTTTCACCTACTCACAGACATGGAGGAAGCATCTGTAATTAGTCATTCTCTCTTGTATTCCAAGTCGTGTCTGGGTTTCTTCTGGCATCTCTCTTCAGTTCATGGTTCATGCCTCCTGGGTTGAGTATTTTTAAGTACCAGTCATTTCCTTTTTCTTTCCCTCCTGCTTCTGACTTGGCACTTCACTGCTTCTCTCCCCAGGAATACTCCTGCTGGGAGGTGACTGACTTGAGCACTGATGGCAAAGGTGGTGAACACAGAGACTCAGAGCCTGAGCAGCTTCAGGATCTCCTCAGGTTACATTTCTAGAGAAAGGAACTCACTTTCTCTCCACATGCATTCGTGGGTGTGGTGACAAAGAGGGGGAAGATGCAAGTGAAACCCTCAGTCACACTGGCAGCTGCATGCCGAATTAACCAAAGGAAAGCAAGTACCTGAAGCTTAGGGCAGGATGTGGCTGTCCTGACATAAACCCTGAGTGCTTTCACAGCAACCCATGTCCTCAGGACAGCCCTGACAGGTAACATCAAGGCTGACCATGCCAGGGAACTTGGATTCAAGGGTCCAGACCAAATATCATCATATTTTGCCATCTTTTTTCACCTAAGAATATGAGGAGTTGTGTTCATTGATCTTAATTCCTCCTTCTCTAGACACAGGAAAAATGCTCCCTGCATTCCTGTTGCTGCTTCCCTTCTCCCAATAATTGTTAAAATACCTCTTTTTTTTTTTCTTTTCTTTTTTTCTTTTTTTTTTCTTCAGTAAAGCATCTTGTGGTTCCTGTTTCACCCTATGTTCACATAAAGGCTTGATCATATGTCCAAAGAATTGGGAAGATGCCTGAAATCCCTCTAATGTGTACTATATGTAAACTCTGTTTTTCCTGTTTTGCTTGGTATTTCTGCCTTGAAGGCATCAGGAGAAATCCAAAGGTCATCTGTTAAAGAAATCAGGCAAGAAAAGAAAGCAGTTGACCAGCAAAGAGGCACCAACTTCAGCACAACAGCCAAGTGCAGAGCTGTGGGAAGAAACTTCCCAGTCCCAGTACTGGAAAAATCTGCCAAGGCTGGGAAGAGGGAAATGGAAGGACACGCACAGGCCTGTCAAAAGCTCTGCCATCTGTAAAAGGGGCACATTCTGCATACTTGGAGGGGCTCTGGGGTAAGCAAGGCCAGGCTGCCCTTTTGTGAGGGGAAACACTGACAGAACAGAGAAGTCTCCTCTGTGGCTCTGTGCTTGAAGATGGGAAAGCACAAACAGCTCAGCCAAAGCCAGGCAGAGTTCAGCAGCCCTGTGGGGAAGGTCAACTGGAGGGAGAGACAGAGCAGAAAACGGCCCAAGGCAACACATGAGCAGCAGGGCAACTGCAAGAGCTCTGGAAAGCAAAAAGAAGCAAGTCCAGGTATGAGGGATCAATGGGGGGTCTGGAAAGTGGTGACCATTCTCCCATGCAAGTGTTATCAACCCCAAATTACATCTTCCCAGCAGCTTCAGGAAGTCCAACCCTCCTCCAGTCTTCCTTCCTAGCTGTTCACCCCATTTCAATCCCTTCCACTCTCCCTTCCCCTCACATGGTGGCCTGGTTCAGCCACTCACCACTGCAATGGCAAAATGCTTTGGGACACCTTGACTTTGGCTCTGTTTCCTCTTCTGGCCTCCCTTTGCTCAATCTCCTGAAATTTCCTCTATTTCCCTTTTTTTTGTCAGAGATGGGGGCTCTTGCTGATGTGTCTGGCTATTCAGACCAGTGTTGCTGAGGTGAGGAAGAAACAGAGCCTGAAAGAAAAGTGTATGCAGGGACACTTTTGTTTGATATATCTCAAAAATGTTTTAGAGAATAGGCTTCTAAAAAATTACACAAAACATAACTCTTGTCCAAGATCAACAGAAATCTGTTTTTCCAGTCACAATGAAGCAAAGAGTGTAAAAAGCTGTATTTCAGTCATCACTATTACATGAACTTTTTCCCAGCAGCAGACTGGAAAACTGGATCCCATATAATCCCAGTGGCACTGAGAAACGACCTCCTCAGAACCAGGTTCTTCTACCAGCAGGATGGTGTGTCACTGCAGAGAAAAAAAGACAAACCACTTTCCCTCATAAGGAATGGTGAGCACTGAGTGCCCTCCTCTGGCTTTTCAGATTCTTTCAGAAATGTGAGAAAATTAAGACCAGTTCTAAGAATGTCCCTCAACTCCAGATTCTTTGGGCTGAGAAACTGATGGGAACTCACTCTGGAGAGAAAGAAAGAAAAGGAAATGAGGGAAGGGAATAATAAAAAGAAGGGAGGGGAGAGAGAGAAGGGAGAGAGTCGGGATAACAACATTGGGGTAACAGATTTTATTTCAGAGACATCATTCATACATTTGTCTCTCTCAGGTATTTCTAAAGTGCCACAGTCCCACTGCAGGATCTGAGCACTCTTAGCACAACAGATATTTACAGTCTTCTACATCCCACAGCTGGCAGGAACATTGGGGCACCAGCTGGTGACCACAGGTCTGGGATGGAGCACGCTAGGGATGCTCTGCTGGAATTAGAACAACTCATTTGCTTTTTCCAGTAGCCTCCCACTGGTCCTGAGGAAGGAGCTGGCTGGAACAGAAGCCAGTGAGGTGGCTGCTGTCAAAGTGAAACTTTTGGTTCTTTCCTTTTTGCACATCCCCAATACCTTCTGAATTTGTCTCATGAGTTCATGCTGCCCACAAAGTGGTTAAATCCCAGGAAGAAGAGGAGCATAGCCTGTAACTTCTGCAACAGCAAAGGAAGGGTACATGACCACAAAAAGTAAAGGGGAGACAGGCCAGGGGAAATTAATTATTTCAGCCAAGTGACACTGAATAGGCAAAACTAACAATGGCTGTGGAAAGGAACTCCAGTTATGTGCTTATCCTGGTGAGCAATTCCATCCTAGATACTGGGGAATAGCTGGGAGCCCTAAGGCCACTTCAATTTAGCATAGTTCAAAATAAATTAATAAAGATCTTAGAAATAAATTCATGCAAATGCTTTTAATTTATAGTGCATTGCTAAGTATACACAGCACTTCAAAAAGCATGGAGAAAGGAAAATAAATACCCTGAGTGTTGATGTGAAGGGACAGACACCTGTCAGAAGAAGGGTGAGAAAACACCTGCATCTTGGCCGTGTAGCAAATGGCATCTGATTCTAGTACCAGGGAAAGAGGATGTCTGATCTTTGGGATGCAGAACTACCTCTGGAACCCCTTGCACAATTCCAGTCCATGCCTGGGGTGTGTTGGGAGGAGGTGACTGAAAAGTGAAACACGGGCCAAAGGCATCACTATGTCCAGCTGTCTGGAATCCAGGGGACGTGATGTGGCCACAAACTTGTCCCCCCACCTTGTACCTCAGGCCTGGCAGCACTTGGAAGGTTTCTGCCCTGAGTGGGTGAGGGCAGAGCTGCCACTCGAGCACCTCCCACCCTTGGCATGTTGCTGCACCGCAGCATCCCTGCTCCTCCCAAGCCTTTTGGGACCAAGTCTCCAGGAGAAGGGACACGTCCCTGTCACAGCCTGGAGGAGAAGATGCCTTCATGAGAAAGTCCCCACAGAGCTCTGCTACCCCCAGGCCGTCCCACTGGAGACCAGGCTTTCCTTCAACACCTCCAGCTGACTCCAGCTCCTCCCTGGGCAGCCCCTTCCAGTGCCTAATCACCCTTCCAGTGAAGAAATTCTTCCCCATGTTCAGCCTCAACCTCTCCTGCCACAGCTTGAGGCCATTTCCTCTCATCCTGTCCCTGTTCCCTGGGAGCAGAGCCTGACCCCCCAGCTGTCCCCTCCTGTCAGGGAGTTGTGCAGAGCCAGAAGGTTCCCCTGAGCCTCCTTTTCTCCAGGCTAAGCCCCTTTCCCAGCTCCCTCAGCCCCTCCTGCTGCTCCAGCCCCTTCCCCAGCTCTTCCCTAGACACGCTCCAGCCCCCCAGTGTCCATCTCGCAGTGAAGGGCTCAGAACTGGACACAGGATTTGAGGTGTGGCCCCAGCAGTGCCCAGCACAGGGCTGTCCTGCAGCCCCTCCTCTGCTGCACAGCCTGCACAAGCTCCCTCACACTCCCACATTCTCCTGTTGTCTCAGTTGTTCTCTTCACCTGACACTCCCTGGCATCTCTTTGTATGACAATTGTCTCTGATTCCTCCCTCACATTTCTTAACTGCACCCCCAGAAAAAAAGAGAAAGCTCTGGGGAGACCTTATTGTGGCCTTCCAAAATAAATAGTTTCTTCTCCATCTTTCATACAGACTCCCTTCAGGTACAGTACAGGGTAAATATTACCCTTCTTTTCAGAATTTGCCAATGTTTTAAGAACCCTCTGGCTTTTCAGGTGGGACATTTTGGATTTATCCCATGGCTTCAGTGGGTTTTATTCTGCCAGCCAGCCCTGGCAAGACTGCAAGGGATGTCTGCCTGCATTTGAGTGCAATGCAGTTTCCTCCAGTACCCAGGTGGTGGCAGATTTGGAGTATATTAAATCGGTCCTTTCAACCTAATTGTTCCTACACGGGTTAAAGATGAAATTGTTACTCTTTCACACCTCTGACACCATTTAAATGGCTTCAATTTAAAATGGAAAATCTCTGCTTTCGAGTATAATTAGTCCCTAAACCCAAGTAATCTGCTAATTGCTGTTACTCAATTTCTGCTAAATCAAACTTTATTGACTAGACTTGTTGGGGAGGGGCTATTTATGATTGTGTCTACTTATTTAAATTAAGTGCTATTGATTTAAAACCTCTGTGTGTGGATTTAATTCCTATATCAGCTGCATTCCTATGTCCATACAAAATATCCACAGTATTTATTAAGATTTCTACAGAATTTAGGGGATACCAGCACATTAAGTGACATGGGGCTTTCCAAGGGAGGGTGGGCACAGAGGATACCTGTGATAGTTTGATTTCTTGCTTTCCTTGCCAAGGAACTTCTTGGGTTTAGTTCTTTCTTCAAACCTAGAAGCTAATCTGTCTCTGCTGTACAAATTTGCCTGAGTTACAAATACAGGGTGAATATTTTGAGTCCCTTTGGGTTTGTGCAGCATTCCCTGGATTTTGCTCCTGTGGGCATCCCAGCATCACCACTGGAGCTTATGTTGTCCTGATACTCACCATGGCTTTTGAAGCCTTTTCCTGAGTCTCTGCTTCCCATGATAGATTCTCCATTCCTGTAAGCATGGTCTACAATCACAGACAATTAAATTCTCTGCCTCTGAAAAATTCATTATCCTTCATTATCCTTCCTTGAAAAACAAGAAAATCCTCAAATCAGGGAGCCTACCAAAGTGCAAAATGCATCTACAATATACTACCCAAACCAAAATGCATGGAGTAAAAATAAACATGGTAAATCCAGCTTTAATCCTAGTCTTAGACCCCTTTGATGCTTTTCCAATTGTTTGTTCATCACAATTTTTCAAGTGTTTCCAGGAAGCATTCATTCCAGCAGCCATACTGAGTGTAACATGCTTTGTGTAATTCCTTAGTTTCCCTGGGAATGTGGTGGGCTCTCATTTTGTCCTAGAGATTTTGGAAAGCTGAAATTTGGGCCATATTCAATTACAAAAAGGCAAAAACCATGCAATAAATCACACTAGAGTTTATTCTCTCTGAAAGTGCTTCCCATTTGAGGAAATTGCATTAATGCTGCTCTAGACTGGAAGTTGGTTGTGACAGGAAACACCGTTTCACTTTGGATTTGTACAATATCTAAGTACAGCTGCCTCTGCCCAGTTCAAGGTCCCTAAGCTGCTACTGTGGCATAAATAAAACAGCTGTAGATCCCCACCTGCTGGGTTTTTCACATATTGCTGCTAAAATTAGACTGAACTACTGATTTTGAGAGGAAAAAGTTATTTTGGCCATAACTCCTGCTTGTTAAGGAAAGAACTCTATGTAATACTCAAGCTGATGAATTTGTCATCCTCTGGTGAATAGGCCATTGAGATCTTGGGCCACCTGCACATTCCAAATAGCTCTGCTGAGATGGAAAAGCAACCACTTTGGCCTGGGTTGGAAGGGACCTCAAAGATCATCTAGATCCTGCCATAGGATCTTCTTCAGGGAAGACAAGTTGCAACACAGCCTCATCTCTGTTCTCTGTTTAAGCTCTTTGTAAGTGAAGGGCAAATGCACAGCTCCTCCCCTTGCTGTTGTTTCAAGTTTTATGATTTGGCTCAATTTTTCAGAGAGATTAACAAGAGAAGGGGATGATGAATTAGAACCAAGGGTGCCTAAAGAAATAACAACATATCCACTCTGAGTTGGAATCCCTGCACAACCAACTTGACAAAGTGCTTGTTCTGTGACTACATCTTATTAAAACTGAACAAGGGTTTGGAAGATGAAACATCTCAAATTACCACAAAAGATACCCCATATACAGCTACTGTCTAAACTGAAAAGGAAATACAGCTGGGAATGTGCTGAATTTATCTGGAACTAAGTGTCACATTACCATCTACAGTGCCTTATCTTCCACTGTGGAGGCACAAACTAAGACAAAAGAAATAACTGATCAAGCTGGAGAATTATTTCAGTCTATGCAACCACAAGCCTGGTTTGATCATGCATCACGGGTTACTACCCTGCTAAAGCCTTTAGGGCTTACAGGACAGAGAAAATGGTTAGCATGAATTGGAATTGCAATTGTCACTGGATTTTTGTTTTTACATGTTGGCATAAGCCTAGTTAAGCATGATAACATGTTTATTTATCCTTGGCATTTTCTACTTTCCTATTTTCTCTTTCTTTCCTCCTTCATGAAGAAAAATAAACGTGAATGATCACTTTGGATCCCAACATTTAGTCTCATTTGTGTTTTAATCTCACTTTTGAGATTAACTCCTTTCAATAGCTGTAGATTGAGGCCAAACTTGTTTTTTTCCTTCAGAGTACCAGAAAATCCCAAAAGGCAACTGATGCAGAGGTGGAGGTGTCTTCCCCATCACCACTAATGAACAATCATTTTCAGCCCTAAAAATTTTGGGCTGAAGACCTCTGTAACTTTTAGAATATAATTAATTAGTGTCTTATATGCAACCACATCACAAAAACCATGATGTAACTTAGCTAAAATAATTATCCTCATCTTACATGACTAAAAAGTTAGGATGCAATCCAGATTAACAAGGCTAAAAGCATTTAAAGACTGCTGGGCCACCAGCAATATCAATCTTTAAGTTCATGGATCCACATTAAGACCTCCTAAATGTCATCCAAGATAAATATTTCACATTGGCTGTCTGTTTTTCCAGAGTTATCTTGCCATAATAAATTGTGTGATTAAGGTGTAATATGGGGTTATATGTTAGTTCTTTATTATTCTACCTGCTGACCTCCACACAGCTAACAGCTTCAGAAACTTCCATTCACAACAGAAACACCTCAATTACCTGCATAATTTCTTCAGATGCACTTTAATCAGCAAACTTTTTCAAAATTCTCTCCTGCTGCCAGCTTAGTAACAACTTCATAAGTTATTTTATTTTTCCCTGATAAAAAGAAAATGCTTCTGAAGACCAACAGGTTAAAAGCAAAATTGGGCACATTAGTGCCAGTTTTACAGATCTGGAATTCCAGCTGCTTCTCAAAAAATTGCCTTCAATTTCCTGTCTTTTCAGATCATTATTTCTTATACTTGTACCATTCTGTTATTATTATTACTATTATTCAAGGAGAAGAAAATGGAGCCAGGACACCTCCAGATTTGTGATCACCAGAGAAAGGGAAAACCCAGACAAAAGCTGCCAAGATCAACAGCTCTGGCTGGCCTTTGATTCCCAGGGGCCACCTCTAAGTAATTTTAGGAAGGACAAAAACTCACCAAAGATTCATTTCTAACAGGAGTGGAATGTTTTAATAGTGAACACCATAAACCAAATAAACTTCAAACATTGATTTCATAAGGAGATTCTGCTTTATGCATAATGACATTAAGCATCAAAAAAAGTTATGAACAGTACCCCTGAGTTTCCATGGAACGGGAGCAAGTCTTCCTGAAGCTCTGAAGGCTGGAGGCACAGGATTCTGAAATGCTCAACTGATGGAAATTACACCTCAGAGATACCAGCACAAGATCACATTGAAGGGACATCCCTCAAGGCCTCCTAATTTGGCATAAATTAATATCCTGATGAGTTAAAACTAATCCAAAATCCCACACAGTAGAAAAAGAGTGCTTGATTTTCACAGTCTGTAGTCACACAGCAGAAGTGACATACTTGGCCTCACAGTTTTAGTTTTGGGACAGAATGTGACACTCTAATCTAAAATCTAAAAAAATCCCCTTCTAATCTAAAATCTTAAAATCTAAACTTTATTAACTACTAGGAGTGCATCCTTTTAACAAGGTAACATAAAAAAACAACTACAAACCACAAAACCAACCATGCACAAGAACAGCATCAGTTTCAGAGAAAGACTTTTTGGCAAAGGTACAAGCCTCAAAGTTTCTTTATCCCAGTTCAAAGGTAAAGGAGCTTTTTCTGCACTTTTGAAGCTTAAAGGTCCTGAGACTGCCCCAAGTCTGTCACTGATGGAACAAAGTAAACCAGACCAACACATTTTAAAACTCTGCACTTTTCAACCCTGATAGAGGTTGGAATGTCAGAATTTTAAGACATGTTAATGTCTGAAATACCAGACTCCTACAGGGGAAAAAAAAAAAAGAAAGAAAAGAAAAAAAAATTTCTTCTGCTGTTTTCACCAGATGATGGACCTGAGCCTCTAAGTGGTAATTACCCCACTCCTAACCCTAATTAATACAAAACTGCCAAAACCATGTAACAATCCAAATAGGGTATGACAAAGTAAACCCAGGCTCAACTGAGTTCACCTTTGAACAAAAGAACAAGTGCCCTATAAACCAATCTGGCTTTTCCTCATGAACTCTTGGTAAGCAAGGTAGACCTGAAAGGTGGTATTTTGTTGAGAGTTTTTTGGTTTGTGTTTTCAGTTGGGGTTTTTTTGGGTGGTGGGGGTGGTTGTTTGTTTTAAACAAAAAGCAGAAAGTATTTTTTTCTATTTTGAGCAGTGCTGCTGCCTTGAGAATCAGTTAAGTCAAGGACACCTAATTTTAAGACTTTCTAAAGGAAGGAAGTGTTTGCAAACAGACACTGGGGATAGGGGTGCTGTTAAACTGAACTTCTTTACATAAGCATCTTGTTTCCCTCTATATAAATCAGACTTAACAGGAGATACTTAAATCATCCCTGAGGACTTGATCATTAGTTTCATCTCATTAGGAGAGGTACAATGGCCCAAGTTCATGCTGAAAGACACATCAGGTAAAAAATACACTGAAGTTTGATGTATTATCTTGTATATGAATGTTGCACTTCACTGCACCCCTCGACAAAGGTCATTCCTGGCCAAAATCCCTGCAGGCTGCAGGGCTGGGATTTGATGAACTGCTGCATCTGAGTGTACAGTCAGCACCTTCACAGGTACAACAACTGCAACACCACAGCCCAGAGGCCACCTGCCCCAAGAGACAGAACAGTCACACATGTTTACACTGGACACGTTCACAGCACAACGCTGAGCAAGCTGCAGAGGCCACAGGATCCTGAGAGGTTGGGAGCTGAGGTACAGGCAGAGCTCCAGAGGCAGATGAAAGGGATAAGGCACTGGCACCTTCACAGGAGAGGAGACTGCTGGGATTAAGAAGGGAGCAAGAAATGGATGCTGCAGCAGCCATCTGCTGTCCCAGCAGGAGTCCTAAGCTATAAACATTGGAATTCAGGAGAGCATTGCCTGGGAGCAGAGTATTCAGTTGCTTCTGAATTTCCTGAAGCACCTGCAGCTGACTTTGCTGGTTCAGGAGAAGCATATCCATATTTTCCCTCATTTTCTTCACTGTACAAAAGAAGGGAATGTTAATGCCTGCTATGTAAAAACACAAGGCAGTTTAGAAGTCTTTTCCTACTTACACTCTTCAGAAACAAGATTCCAGTGATCCATCTCACTTTCCTGTGCACCACACTGATGCTCTTCTTCCTGATGCAGAGATGTAAATTCAGGTTGGTTTGCATCTAAAAGGAAGACACTGCAAGTCAAGAGCTGCAAGGCCTGTATTCCAAACATGGTGGCTCAATAACAACCCTTCCTCTCACCCACATCTTAAAATTTAAACTTCACTCAAGTCACATGGTGGTCCAAGCTCAACCAAAACCAAAGATTAGGCAGATACAGGTGTTTTTTGGGGTTTTGTTTTTTTTTGGGGGGGGTGGGGGTGCAGGGAGGTGGGTGGCACAGGGAAAGGAGAAAGCAAAGCTGAAGCAAGGAATCTATGAAGGAAAAGGGAAATAGAGATTTAGTAAAAATATGTTTGTATTTGCACACTTTCTTTAGAAGTGGATACAGCGTTAGACTAATCTGATACTGCTCAGTATCCAACTGACGGGGCAAAAATGAGACTTTTCTTCAGGAATTATAAACTTTCATCTTGTTAAAGCCATAAAGTAAAAACAACGTTTAGGAGTGTAAGGTTCCATGCTTAGGGTTGCTAGGCCACCTCTCTGCATCTACAGATGAGAGACCTCAAACCCAGCATTAAGAATTCAGTTTTGCCATTCTATCACAAACTTGATTATAATTTCCCATTGTTAAGGTGAAAAGCTCTTGGTTTTTGTTTGTTTGTTTCTTCTGGGGAAAAAAAAAAAAAAAAAAAAAAGTAAAATACCTCCAAACTAAACCAACCACAGAAGCAAAAAAAAAACCTCAGAGAGGAAACACCTGCTTCCCATGCCAACTCCCACAACAATTCTGTGGGTGTCTAGCCAAGACCCAAGATGAAAACTTAAAACATTTTTGACCAAGGATAAAGGGACTGCCCGTGTAAAGGTACAACAACAGGGAAAAACATCCCACAATGCCAGTTTTCATCCCTGAGTTTCAAGTCATTACTAGAACACAAATATTGCAAAATCCAGAAAACTCCCTAACTTGAAACAATCCCTTTGACAGCCTGTACTGTGCTAAGAATATTCCAGAGACTTCCCACTGCAGACAACAACAAGCTAGGATTCAATATCCACATATAACAAAAATGAGATGACCAAGGCACTGTTTACAGCCTTTTGCAAGTCAAAATTCCTTGCATCTCCCTAAGCTTAGCATTTTGGTGGCTGAGCACCTCTGAAGATCTAAGGCTAGACATCAGGCAACACTGTGAAGCAGGAATTAGTGAGATCTTTATTACTAGTGGGATCTGAGAGCTTTGGGAGGTCTAAGGTGCCAGACAACCCTTATGATAACACCTAAATTTCAACTTCAGCTTTTTCAAATAGCTTCCTCAGATGGCAGAGATAAATGCATTATATTAGAGATGGGGGCGGAAAAAACGTAACAAAACCAAATCAACCAATCCCCAAGACTCATACCCAGAGTAAAGAGGGAAAATTGTTTAGGAAGAAACAGGGACCAGAGTATTTAATGTATCCCCCGAGATTCTGTATAACCTGAAATAAACACAACTTAATTCAGTTACCTGCTATGTGTTCACTGGCTCTCTCTCTCAGATGTTGGTGTCTGATGAAGTTTGAGCTCACACTGAAGCTGTTTCCATGCTCTGAACGCCTACAGGGCTTCTCATCTGTATGGACTCTCTGGTGCTGCAGCAGAGCTGTGTTCCCACTGAAGTTCTTTCTGCACACGGTGCAGGAAAAAGTTTTCTTTTTCAGGTGGGTTTTGTGGTGAGCAAGGAGGCTCGAGGCACGGCTGAAGCTTTTCTCACATTCCTTGCACTTATGGGGTCTCTCCCCTGAATGGACTCTCTGGTGAACCACCAGGTTGGCCTTCCTGCTGAATGTCTTCCCACATTCTACACACACAAACACCTTTTCTCTCGTGTGGATCTGCAGGTGGGTCAGGAGCCTGCAGTGCCCCTTGAAGCCCTTCCCACATTCTGGACACTTGAAGGGCTTCTCCTCACAGTGCAGTTTCTGGCCATCAGCACCAAGGACAAGTTTCCTGGAGTCTCTTTTTTCATGAGGGGAATCCTCACAGGCTGCCCCCCTCCCTGGGCTCTGGGCTCCATGTGCCTGAGGCAGTTCCTCTTGCTTCAGGTCTTCAGGGAAGCCTTTCTCCTCCTCATTGTCACCCAAAACGAAGTCTCCTGATGGAGTAAGAGACTCAAATGAACACTCCTCTTTCCCTGCAACAGATAAACTGCTCTTTGTGAACTAACTCGATTTCTCAGGCCCACCTTCAGCTTATCCCATATTCCCTTTTCCCAAAGAATGGAAATGCTAAAGACTGAGACAATAAGGAGGAAGAAAAATGGCAAAGGGAATAAGAGAAAGGTAAGAAATGTTCCTCTTCCTTCCTTTCCCCATTTCCTTGTACTTCTTCCCTTCAAAGAATGGCAAAAGGAAGATTGCCAGGATGAAGGAAGGAAAGGAACATTCTAAAGCATCTCACTCATTCCAAATATCTACTTTGAGCTATTTTCTCCAGCAGACTTAGCTCAAAAGCTTTACAGCCTGCTAAATTATCATTAACACACTGTTTCAGAGCTGGACATTTGGTTGGGGAATCTTTCAGTACAAAAGAGCCCATGTAACCTTCACTAGGCAAGGCCAGCAGGGAGATTTAGGTTTTTTCTCACGTGCTAATTCACACTTACTGAAAAAAAGTTAAATTATATCTTTCATAGGTTGGCACACCAGTTTTTTTTTCTCTATCACAACAAAAATTGTAAGTACTGTAAGGATACTGTATATTTATGCATCAGAAGTCAAAGGGCTCTTTATTGATTTAAAAAAAAATCAGCTAATTCCCAATTAACTATTATGATCTCTTTTCATAGCTAGATCTAACACAACGTTTACTTTCCTTGCAATGACAAGCTAAATAAATTTCATTCTGAAGAAACTCACCACATTCAAACATGTCCTCTTCTTTCCTAGAGAATGCAACACGTTTATTTTACAAAACTATTTACAAATGCACCATCACACACCCCACAGTAAGCTCTAATTCTCTTATACAGATGGGTAAATCTTTTACTTACAGCTGTTCAGCATTAACAGAATTACAAGGATCACCTAATAAACACTTAGTCAAGGTTGATTTTTGGGAGCAACTTCAGGTGTTCACTATTAACTCAAGCAGAGGATTTAACAATTAGCATCTCTGATCTGGCATTAAAATAGAACTCACACGTTTAACACAATAAAGGTCGTTTAATCCACTAACAAAACCAAACGGGGCTATCTACGTCCAAGACAAAACTCCGCAGGGCAATTTCAGCCCCTATCTCTGATACAAAGAAATAAAATTTTTAAGTAACTAGTCCTTGAAAAGGTAAAATGCTCTGTTGGACATGGCTACCAACATCTAAATAGTAATTTTGCTGAGAGAGGGAGTCTCTCTTACATCAAGGAATTACACCCAAGAGGGATGAAGAACCTCTCTGGTAGGAGCACTCATTCCTCACCTGAGGCTGATGGTTCCCAGAGCCTTGGCAGCGACAGAACCCTCCATTCCCACCCACGCTCTAACTCCCTTAGACCCTCCTCACTTGCGAGAAACCCTCGAAAAGGGAACTGTACTGTCTTATTTTAGAAGAAGTGCTGGAGAAAGGAGCAGAAAGAAACCCCGAAGGCCACTGCAGCCTTGCCTCGGCCTGGCCTGGCATCCCGGGAGGGAATGCGGGCACCACGCTTCCCTGCGGGATTTAACCAGCACGAGTTTACATCTCACCCGGGCACCCTGCAGCAGCATCGCTCCTCCCGGGGCTCTGGAAAAGGGACAGTATGGACTCCATGGCAGGCTCCACGTAGGACAGGGCCTCTCCAAGGAGCGTGGAGCCTTTCCCAGCAGGCAGAAAGGGAGCAGGAGGGGAGGGCCGGACGCCGCCACAGGCAGCGCCGCCCTGCACAAGGGTGAGCGCTGAGCTTCATCCAGAGACCGGCGCCATACGAAGCGCCTCTTCCTAAGCTCAGTGTCCCTGGCAAGCACCGACGAGGCTCTCACCCTGCTGGGCTCCCCTCGTGTTTCCTGCACGCGTTAATCCCGGCCCTGGGCGCTGCTTCCCTGCCGGGGCCGCTCCGCCCTCTCCCGGGGCTCAGGGCCGCTCCCCTCAGCCCACAGAGCTCCGGGCTCGTCGGGGGCTCGGCATCGGCGCCCCGGGAATGCGGGAGCGCTTCTGTGGGGCTCCATCCCCGCTGGGCACCAACAGGGCTGACCTGGCACAGGGACCCATCGTCCTACCCCGGCTCCAGCAGCGTCAGCCCAGGATTGCGTCCGGAGGGTTCTGGGGTGTCCCCGGTGAGGGAGGCTCCACACCCTCTCTGTGCACTCTGGTTATGCTGCAGTCAGTGAGTCAGGGGTCTCTCTGAAAGCCTTTGGATGGATTGAAGTACACTATCATTCACACATAAAGAAGACATTTAAGTAGAAGTCAGTAATTTTGGGGTGAGTTACTAAGTGAAAGGTTTCAAATTTCAGAGTAGCAGAGCGAGTTCTAGTGAAGGTTGAAACATACTGATATTTTCAGCAAGAGGCTCCAGGCCCACAGCTGTAGACAGAACTTAGACATAATAGAGCTATAGTAAGAATATTGCTTACATTCTTTAGATAGAACAAGATAGATTGTATGTGTAGTTCTATACGTAACTTGGTGTGCTAAGAAACTAGAATTGCAATAGGTTAAGGAGTGGTGGTCTGAGTTTGCATCTTAGCTTGTTGGAAAAATCCTACATAAGAGTTTGTATTGGGGAGAGTTGGTGCTTTTAGCCATTCTGGCTTCTAGCCATTCGCTTATTGCTACTGCTTTTGCCATTGCTGCTGCTTCTGCCATTGCTTTCTTGCTATTGCCTTTTGAGACTGATGTGCTTTGTAATAAATAACCTTTTTAACCATTAGCTGCTTTGCTTATTTAAGATAACCTGTCAAAGTAGGAGCCTAAGAGCTCTGGATTTGGTGCTTGTAGAGCCTGGAGGTCCGAGAACCTCACACGATTACACAGGGAAGAGGTTCTGCCTCACCTTTAGATGGAACTTGTGCCCATCAGTTCCTGCCCAGGTGCCATTCCTACTAATGCAATAAAAATATCTCCACAGTACAATAAAAAAGCACAGTGGGGTGTCCAGAGAGGTAATGAAGTCTCCATCCTTCAAAGTTTTTAAGACCTCACTTGACAAAGCTCTGAGCAACCTTGTCTGAACTCCATATCGAGTAGAAATTCCATATTGCCTTAAGCAGGAGTTTGGATCAGAAACCTCCTGGGGTCCTTCCTCACCTGACTGGTTTTGTGAGTCTGTGAAACAGAATGGGAACTCCTCACCTGATGGGTGTGTCCATTATCAAAGTGTCTTGGGAACCCTGTAAAATAGACTTGGAGAAGACATTGTCCAAACTCTAATTCTTTGAGTGAGTGGAGAGGAGCTACTGCAGTGATCCACTAAACTTGTGCTGACACAGCCTTTCCTGGTGCTGGATCTGTATCCCAGAGGGTCATTACCCAGACCTGGAAAGGGATGTAATAAATCAGAGGCTATTGCTGGAAATGCTGTAGGCTACAGAAAATCCTTACTGATTGTCAGGAATACCAGGAAGGTGGTACCTTTGGCATCCATCTCAAAAGGTGATGTAACAGATTTAAAGGAGAAGGACACAAAAGCCTGGGAAACCTCATCCCCTACTCCTCCCCTAACAAACTGGGTGCAATTACTACTAATAAACACCCAACACATGCTACTGGAACTGGGGTAGGACAGAGAAACAACAGGCAATACATATTTTGAACAGACCCCAGTACCTTTGTTAATTCGTTATAAATCATTATCATTATACCCAGAGAAATAGCAATTCTAACTCATGCCCTATACTGTAAAAGCTACATGTTAGAGACAAAATTGGAGCTATCTGTGGGTAAGAAAACAAACCTAGGGACCAGAAAGGCATTACTGCCTCAAACAAGCCTAAGGACCAGAGAGACATCAGTGCCTCTACCCAGAGATATGTTATAAATTCAAGCAGCACGGCTACTGACTGCTTTATCCCAATGCAGAGTAAGTGAAACCAAAATGCAATTAGTACAAGCTTTTTTCCCACTTTGGGCACCAAAATATTTGTCTTGGTTTGAGACAAATTTGGGAGAAAATGTCCAAAAGGTGTCTCCTCTGAAAAGGCAGATTCCAGCTAGCCGCTCTCCCAACCGCTTTGGGAAAGATTTCCTTGGAGAAAGTGGGAAAAAACTGTTTATTTAACAAAGCAAAGTATTCACAAGCATGAAAAAATGACTACTATTAAACAATAAAACCATCTCACTGTTCTGAAGAGATGGCAAATCCAGAGAGTCTTTCTGTCTCCCTGAGTCCAGAGCCGGCCTCTGGGCTGTGGCCATGGGGACCCTGGGTGATAGTCTGGTGTCTTGGACTGGAGAAAAGCTGGAAGAAGCCACAGTCCTGGGAAACTTTTTGTCTTGGCTAGTGAACGAGAAGCTAGCTTAAAAGCAAGGGAAAGCTCTCTGTTCTCTCTTCCTGCTGCAGGGCTGAGAGGTGGGAAAAACTGGGAGAGCTGAGAACCAAAAGTCTTATATGTGTGGTTTTGTAAATGTGGGTGGCAAAAAATTTCTCCACTCCCCCACCTTCTCAGAGCCTAGTTTAAAGCTACAGGACCCATTTCTGGACAAAAAAACAAGACAATGGCAGTACTGGACCATACAGTTATCCCAGGGCACTGATCTAGGCACCCCAAAGAGGAGCATAAACCTCTATTCTGTGCTGAGGATGGTGCAATCCCAGCCCAAGAGGCTGAACATCATCAGAGAAATAGAGAATGGCCTGAGTTTAAAGGGACCTTAAATCTCATCTCATTCCAGCCCCTGCCATGGGCAGGGACACCTTCCACTATCCCAGGTTGCTCAGAGCCCCATCCAGCCTGGCCTGGAAC
>JAOTQP010000870.1:61848940-61888171 GCA_026413545.1 Cichladusa arquata | reverse complement strand
ATTGCCCCTTGTCCTGTCACTCCAGGCCCTTGTCAGGAGTCTCTCTCCATCTTTCCTGTGGCTCCCTTCAGGCACTGGAAGGCCATAGTGAGGTCATCCCAAAGCCTTCCCTTCTCCAGACTGAACAATCCCAATTCTCTCAGTGTTTTCTCATAGGAGAGGTGCTCTAAATTTGTTTAGGGAACATTAAATATCTGGATATTAACAGATCCTGGGGACTCTTTAGAGATAAGAAACTCCTAAGGCAACCAGACCTCTGGGCCAGTGCTGGCTTTCCAGCTGTGTCCTTCTGGCTCATTGCAGTTGTTAATAAAGGATTGTGGAGGGACTCACAGTCCACATTTCCCAGTTCCAGAAGCCCTCCTTTGCTGTGCCAGCCCTTTCTGCTCCTTTCCTTCTGTGTGTTCATGCACACACCAGGACCATGGGGCAGCTCTTTGACAGTGATATATTGCAGCCAAGGGCAAGGGCACAAGGTTTAAGTCCCTTGTGCTTTCAGTAGTAGCCACTCCTTGGTGCTGCCCTAAACTAAGGTGATTATTTTGTTTAAATTCTGGTTTTCAGGCCATTTCCCCCCATTTGTCAGGATTAATTCTGGTTTGGGAAGAGCTGGACTCCATGATCCTTGCAGGTCCCTTCCAGCTCGGGATATCCTGTGATTCAATGATGTGAGCTTGTTTTGTGGTAGTTTCAGGTGCTGCTCATTGCTTGAGCTTTTCCCTTTCTGCAGTTCTGTGCTTTGGAGGATAGAGGTATCCCATCCATAGTATTTTGCAATAAAACAGAAATATTTTCCCTGGACTTCATAGTCCATGATACAGATGTGAAGGAGCTCATTGCATAAAATGCTGTTAGTTGTCAACAGACCTTTAATGCAGCATCCTAATAAATCACATTCTAGCAAGGTCTGTTCTTCCCTGCAGGGAAAAATTGAAGCCTGGATTAACTAACTTCAACATATTGGAAGCTGGTGAAAGGATTAATATTCCCACTATCTAAATGAATCTGGCCTGTAGATACTGAAGTGATGAGTGTCATAGAAAAGTGAATTAAGAAATGAATTATTTTCTTGGCCTAGCAGAGTTGAACTGTGTGGCACAATAGCTTGGAAGACCACCAGGTAATAGAAGTGCAAAAAAAGATTGTGAAGAATTTTCTTACTCATCCCTCAAGTTCACTAAAGAAAGCAGTGGCTCTTCAGGCAAAAATAGCATGTAATAAAAGAGACTGTTATAATTCATGAGTAGGTTAGAACACATTGCTATGGCATTTTATCATTTTAAATTCTTGAGTTTGGGAAACTAGTAATATTCATTTATATAAAGTCCTTTCAAGACTGTATCTCAAATTAGATAAGTTCATATTTGGTGTCCGTGCAAGTATTTTTAACTTGAAAGACATAATTTTCACTAATTTAAGTAGGAGCCTTGAGTTTCAATTTAACAGGAACATTTTAACTACCCCTGTCCCCTGCACTGCTCACAGCCTTCTCACCTTGAGGTCAAGGTTTTAAAGAGCCTCCTCTCTACCCCAGCATTTAATCCTTAGTGAATCTGTTGAATCCTCTCATCTGGAGTTACACATAGTATAATTCCCCAGGTTAACACTGAATTGCAAATAAGCATTGTGATTTTCTGTCAGGTTTTGCATTAATTTTGTAGTGTTCTTCCCTCAGCTTATTCATGAGAATGATCACGTGAGATAAAAACTTTTTAAAGCACAGACTCTATGCCATCTCCAACTCCTCTGCTTTTAACAATGCCTCTCACTCTATTGTAAGAGAAAATTCGATGTGACATAATTTGCCTTTGGAATTCCACACTATTATTCTTTTCCTTTTTAACTGCTGTGTGACTGCTGAGTATTGTTCTTGTACTGAAGTCTGGCTCACTAAAAATAGTTCCCAAGTTCTTGTCCTCTTGTATTTCCTCTGTCTTCTCCAATCTTGTCCATCTTTCCTGAGCTCTCCAGGATATCTAATGGCCTACCTCAGCTTGCTCCAGCCTATGGGTGACATTAAAAATCTAAATTAAGTGCTCTGTAACCTCTTCTCTGTCTGCTCTGAGTTCTTACCCTTTTGATGCTGTTCTTGAGTTTATTACATAATGCTAATCTTCCCAGCAAAGACACAGATTTTTCTTTTTTGTTTGGTTTTTTTCCTGTTGTCTTTCAGTCAATAGTATTTTAGAATGGTTTTGAACTGTTCTATGTTCCAGTTACTTTGTTGCTTGGCTGTGCTTTATTTTCTTTAACACATTATTTTATATAATCTGACCTACTTGTCACTGCCTGTGCCATTCCTGTTCATAATTTCAGACCAGTAGGAAAATTTGTGGCTTGTCAAATTTACTCTCTTAACCTTTTTTTTTTTTTTTTTTACCCTTTCTCTAGTTGGAGACAGTACATTCTTTAGCAGTTTTTTACAGGACATTTAAGTGCACATCTTCCCCCTAGCTGTTCTCCACAGATTTACCTGCCTTGGGATCTTACTGCTGGTTCTCTGAGACTGCAGACACCTGATTCCTGGAAATACAGTCCTTTCTTTTTTGGTGGGTATCCAGTTCTCACCATTTCTTCAGCACAAGTGAGGAACAGGATTTTGACTTGCTTTTTGTGCCCTGGGGCAGTGGATGTTGCCTGGGATCTTTCCTCTCAGTGTTTTGTCTCACTTCTGATAAGGCAAAATCCTTGTATTTCACAGTTATCACAGGATCACTGATGTTGGAAAAGACCTCCAAGGAAATAAGCAAGACTTGCCAATGTTTCAAATCCATATTCATCACAGGACATAGCACTTCCAAATAAAATGCCAAAGGCTGTAATAGAGCAAGCTATTACAAGTAAAGAAAAACTTCTTAGCAGATAAATTCTTGCTTTATGTACCAAAGTATATTTACTATTTTGTATTGCTCATTGACTGATTTTATGCTAAGGCTAAACAGCATCTTAATTAGAAGAAATACTAATAGAAGCTAGTTGGAATTTACTGCATATTAAACTCCAGCTAATTCCTTTGCTTGCTTTCACTTTCTATATTGTCAGTAATTATGAAAATGAAGACTAGTAATTTTTTTTTTTCTGGAAATATTAATGTCATCCTAATGCCAAAGATTAAAGAATGAATAAAATAATGTTACTGTTGCTTTTATTATCTCACCACTGGGATTATCATCAGATGCCTAAACTCACATCCTCTCTGCCAGCTTTTCCTGCAGAGTGCCAAACTTGAGCCTCACTTGCCTTTTCAAGCTAATTTACCTCATTAGTCTCCTCACTGCTGAAAAGATGCATTTAAATTCACCTGCCTCTCTCTGCAACATGGTGCCATGGTATAAACTCTCTATTACTTTCTGCTCAAAACCTACCTGCCAGAGGCACTGGGGTACTTGCCTGAATTTTGGGGGCTCTTCAGTGTCTTGCACAACAGTGACAAATGACAGTGGCAAAGGATCTGTGTTATCAGTAGCAAAACATTAGTCTGTGTGTGCCTCAAATCTTCCCTATTTACTGATCCAAATACAGTTAAAACCTCCTTCTACAACCATTTTTGCTGGCATTTTCACCAGCTCTCTCTGGCCAGTTTTTATATGTTTAATCCAATGTTTCATTTCTTGCAGCAGCCTTTCCCAGGTTAAGCCACTGGTTCTCAAGGGTTCACTGGTTCTCTGGAGTGGTTATGAGCCCCAGTTGGAGAGGAGGAGCTTGCAGAGAGAACTGAATCAGAAATACAGAAGTCAGGACATAAGCTGAGGTGGGAATTCCTGTTTGAAAGCCCTCTGCAAAGCTCTCTGCATACCTTGTGAAAACTGGGAAAAGATGGATCACACTGGCAACTCCAGAGCTATTGCCTTGATCCTCTCTTGCCTGATCTTGTATAGAAGGTGCATTTCTTTGCCGTGCACTTTTGCTGTAGCTTTTACATCTGGGGCTGGGTGTTATCTGCTGCTTCCCTGGAAGGAGCAAGTCACCTCTGAGAGTGACTGCAATTAACCTCTGGAGTGCAGGCAGCTGCAGGAATTTGTATCATCAGGGCACCTGAGGCAAGAGAAGTAGAGTGTGTGGCCCTGGCTCTGGATGGACCCTGGGCTAATGAATTCAGCTTTCTTTGCTGTGGTATCCATTCCACAGGTAGGGCATGAGTCCAGAAATCCAATTTATCGCTGTTCCACAGCACATTTGACAGCCAAATGATCATAGGAGTTAGGAAGTGGGACCTATGGGCTCAGTTCTTAATGAACACCAGTTGTCCTTCACTGAGGGAGATGGGGAAAATTGAAAATTTTCTCAAGGGATGCCTTCCCTTGAGATCTGGTGCTTATTCTGTTATGTGACCTGCAGTGTATCAGCTAAGGACTTGTCTTCCATTTTATGTAATTTTCCTACCCTCCTATTTTTGCTTCCCTTAAAAATGCAATTTCCCTCATTTATTTAATTGATTATTTGCCTTGATAATACTGTGCAAGTAGAATGTCAGAAGAAAAGCTTTAAATATTGAAGTCTGCAGGTTGACCTCCAAGTCTGTTCTTTGGAAAGAATTTGAACTTTCTTGCTGATGGCTTTAATTCACTGATGCATCTTAATGGAAAACTAATTTTTTTTCCTTCATAAAGATCACATTTACATATAAAAGATGGAAAGTGATATTATAAGGAAAGATTAGCTAACAAAATGAAAGTGGTGTCTTTGAAGTATGCACTGGGTTTCAGGATTGGAAATAATTTTCATTAAGGAAAATCATAATGGTGTGTCTTTTCCTCTCATTCAAGTCTGATATATTGCAAGGAAGTGAGAGATAATTACTAGACATTATCTACTCTTGCTTGACTAGAAAACTAACATCATGAGTTGAGGTCTCTATACTTACAAACTAAAAATTTGGGGTAATAGGTACAAATGGGATGTTGTTCAAGGAAGTTGGTTGGGTTACTCCCAATTTTCCTTTGCTGCAGACCCGTCTCTGTGAGTTTCCACAGGGCACTCATCACAGCAGGACCTCCCAGTCTTTTCTATCAGGGTTAAAAGCCTCACCATGGCAGCCTTTAAAATCTGGGTTTCCCTCCTGTAGGTGGGGCTGCTGTTCCACTGCCAGCTGTGCTGCAGATGTGGGCAGATGTGCTGGAGAAGCAGCCTCTGCTCAATCACCACCTCATCTAGCAAACCAAGCAATGCAAAGTGACCATAGCTTTAAAATATTTTGTTTTATTAAATGTTTCAAATAACATAAACATCATATTAACAATTTTATGGCTGAGGTTCACGTAATTTGTGGTTTGATAATTTTATCTGATTTGAGAGCTCAAAAGGTTATGCCTTAACATTAGAAACTCTGTAATTAAGATTTATAACAGGAAGTTGTCTCATAGCTAACAAGAGGATAGAAATAGCAGACAGAACCGTAGAAACTCTGGACAGTGGGAAAGTACATATTTTACTACAAACTAGGGTCTGCCAAGATCATGTAAGGACAAGAAACCTTTTGTAAGTGGCTTTATGTTCATCTGAAAAAACAATTCATAGTTGGCTTTTAAGCAATAGAGAAAAGTAGGATAGTACATCTTTAATTATTCCCCAAATAAGTTTTATTTTTTGGATTTTAATTCTCTTTAAGTAAATCTGTACCACCTTCATACCAATATTTAGCACCATGTAATGGGGTGTTCACCACTTACCTTCTGGGGAATGTTATTTGCTCTGTGCTAGAATAAGGGGCCCAATTGTACTAAAATTGTACTGAAGGTTCATCCTTGTTTTCAGCGGTAGAACGTCAACGCTGGAAGAGCAACAGCATGCTTTCAACCATGAAGCTGTAGCTTATTTACAAACAAAAGGATGCCCCCCTCCCTCTTTTCCCAGTTGCTTATTTGTGATAATGACTCGATAAACAGCTACAGGTTAGGTTCCCTTTACACTGGAAATGAGGGTATGTTTTAATTGCTTCCTCGTGAACTGAAGTGGAACAGGGCACATCAAACAAGCACAGCCTGGCACTTCAGGATGAGCTCCACTGCTTTTACCACATCTGTTGTCTGGTGCTGGAAGATGCAGCTGTACACACAGGCAGATGTACCCATGCTTCCTTAGAAAATGTAAAAGAACACATTTCTGCAGGAGGTGAGTAATGGGCCAACAACCTGTGATTGATCAGTGGGTCTAGTTACCCCTCCCTCCCTACTGCGGAAGAACTGTTTCTTAACAAGGAACAGAGGAGGGTGGAGGGGTAAGAAATTTAATTTTTTTAGTAACAGACATGCTGAAGATAAACAGCTTTGGTTGTTATTCAAAAGGCAGTTAAAACACAGATTAATTGTAGGGATTTGTTGTGGTTGGTTTGTTTGTTTTGTTATCATTGTTTAATTAAAAGAAGATACTTGTGAATTGCAAGCTTCTGCCCACTGCTGATGGTGAAATGATATTCAAGTGTTTTCATTCTGATATTTTCCCCAAGGCTTGGGTTTCTTCAGAGCACAAACAAATCCACTGAGGAGCACAAAGTAAACTATTAAACATCAGCCACTGCTTGAGGTGAGAACAAGTTCTTATGCCCAGCTCCTTGTGATGACAGTCACAACTGGCACTCAAGGGCCACTGCCACACATCAGCCCCTGCATAAGGCTTTCTGAAGTATGTCTGTGCTGAAGACAATCAGCTGGAAACATCTCAAGCCATAAGACAATGTATTAAAGATTCAAGTTCCCCTGCATGTTATGCGTGTGTTAAGACAAGCTAACAGCTTGATCTGCCCCAGGCAAGGCCAGAGCTCTGGAGCCAGCTGCTGGCAATGCTGTGTGGGCTGTTCAAGGTCTCCAGAAGAGCAGACACCATCTGCAACAGTTCTGTTTTCCCAGCCCAAACAACTGCTGCTTTTTTGGGGCTGAGTAGCTTTTCTGTGGCTGTTTCCTTCAGCAAAATGCTCATGAGCCTTAAAATGTCACACCACCACTGTTCTGAGTGCAGCACCTTTCTGTGTGTTCAGAAAACCAGGTCTGGATATGTTCAGGGGAGCAAAAAATAACACGTCAGACTTGTGGGGACAATACAGCCTGTGCACACAACTGTGAATGCCTGCAGGCATATTGTGAGGAATTCCTGGCACGAGTAGAGAAGGGGAAGAAAAGGTGGGACATTACTCTCAGGAGAGCTGACTGATGTTGGTGTAACAGCTCTGCACCTTTGACTTTTCTGAGACCCGAGCTTTTGTCTGTCATGTGCACAGCCCAAGACTTACGATCCCTACTGTTGCTTCTCTTTGTTCATAAGGCAGGCACTTAAAAAGACTTCAAGGTAAGTGTTGAAATTATTTCCTAATGTTTGAGTGGAAGTTTGTTTCAAAGTGATCTACAGTTTTGGTTTGCTTTTTTTTTTAGCCTTTCCTATGAGGACTGCAAGCTGCCTGATGACCCGATTATGTAACTGAGGGAATGTACTCTTCCTGGAGGAATCCCTGCAGGACCTGCCTCAGCCCCAGCAAGGCAGCAAAGTACAACGACACAACCTTCACCAAAATATTGCTGTGGCAGCCCTGGGCAGGTAATGCTGGCCCCCAGCCCCTAAACTCACAGCTCCAGGTGTCTGAGGTGCTGACACCTTGCACAGCATGCCCTGAAGCTGGAAAACACACACCCAACAACCAGTTTCACTACAAGAAGCACATTTCCAAGGCAATAGCTTCAGAAATTTGCATCTTTGTAAACTGGGTGCTTGATGTATTTAAGCACAGATCAAAAGCAGTTTGTGACAAACACAGAGCCCTGCCATCCTGGACACATTCCTGGTCAGGTTCTGCTGCAGGCATCCTTTGGCAATCGCTTGGAACCAGACCTCTGGGGCATACAGGGCAAGATTAATTCCTTGAACCTTTAGAAAGATTTCTGAACCAGCTTGAAGTGCTCAGATATACACTGTCATAATTTGCTCTTACATTCACTACCGAAACCAAAGCCAAGTATAATTTTTGAGGAATGCCAGGGTTTGTAAATTCTCTGCTCTTCTCAGCTCACAAAAGAGCAACTGTGTCACTTTGTTGTGTTTTTGTTTATCATTACTTTTTCAGACAGCTGGCATGACACAAGACTAGAGAAACTGAGTGCTGCATTGAAGACTGATCATCTTAAAAGTGGTTGTTCAGTGTTATCTGAATAAAAAATATTTCGGTGTAAGATTTGACTCTGAAAATCTGACAATGCAGTAAACTTGTTGCTGTTGTTGCACCAGCTACTTTCAAGAAGGCTCTCTCTCTCTATGCCACCACAGGAATTTACAATTCACTACAAGAAACAAGGATCTCCAACAGCCATGAGAATTGGGAAGGTCCTTGGCTTCCTTTCTAAATTGCAATTTAATTTTAAAACTCTGAAAAATCAAGTTCTGAAAATTCTAAGCTGCAGGACAAAGTGTGTTACCTTCACAGCTGCATGACTGTTCTTACAGAGAAGACACAGAATCACAGAGCTGCTTAGGTCAAAAAAGACCTTTAAGATCATTAAATTCAACATTTAACCTATTCTCAAGAAAAACAAGTGTCAGACTTTTTAATTCCTCCTGACAGGAGTGGCAGCAGAACAAGCCCGGTGATGTTTCCTCCATGTGTGTCTTTACACTTTCTTTGCCCGTGGAAATGATCAACTGCAAAGTGACTTAGCTGTAACGAAAGCCCAGTATCAGGCTGGTTTTGAGGTACAAGGAGAAAGATTTCCTGCAGGAAAAAAAAGAAGACCTATACTTCAAAAATAATGATGGGTTTCTCTGTTTTTCTTCCGATTTTTATCTTCATTCTCAAGAGTTAATACAGCATTTTTCAAGACCCCAAAAATGTTCCAAGCAAATGTGATAAATGCAAGACCAGGAATTTTTTAATAGACTGAAACCTTAACCATAGGGAGAAAAGAAGACTTCTCTGTAAGAAAGCAGCTTGTGAGTGAGCAGGTGCATAAATTCTGTGTGTCTTCAGGTATGGCCTGAAAGCAACAGTCCTCAACAGCAATACAAGACAAGAAATGACAACTATTCCTTGTATTCACTGGCCTCGTGTGACTGATCTTTCCTCCTCCTAAATTTAGAAAAACTGAGAGGGTGCAATCTTGTTTTTTCATTAAGGTACCATTTCAGTAAATGAGAATGAAGAAGCAGCTGCTTTAGGAAGACCTCTTACAGGTTAATTTCCTTGGCTGGGTCTTCTCTGGTGGCATCCTTGTCTTCCAAGGTCATGCTTTAAATTTGCCTCTTTTGAGGAAGAAGAAGGGATTAAGATAGCCTAGGGAGTAGTACATGGGAAGACAATGACTTTGGTTAATCCTTACTCTTGCACATCAGACACTAGATGAGGGGTCCCAGCTTGACCTGTTCCTAAAGCTTCAGTTATGGCTTTAAAAATTGGCCTGGTCCTATGGAAGGAAGACCACCATGTATGAAAGCATTAGTTAAAATTAAAAAGGTGAGCATGTAACAGTGTACAGTAAATGCCAGCTGCTGTTGGAGGGAGTGGATTTTTCTGCTACTTTCAGACCCTGATGCCCACAGTTGCTGAGTAGAGGAGATGGAGGTCCTTCTGGAAGAGGCTGGTTGCTGACGGATGGCTTCAGTGCCTGAGGGTGCTGGATGCCCTGAAGTAGGACAGGAACTTGTAGCAGAGGCTCACCACAAAGTACCAGATGTTTCGAGCCATCTGCGACCTCGCGATGAAGATGCGCCAGATGATCACCAGGAGGGTGGTGTTGAACGCGTACCGGATGTTCCTCAGCCTGGGAAAGAGGCAGCTTATCAAGAAACACACCAACAACAACAGCCTCACCAGCTCACTGCATTTCCTACAGGCAGTTCAGGAATAAATCCTATCTACAAGTGGCCCTTGGGCTTTTTGCCATTCCTGTTTTAGTGGAGACGCTGTGCCGGAGGTCCTTGGTCTTGCCAAGGACTGTGCTGAAGCTGGAGCACAGTGAGTAATTCATGGCACAGGTGGAATAGCTGTACTGGATTTCTCTCTTGCTCTGTACTCTCATTTCAAACCACAGCAAAGTCATATGGGGAGGTTTTTCTTTAGGACAGTCTGTGTCCAATACGTTCTGCTTTGGTTTCATATATTAGTTATCTCTCACTTTGCAGAACTTGAGGCAGGCTAGAGAACCTTCACCAGAGCTGACGAGCAAGGTTCTCTTATTTGGGAGAAACCCTGTCTTTAGATCTGTGAAATTACGTAATGATCATAAAAGGTCTTCACTGTTACAATACTGCAGGGATGTTTTATTTTCTGGGGGGAGTGCATTAATTTACAGCATCAAGTTCAGTGGTATTACTGAATTTTTCAGATCCTAATGATCCTGTCTTCTTTCTGTCA
The DNA here is from genome assembly GCA_026413545.1 of Cichladusa arquata. Lineage (NCBI taxonomy): Eukaryota > Metazoa > Chordata > Aves > Passeriformes > Muscicapidae > Cichladusa > Cichladusa arquata. Next base: position 61,877,841 of record JAOTQP010000870.1, on the reverse strand, counting down.
GGCAAAATTTTCTGCAGTTCTTTAATTGTCATTTTCCCAGTGCTTGACCACAGGAAAAAAAACACCTAAAGACCTCAAGACTTGTTTCATTTTTACACGAGCCCTTTTATTTTAAGGTAAACTTTATCACTGCACCACAGCCCACAGTCTGAGGCAGTCAGTAGCCCATTCCTGAGGTCCCTATAAACCTCCTAAAAATGATCCATGAATGATGAACTTGTTTAGGATTCCTTTCTATGGCAAACTATTCCCTCATTCTATGTTTGTAAATAATGACAAACTGCTGTGATAAGAAGTAAGTTATTTATCTCCATTTTAATCAATAATAATAAAAATTTTGCAACATAGCTAGACTTATTTTCCCCAAAGGTAGCCAGGAGCTGTTATCTTTGTCCCTGGGTGTGACTTACTTGCGTAGATGCTGCTTTGCTGCTGGAATGCCAGCCATGTCCTCGTTTAGTAAGTACTTCTTAGCACCTATGCAGTAGCTCTCGATGTACTCTGACCAGTGCAGCTGGCGAACATCAAAGTTGTATAACTGGGATTTAAAGACAAACAGCAAAAGCTGAACACCACAGTTCAAAACCAGGTCCCTTGAAGCATCAATTCTTCATTGATCTCTGTTCCTGACAAGGCCCTCTCTCTGAAATTCTCAAAGCCACAGAGTTCCCAAGCACTGCTAGACTGTGTTTCACAGCTGCTGATTAATGTCCCACCCAGCTGGGAATCTGGGCAAAGCAAGCAGAAATGTAGTGCGAGCTGGCAGAAAATAAAGGTGTTTATCTTTCAGGTGGCATCTCTTCCATAAATACATGTATTTGTACACACACACACACACACACACAGAATGACGGAAGAAAAATGGTATCCACACAGGCAAACAGATTCAAATTAAAACCTCCATGCAATTTCAACATGTCACTAGAATTATGTGAAAATAAATTAACTGGACATTGAGTCAACAGGTGCCTCTGCATCAGTGTTACTCTCAGCTGCATTCTCTTTTGGCAGCTAGATCAACAGAAGTCCAGGAAATGGGTCACTTTGGCATAACCAAAATCTCGTTGCAGAGCCAACTACCCCAGTTCATTTTAGGTGCTCATACTGGACAAACTGTTAGCAAGCTGTCAGGCAGCTGTTTGTCTCTTAGAGCAAGAAAGACTTTGTAGAGAAGAAGAAGTTTTCACAGAATAGGTTGGGTTGTGACCTGAAAACATTCTCTTGTAATTAATGGAAAGCTCCTGAAATACATGAATTATTTCAGATTAAAATCAATTCCAATCCTTTAGATATCATTTAAAAGCTCAACAATACACCTAAAATAATTGCTGCAGATGAACAAAATCTGAAATTATCAACTCATATTCAAGACATATTTACCTTTTTGTCCTCTGTGTTAAGGTGACTCATTAACATATTCATGTTATCTGAAGACCAGTTCCAGGACTGGGTGGAGAAATACTGCAGGAGTGTCATAGACTTGTGTAGCCGATTGATGATCTTCATCATTCTGAAACAAAGAAGGAGCATCAGATGTGAGCAGGAAGTCTGACCTTATGTAGAGGCTGCTGGTTTGTGTTCCCACCAATCCAGGTAAATAAACACTGCAATTCCTCCTGAGCATTGCCCTGCCACTCACTAGGCTGAGAACTCACTTAGCAAGTCCAAACTGCTCAAGCTGAGCCCTTGAGCCTAGAGCTACCCAGCTTTTACTGTTGGCTCCAAAATGGGGGCAAATGTGCCTGCCACTGATGTCCAACTCACTGGTCTGACCTAAGCAAGGGTAGGAAGCTGCATCTACCTCATGTACTGCTATTAAAGGAAGAGCCCATCTGAGCTGGCATGAAGTCTGCACCACAAAGGTACAGTGCTTCTGTTCCCAAGGTGGGTACTTTCTTTCTGCCACAGGAATTCTCTTCTGCTCCCAAGCCTGAGTTGTGTACTGAAGCAAGGCTCTGATTTTTGGCATTAGCTCCAGTATTTGGTGACCACATCTGCAGTATGGACTCTGAGCTCTGAAGTCATTTGCCCAATTTCAGTTTTCAGACAGAACCAAAGAATCACAGAGTGGCTTGGGTTGGAAGGGAGCTTAAAGATCATCTTGTTCCACCCCCTGCCATGGGCAGGGACACCTTCCACTATCCCAGGCTGCTCAGAGCCCCATCCAGCCTGGCCTGGAACACTGCCAGGGATGGGGCAGCCACAGCTGCTTTGGGAAACCTGTGCCAGAGCCTCACCACCCTCACAGGGAAGAATTTCCTCCTATATAATCTAAGTGTACTTTCTATCAGTTTGAAACCATTCCCCTCATCCAAGAGCTCCACGTTTTTGTTGTCTTGCTTCAGAGGCATAGCTGCTTAAGGACTTGGGAAACGCAGGTTCAAGGCCTCTTCAAGGCCTTTTCTTACTCATTTTTTTATATAAAAGTGGATGACAGTAATGCTGTCCTACCCTGCAGGATAATTTCAGTTGTCCCAGTGGTCATGAGTAAAAAAGGCCTCTGGCAGTTGTTTTGAAGTGTGATGTACAAGGCTCGGTCAATTCTGAGAGGACACCACGTCCTCTCAGACTGGGTAAGGGCAAGAGAAAGCATTGAAAGGCTGATTTTCGTGGGGAACAGAGCTGTTTTCATGCAAAATATTGAGCTGCCCAGAGGGTAACACAGTTGCTGTGACAAATAGAAGGCGGCAGTCTGGGGGAGAATGGTGCCAGGCTGGCCTCTCCCCACAGAGACGTACGTGACTGCCACGGCGATAAGCACTCAGCACAGCACAGAAAGACACAATGAGTCCATCAGCTCAGAGCAGAACTGTGCAGCTAACCCAAACCAACTGGAAAGAGCACTAAAACCTTAGACAAGCACTCCTTAAAGTGGTTTCATTTTAGAAGCAAAGCAGGCCATCAGATTAAAGGAACCTTCATTCTGAATAATTATGTGCACGTTAACTGAATGCAGTTTATCTGAACTGTTTTAAAATTATTTCAGATTAATTTTCCTGTGTAGGGCAAGCACTATGAGGCAAAGCTTTGTGAATATTTTAATACATTTTAGGAAATTGGGAAAAATAAATTATGCAGCTAGATTGGAAAGATCTGAAGCTGCCCCCCAAACTGACTCCCCAAAATCTTTAAAGTGCTTATGACCTATGGAAACTGACAGGAAAAAAAAAAGGGTAAGAGAATCAATTCTTGAGTACATGAAATAAATTCATCCCTATGAGGGTGGTGAGGCCCTGGTACAGGTTACCCAGAGAAACTGTGGCTGCCCCACCCCTGGAAGTGTTCCAGGCCAGGCTGGATGGGGCTCTGAGCAGTCTGGGCTAGTGGAAGGTGTCCCTGCCCATGGCAGGGGTGAAACTGGATGACCTTTAACTTCCTTCCAACCTAAACCAGTCTGTGATTCTATGATCTGAAGAGGTGTGTGTGAAAACTGTGTTTCATGTCAACTGCCTGAGCTCAGTTGTTGAGACCACATTCAAAACACTAATAATCTGTATGAAGGAAAAATACATATTTTTGCATGAAAAATAATTTGTACTTTAAAAAACATCAACTGAGTAGAAAAATGGCAAAATTTCTTACAGGAAGTCTCGTCCTCCACTGTGGAGGAACTGAGAGGAATAAACTGAGTATTAGCTCTCACTATAGCCACACTTCAGACATGCATTTTGTCTTCTAGGAAACTGTTTACAGCAATGATTTCTCTATTTGCTCCCATACAGAGCCTTGCACCAGCAGATCCTCAGGCAAGACAGGATTGCCTCAAGAGACTACTAAGGGTATAAACCACATTATGTCATGATAAGCCATGATGGATGTGCAGCACTCACAGGAAACCATTTAGGGCAGTTTTGCTTGATATCTGGAAAGTTATGTGAAATGAGCTTACACCTAAAAAAGCTTCTTCTTCTCTTTTATCTGATGTGGTTTACTGCACTTAAACCATAAAGGTCTGATATCCAGGTAGCTGGGAAAAGAACAATGCGCTGCTATGGTGCTTTCTACCATATTGCAGCAATACCTGGATGAGATGAAGTAGTGTGTAAAAATAAAAGGAGAATTATATTAAAAAAAAAAAAACTTAGAAAACTCCCAACTTCATTGGTGAGCCATCTTTGCTAAGGCTGCAAATCTTAAAGTTCAGAACATCATGCTGAGGCCTGTTTGACATTTAACTAAAGCATTGCAGGCAGTGTCCACTGGTTAATTATGCCAACCAGCTTCATAAAAAGAAATGTCAATTGTAACGGCAGTGCTAAGATTTTACTGCTGCCCATTTCACCAAAGATTGGAGATTCCAGCCTCATTTTCAGTTTACTTCTATTTCTAGGGTAATTCTTTCCTCCTGTATAACTGGAAGTCTTTTTACAGACCAATCTGCCTCTGAAGCAGAATGTCAGGGATAAATCAGAGCAATGCCAGGGATTTCTTCCAAACAGCTGAAGCCAGCTTTCTAGCAGCAGAGGAGCACAAGAGCAGCTGACATCAACACAGCTCTGGAATCCTGTTCTCACATTGCACAATAAATCCTCCTCTGTGGTGGCAGGGAGGAAATGAGGACAAATGTCTGGAGTAACGTTACTTACGAGAGGATTCCTTCCACATGGGACATGGATATTGCTGTCCCTCCAAGCCATACCACTGCCAGGGCTCAAATACCACCTGTAATGGTGAACTGCCCTCCCAAATACATTTAGAATTTAATCATACTCAGAAACAACTGCTTCCTAGATTGCAGGCCAGTGCTGGAAACAGCTACTTATGGGGAAAAAAACCTATCAGCTGGTACGTTCTAAACCTTGCCAGTCTGAAGTACTTCTGCAAGCTCATGCCAGATAGGGGTGATCCCATTGGAAAGCAGAAGTGGTGGAGATCTAGATATAGAGAAGACTACCAGCCCTCCTCTGCCTTGGGAAGTGCTGAAGTATGTAAAACTGAGTTCAAAAGGTGTGACGTTCTCCAGGTGGTGGGAAGCGTGTGAGCCCTAGGCTGTGCTTAGCTATAGCCATGTATTTTCCTCAAGAGGGGGATTTGGGAAGAAGCTCAAGGACTCCAGTTCTCATCACTGGTGCGAGCTCTGCTCTCCCCAGGAGTGGCAGGAGTGCAGGAGGCCGAGGGCACCATTCTCACCTGGGCTTTCTCCCCGTGAGCCTCATGTAGAGGTCGTAGAGGATGGCGGGTGCCTTGTGGCTGACCGTGATCCAGTACTGGTTTATCAGGTAGCTGGAGGTCATGTTAGCGTTGGGTGTTCGGAAGGCCTGCTCCAGGGGGTTCCTTTTGAACGTGGACATGACGTACTGCCCTGCAAGGGAACAGGCATTTGTCACTGGCAGTCACTCACTTCCAGCTGGGCTGGAACCACAGCCCAAGTTGTGCTTCACACCTCCAGCCCACAGCTCTCTGAACTGTGGCACCAGAGCTTGGACCAGGCTGTCCATTCTGCCATGAAAACTGATGACTCCATCTATCACCTGTTTGAAACCCAATCCTGCTCCACACTTAACACCAGCAGACAAATACCTCCTTGTCACATCACCAAAACATGAATGAGGAAAAGCAGGCAGCTCTAAGAGCTGTAAGGAGCTGCAGTTCTGCTTTCACCTGCAGCAGATGCAAAAGAAATTGGTAAGTGCTAACATTTCTTTGGATCACTGAAAGCAAACTTTGATCTGCTAGCATAAAATAAAAATTACAGTTCTAGTTTTCCAAAGGGCTGATGGCTGAGTTAGTCTGTTGCTTACACAGGGTGATAGCTTTAAAAAAACTTCATTATATCCCTTCAAACCACATCTGACCCACACCACCAAATGTCTGCCTGTTTTCAGAAGACCTCTGGATGCTCTAAGGCAGCAAACTGTCTCACATTCTTAACTCAAAAACAAATGACAGGGTGGGAATCTTCCCTTCCCTTTGCATTTCAAGGTACAAAATATGCTGGGTCTGATTCTGAGCTTTAGCAATAGCACAGTGCCACAAAGTGGCATCTAGATTTGCATATCTGGGGTATTTGCATATTGCAAAGGCTTAACAGAACTGCAGTAGTTGAGTGTAAGACTATCATCCTAGGGACTGATGAACAGATGGTGCTCCTATTCCCGAGCCCCAGCAAGCTCAAGAAAGAAGAATATGTGGGCTTTTTTCACTCTCTAAAAAATTTATTTGAGAGTTAACAACATCAATCTGTGCTCATATTATAGTTTAGTCTCTAAGATTATGCTACAAATAGAAAATCAGATGAGAATTTGCAAGCCACAAGAAACATCCAGATCACGCTCAGATAAGTAGATTCCAATTGTAACATTCAGACAGGACTCTGTGGTCAGCTCATTACTGCACTTCAAGTAGTGACTTTCACTGCACTTCTTCCAAGAACCCCAAACCAGAAATTTGTCACCTCTAGGAGATACTGCAATGACTTAGTGGGTGGTCTTTCCCCTCCAACCTCAACATAAAACTGCAGCAGCAAATCTTACAACTCAAAGGCAGGTTCTGCAGGGGAAGAATCAGACACAGGTTTCACCCAGGTAGACTGTCAAGAATAAATTTAACTTAATTTTTTCCATGTTGAACATCATTTTCCAGCCTGTTTTAAGGTTTAGTTTTGAGGAGAAACTGCAAATGTATTTGACAAACTCAGACTAACCAAATTCACATTGCAGCAAAGCAGAATATGCTTCTTCAGACAAAAATTTAGTAGTTTGACCACATCTTTGTAACAGCAAGGAAAGTAATGAGAAAGTAAAGGAAAAGAAAAACCCCAAGGCATAGCATTATTTAGAAAAGAAAGAAATCAGTTGAGGTGCCTTTTAACACTAGGAGGTTTTATCTGTGTCTGAGGAACTTTGGAATGAACTGCCTTGCAATGGATGTTTAAGCATAAACTCTCTTCTAGATCTCTTTCTCCTCCCTCCCTCCAAGCTCATGACTCAGAGCGTACCCAAAGCATCACCATCTCAGTCACTTCTGTTCCCAACCCTTGGTATCCTCAGCCTAATCCAGCCTCAATTTCTCTGTTTGATCTTTCTCCCATTGAAAAATCCCTACTCCCTTGTGCCCACCTGTCACTCCCAGAGCAGGTCTTGGCCTAACCAGGTAGCCCAGGCCCTTCCCTCTGCAAACCTCATGTTTGCTTTGCACTAGAATGCTCAATGCCAGGTGACTCCCATTCCCCTCCCTGCTTTCTCAGCAGCTTCCAGACACTCAGGACCTTCCACCCTGATGACCAGTCACACACCCTGACTCCTTGAATGGAATTATGTTTCCCAAAAAGAAATTTGTAGGAGAGTGAACTGAGAATTCAGATTGGATGGCTGAAGTCATAACATCGTGGTGCAGTAAATCTTTCCCAAACACGTCTTCAGCTGTGCAACATCTTTAAAGGCAAAATTTTTGCACTTTAATACTCCATCCTAATTCTCTGCAGCATGCTGCTCTCAGGAAAACTGTGGCTACAACATGAAAGAGCTTCACAGTGTCATCCAAGGAGAAAATTTTGCCTTCAGTTCCACCACAGAGATGAGCTGCTCAGGGAAGATGCTGCTGCACCCAGATGATTTCATGGCTAAATCCACAGTTATAAGCAGAAGAACAGAATAAAAGGAGGAATGAATAAAATGCAGAATAAAACAAATGACAATGTACTAATACATTTCTGTTTTCATCAGTAAATTTACACTGAAAAAGGGTTAAGAAAGGCAAACCTCAGGAAGTGGTGCTATGGTGGCTTTTGCTGAAGTAGCAGCCTGTGAAGAGCTTTGCATTCACTCCTAAGAAAAAGCCACAGAAGGTCTATGACTAACCACAACATTTTATCTCTCATAATTAAAAAAAAAAAAAAAAAAAAAAAAAAAAAAAAAACCCCGGGATTGATGTGATGTCCTTAGTACTCAGCCAGTTGCTGAAACCTCTCCCCTGCTAGGCCAAGTATCATTGTTATGACACTTATTCTGTAAATGCAATTATGGTCTCATTCTCTGCTGACTTAGTTTGTCATGTAAATAATGCAAGGGAAAAAGCAAAGCAAAGGCTGAGAGATGGAGTAGCCAGCCTCCTGTATTTAAAGCACAGAGATATTAGTCCAGGGGTAATAGAAAGTAAACCAGGCCCAGTACATCTGTCCATGCATGTACTAACTGTACACAGTACTTCACAGTACACAGCTGAGACAAATCCTGCTGCTTGGCTTCAGCATGAGTTTTTCTCTGCAAGGGTGTCAGGATCTGTCTCCCTTTCTTTTACCCCTGCCTTGGAAGTACATCCACTTGAAAGAAAGTCATCCATGAAAATACTTTTTTTTTCCACAAAACTCATGTTCAAAATACAAACTGTTCTTGAAGCCTACGTGTCATCTCAATGTTTTCCTCCTCAAGTGCACACCTGTTATTTCTATTCAGAATTTTCTGATGGGCAACAAAGACCACTTCACTTGCATAATATAAAAGAATCCTAGAATGGTTTGGTTTGGAAGTACCCCTTGCCTCACAGGACCCTCACTCACTTCAGCTGGGTCCCCAAAATGCAGTTTGAACGGCAGACACTGAATGCCATCTAAACTGTGGAAACCAATTTTTCAAACTGTAAGGAACACTATTGATGTTCTCCATTTAAATGAGACCTTACCCATTTCTCCCCAGAAGAAAGGGTTGATTCCCCCTGTTGTGCAGTTGTACACCAACAGGTTTTTTGGTCTGGAAAACAGAAAGAAGTATTATTTTGAGATGTGAAGAAAAATTCCATTTCTTAGGAAGGTATTAAAAAAATCAATCAATTTCAAGAAAATTCCTGGTTTAATACCAAAGTTTGCATTTTTTGGTGTGGAACTAAACATGAATCACACTGGTTTTATTTCTTCCTTCAACGTAAGTCAAGAATTAATCAAACAGTTTTCTTGACCTAAGCTTGCCTTGCCAAGGGTGTCAAGTGGTAACATCAATACACCATTTTTCTTACTGTACACCTGAAAACTGTGCAGTTTGAAGTTGATGGATTTCTTAATAATACTTTGAGGGGAAAGCTGGTGAACTGCTCTTCAAGGTCCTTTTAGGATCCATATTTAACTTACTGGATGTAGCTCTACCCTCAGCTCAGAGGGCTTACTCTGTCTTTCAGAGTAAGACACTTCTGCCTTTTACTTGCCTGGGTTTGATTTCTCAGAGTTGCATAAACCTCCTGAATAATTCATGTGGTTTATTTTCTGTACTCCTACCTAATGATTAAAGGCCACGCCAGAGGTTCACAGGAAAAGTCCTTAAATCCTTAATATCACTTCTACATACTCTTCTCAACAATACAAAGAAGGGAGATTTTTAGATCATATAACCTATAAGCCCATAATAGATTTATATTTTGCAGTGTTTCCCAAAGAAAATGCACAGAGGTTTTTCACAAAGAAAACTCCAGGAGACACTTGAAACGCAACTCAGTGAAAAGGAGGCCCAAAAAAGCTCTTGGCCTTCAGAAGAGTGACTTCTGAGAAGCAATGAACAGGTATCACCCATAGCTGTAGAGATTTCCCAACTCTAAACCCTGCCTTTATTGAGTCTTCTACACTCTCAGTCCTTGCCCACCCGCAGGGAGAAAACACCAACCAGAAAATCAATCAACCAGCCTCTTGCACTGGTTTTTAATCAGCTCCCTCCCTCTACAGTGCAGGGAGCAAACACCCCAGGAGTGTGGCCCAAGAGCAATGCTGTGAAGAGGGATGCCCTCCCACCTGTGCACAGCCGTGTACCAGCCGGCTGCCAGGGTCAGGTTGATGGCGACGTCGACGGGGATCATGTCTGCCACCGCGTCGTTGTTGGCGATGACGGTCCGCAGGATGCCTTTGCCTGCCTGGGGGACACAGGGACACAGGAAACAGTCACCCACTGCAGGCTGGGCTGAGATTTCACTGGCAGGGCTCCAGCAGAATGCACTGGGCACTAGCCAGCACAGTAGCAAGTTTTTTTCTGCTGCAGATTATTTGGTTTCTGTGGCAACTAAGATGGATCTTCTGTGGATCCCGCTGTCCTGCACTTTCAGAGAATGCCTGGAAATATGATGATGTCTGTGCTGTGTACAACAAGAAAAGCTGGGACTCTTAACTCAATATGGAAGAAATACCCAGGGAAAGAAATGTATCTGAATTTGCTGCTGTAAAGTTCCCACTGATGCCTGAAAGTTACATTTTCTTAAATGACACAGGCAGACAAAGGTCTGGAGTGTCTCTCAGAGACTGCAGTCACTTTGGAAATGACACCAGTAGGATTTTTGAAAAGTTGACTACCTTTCCCTTGGATGTATTCACACTCTCCTCTTTTCCAATGCTGTCTTTTATGCACAAAGATACAAAGGATGGCCCCTGCCTTGAAGAGCACATCACTCACCAAAACTCACTAAAAGGAATCAGTGCAAATACAAAGTACTGACAACCAAAAAGAAGAAATAGGCAAGAAGAAAAAAATTTCACTTTGCTTTGGTTGGAAGTGCGTTTTTCAGGGGATCAGGCTCTCCAGAATACATACATTTAATCTGAATGCTTATCAAGGGGTTTCCATGATGACCAGTCAGGCTTTGGAGGTTCCACAGTCTGCCATGGCAACAGCATGGCAGACTGGATCAGAGAGGACAAGGCAAAATAGAGAAACATGGGGGTGAAATGGGGTGAAGGAACTTTACTTGGTGTTTCACAAATGAGGGCTGAACAGAGCACAGAAGAGAAGAAACACTACATGGCAGAGTCAAGGTTGCAAGTTATTTCTCATGTGGGAAACAATGCAGTAAAACTGAAGAGCCAGGGGAAAAGCTGAGAGGATAAAAGTGCTGGTAAAGCAATAAAGAATAAAAGCTCTTGTAATTTAGATCCATGCAAAAGCAGAGGAAAGGACTGAGTGAAGGAGCAAAAGAACATCTGCTACAGATCCATCAATATTTAAAAGTTAGGGCAAAGGATATGTTATAGCTTTTCTTAAATTATTTTCATACAATCCGAAACTCCAATTTCATTATAAAATAGATTAAATTTTTCTACAGAAACCAAGGAAGTGCCTAGTAGTGGAAAACCCCTTGCCTAAAGTCTGAGGAGAGGGAAAAAGTCATTAAAAAAGCATTTAAGACTTGCTATTAACTTGTAAAGCACATGCCATTGTCTAGTGGCTATTGGTGGATTTTAAGGGACACTGTATTCCCTCTGGGGGAGGTGTTTATCTTTTGGGGTCATTTTGGTGGCTGTTCTCTTCCTCCTTTCCCCTTCTGCAATCAGATGTGTTTGTTGCATTTCACAGCTTGCAAGCAAGGGAATACCACTCCTGACTGATTAAATTTTCAGGAACTAGGACTTCTGAGCAGTCCCATCTCATCCTTGCTGCATCTGGCAGAGGGATCACAGACTCTGACACAGACAACAGTGCAAGATTCCCCACATGGATCACTCCATCCTCCTCAAACCTGTGTCATGCATTGAATTCTGCTCTCCTAAGATGAACTGTGGTTAGGCTCAGACACTAAAACTTCAGCTTGCAACATCACTATGATTTTCTTTCTCTGCATTTTTTCAAGGGGGGGAAAAAGGCAGAAAGAAACAAAGGAGGCAACCAAGCTCAGCTCTTGAATTTTCCACTGCTATGAACACATGCCCACTAGAGACCACTGTGTGATCAATTATCACATTTTCACACTAAAGACCTTTCTGAGGTCTTCAAAATGAAGACGTTTGATGAATTTGCTGCAAAATGTGTTCAGAGCAGCATGTGATGGTCATACACACATGAATGATTTTGAAATTTCCTATGTTTGTATTTAACAAAGGCTTGAGGTTTAAGTTTTTTAGTTACTCTTTACATCAAAAATGGTTCAGTGGTACTTCCAGCAGGTATGGGTTGGTTTTTATTTATAGATGCTGACATTTTTCTCTTTAGTGAAATAAAAGCTACTGCAAAGTGAAGCCTCCAAAATAATTTCCTGGTCAGAGTCTGATGTTTCTGGACAGCCTCTCAGCTGAGGTGCTTTGGAGCCAGTCACTGTCCAGACTACAAATTAAACCAGTTGTGCCCTACAGCTTCACTGCCTTGCAGGGAGGAAGGTCTCTGCATGTAATAGGGAACAGGGAGACAAAATGCCTTAATTACACTCCAGCGGAAATGGAATTAATTTCATTTTGTTCCTCAATCAACAAACACAGCTCCCCACAGCAGCTGGAGCAACTGTAGGTGGAAGAAACATAATTAGATTATCAAGAACAACTTGGACTCCCATATTTCATGAATATTTAAAAGAAATATGTCTATTTATAGAATGAAACGATCAGACTCAAACACTGCAACTGTGAAAAGTCTTTGCAAGATTTGGAGTCCAGATTCTGCCCAAGTGACATCAAAGATCATCTGAACCAAACCTGAATCTGGGGGATTCTCCAGTTCTCCATATAGGATGAGCTTGGTTGGAAGTCGAAAGTGAGTATTTTGGTATGGAGGGACACTTCAAATGCACAAAGCCAAACCACCAAAACCACTTCCCTTTTGCTTTTTTCCAACACTTAATTAAAGCAAATAAAGCTACTCATCTAATGATCACAGTTTAAAATACATTTGTCCAGGAGAGCTGGTTGTACTGACACAACTTCCAGGTAATCAAACTGATGCATCACTCAGACCTTTAAGGGTTCATTTTCAAACGGCTCACCACAATCAAGCACATGAATTCATGCACTTAAATCCCACCCTTCAGAATAAAAAAGTCTCTTGGGTTCCTAATAATAAACACTTTTCCCTTCTGGAAAACATTCCAAAAAACTTTGTCTCCACACCTGCATCCTTGTCATTGTTTTTTGTCTTTTTGTTGGCCAACTCCCAATGTAGTTACAGAACACATTTCAACACCCAACAGCTCAGTGTAAATGACATAAATTTTATTGTCTCTTTATCTACTAAGAAACCTTAGAGCTTCAAACCTGGACCAAAAAATATCAGCTCTTTTTCAAATCTCAGTGCAAGTCTAATCTTTGACATAAAAAGAGAAGCTATTTGCAACAGAGACCCTAGAATCTCATAATCTTGGATCTAAAGATACAGGCTGCATCTACATAGAAAACCTGGCCAAAGATTTCTTGAGGATCAGTTTTGGATAAATTTTGTGACAGACATCATCAGAAGTTATGATTTTAAATAAAAAAAACAAACCCAAACAAATCAAAGCCAAAAAAATGCCCAAAATAAAATTTGTGTCATTACAGAAGTTAGAACCTGACACATAAAAATGTAAGAAGTGCATCTGCAAAATCAAAGAATTGCAAAACATTCCTTGATCTTGATAACATCATGAAAGAACCCAGAAACCAGCACAAGATGCTGAGACTAGAGCAGAGAGGCAATACAAGCTCTTGAGCTGTCACCAAGGAATAGAAGGCCTCTTTAAAAGAAACTGTGACATGATTAGAAGTCAATAATTTGTGAACAAAAATTGAATACCTCTGAAATGCATAGATGGGGTTCAGATGAAAGCATTATTTGTTCTGTGCATTCCATAACTCTAACAGTTTCTATTTATGCTCTACTTCAGATATAAATGAGCTTTTTTAACAAGATTATATCTGGATTTTATTCTGCTCTCCTATGACTGCAGACCTCTAATCCTTTTATACACTGCACCAGGCTGATTAGAACATAGTTTGGACAAATTAATGAAGCTGGACAACTCATACATGAACATAAATATCTGCCCAGAGCTACACAGCATTATGGACTGACCTAAGAGAGACCTAAGGCAGTGATTTTAGTTCAGAAAAAAAAAATTATAAAGCAGGAGAAAAGATATGCAACTTTTTTAATGTATTAATTGTAATGATTATTTTCATCTTACAGGGAATATTTTATCAAGTCAGGAAAAAATATAGCAGATTATCCATGTGACTGGCAGAGTCTGAATCAATCATATACATTATTTAGGTGTAGTCTGTACAGGGAGAAATCCTGTACAAAGCAGTGGCATGTGGGAGCCAGCATCATTGTTAATGTGGAGGCATAACGAGTTATAGCAGAGGATTGGAAACAATACACACAGAGACAAATGGAAGGATATATCCTGCTGCCTTGTATTGACAGTGTGGTTACCTAGCCTGGAAAATGAAGTTGTGTTAAAAGATTCAAGCTGTGACACCCATGAATTACCCTCATTTCAAGGATACACCTTTTGCCTTTTCTTTGAAAATTTGGCCAAATGTGTCCAAACCTTTAGTTTTTTCAGGGTTTTTAGGAACTGCAATTCACATTTTAGTGAACCAGCAACATTAATACTCTCTCAATATCCTTTTTTGAGCTCAGCACAAACAGACCATCCTCTGGATCCTACTGGCTGACAAATATGTGGCAAGTGTGTGACATCTTTCTCCCAGACTCAGAAAACTCCTGTGGTGCTTTACTGCACACAGTTTCTAAGTGGGGCTGTAGAATAACATCAGAATTGCTACTTTAGTAACTCAAACTCAGCTTTAGGGAAGCTTAAATAGTAGCCAGACGTACCGCAATAAATATTCCACTGGTCCCGTTGAAGTTGTCAATCCAACCCTGTGAAAAAGAAGAATGATTAGTGTTCCTTTCAATGATGTACTGCTTACACAGTCTTCTAAATGGTGATAGTGGTGTGGCAGAGACAAAGAAGGAAGGAGACACCAGTTTAGATGGATGCCAGCCCATCTGGGACAGCTGCCAGGATGCCAACCAGTACCAGGGGATGCATTGTTCCAATTTACTCATCAACAACAGAATCTAAGTTTGTTCTTAGAAATCACTTCTTTCCTATCCCCTGGCCTCAGGAACAAAATTTGGTTTTAAATACCACAGTGTCTTGGTGCTGCCACACTTGCTGAAAACAGCTGGAGTGATACTTACCCTTGACAGACAACATGCAGCTGTCACCAAGAGTGATTTGGACACTACAGCTAATTTCTAAAGCAAGGAAGGAAAAAAAAAACCCAAACCAAACCAAACCAAACCAAACCAACCAAACCAAACCAAACCAAACCAAACCAAACCAAACCAAACCAAACCACTCCTATTGAATCCTATCCTACTTCAGGTCAGGGAAGCTGCCACTTGTGGGAGCTGGAGTTCAGAGCAGTGATGAGCTGTTTGACCTGGAACAGGTTGTGACACCAAACAGAGCTCTCTGTCTTTTCAAGATGGGGAGCTTGGCCCAGAGCCTTGGCTGTATCTCAGCCATCTCTGGCACACTTCAGGCTGCATGAAAGCCAAAGGTGACTTTGTGCTGCCTTTCCAATTTGGCTGCAATGTTAGGGCACGTTATCCCTATTAGTATATTTAGCTTAATGAATGATCTCATTCCAAAGTACAGCTGCATTTAATTACTGAGTGCCTGACATTTGTACTCAACCAGAATGCACCAGGAGTATGACTGACCCTCAGATCCCACATTTTAAGCACAGAAACTCCCCTGGTGTGCCTGAATGGACAATCAACTGCAAGCCCAGCATTCTGCACCATAACTATCCCAGCTCTTGTTATTATTGCTTAAATGTGGTCTTTTCACAGGAGTTCTTCCTGAAGATGCTGAAGAAGTCTTGCTTGATCCAGCACAGGATCTCCATCTCTTCCTCACATTTCCCTATCAACTGGACACCTGTTTGTCAAGACACTGCTACAAGGAGGGACAAATTCCTGACAGCACACAGCTCCAGCTGCATCCAAAGGCTCCTGGTTGGGAATTGTGTATTCATGCTTACTGGGAAAGGCTCATGCCAGCTGGCTCCCACGATGGATGGCCTGATGATAGCAATGTTCAAGTTTCCTTTCTCTTGCTGAATCAGGTACTCTGACAAGGCTTTGGTGTAGGTGTAAGTGTTGGGCCACTCCCCAAGCAGCTTGGGTGTGATGTCTTGAATGATGGATTCATCCAACCACCTACAGGAAACAGGGAGAACATCATCATCCACCCGCAGGGAGAGAAGACGACTCGGGCAAAACAGACCAGTGAGACAGGAACCCTCACCTGAAACAGAGGATAAGCCAGACAAAGCTATTTTAGGTTTGGATTTCAAACAGCTCTGTGGGAGAAGGTTACTTTTGTCTTCAAAGTGTAAAATAAATCCTGGTGAGCTTCATGCTACAATGCCCAGCTCCAACTCAGGTACCTCTACAAACTCACCAGAGAAATCTCTTGCAGGGTTAATGCTTCACTGCAATCTGTAACAAAAATACTGCCATGGTCTACAGCCTGGTGGATCTGTCCCAGATAGGAATCCCACTAGGCAGTGCTCACCCTTAGCCAACACAGTCCCTGTATACTCCCAAGTATGTTTCTGAAAATTCTGGGTAACCTAGAGTTAGCAAGTCACGTAACAACACAAAGGTCTCAAAAGCTGGAACAATGTCCTACAGGGTATTATTCCAACAGTGGATTTCCACCATTTGCAGTGTTAGATGTTCCTTCTAGCAGGCTTTCCACAGGTTTGTTCACACAGGAAACTGCTGGTGCTTAAAAAAAACCAACCAAAACCAAGCCACTAAAAAACCCCAAAAGAACTCAGCAAAGTTGTTTTCTATTTTTTGAAGATATTCAAGTACTTAATCCATCAGAAGCAGTTATGCAGATAGCTTTTAAAAAGCAGCCCTTACCACCATGGAGCTGCAGGAAGGGCCTAATGCCCAAAGGCTCTTCCCTGGCACAGCACCAGGACCTCACAGGTCCTGCCAGCATCTGGGTCTGAAGGACAAGAACTGGCAGTGCTTCCAGAGCCCTCGCTGCCAGTCCCTGACAGGCTCCAGCAGCCTGGTGTTACACCACAGAATCAAAGATTAGCTCCTATAATCTAATTTGTAATTAAGTCAACGGACTTACAGTTCAGTCTGAAGGGGTGGACTCTTCCCAGGGGCACTGCAAGGATACTGCTTCCTGCAGATCCTCACTTCACCCCTCCTTGTCTTGAATTTCAGAAAAAGGCAGAGGTCAAGGGGAGAGAAATATGATGCTGACTGTCACACCTGAAAAACTGCTTGATATTGTCAACCCTTCGAAGACATGGTGGCTCAGGTGGCACAGCACTTTTCAGATGGTTCTCATTGGGCACAGATGGGAAATTGTTGTATGAGAAAGCACTGATTCACAGGGATGCAGCAAATCTCTCAGTTTTGGAATGCATTAAAAATTGGACAATTTGTAGTATATAGGATCTTTTTCTTTAAATAAAAAAGCCCTATGGAGGCACAAACACCTTCCTTGGCAAGCCTGGTCCCGTGCTGCAGAAACAAGGCAGAAGAAAACATTTGAACATAAAATATGAACTATACAGAGGTTACAAGCAGCACATAATATTGACATACTTTGCAAAGCTGCTTAGGCAGCCACTGAACCTCAGGGTCTCAGCTAAACTGCTATTGTTTGAATCTGTGAAGTAGCTAATTACCAGCCTACCAAAAGGAGATGGCTATTTCTGCGGAGCCTGGAGGAAGTCCAAGTTCATTTGGGAACTCAGGTTAAGCTGTGTGCAAGTCTTTTCCCCCTTTCTCTTTATTTATTTATTTTTTTTTTAAATTTTCCTAATAGGGCGTTGCAGGTTTGCATTCTCACAAAGCAAAGACAGGTGCAGAAGTACAAGCAGAGGCAACTTCCCCTTGCCCTCATCCTTCCAGAGAGGTCTCTGCATTACCTGAGGACCTGTCCCAAGGGCACCAGCCTGCCAGGTGATTTGATTGACCAACATTCCCACCAGGGAAGCTGAGCTGACACTTCAGCAAGGGGAACTGCTGTGTGACCTGCTTGGAAGATTCTGGCATGCTAACTCACAAAAGCTGCTGCTTCTGTTCACTGCTGCATTTGCCCCTTCCTAGCAAACAATGTAAATTAAACAATTAACAACTTCTCCATTATATGTACCAAATTACTCTGCCACAGGAAAACACAACTTTCTGTGTTAATGGCTTTGCATTAGTGAAACTCTTTCTTGTAAGCAATGATGGATCTGTATTTTCTGCAATAACCAATCCACAGCTTCAGCCAAGACTTTGCTGTGTGCTGTGTTCCTTACCTCAGCATACCCTTCAAAGCTGATTTCCTTCAGCTTTAGATTAAGGCAAACCATGCTTGATGCAGCAGATTATATGTTTCCCCTATTGGCCTGGCAGCACTTAGAAGTGTGACTTTTGGTTCACACAGCTTAAGCCTCAGGGTTTACTTGCAGGTTAAATATCAGAATACTTAAACAGCAAGACATATCAGGAGGATAAGAGCAGAAAAAGAAACAGCTGGGAGTCCTCGAGATTTCAAGTGAATAAGTAATCTTAAGCACATATCAAGTGCATGGCCAAAAGCACTGTTAAATGGATGTTATTGCATTCAGTTGCCCAATTATCCCTCTTAAAGCACTTGCAGAACAGCACCTTAAGACAAGGGTTGGGTGTGAAGGGAATCATCCACAGCTGGCTGATGCAAAACATCATCTGTATTTCTCCCCTTTTCTGAACGTAGTTTCTATTTCCTTGTCTGTTTCCCCTCCCTCTCCTTTAAAGGTAAAATTCTGATACCTGATACTCTCCTCTCTGAAACCTTCTGTACCCTGATATATACTATTTCTTTTACTTACATGGCAAATATTAAAGGTGCATCTCAAACATCATCCTCTCTGCTGCATTTTCAAGCCACGATACATAAATTCTTAGTGTTTGATATGAAGCAGCTTAAGTAACAACCTCTGAGGTAGCCAAGCCCTTCTCCACACTTCTAACTAGGAATCAGACCCGTGCTGCAGTCTTTTTTTTAATCTGAGCCATCAACACTAACTGTTTTCAGAGTTGCAAGTGATGATAAGCTTTTTGGGACAGTGAAATTGGGATTGAATGCCAAAGGACTTAAAACTAAGTCAGTGGGCAAAAAGTGAGAATTTTTTTTAGAGAAAAGCAGTCAGAACTGGTGTTAGAGGTTGCTGAGCTAAGAACTGGCAACTGTAGCTTAGCAAAAGCTCCTGAATCACAGCTGACAGCTCTGAAACCTCCATGTCAGTGGGTAGCAGCAGACAAAAAAAAAAAAAAAATCAGTGAAATGCTGGCCATCATCAGGTACTGAGAATGAGACCAGTGGTGTCATTCTGAAACTATTTAAATAAAAATTTCAGCATATTGAGTATTGCATGAAGTTCTGACTGGCCCCCACATCTCGGGGAGGGAGCAGAGTTAAAGAACAGATAGAGAGGAATGACAACGAACATCAGCATATGAGGAGACAGTAAAAAGGCTGAGACTCTTCAGGTTTCTGTGAGAGGAACAGAAAGGAGTATCCAGGCTAGTGTAGTTACCCTAAATAGCATCTCCCAGTGACACTCTTGAGGGCAAGGTACTGGGCCAGGGAGCCCATTGATCTAATGCACTAAGACATTTCTCAAGTTTTTATCATGCTCCACTTACTGAATAAATGATAAATCATTGATGACTACTAGCTGGAAGTAAACATACCCAAGAATATGGGCTACTAGAGAAATTCAAATAGAAAAACTTGTTTGTACTTATTTTTCTGGAGTAGTGCTTAGACAGTTAATTTATTTCTCAAGATAAACGCTTAATGAAAAAATAAAAAAAAATTTCTTAGTGGGCATTAATTAATTTCATTTTCCATTACCCTAAATCAAGAAGAATAAAGGTTTTATACCAGCTCTTTAGGTTAACAGATCACAGATAAGTTGCTTATATCACCCACTAAGAAATTAATGAAACTACATTAACAGTTGTGGGAAAATTCTTCTAAGGAGAATGTCTCCTGGGGCTTTTATCAGCTGATTTTGTTATTCTGTCTAATTACTCTTTATTTTGGTAAATTCAGTTAACCAAACTTTTTTTGTTGTTTCATCAAAGCCCTGTATTCCTGTCCAGACTGAGAGGACATAGCCTCATGCTGTGCCAGGAGAGATTCAGGTGAAAATCAGGAAGATTTTCTTCACTGAAAAGGTGGCCAGGCACTGGAAGGAGTTGCCCAAGCATATAGTAGAGTCACCAATCCTGTAAGTGTTCAAAACCCAACAGTACGTGGCACTCTGTGCTCTGGTTTAGTTGACACAGTGGTGATCAGTCAAAGCTTGAACTTGCTGATCTTAGAGGTCTTTTCCAACCTAAATGATTGACACTGAACTGTCTAAAAAAGCCTGTTTCTTACTCATCACCATATAACTCCAGTTAAATACCACAGGATTTCTGGAAGAAGTGGAAACAACACTGGGAAGCTGAAGAGATAAAAGAAATAAGGTACATGAAAAAAATCAGTTCTTACTAAGGCACCAGCAGAGCTAAGTGCTACAGAAAGCAGCACCACCATTCCTGGCAGAAAATACACTCCTGCAGAACTTAATACTGGACTCTCATGAAAACAGACTCTTTAAAAAGCCACAAAGAAACAGCAGTAACAGCTGAACAGGAATCCCACTCGATCCTGTTCCCAGGAACAGCTCCTGAACAGGTCCCAGCTCTGCTGCAGACGAAGGGAAGGCAGCACTGGAAGGGGCAGTGCAGTTCCCACTTACTCTACTAAGTCGAAGAGCTTCTGGGGCTCGGCTGGGGGCGGGTAGATGATCTCCTCGATGCATTTCCGCACGCAGTTTGCATAGGCAGTGGAGATGTGGATGAAGGCCTCCAGCTTCCTCATCTGCCGGGCCAGCTCCAGGAGCCGCTGCGTGCCCATCACGTTCAGCTGCAGGGCATGCCTAAGGAGCGAGCAAAAAGCATTTCACTGGGAAGAATGCACGAAGGCTGAGCCTTACCCAAACCTCATCGTGGAGAGGGAAGTCAGGGAAGAGCAGGGGCCATGGTGGAGTAGAAAGTGTCAGTGAAATGCAAGTGTGAAATCAGCTTTGAAAGCATCACTGTTAGATTTGCTGTTCTGGACACTGAATGTCTCTCAAAGTATTTTTACTCAGTTTGAAAGGACCCAAGTAAAACTTCACTCACATCTCTAAATGTGACATGTTGGCCACCCCTCCCTGGAACAATGAACATGTATTTCTACCCCCTGAGGCACTGTGGTTCCTACGGTACACATTCAGTCTTCTTTGGAGGGACCACTGCTAAACTAGATGAACACATGGTTTCAGAAAACAGGAAAGGGTCCTTGGGCCCATAAAAAACCAGATTCATAGCATCATAGAATGGCCTGGCTTGGAAGGGACCTTCCAGCTCATCCAGTCCCACCCCCTGCCATGGGCAGGGACACCTTCCACTATCCCAGGTTGCTCAGAGCCCCATCCAGCCTGGCCTGGAACACTGCCAGGGATGGGGCAGGCACAGCTGCTCTGGGCACCCTGTGCCAGGGCCTCAGGACCCTTACAGTAATTTCATCCTAATATCTTATCTAAACCCATTCTCATTCAGTTAGAAGCTACTCATAATCAAAGAAGACACAATTAGAGATAACAGCTTAAGTTCCCAAGGAACAGAGACAGGAACTGATAAGCACAAGAGAAAGAATGTCCTGGTTTGCAAGGCTGACCTTCAAGCACTCAGCATAGCTAGAAGTTGTCCTAGAGACAATCTGCAACAGATCTCAGCCAACAGACTCTGCTGCATGCTTTATACTGGAATAGAGACACTTTCCTGTACAGAAGGGAGCAGGCTCAGGAATATGCAATCTGCTCAGCCCAGGAGTAGAAGCTTTCAAAGACATGTACAGTGTTAGGAATTATGTCATCAAGCACAGAGTACACTAAAAACACTTAATTATGTTGAAGAGAAATTGTAAATAGTCCAAAGGAATGAAAACATCAGCTAAAGAGTATGATCAATATTTGGATTACAGTATCTAAAACTAGAGATTTTTTTTTACATGCTGCAATTAAAGAGAAGAATTTTCAGTAGATTCCTATTTTCTCCTGCCCTTCCAGCAGGATGAATACTTCTACTTGAACTACCTTTGAGACAAAACTTACTTTTCTATGCACACTTCTGTTAGACTGCATCCCTTCTGAGAAATGGTGAACAGAACTGTGTTCATAACATGGGCCTAGCACGGATTTCCGCTGAGTTTCTTAGAGGTCCTTTAGCCTTCAAAGGAAACATCATCTAACCCTGGTGGTTTGTTTTTTTTCTTTTGCCGTTCTTTATTTTTTTTCTATTTCTATTAAAACAGCATCTATTAATATTTCAATATAACACAGTTTTTGAGATTTCTGCCCCCAAGAGTTCCATCTGGAGAATTCTCTAAATGTACTGCATGTTGATGCCAATAATTCACTTAGTGTCTCCATTGCTTGTTTCTCCATCATCTTTACAGCAATGCTTTTGTCCCTTCCTTATCTACTGGCTTTACATACTCTGTTGTTATCTTGGAGCTTCTGCCATGTTGAAAAAATAATTATATTTGTGTCATCATCAAGTTGCTGCTCGAAATTCTTAACTGAGGAGCAATATTGTGCTTTCACACTGGTAAAACTTTTACCCATCTGATATATTTTATTATTCAGTCAGGAATTATTTGAGTTGAAGAACTTCTCCTATTTTGCCTTCTAATCACCATTTTCCTTGTTCTGTTAGAGAGATTTTGACAGATCACATACAATCAGTCTTTAAATAGTTTCTCCACTGCCTGCAAGCTGACGACCTTTTAAACTTTTAGATTCTTTCTAGCTATCCTCCCTATTAAAAAATGTGGTTTTCTTTAGATGTTCCATGCCATTGAGACTTATTTTTAAAGTGGGTTAATTTGTGCATTGATTTAAGAACATTTGTGGCTACTTATGTATTGGCTCAAGATCACATCAAGGGCTGCTTTCTTTCTGGTGTTTCTCTAATTAGTTGTTCTAAAAAGCAAATATTTATGGTGGACACACTGGATATCTCTTTAGCCTATGAGCAAATAAAGACTGATATTGTGATTGATGAATTATGTTTTCTACTCCTACAGCTTTAGCGTTTTTCAAAAAGAGTACAAGAATCTGGCAGTGCAGATCATCCACCTCGGTTTGTTGAACTGGACAATCTGCACATAAGCACTTACACATCTAATCTTGTTCCAGTGTTTTATTTCTGCTGGTTTTTCTTAATGGAAAAGCCTGCCTGGACAGGCACTTCCAAGGGAACTCCTTCAGAAACCAAGCAGTTATTGTAAACAGCTAATTACAGTGAGAGCTGGGTGTTTTAAAGGTGATGGGCTGTTTTCTCAAACCACAGCTCATTTCCCTCTCCAGCTACTCAGTGACAAAGAATGGCCATTAACAACACCAGCTTTAGACACAGACACAACAACAGTTTCACTTCAAGCTGTCTCCAGCTCTGCCAAAACATCTCCCTGACGGCTCAAACCACACATTTCCCCACCCCAGCTTTAGGTCATACTTAACTCCCTTATTACAACCCAATGCTGCAGTTCTTCCTTCTGTTCCTGTGCCAAGACAGCTCCCTTTTGACACGCACACACACACAGCATTTTCAGAGCACAGCCCCTGCATGTTCAGCACAGAACCACGGGGAGCATGAACGTGGAAGTGGGGAATTAGCACTGCAACCATGCAAGGGATGCTCTGGGCAGTGCCACGGTGCACCCTGGATCACACTGAGCACACACAGAAAAGCAGGACGTACTTGAGGGGCTCGTCAAAGCGAACTGTGGCTGCACAGTGGAACACAACATTGACCCGGGTCAGAAGCTCCTCCTCGTCTTCAGCACTGATGGCCAGCTTGGGCTGAGTGAGTTCTGCATTAATAGGCTTAATCTTCTCGTGGAAATTAGGGCAATCTTCTCGGACCCTGTCAAAGACCTTGAAGCACAAACAGAGAGAGATCAGGTACAGAATTAGGCTGCTGAGATCGCTTTGATTAGCAGCCAGTCTGATTACATCAATCAATGCAAAAGAGAATTCCTGCCTTGGAGGACACAGGTGAGATAAAATAGTCTATTCACCTGTTCCCTGGCAAAGGAAATAGAACAAAAATATAGGGGGTAATGCACAGCTGTGAAGAGGTTCATGAATCCTCTCTGTCACCACTCATATCCTCAGAGAGCCACCAAAATTCCTGTGCATCCACATCTCCTGCAACCACTTGCTACTTGACCTCGAGGGCTGCCTGTAGGACCAAAAGAGCAGCTAAAGAGCAGGAGGGCAGAGTATGGAGTGGGAAAGCCTGTGCAGCATTAGGCTCAGGCTAGGTGGTTCTACCAAGCACTTGCATAGAGGAAGGGAACTGGGCAGTCTTGCTCCTCCTCCTCCTCCTCCTTTGCTGCTCCTTATTTACTACCACTCCTTGTTCATGTCAGAGGAGTCCAGTGGGGACCTGCTTTTGGGATGGAAGGATGGGGCATCTCAATAATCCCCACTGCTGAAGCTGCTGAGTGTCACCAGAAGTTTGCATAACTGAACATGTGTGCAGCTCGTTGGCCTCTCAAGCCATCTTCCAGCCCTTTTTTTTTCTACAAGTATGATCCATAGCTCTTTCCAAGACACATTTCTGCATTATTATATTCGAGCAATTCCAACTGAATTAACAGAAACTGAATTAACAGAAACTGTTGCATACAAAAAGATCCTTTTTTTTGTTTTTTTTTTTGGGGGGGGGGGTGGAGCAAAGGGCCATCATGAAAGCTAGAAAGAATCAATAGCATAGAACAGCTGTGGGATCTGAAGAGGTATAATCTAGATTCAAAAGGATAATCACACCTCCAAGGCAACAAGTCTACTGACAGGAACACATAATACTGAGAGAGGGTGATTACTGAGGGATACAAAGGATGAACCACACCACCTTTGGACACCTTTAAGAGGTGCCTAGCTAAACAGTGCCAGGAAAGGCAGGAAACAGCTGAACCTGCCTTGGGGCAGGAGGACGGACCAGCTGACTTTTCAGCAGCTCTGTGTTTTAGGGGTGTCTGCCCTCCTCTGTAGCCTACACACCAGTAACACCGAGTTTGGAAGTATCTTTACTACCATGGCCTCTTGTTTTCTTAGAGTTTCTTCTGCCTCTGATGTGCCCAGTGCTTATGCATGAGCAGAAATTGTGTGACATAAATTAAACATTAAGAGACACATGAAAGATTAAATTGATCCTAATAGCAGTATTTTTTTTGTTTAACTAAGGGATTATCATCTTTCTGCTTATCTGACAAGCAAATCTAGATAAACCTTGAGGATCGTAGGGATGAAGAGGTGATAAAAGAATCATTAGCCTTCTCCACTATGCAGCACACTCAGTACTTATTTTAAATTGCCACACAGCTGCACATCCTTCATAAACACAAAACTTTAGCCCAAGTTAGGACAAGACAAAGCCATTTCACTGTTCTCAGCTGTACCTGAGTACACATATCTTTCATCAGCGTGGCTAGGCCAGAAAATAGAACTCTAGAGACAGTTATTAATGGGCAAAGGTGTTGGTGAGAGCTGGCTGGACTGTAGGAACTGAATTCCCAGGCACCAACAGCCCTAAATGTCTGCAAAAATCTTGTCTTCTAACAAGATGCTGAACTGCCTCTCCAAATACATACACGTATTATCCTGAGAAATGCCAGGAAACCCTGATGGGACACAAAATGGAAAGGTTTCTCAGAGAACACATGTGAGACCAAAGCTATCTTGTGGGACTACCAGAAATATTAGTTCACATTTGTTCTGTTGCATAGAGGGTGGAAAATGTCATGAAATGAGTTGGTTCCTAATTGCTCAGCATAAATAATGCACAGGCAGAGAAAGAATGAATCAGCCCTTTCTCCATTTCAGTCACGGCATATAAAACAAGAGTAGTATTTCTGCAGTGCCAGCCTTGGACAGTTAAATTCTCCCTACATCTCCTCCTGACATTCCCACTGCAGATAATATCCCCTTTGGCTTCTGTGCCTGCTGCTACCACGTGCCACTCAGCTGCTGCAGTTTTTCATCCACTCCAATGATTCACTGCATTCCTCTCAAGGATGAAGGCAATTTCCAAATGCAAGTGCACAAGTCAGCACACTGCTTTGGAAACCTTCTGCACCACAGGAACATTCAGTACATTGTCACCATTAAATCAGATAACGGGAGCAGCTGCTTAATCAAAGTCTGCTGCTTCTTTTATGGAAGCTGAAGGGTTCAGACTTGTCAGGGCTTTACAGAGAAATGAAGGAAGATTTAAAGGCAAAACAAATGCAGCTTATTTTATACTGCTTCCTGCAGTTCAAGGAGTACTTAACATAAAGATGATGCTTAGTCTGAAGGTAAACTGTAATTGCATCTCTAAATTCTGATGAACTCACCAAGAGCATAAATAATAAATCCCCAGTAACTGTGTGAGGCCTAAGGATTGTTCTGTCTCTTCTCTTTAGAAGCCATCTGCCAATATAAAACACAGTCAGGGAACTGGCTTGATGTACTGTTGAAATTACATTAAAAGACTGGCCAGGTCAGCAGCACTTCTGAAGGGACTGCCACAAAATTACACTGAAGAGAAAGGAAAGGCCTTGGACTTCAAGTTGTCCAATATTATTGAAACCAAAAACCAGTTATAACATTACCCTGATTGCACTGTCTTTTTGAGCATCCTAATGCTGCTATTCTCATTTTTAACCTCAAAATAGGATGTAAGCATGGGCTGTGCTGCCCCTCAAGAGAGGGGAGAATTTCTTATTTCGCATTTTACAATCAGGCAATTCCCATTTATAATACTAATCCAATCTCTGTGTCTTCACCATACATTGTCAAAAATGTGAAAACAGAGCATCTGGAATTTCTCCCAGCGTTCTAGTTGAGTGTGTCTGAGGGACACTTTCCCTATTCCTGCCCTCCAAAGCACATCCGCAGCTCTTGGTGTTTCCTGCTCTTGCCTTAAAGCACGGAACAATTCAGAGAGGTTTCTGCCTACCAATCCTTCAATCAGAAATTTTTCCATGCCACAGAGATGCAAAAACCTCAAAGAAAGGGCAAATTGCACATCTGTGGAACAGCACAGCTGAGAAATAAAGGAACCACTGAGTAGTGCAAAATGCCAAAGACTTCACATCTTCCTCAGGAGGCACTTTCAGTGAAGCAAATACAAAGTAATGAAAAGTGGAGTGCATAAGCCATGGTCCACTATAAAAAAAAAAAGAGCTTGCATGAGTTTAGCCTTATCAAAGGCCTGGGTATTCCTTTCTTTTCTGGACAGCATTCCTGGATCTCCCTCCACCCCATCAGGCACTGGTGACTGACCCAGAAAGAATCAAGTAAAAACTTGTGGCCAAGTGTGGCCAAGATAGACAACCTTTTTTCCTCAGGTGTGTTTAACAGGTGCCAGGAAATCAGGCTTCTCTAGGAGGATTGATAACTTACACCACAACATGGATATTTCAAGGCGTTACTGTATGACAATCTTTAAAATGGAGAAAATTCAGAGAATTTCCACAAAATGGAACTCATGTATGATGAACCAATGAGAAAATTAAGGTTGAGAGAGCTTAATTAAACAAGGAAGGAAGGAAGGATTCCAGGAAGGAAGGAAGGATTCCAGGAAGGATTCCAGGAAGGAAGGAAGGATTCCAGGAAGGAAGGAATTGCTTCTTTCTCCTCATTTGGATTTCCTACAGTTCTAGTACTACTAATGGAACACAAATATTTCTCCCCAATAAATAATTGAAAAAAAAAAAGGTCTAGAATTTTCTCCAAGCTCAGATTTTGTTTGGTCTTCTCAAGGTTTTGATACTTGAAAGAATTGGAAAAAGGTCAAAACCCACCCTAATGATGCGAACAAACTTTGCCCTTTCCAGCACCCTTTTGGAGTGTGGCGAGCGCAGTGGAATCAGCCACACCAACCTTGAGCAGGGCGCATTAGACCTGAACAAAAAAAGTTAATACACCATGAACACACCTTACCGATGTAGGAGAGGCAGGAGAAGCATTCCTTCCCTTCGGGAAGGAAGACAGACACCCTCCCAAACATTCATGGCAGAGCGCTCCGCAGCTCTGTTGACTTAGGTTATTTGCACTGTGCCACTTTAGTACTGCTTATGGGTTTTGTTTTTGTTTTTGTTTGTGTTTTTGTTTTTTCAGAAATAAGGATAAAAAGTTTCCCTGACTTGGCCAAGCAATCCCGGCTCAGTGCATGACCGGGGCACAGAGGGCGAGGGGACAGGACCAGGGCCAGCCGGGCAGAGGCAGCGCGGAGCGCACCGAGCCCCGCCGTGACCGAGGGCGCTCCAGGGCGGCAGCGCTCCCCACCAAGCCAGCCCACAAAGCACACTTGCTCCTCTACGCACATATTTATCTTATTTTCAGGGAACCACGGGTGTGAGAGAGCGATGTGGGGACAGATTCCTTTCTTTTGAACCCCGTGGGTGCCGCAGTGCGGGGGTCACCCCGCTCCGAGTGCCGCGGGGGAGGACGCGCACGGTGCAAGGGCTGGTGCCAGCCCAGCTCGCTGCCCGAGCTGCCAGGAGATCGCCCCGCCGCAGGAGATCAGTTTTGCCAGAGATCTGCCCCCATCCCGACCCCTTCCCCCTCCATCCTCCCTTCCCACGCACACGCAGCCCAGACGAGCGCACCGCCACGCCACCAGCCAGCCCGCAGCCCAACTTCGTTTCAAACAACAACAAAGCCACCAAAATGGTTTTGTTTGGAGGAAAGTTTACAAGAAACCCGGCTTGCCAGATGCACGGTTACTGGTCAGTTCCATCTGTTAGCTTCGTTTACAGACCCTAAAAAAAAAAAAAAAAATCATATAGACCGTTTGCGCTTTTAACTCCCCCCAATCCAATTAATAACGCAAGTCAAACTGCAAAGCACTTATTAATTGCTCCCACAGAAAAATCTTTCAGGAAAGTTAATTGGGAGCTTTCTGGTTTTCCAACCAGCTCTACGAGGAGAGTAGACAGACTTTGCCTTGAGTTTCATTGTGGCTGAGCAAGTTGTTTATCCCCTGCCTAAAATTTACTTCTGCTCCTGAGCTACAGTTTTTAAAATTTTTTCCCCCTGGAAAAAAATCGGACTGGGCTGGGAAGGGTGG
>JAOTQP010000870.1:61837198-61847428 GCA_026413545.1 Cichladusa arquata | reverse complement strand
AAAGAAAGAAAGAAAGAAAGAAAGAAAGAAAGAAAGAAAGAAAGAAAGAAAGAAAGAAAGAAAGAAAGAAAGAAAGTTTCCACCTCTCAGATAAAGAAATTGAAGGGATTTTTTAGCATGATTCTGGAGAATATAGGCAAGAAAGTTCCCTGTAAAGGAAATACATAATTTATCCTAAGAGAGACACAGGCCAAGGGGTAAAATATCAGGGTAAGAATTTCTTCAAAGAAAAAGGTGTTCACTGGCTGTGTGGAGTAATTTTAAACCCAGGGTGTTTGAAATCCCTCTTCTGAAAAGAGAATTGGTGTACAAATTGAAGGGAAGAACCTATGTATAAATACATAAAATAACACCCCCCAGGGTGTGCATCCATCCCTCAGTGATTTCAATGACAGCATCATAAATATACAAGTGATCATCACAAATTTAAACTACTGAAGGTACCAAAGTCATGAAAACAGCTCTTAAAAAAACAGCTGATGTCTGCAGTTTAGTCCTGATGAAAGGGTTTATCAGACTTGTGCTTGCCATTGATAAAATCCCTCAATACATTTAAGGAAGGAAGGTACATAACTATTTTAGAATTGCCATTGTAACAAACTTGAGATATAACTGGGCAGCTTCAAAATAATTAGCCAGCAATTAATCTTTAGCCTGGAAGATTTCCAGCAATAAACACCAGGATTATTCAGTCAAGAAATGTGTGAAAATGCAGATCAGGAAGCCTTAATTGGGATAGAGACATTCCCCCCCCCCCTTTTTGCACTCTCTGCCTCATTTTCTCTTCAGAAAATTGCTTTTAAGTACATTTCTTCTCAAGGCAAATAAAGCATAATTCATCTCATCAGTTGCAAAGCAGACAGCAGAGCATTCCTCATTACAGAAAAACAAATGGCTTATGCTTAAATCCAGAGCTATTACTTTCCCCTGAGTGAAGCTAATGTAGTGGAAATACAGGACCCACCACCACCATCTAGTAAACAAAACAGCTGATTATTTCAAGATGAAGACTACAGAAAAAAAGAGAGGGACAGAAAGTTTCAATAAAGGTCAGCTAAGACTAATATGTATATCCAGCTATTTGGGATGTGGTTTTCAACAGCCAGTTTCCTTGAAAATTGGCTGCTGACCAAGCCTGCTGTTTTCTAGCAAGAATACTTGAATTACACAGCAGTGAATCTGGAACGTGGAATTTCCCAGTCAGACGCTGTGGACGGGAGCATGAGGGATTTGAGAGACATGGAAAAGCTTTCCATGATTTCTAGTGCCACCTTAAAGGTGGATGGACAAGTCATGGATGGAAAAAGGAGTTTTCTGATGTTTATCACAGATGTTCCTGGTGCCTCTGGGTGGTACTTTGACATCAGAATCGGTGTTTGATGTAAGTGCAGGGAAGGAGAGTGGCAATACTTGGGAGATTTTCTTACAGGAACCACTGAAAATGTTTCTGCCCACACATTTCCTAGCACTGTTTTCCTTCTCATCCTTCTCCATAACTATTCCCCAATGAGGCCATGGGTCAATAGGAGTCAATTGCCAAAGCATGTCAGCAATCACACCTGGATTCATATCCCTGTGCCCTTCCTTAGTTCCTGTCTTGCAGAACTGATTACCACTGGCTTTGAGGATCACTGTATGGACCCGGAAATATCAGTAAGGATAAAGTTATCCAGACACGAGATCTTCCTCTGCTTTTCCATACCCATTGCTTTTAATCACAGATCTTCTAAGTTTCACTGCCAGATTTGCTTGGACACCAGACAATTTCAGGAGTGTTTGCTGAGTTCCTGAGGATAACCAGCCAGGACTAAAGGCTGTGTCAATCAAACAGAGACTCCTACTTTTCGGAGATGTTGTTAGAAATTACCAAGAAAAACTTGGAAAGATATTTAAAGAAATTATCAAAAATTACTTTCCCATTTGAGAGCATATTGGCTAACACAGACATACAGTGCATATTGGCTGTCACACAGACACAGACACTGTATACAACACAGTACTGGGATGCAATTCCAAATTTTACTTCAAGGACAAAACATCTGGGCCATTCAGCTCCTAGGAGTACAAGGGCAAGTCTTGAGATGCAGTCTTCTGAATTTGGGTCCCTCTAAAGAGCTCTTCCAAAGGAATGGCAGCTTAGGGAGGGTGTCCTGCACTTCCTCACCCTGTCCTCCTCCTGAGGCAAAAAGCAGAGAACATCACCATGAAGAAGATCAGGGGTAATGTGGGCACCAAAGAGCACCTTAATTAAAAGGGTAAAGGGAGGTAAAAATCCTTTGACGTCACACATAACAGAAGCTGAACAAACCAAGACAAATGCATCAAGTATTTAAAGCTATTCAAAGATTCTTTGAAAGACAAAGATTCTTCAAACATTGCAGTGAGAGGGTACTCAAATGTAGAGAGCCAAACATCTGGGAAATGAGTACAGTAGAGTAATAATTCACTCTTCTAAAATGAATTGTGCTAGAAGATTACCAGAAAAAAAGAACAAATCACTGGTCACAAGTGAAGAGTTAGCCTGCAAAAGCCAGGGCTTTTCCCAACAGATATCCCAACCTGTGGCCAGGATGTCTTGGAAGGTAAGAAAGCTTTCTGGCATGAGTGTGAGCCATTTCCTGCCAGCTGGTCTCAGTGACTGAAATTCATGCCAAGAATACTGAATTTATGGATGTGTCAAACAGTACAATCAATTGAAGATGGAAGTTTTGCAGGAGGTTCCTGGAATGCATTGATGAAAACTTCCTTCTCCAAGTGACAGAGGAGTCAATGAGGAGAGGTGCTGTGCTGGACCTTGTTCCCAGCAACCTCTTGTTCTCATCAAAGGTTCAGATGGGATATTTTTGGAAATTCTTCCCTGTGAGGGTGGGGAGGCCCTGGCACAGTTTTCCAGAGCAGCTGTGGCTGCCCCATCCCTGGAAGCATCCCAGGCCAGGTTGGACAGAGCTTGGAGCAAGACAGCACAGTAGAAAGTGTCCCTGCCTATGGCAGGGAGTGGAATTGGATGATTTTTATGGTCCCTTCTAACCTAAACCATACAATGATTTTGTGATTTACCTAGGACAATTTCTCATTTCAGCATTTTTCTTCTGCGCCCACATCTGACATAAATATTTTGGCCTTCTTATGTCATCCCACATATGATTTTATTATCTCTACCATGACAATGTAATATTTTGAGTGGTGCCTAAAAGAAAATCCCTAAGTTGGGGTACCCCAGCCTGTTAAATACCTGTCTTGTCTTCCTTCCTATCACTTAACTAGTGAACACATTCCCACAGTCAGGCTACAGGCAGCAAACAGTGAGAAAAAAAAAATGGGAAAATCCCTGAGAGATTATCAGAAGCTAATGCAATTTAGAAGACTGATAGGAAGAGCAGGGACACTACTAAAAGTGAGGGCCCTTGTGAATGAGGGACCAACCCAGTGAAGAAGAAAACAGTTGATATTCTACAAAAATATCTAAGAAAGGATGTCTTAATCATTGTAAACCGATTTTCTGTAGTGTCACTATTCCAAGCAAGCAAGGAAGTAAGAGAGTTACAAGTAATCCTTGATTTCCATCCAAGGAGCCTTCAGCTTAGGGAAATAAAAACTTCTCTAAGAAGATAGAACCATCTGTCCAAATAGAGTCAGCTACTTACAGCACAATAAGTACCCCTGCTACTGGAGACAAACTGTTACCAATGCCTCTGATTATGGCCAGCTCTCAGAAGAATTCACAGAAACCTTTCAGATATGGTTGCAGAAGTCCCTCTGGAATCACAGATCAAACCTTCTCTCTGAATCCAACCTTTTTGCATGTTATTCAAAATACAGACTTCTTTTTAACAATGCTTGGCTCTACTGGTTCTGCCCCTAATGAACATTCTTAAAATTAACCAATTCCTGGCCATGGGTAAAAACAAAACAAAACAAAGTTGCTAAAAAATCAATTCCACTGGACTTTGTCAAATTATCCAGATGTAAGGAAAAGGCAGAGTTGTCCCAGGAAGTCTGTGGAAGCCTTCTGCCACACAGACTCCCTTTTCCAGTCGCTTGGGTCTCACGAAGCAGGAGGTGTTGTCTTGTTTCACAACAAAGGTACCTGTTGTCAGGAGGGCCATTTCCTGCCAGCCTGCGACAGTAACACGTCTGCCAGGAGCAGATGTCGCTCACTTCCCCGTACAAAGATCAGAGCATTGTCACAGATGGCTCAGCTACACCCTCTGAAGTGTTTCTCCCTCTCTGCCATTGCAGTTGCACCCCACTAGAATGTTCTGACAGGCCTGATGGTAAAAGACAAGAGAGATAATATTTCACATACCCAGCAAGACTGTTCCTCTCTAAGGCAGGGAAAGATGAGTTTTGTCTGCAGTCAGGGTAGGACTTTATCTGTGTTTTGTTTTTTTGTCTTTTTTTTTTTTTTTTTTTTTAACAATAGAGAAATCAGGTTATTTTGGTATGGAAAGAAACACTCTCATTTTAAACAGGATCAAGAAAGCCAGATCAAGTGTCCTTAAGCCAGGCTCAGGTTTTAGCTTGCTCTGGCACCTCAGAGACTACTGAAGAGTAATCAACAAACCTAACTTATCATCTCTGGCACTCTGCTAATTCTTCCAGCTAAAGCCAGAATGTTAAAACTTTCTGAGCACAGGATTTGTGGCTTGAGACATCTTTCACACTGACAGGCATTTTTCAATACATCTATCAAGAGAAAAGTTGCTTTTTTCTGCAAGTATATTTTCAACTCATACTGCTTCCAAGGGAGACCAAAGAGGATAATCCACGTAAGCTGAGCTGGAATTCATGCTCGCTACCTTTAGCTTCCAGCTCTGGACTGCATCAATTAGTTTTGTGTTACCCAGTCCATACAAGGCAGAAAAGTGAACGCTTGGGCTAGTTATGCCTCAGGTGTAACAAACCACTCGACCAAATGTCACCAGAATGAGCAATGTTTCCAGCCAGGTTAAACTATGCAGGGCCAGGAGTTGGATTTAGTGATCCTTGTGGGCCCTATCCAACTTGGGAGTATTCTATGATTCTATGAACAACAAAAAGCTGTTTGTACACAAAAGCCTCCCCATCTGTCTGAGCAGGGATTACCAGTAATGAGCCTGTGTCCTTGGCCATGGTCCCACGAGGTTATAAATTCCTTTAATGCTTTAATCTACTGGTGAAAAACCCTGATAGAAGGAGTGGAAGAGAAACAAACAGAACATACCCCAGCCAAGCATCCTGAGGTACTGAAATGCATTTCTCACCCCACACAAGTAAGAAATACACAATGTTTGCAGATACTACTTGTATGAGGCTATACTATATCTCCTAACTATGCATTTAACTGAAGGAAGTACAGGTCATTTCTCCACCTGTCCTGCTACAGTCAGTAGAGGCAGCCTACTGGTTTTCCAGATTCCTGGGGGAAAAAACCAACCCAATACTTAACGATCTGCCCCAAACCATGTGGCTGTAGAGTTAGGATCTCTAGGGCATACAGTACAGCTACCACAGTGTGATGGGGTGTATGAAGGAGGTCCTGATGGAGCACCAAGAAATGCTTCTTCTGAGAAAGAGGAAAGCAATTAGAACAGCTCAAGGACAACAAGCTGCAGGAGCACAAAACCAGAGTGTGACAAATACTCTGGTGCTGTGTTATGCACACTATGCTAAAGAGGAGAAACTGCTTGTGCTTAATTAGAACTGGGTAGAAGAGTCAAAATTAAAATAGAAGTGTCTTAGTGAGTGAATATGGTAAACAATATGAGCCAGCATGAACTGGATACTGACTGGGCAGTTTTGTGGTGCAAAGTTTTCAAAGCCACCTGTACCCAGGCAGCCATGCAAGTAAAACCATAAAAATCAAAACTGCCTGAGTAAAGGCACTGAAAAAATCCACCAAACTTGAGTATGAATACAGCAGTAATGGGACCAACTAGGAGAAAAAGTAACTGGGGATAGACTGCCTATTTGAGAGGACTTTGGACAGAGAAAATGAAGTGCAAGTGTGACCCAAAAACCAACATTAAAAACACAAAACAAAACCAAAAAAACCCACACCCAGGAAGACATAAAATCAGGTAAAAGAGGACAGGGCTTTTTTTTTTTTTTTTTCCTTGGAGTGTGGACACCTATAAATGGTGATGAATCCAAGTCCATAGTGATGTCAAAAAGATCCCTACTGGATAAACTGCTTCCATCATGTCATCATCTGAAAAGACCTGGTGTAAGACAGTGGAGAAAGGGGGGCATAGACTTGAAGTGGTTAGGGAGATAGACTTACAAATCAACTGAAGTTGGATGTGATTCATAATAATTATAATGATAGTTAGTAGCTTTATAGTTGTGCATACTTTTAGATTAGTTATCATTTAATTGTTTTATCATAATCTTAGCAGTGCATTGCCTAATTTAATATCATCATAATCTCTTAATCCAGGTTATGTCTCAAGCCTGGACCCTGAAGGGGAGAGGCAGGCTTGTAAGGTAACCTGTGGCTACCTGCTTTGGCTCACCAGCCTGAAAGACCAGCTCTATCCTTCAATCAACAGGGACAGCCTTCAACCCACCACAGATGGATGCTGAGCCTCACACCCAGCCAGTCTCTGTCTCCATCCACCCACCAAATCACACCTGTAATTGCAAAGCACTTGTAACAGAATGAGGAAACACTAATCTTGGTGTTCTCGGATTTTCTGTGCTCAGCTCACGACATTTCTGCTTCTCACCCTTGTACAGGAAAATGACAAGCCCACTGCTGTGTTGTAATCTAAGAGAGATTCTGGAATTGTTTTGTGGTGTCATCCCTGTCAGCCTGAGGGAACCACAACAGCACAAGCAGATTTTCACCACTGAAGCTGCAATTGTGATGGGGGGACTCTCGTACTCCACTGGACCTCTACCTTCCTCTGTGCTCTTCTTTTGCAGAACCTTTTTTTGGAGTTGCCATACCAATGAATCTCCAGCTCTCTGGGACCCTTTGTACCACCCACGAGTCAGGGTCCCCTGAGCAGCTGAATGGGGTGCCCAAGCAGGAAAGGAGAAATACTGCTGTGCTGCAGCTGCAGAAAATGACCTCTGAAGTGGCACATGCCCCAGTGGTGAATGTGTTTTTTGTATTCTCCAGCAGTATCTGAGTTAATGGCCAAGTATCTCACATACAGATTGCTCTAACTGCAGAGATATGCTGCTTTCAGACTCATTTTCACAGCAAAAAGGTTTTAGCTCACCAGGTCAGCAGAACTACGAGGAAAGGGCAAGGAAAATCCCGGTCCATGCAATTTTCCTGATGTGAAACATTTTATGGCAACTCACCCCTTTCTGAAAGGCATTCAGTTTTGGCATCTTCTCTCCTGGGATAATAGGACATCTATTATCTCCCCATTTGCCCAATTCATTGCTCAGAGCATTTCAATTTTGTCTAATTCAGAGAGAGTAAAAACATACTAAACCAAGAATATCTTCTTCCCTTTTACACTGGAAGAGATGACTCTCCAAAACACTGTGTTTCTTCCCTCCCACATGCCTAAAAGCATCTCCTGAAAACACTCACTTTATATAATAATATCTGATCATCACTCTCTGAACCAACAGAAGTTACAACTAATATACAACACTGACAATGCTGAAGCCATCTGTGTTCTACAGGGTATGAAGATCAGTGATGTGCCACCACAGCAACAGCAGCTCAGGAGATCATCTCCAAGATTAAAGCCCTACTCCAAAAGGATGCTAATGTATGTCCAGTATTGCAGCCACAGAAATCTGCATTTCCTTGCATGTTGCTCAAAAGACCTTGCCAGGTATGATTTTACCAGGACAGATTCCATTCTGAAACATTACTGCAGGGTGTTTTGTACTGGACAGCCCTTAGCCCTGCAGTTTAGTATCAATTATTGTAGCTAAGAATGGTTTAAAGCATATACAGTAATTTATTTTAAAAATTGACATTTTTACTGTAATATCAAAGAGAAGGAGAATTTAAGTCTCAGACTGCTTAGCACTGCTTCTACTAAACCCAAGTGAAACTCTGCCTTGTCTGCTACGTTTTTAGCAGCAGCAGCAGCAGAGTATCCTGGACTACTGGTTAGCATAAGAGGTTGGCAATTCCCTACTACATTGCAGTCAGCCCCAAACTTCAAAGTTTGCCATAGATATGGACTTCTAAATAATCTTCCCTGAGCTGTGCTGGGTCTGCAGGCCTAACAGACCTAAAATTGCATTTCAATCAGTACAGCAAGCAAAGAAGTCCTGAAAAAATACTGCTATATAAGAAAGAGCCGCTCCGTTGAACCACTTTCAGATGTCACACAGGTAAAGTTGAGATGTTAACTCCCAGCTGGTGGGATTGTTAAAAACCCTGAAAATGAAACATCAGCATATCAAATGGCTGACAAGGAGATCTTAAGAGATGACTCACGACTGAGCAGTAGCTCAATAGTCCAGGGCACCTCTTTTGTAGAGAAAACCTGTTTAATGGGTAGAGGCTTTAATCCACCCACTCAGAAATTGTTCGGCATTGGTCATGAAAGGCGTTATCAGCACCAATAATTAAACCATGACCTTTAAGGAATAAGTGTGTTTTTGTCAACACTAGTGGACTAAAATGAGCTTAAGTTAAGAATTTGTCCTTTCTAACTATACATATTGGTGGGTCTTCCACCCTTACTGGTTTCCACCTTCAAGAAGGCAGACACAAATCTGTGGATGCAAAGTTTCTCCTAGCGCAGAGTTCTTTTTTTTCATTCTGAGTTCTGAGTCCCTGGTTTTCTGCCCTCTTGTGCTCAATGATAAACAAATTTGCATCTGAAAAAGAAACAGCTTAGAGAATCCCTTCCATAAGAGAGCTATTAAAAAGCAATTTCTTTACCAGGGAGAAATACTGCTGTCAAGCATACAACAGGCAGCTTTGCTTCATCGTTCATTTTTGCGTTCGTATTATGGTTATTTTTCCTATTTCTGTTCATCTGCAAATCAGCTTGATAGATTAATTCTTTTTTGAGAGTCGGTCTTAGTCACTGGAGTCTGTTCACCAAGAACCATCTGTTCCCCAAGATTTCCCTCCCACACACCACAGCAGAATTACGCCTACAACCAGTTTCTTCTATTAGGAAAGAAACGACTGTAACAAGCTGGGTGATGAGTCCCGAGGGAGACAACACACGAACTCGTAACTTTGTTCATCATTATTACAAAGCAATACACATTACTCAAGGACTGACTGTGGAGGGTAGGTGAACCTGTCTAGCCCTTCCCTCACACTCTCTTGCTACAGTACCAAGAGGTCAAGACCTGTCCAAGAAGTGAGAATGGGGAATGACTGGATGATGTTGTGGCAGCCCTTCTTCCTCTCTCACAGCCTGGGACCCAATTTCATGGAGTTTTTATGTGTGAGTTAGGGATGATGCTCCTCAAATTCCTTCCTCTGTCTCCAACCTTTTCATGATCATGCAGAAGTCTCCTAATCTTTCTGACTCTGACTCATCCTATCTACCTTACCTAAGCAGGTGACTGGGAGAGTTTAATCAGATTAAACTGAACGAGCTAACAGATCTATTGTGAAGGTATCACCTCACATCAAATCCATGACACCTGCCAAATAACAGCAGTGAAGTGGGAGCCTCATCCCAAGTCCAGGACACAGGCAGAAGCTGGACTATAGCCTGTGCCAGGCATTCCAAGACCAGGATCAACTGCACCCTGGGGAGCTGCCACCTTCGCTTCTGTCACTCAAGCAAGAAGCCAAATTGCCAAACTGCAGTGGGGGAGAGAGAGAGCAAACCCATGCCTTGCCTTCCACAGCAAAGACTCTCTCCTGGGAAGGACTGAGAAAGGCAATTGCTGGTTTCAGGTTAAAGACAGCACTTCTCCTCCCTCTCACCTATACAACCTTTTCCCTCAGTCCCTAAAGTGACCTGCTGAACCAGCTCCCTGGAGGTGTGCTGCTGGCCTCACAGAAAATCTCATCTCTTTTAATAGAACGTTAATCTTTTCAGAACACAAATGGCACTTCCTCTTTCCAGTGCTGCAGCTCAGAAGTCCTGGCACCTTCCCAGAGCATGGCCTCAGCTGTGCCTTTGGATCTGCAATCCATCTAGCAGAATAAAAACTAAAGAAAAGAAGGGAAAAGGACTGGTGAGTTAATTAAATGCAGCTCTTGTCAGAGGATGGGAGCACAAAAGCAGGTGTAGGCAGAGAAATTATCCAGGGGCACCTTCATGGAAAAAGAGAAAGCTCTTGTCTGTGCAGGGT
>JAOTQP010000870.1:61815004-61837098 GCA_026413545.1 Cichladusa arquata | reverse complement strand
CTGTTGAGTGACCCCCCGTCTGTTCCTGATAAACTTCAATCACATCTTCCTCCTCCATCCCCAGCTGTGAGAACAGACAGCAGAGCAAAGATGTATTTGATTTGAGCCACCATCTGACAAGAGTTACAAGAAATGTTTTAAAGAAAGATGTAATTCAGCAAATTACATCCTCCCAGTCAGGCCTCATCATGGTTTATAGAAGGAAGGGAGTGGTTTAAGTGTTTCATTTGCAACATTATCTTCTGTATATATTAAAATCTGTATTTTTAACCATATAAATGTTTAGTACAGCTTAAAGCCTCATTTCATTGAATTAACATCATACATAATTAATTTAAAAATCTAGCTATTATTTAGTAAAACACTTTTTCCCTCTTCAGTGCTGAATTACTTTCACTGAATGCTGCCTTTCCTGGACACTGAGCTTATCTTACTTTGGGTTTATTTATTTTTAGCACAGCTGTCTCTTACCACTCTGGTTTCATGTTCTACTGATTCCCCTGATGCCAGGGATTTGAACATCTATTAGTACCTGAACAGTCTGCAGACAAGCACACAAAGCTGACTGCTTTCCTAGAGAGCACCTGCAGCACTCCAAGGAACTCACTGCTTCCATGGGTGCATGTGGAAAGCAAACTGAAAAAGGATGGTCTCAAAGTTGTATCAAGTGACTGGCTATGACACTGATTAAATGTCCCTCAACTTCCAGATTAGATATTAGGCAGAAGGGAGAGAAGGGTAACTAAAAGTCTCCAGACACATATTTTGCATTTCAAATACTCAAAATTCAAATTTTTTTTTTATTAAATATTCCATTAATATCTATTACACAGTCTTCTTCATCAGTAAGTTCTTTATAAAAAGAAGAGCCACATAATTTTTCACAGGAAGAAAGAGACACATAGATTTGAAGTGACATACTCAAGGTCACACAAGTGGAAGGAGAACATAGCTATTTTAAAGCCCTATAGGAGGCAATATGCCTTCCTTAACCAAGTGCTTCTTTCCTGACAGCTGCCTTTTGAGGGTCCAAACTAACATCAAAATTTTGCCACTAACTCAAAGCCTGATCTATGCTTTAAAAAAATATACAGCACATGTTTAGGCTTGGGAATATTATCTCTCAGTAACTGGAAAGAAGAAATTTTGTTTAAGAAAGGCAAGATTCATTGGGGTGAACAGCAGAAAACCTGGGTAACAGGCTTGTGGAAAAATCTGCTCTTTTCTGTTGATTACATGTGCTCCACTCTGACACTGTTCATTGCTTTTCAGTCCTTTTTCAGCACAGGGTCCCAGGGAGAAGCAAGGGAGAAGCACATGGGTGAGGCAGAGGAACCAGCCCCAGACAGTACCTACCAACCCTGGGAAAAGATGAAGTTAATTGGAGAATGCCTCTTGCCTCCAAGCAGGCTGGGAACATCACTCTTGCCAGCTCCCAGCTTACTAAGAAACAGGATACAAATAACTGCTTTGCCCTCCATGCCTTTCCTACCCACCACAAACTGCTTTTGACCTCCTCTAATCAGGAGCTAACATTATCTGGAGGAAAACTGCCCAGAGGTAGCAATCCTGATGTGTCTGCAGAGTTAATATGGAGAGAAAACACAGAAATTGCCATTTGGTGATCTGGGGGTTTCATCTAAACCAAAGGAAAGCAGTAAAACCTGTCCTCAGAGGACACAACTGACAGGGACCAAGGAGTAAGTGATGTGTGACCAAAGCAGACACTGGTAAATGGAAAAAATTGATGGTTAGCAACTAAGGTAGACAATCAAAAGAATCTTCTCTGCAATGCACAGATGAGCAGAGGCAGCTGTATCAACACTCCTTCGATGCAGCACAGACCCCAAATCAGTGCTGAAATGGTACATGAGAAACACTGACAGAAAGAATCACAGATCTCAAAATCACCTATTCCAGAGCTTTTCATAGAGTCCTTTTTGTGCAGATGGATGGGTGACACACAATTGGATGAGGTTAAAGTACACCACTGCTATGAACAGCAGCAGGGAAGCGATGCCTCGGGATTGCTGGTGCTTGTTTTCCATGTCCACTTCAGCAGGAGGTTAATTTTTATCACAGACATAAGGAAGGCTTCAGTTTAGCCACACCTTTGGGCCTCTAGCACAAACTGGTCTTACAACAGTTGCTCAGTCATCCCCTCTTCTTATTCCAAATAAGGAATCCATTATGTTCTCTAAAATCTGGATCCTCCCAGGAAAACTAACATTTCATTTTGACAAATTACATACCAGTGTATTTCTTCTGCAATTGATTCTGTCCAGCAGAAAGGGTAATTTCACAGCATGTATTTTTATGTAAAAGTTAGGACTTCTACCTGAATTATTTGCTTTCTCCTGCAGTTACTGGAGAAACGTTCACCATTGAATCAAAACCAATATACAGATTCACAGGAACACAGAGACATATCCCACATGCACCTATTTCACGTTATGCCCTGCTATTTAAAATACACAATAGCATACATGGAGAGTTAATATCACATACAACTGGCTTCTCAGTTAAGTGGAAAATTTAACATGAGAGAATTTGGTGTTCAGCCCGGTTTCCTAGGAAACATTTCCAGCTACTATTGGTGGAGGCTACAGGTTGACTGTCAAGCCCACGATTTCCTTTGTTCCCAGTCCATCAGTTTGATTTCTTTTATCATCTGGTCTTCCCTACTGAAATACATCTAATATAGGGGGAAGGGTTCCTTAACACATGCAACATAATCAGTATTTCCCAAACAGTGTCTCCGAGAGAGAGAGACAAAGTGATTAAAGAAGAGCAAATGAAATTAAGTTATTAGTATTAATTTAAAACGTGATA
The DNA here is from genome assembly GCA_026413545.1 of Cichladusa arquata. Lineage (NCBI taxonomy): Eukaryota > Metazoa > Chordata > Aves > Passeriformes > Muscicapidae > Cichladusa > Cichladusa arquata. The sequence continues at coordinate 61,834,266 of JAOTQP010000870.1, read as the reverse complement.
TCCAGATTTGTATATGTTTGAGTCTGCACAATGTTGATAAATATCTGTTAATCTACAATTTCACTATTTACCCCTAACAAACAGATGGGCTTCTGCATTGCCATTTACAGGAGTATAAACACATTCTGAAAACAAGAACGAAACAAGGAAGAATTTAGGAATATGTGCACAGGTTTTTAACCGAATGTGTTGTTACTTATAACCCTTCAGAACACCTGCATTTTCTAAAATTGAAGCATTACAGACAACGAGGACTGCAGAAAATCTATCCCTAATGTCACTGCTCTTTGAAGACAAGAGGCAAAACACACTGGAGTGTATCTACAGACGAAAAAACAGGTCCCAGCCCCACAGACAGGCACTGACCTGGGCACGGTGCCTTGGTCTGGAACCTTCCTGGCTTTGTTTCTTACCAAAAAAAGGGATTGCTCCAGAGAAAGAGAGGCAGCTGGATATTTTCATGCACACAGAGATGAAGCCTTGCTTGCAGTGCTTAATGAAGTTATGCAGACTCAAAGATATATCACTGCTCCTGTTGTCACTCGCCTTGCTGCTCGCTCTGTCTTTGTGCCTTGGCAGGAAAAAATACAGGCAACTGTGCTGGTGGCTCCCTTCTTCTTCCCTGGTGGAAGGAGACTGGACCCCTCCCTTCTGCCCAGGACATTCACCTGGGCTCAGACTGCAGTATTTTTGCAGCTCCTCTACCTGTTCCAAACCCATGGTAATGGTACAAGGCTCTTTTTAAGGACACTATTAATATCATCCTTCAGACACCAGAGAAAATTTCTAGCAGCTCTTCCCTTTATGTCCATGGAATACCCAGCCTCCCTCCTCAGCTGTTTCAGTCATAAAAAATGGACATACAAGTAGGTATTGGTTTTGTGTTTTTTTTTTTTTTTTTTTTTAAACAACATTTCCAGTGTCTTTCCATCGTACTTTATGTGACTCCTTCAGCTTATGCACCCAGTGGTGACTAAGGCAATCAGGAGCAGAGATGAAAGACTGTGCTTTATCAAGTTAATAACATGATTATGGGTGATGATCCAGGCCTAATAACCTCAAAAGGGGAGCAAACCTGCCCTGCTCGTGCAGAAAGCACAAACACCAAAGCTGCTACAAGCTGAACCTGCCCTCGTGAAATGGCCTCCTTGATTCCCACACAGCAACACTTACTCCCTGAATTTTCCCTTTAGACATCCATAATTTTGGATTATGAGGAAAAAGGTGAAACTTTTCCAATCATGTCATTGAAATAGGAATGCCAGAACACCATAAGAGCTTGCCTTTCTCTCCTGAGCTAAACTACCTGGAGATAGTACATTATTATGAAAAAAACTGTGGGTAGCACAAGAGCAATGTAATTTTTTGGTACTAATCACTGAAATTGTTGGGAGAAATAAAATGCAGTCATTTCACTTAAAGCCTGCAGCAAAATTCCCCTAGTTGATGGTGAACATTACAAATGTTCATTTATTTTATGCATTTCAGTTCTCAGCATGACACACCTGCTATTCAGGGATGTGAATGTATTTGCAGTGTACCTCAGGAGATGGAATACGTCCATCAACAAATTCCACTGTTTATTCATGGTTAATATTTCACAGCAATAAACATAAAATATGTTCCTATTTGATACGATAACAATCTGAGGCCAACACCTTCCCTTTTGAGGCTCCCAGTAAAATGATAACCTTTGAAACACATCAGCTGCCTGATGTAAAAATTGAGAATTGTCTCCATCAAACAACTCAATAACTGATCTGTATCTTTATGACTACTTCTCATTATGGAGATATAGATACCACCTAAACCACTTCAGTAAGACACAAGCAAATGTGGGGTTAGCTCAGCATATCAAGACACTGATATGAGGAAGTTCTGCTGGGATGTCTTCCCACCTGGACAAATCCCAAACCACGGGGCATTTTTTTGGTTGGTATCCATGGACTGCAATAGCTAATATTTCTGCAGTACATTTCAGCTGTGAACTGGAAGAGAGGCACACAAAAAAATGCAAGAAATGGAAAATAAATAGCTAACCCCGTTTGGGAAAAGGACAGACACTCAGGAACAAGAGGTTTGTACTATGCTGAGAGGCAGCAAAGATATACAGAGTGGCACGGAATAAAGGACTTTAATTCCTAAAAGGAGATGGCCTTTAATATCACCTGGTTTAGTGAAAAGTGTTCCAGCATGGCAGAGGGCTGGAATGAGATGAGTTTGAAGGTCCCTTCCAAGCCAAGCCAAGCCAAGCCAAGCCAAGCCAAGCCAAACCAAACTATTCCATGATGTGAAGATGGGACTGAGCAGATCATGGCTGTAAGGAACTGCAGATCATTAAACAGGCATGAGAGCAGAGCTGCACACTGGATTTAGGGCAGAGCTGACTTGGAAAAGGTAAAGCTAGAATTGATGATGATTGAGTGATGTTCTCACCAAAACCTTCACTAGAAATTTTTGGGGTTAGTGGAAAGTGGGGAAATGGGTTGCAAGGCCCCAAGGCAGCAAATCCTGTCTGTCAGAAAGAAATGGAAAAAATGATAGGGGAAGGGCACAAAAATCACCTTCCAAGCTTCAAAAGGAAAGGCTGAAGGGCAGAATTTTGGAAGGATGACAAAATGATTTACTGCTTCCATGCCCTATGGAAGCTCAAGGTCTCCATGCTGCCAAGAATGGTTACCGTCCTCTCACTCAATGTACTGTGCAGATAAAAAATCTGACAGGGAAGAATCTAATTACCATTCCCTAAAGGCTGAGACTCTCCATTGATAAAACTCCATCAAAAGCATACAGGCAGTATATTAACAATTCTGAATTGAAGCAAACTTGCTTTATTTGATATTCCTTTCCTGTTCAGGCTGCAGTGCAGAGCCCTGATGCCCTTTGGCCATCCCAACAGAACCCAGCCCATTGCCTTTGATCAGTTTGTATTTCTGCTCACCATGAAACAGAAACAAGCAAAATCAGTACTCAGGATTTGGGGAGACACTAATCTTCTAAAGGATCAGGTTTAATGGGTTAAAAATATTAGAATGAGACTCATATCTATGTGCCACAACGTATTTTTAGTACGCATAAGCCTTCACATACAAGAATTCTTCCCCCTGCTGAAATTCCATGTTTTGATCTCTTGTGCATCCTTTCTTAGTGTAAATCCTTTAAATAGATTATATTTAAAGAACCACTCATTTGATGCTAGGAAGAGATGTTAAATCAATATTTTGGCAGGTGTTTATGAAGTGATTAAAATCTTCTATTTATTCTACACAGATATAAAAATGATGGTCATTTATTTTGCTAACTGATATAAAATGGTAAGAACTTTAGGTTGGTGGAAAGAGAAATCAGAACCTGATTGTCCTCTCTTCATCGGACAAAGCAAGAGCCCTATGCAGAGAAAATCCTGCCTTTGAGGAACCTGTGTGGGGACAGCATGAAGGAGATGGATGAATCAAAAAGGATGGAGAAGAGGAAGAGAGTCTTATCTCTCAGTCCTTTGAACAAGCCTGCATTTTCCCCATTTATCTTTCTGGATACACCCCCCTCTTCAAATTCTTATTGACAATACAGGTTTTCTCTGCAGACTATTTCTATGTTTCACCACACTCTTTATGACATTAATAGTTACATGTACATTTATTTATTGTTCTCTGCCCTTTATGGAAAACAAAACAAAACCTCAAACAAAGGAATATATACACTCCAAATCAAACCAAACAAAAAACCCAAACCTATCTCAGCTTTTCTACTAGCTTCACAACAATAAAATAGCAAACTCTATTTTCAGAGAAGAAACCCAAGGATATCTCTGAGATAGCATGTTGTAGGGTTTGGCCTTTCCTCTCAAAAAGATGCATCACTTTCCTGATACAACATATGTGGAGAGAATGTGACATGGGAAGTAGTCAAGTGACAATGGCATTTTAGAAGAAGTAGTTACAAGCCCTACCTCCACGTTCTTAGAAATTTGGGTAACTTGGATAGTGTACCTGGAAAGCTGAGTTGCACCTTGGGCATGAAGTTTGGAATAGAAACCAGTGGGCAAGAGCTTATTTGAACAAGCAGTCACATGAACGAGCTCTCAAACACATTCTGGGTATCTCTGGCAGCACAATGTGGAATTCTGTGGCTGTGGAACTTCACCCACAGCATGGGAACAGATTTCACAGCTTAGTATTCTAGCTGGGGAAGATGAACCTTACAGGTGCTCTTACAGATCTTGGATTAAAAAAATTCAGAACTCATGAGACACAAGCTTATTGCTTGCTTTCTGCTGACACAGGTCAAATAAACCTTGCTCCAGGAAAATGTCTAAGTAGGTATTTTATTTAAAGTACATTTGTTGAAATGGGAACTCACTGCAAATTTTGTATGAGTTTCTGACACACTGTAAGGTGCACATCTGGTTTATCCCACATTAAAAGAGGGAAAAAAATTTTCATTTATTTGACAGAAGGAGTAACTGATTAATCTAGATATTTAAACAGTTGTCCTGAAGGAAGAATATGAAGTTTTGATGTGCATCTTCTCAAGTCCTTCTTCAGCTTTCTCATGGGCCTCCTCTGGGCACTGGAAGGACTTTGTCCTTCCTAACCTGCACCCTGGTTGAAATCCCCCATGAGGACCAGGGACTGTGAACATGAATATTAAGTGCTGTTAATGGCACTGCCTCTGTTTCAATCCCTTTCCTGCCAGCTACTCACTAGCTTCACTATTGCCAAGTGCAGTAATTCCTGACTTAAAACACCCTGCCAGGACGTGCTGAGGCAGCTGGAAGAACTTATCTCACTAAGGTTTGTTCAGGGAGTGACCTGTGGAACACAGAAAATTCCTTGTAATGAACTCTGCCCAGCAGAGGCTGAAAAGCAAAAGCCAAAGGATGTATAAAAGGACTAGGAAAGCTACCAGCACCCAGGAACTCAGAGATCCAGATCCTGTTTCCCTTTTCCAGCTTCCTAAGTTAGATATTACTTATGACAGCCCTGCCAATTACCAGTACAGCCTGTGGCATAAAGAATGCACTACAACCTGGAGATTTTTTCTCTTTTTAAGGTACTAAATTGGGTAAGTTCCTAGACAAACCCTTAGGGAATTCTGCTTATAAGTGACCTCCAGGCAAAGCATGAACCATTAAACTCTTGCAGTATGAATGTCCAGCCAGGTTTCTTTTTCCCACCTTGACTGTAACAACCTTATCTGCATGTTGGCAATCTGATGGAGACAATGAGGCGAACTTTGCTATTGACAAAGTAAATGTTACCCATGGCTTTCCCCTCATCCACAGATTCAGTTATTTTATCACAGGACCAGACTGGTCCAGCTACGTGTACCAAGGGTAAATCATAAAATCATGGAAGGGTTTAGGTTAGAAGTGACTTTAAAGATCAGGGATCCAGGGGCAGCCACAGCTTCTCTGGACTGCCTGTCCCAGACCCTCACCACCCTAAAAGGGAAGAATTTAATTTCAATATCCAAGCTAAATCTATTCTCTTTCAGTTTTAAACCATTTCCCCTTGTCCTGTCACTCCAGGCCCTCGTCAGCTGAGTCTCTCCATCTTTCTTGCAGGCTCCCTTCGGGTACTGGAAGGCTGCAATTAGGTCACCTCTTTTCCAAATCCATGCTGACCTTCAAGTCACCTCCTTTTTCTTCACATACCCAGAAATGTGTCAAAAAAAATCACACCATTATCTTCTTATTCAGAGACAGAAGTGAAACTGCCTGGTCTGCAGCTGCCTGAATTATCCCTCTTGCCCTTTCTGACAAAGGATGAAGCATTTGCCCATTTTTTCAGCCGTGTCTCCAGAACGTAGAAATCCTGAAGGCTTCTGAAATAAATGGAATACATAGTTCTTCATGCTCTCTCTACCCCCTCTGGCAAAGAAATTTGCTGCAAAACATACCCATACACAGAGTTCTAGTAAAAGTCAGCTTCCTGGAGATCAAAGCAAGGGCAGCAGCTTGGGAACTGCCCACATCCAACAGGGAGTCAACCACCAGGGAGACAGTGTGCCTCCAGGAATGGATATGGCACAACAAGGAACACATCAGCTTTCTGAACTGGCTATTGCCTTTATGCAAGCAACCTCCCCAAGCAGAAATCTACCCATAAAAATGTTTTTTCCTCCTCCACCATTGAGAATTTTGACACTATTTGTATGGAAATGCCCTTCCCAGTGCTGAAATTATTTGTGGGTGGATAGTTCAGGTGGTTAATTCCTTGGCTGTGGGCACACATACAACGCCAGAAGTGGCACAGTTGTATTCACCCGGTCTTGTGAAACATGAGCCTATCACTTGAAGAATGACAAACCCTTTTCTCACCCTCCTGCATCCCTATTGTTGTGTTCTCACTGCCTGCTTTATACCTGAACATCTTGAATAACGAGTGAGGTACTTCTAAAAAATGTTTAAAAAGGTCAGACTGAGAGCTGTTACAGAAAGTATCATGACACTTTTGAGGGGAGGTGTAATTACCCATGTGGACAGTGGTGTGTGTCTTAGCAGATTTTGATACAACTTTAATAAATAAACCATTAATATTATTTTCAGACAAGTACAGAGTCTTCTGGAAACCCTAATTTTTCAAGATGCATTCAGTAAAAAAAAAAAGAGAACCTAAATAACTTATTCTTGCTTCATCCAAAGGGGAAATTTTGAATATCATGGAAAAAACAGGCAACTGACTAGAAATTTTTGCTGTAACTTAAGAGTTCTAGTTCTGCAATTATAAAAATAAAAACCTGAAATAGTTAAAATAGTACATTGTTACTTTGGAAGAGTATTTTGGGGCTTGGGGATTTTTCCCCCCCTCTTTTTAGGGCCCTAGGTTTGTAGCTCTACCAAAGCAATCAAGGTAATTCAAGAAAAAAGTCCATTTTGCTTGTCCTTACCCGTATTTTCTATGCCAGAAAAACACGGGGGAGGCATTTTTTCCCCTCCCAACTAGAAAAATACTGACTATTCACTGTAAACATTTTATTATATAGATGAAGTACTAGTAGTATTCACAACTGTAATCCCAGTAATGTCCAGCTTAGAGCCAGATCCAGGCTCCTGTTCTGCTGAGTTCAGCAGTAGATTGAAGGCTTGAAAACACATTTTAGTGTTTTGCAGATACGAAACCAAAATAAGAGACCTTTGCTCCTAAACTAAGGTATGAAATCCCACTTTTAGGATGAGATGGCAACACAAGGAGACAACCAGCAGAATAGACAAGAAAGATGAGAAGACACAAAATAATAGAGATCAAAAGTACACACACAGTTAGTTAGTATCAAAGATTTGCTTTTAAACAAGCCACAAGTCAGTTGTTTTTGTTATTCATATTTGCTATTTCTACTGCAGCTGTGCCCAGAAGTCCCATCAGGACATCCCACGCTCAGTCCCTGCTTTTAAATCTTGATGCAATCAGACACTTGACTATCCCAAAGCTTCATGAATGAGGAGATCACTCTAAATTATCTCTCTCCTCTAAGTCATAGAAGTAATAAGCCACATACTTTGCAAAACTCACCCAATTCAGACTGTAACAACACGAGGCAAGTTTCTGTTAACTCTTTCTTCAGTGGCACCCACTTTGATGCAATCTCCTTGAATTTGGGATAAAAGACCCAAAACTGCAACACAAGACTGATGCACCACTGAAGACACACCAACTTTCTTCAATGAAAACAAGTGAAACTTTACAGTAACTGAATATATATAGGGTTGAAAATCAGTCTAATGATAATTTTCAATTGAGTGAATAAAGCATTCCTTGATTTTAAAAATATTTAGCGAGACTAGCAACCCTTTCCCTTTGCCAACTCCAGATCAAACACAAATCAGGCAAGCACAGCAGGCTCTGGACAGCCACCTCCACAGCCCAGAGTGTGGCAGTGAATCATCCCTGTTCCCAGAATTAATAGGGTTTCCCTCTGCAGAGTCAGACCAGCTCATTCTGGAAGTCTGGCTGCAGACAGTTTGTGCTGTTCAGAGTCACACCATCGCTCACATTTAACTCTGAATGGAAGAGCTGTTTCATTTCAAGAAGCAAAATGAATTTACAACACTATTATTACTCTTGCTCCCAGCTCCCTTAAAAGAAAACAAAAGGCCTAATACAAGCCCCCAGAAAATGACCAAAGCCCAATTTCCAGGCTTGGGTCTCTTGGCACAATTCAGGCATTTTGATTTGTGTATGCAATGACACAAGTCAGAACCTCACAGTTTTTTAAAGCAATCTCCCTAATGTATTTGGCAGTTCTTATGGGTCTGGTAAATGCAGTAAAAGCAGCAGGTTGGATTTGCCAGAGTAAACTGCAGTCAAAGATGACCTCCAGACAACTTTTAAGCTGCGTGATCCCCCAGAGGATGGATTTTAGGATCAACAGTGGGACACTTAGAAGATCAAAAGCTCCAGATTGTGAATATCAGGACATACCCCTGCATCACAAATGAGAGCTCTCTCAGAGGCCCAAAGGATCAGAGTAGTTCCCCTCCTTTTCCCCAGTATTTCAACAACTGTGTTTATCCATGTACTAGCCAGGGATCAGGTTTTGAGAGGGAAGTAAAAACAGAAGTTTAAAGATTCTGCCCCACTATCTTTAGGATTTTGCTGTGTTGACAACAAAATGTGTTTCTTTGCAGGGTGTCCCAATCAACCCATGCACAAGGTCTTCTGATAAAACTGGTCAGCCTTCATCATTCACAGTCTGCTGCCAGAGAAGAAAAAATACTGGTAAGGAAGGCCAGAGATCAATTTAGGAAAACAGAAAAGCTTTCTATAAGAAAAAAAAAATGAAAGAAACAGCTGAGGATATAATGGAGTAAGATCAGACACAACGGATAAAACATGAGGTAACTTTACACTGTGTTGAATGACCAAATAGCCAATTCTACTCTTCAGGTGCTGACTGATGGCTCTATTGCCAATCTACTCCAGAAAAAGATGAGCCTGTGTCCTTAACTACGATTTGCAGGCCCTCAGCCAGAGGCTGTCTGAGGTCAGCTGTCCTCATCCAGCCCCAACTCCAAACAGAGAACCCACACCCACAGATGAGCTGTGGTACACGAGCAGCTCTGCCAGTGTCCAGAGGAGTTCTGAAGTGCAACAGCCCAAAAAGGAATTTTGCCAACTCGCACACATCAAGAGCCAAGTCCCAGGCTCCAGCAAAATGACAAACATTGTTTGAAAACGTGTTTGCTGAAGGCCTTGTTGGTGAACGGGTCACTTGGCAAAACTCTGAACACAAGGCATGCTGTGCAGCTGCCTAAAAGCTCAGCTCTCCTGTGTGCCTGAGCAAAACCAGGATCCAGGAGGAATCAGCAGCTTACAAAGGATGCCCAACAGGACTTCTCTAATGACGCTGCTCCATGGCCTTGCTGCCAGCAAAAGCTGCTGGGAAATGGCTCTGATTTCTGCTACTGATGTAAAACTCTCAAACCTGCGGCGGAGAGCTTTTCTCTACAACATTCTTTGTTCTTTTCCCATCCTCTTTGAAAATGCCATGCTGAACCCCTCTATCCCTCTCATGCACACTCTCCCACCTCCTTGACTTTTTCCTTTAGCATATGTGGACAGCAGTGGTGGTGATGCTGGAAGTTTTCTCCTGGCAAGGAGACCTGGAAAGGCGCAACTTTCTGGATGGAGAGATCTCCGATTGGCATAAAAGTAAATTTTGCAGATTAGAGAATCTAAAGCTTCCCTTTAGTCACATGAAAAGATTCTAACATTAGAATACCACTTCCATTTCCAACTCAACACACAAGGCTGAGTTGAGATGCAATCACATGGGGAAAGAGGTGGATGAGAGCAGTACCAATAAAACAATTACTTCTTGGGTTTGGTAGTTTGCAAACCCAGAAACTGTCTAGCTTGCTTAGGCTCCAGGGCTGGAATCAGACAGCTTCCCAGATTCAGAAGAGTGATTAACTGCATTTTCAGTTCTGTACCACACACTTTCTCTGTGTTTAAATCGCTATCATCTGAAGCTGAAATACTGGCAGGGAATCAAACTCAGACATGTAATCATCCAGAACAACACCAGAAATGCCACAGAATTAAAAGGACAACTAGTGAACTACTTATTTGGGCCCATCACCTCCTTGAAATCTACCCTTCACAAGGTACTCAACCAGAGCTAAATGAAGGTACCAAGAGAAATTCTACTGATTCCAGGAACTGGGCTTTGGCTGCAAACCAAAAAGTACACAGGCATAAAACCAAATTCAAGCAATGTTATGAAGATCCTTTAAAGCTGTGACTCAACTGCAATCTTAGTTTGCTGTCTCCCTTATGAGATTCCCTCTTTTTTCTGCATGACACCCTTGCACATTAAAGAAAAAATATTGTGAAGTTACAGGCTGTAAGTGTCCCAAAATATCACTGCTTGTGGAGCACAAAAAATGCATTTCATTTTACAGATGGCAGCAAATGCAGTTTAACTGCAACCTCTACGCTGTTACTGGCAAGAGAAAATCTTATTGTTGATGTTTTTTTAATTGCATCATTCTCAAGGTACTGTCTGCTCATTGGCTTCAAGGGATGAACTTTTATTTTGCCATTTATCAGCTGGCAGAATCTTCACTGCAGAATCTTCACTAACACAGAAATCCCTTGGGATACCCACCACTAAATAAAACACAAATGGCTAGCTTGAAAGAGAGTGCCCTTATGCATTTGTGTGCATTTGTGTCTGTAAAAATGTGTATGTGTTAATTGGGCTGCAGAGCACAGTTTTGTGCTGGCTGGCTTAGAAGCTTGTCCATAACATTCCTTGGACAAAATGAGGTGTCTGACCATCATAGTTCTCAGATAGCAGCATACTATTAACCACAATGTCTTTTCAGATTTAGCAGAGTAACTGAATATTAATATTTAAACATGTGCATGTCTCTTGTTAGATATCTTAGGTAAAACTGAGAAAATTCTCCTTTGTTTCCAGCTTTTTAAAAACTTTACTGCATGAGCAGCACATGCATTAGCATACAATTGGCTATAGTGATTTTTCTGGAATGCTTCTATTTGAGGCTCTGTATTCTCTCCTGGAGGTGTTGCTGTTTAGATCACGATCTACTTTACATCATGAAGTGATTTTAAGGGGGAAAAAAACCCCTTCTGAAATCTGATGATTTATTGTGATTCCAGTCCAGGCCACAGAAAAGTTGCATGAAACCAAGAAGTAAAGATAAAAGTGAGGGGCAGCTTTTACAGATTGCTCTGCAGGTGGTAGGTATGCATGTAGAATGACATGAAGACAGAAACCATTAACCCCCTTGCTGTTGCAGCTGAGCAAGTAGGCACAGAGAAAGCTGAGCTGCACAAAAAGATCTTGCTACAAGGCAATTTTTCTGTACACACACCGTGCAAGGATCAAGACTGCTGAGCTGGCAGCTGCTGCCAGGCAGGTGGCCCTGGTGGATGCTGGACTACCCTGATTCATGCTGGGTTTCTCTTTCCAGTGGAAGATGAGGAAACTGATGTGTCAGGTTTTGACATCAAAACATTTTTCTTCACAGAATTATGAACACACTTGAACTGAGAAGCATTTTTGCTTTCAATGACTTACCAATTGCAGAGTAATCCACCTCGTTTCTACAGTTTCATAGCATACGGTGTTCTTGTTTTTCATTTAGAATCTTACATAATTTAAACATTCTTAATTCCTTTGTGATTTACTGTCTACCTTTGTGCAGGTGGAGGAAACTGAAAACTGCAAAGAGTCAACTAAAAAGAGTTGACTTTACTACTGTGAATACCTGCAGGAGCAGAAGGACTGAAGACAGTTTGCAAAGATGGAGCATTACACTGTGACCTCTCCTTGACAGTGATAAAACTGAGGCTTCAATTCTGCACCATCTGGCAGATCTTGTGACCTGGAGACAAATGGCATCCCCAAGGCTTGTCTGGGTTTCAGCAGCATTGCTTCTTTTAATAAAAGACAACGTATCACACCATTAGGTCTTAATTTTTCCTAGAGCTTCCAGTACTGCAAGTTCTGCTTTTTGAAGGGGCAAGATCAACAGGAACCATGCTGATAACACTACAGAACTGCATCTCTAAGTGATCAGAGAGAGATGTTTCAGGGAGAGAGTCATGCAGGAGTACAAGGAGAAGCTGTGTAATATAAGGGACACAGCTTGTTGAAGCCTGAAATGCCTTTGGGAAGGGTGTAGAGCACAAGTCTTAGCAGGAGTGGCTTAGAGAGCTGGGGTTGTTTAGCTTGGAGAAAAGAAGGCTCAGTGGATACCTCATGGCTCTCTACAACTACCTGAAAGGAGGTTTTAAGAAAGTAGGGGCCAGTCTCTTCTCCCAAGTAACAAGTGATAGAACAGAAAGGAAACGGTCTCAAGTTGTGTCAGGGAAGGATTAGACTGGATATCGGGAAAATTTTTTTCACCAAAAGGGTTATCAAGCATTGAAACAGGCTGGTAGTGGTTGAGTCACCATTCCTGGAGGCATTTAAAAGATGTGAAGATGTGATGCTTAAGGACATGGGTTTAGTGGAGGACACAGCAGTGCTGGGTTAACAGCTGGACTCCACAATCGTAAGAGTTTTTTCCCAAGGTAACTGATTCAATGACTCTATGATTCTACAACTCATTTGTCTGAAGAAGACAGAAATAATATTATTTCAGTCTTGGCCTTGAACACTTTGAGGGATGGGGCATGTACAGAATCAGAGAAATCAGGTTGGAAAAGATCATCGAGTCCAACCCATGACCTAACACCACCATGTTCCATCAACTCAAAACCTCATTAACCCTGATCCAAGTTCAAGCCCCTCTACAGTGGTCACAGCAGATTCCAGGGATGCTGCTCCAGATGGAGGGGCACTGCACTGGTTTGGCATGGAGAGCTTTCACTGCTTATGGTGATGAGTGAGGGGGCAAAGACAAGGACAGTCACAGGAGGAGGGGAAAGATAAATCTGGAATGATTTTCTGAAACGTACAGGGCCTTGCTGGATGTTTGCTGATAAACACAGCACACTTCATGAGGAAATACTGAAGAGACAAAGGTGTCTGATAGCATTGCCCATCCCAATGTGCAGCTCCAGACAAAGCTTTGCAGGGAAGAGAACTTCTGTAGCATCCACTGTAACTAGAAGGGTTAGCTGTGGTTGGACGACAGGAAAAAACAGCAGCATTTTACAGTCACACCTGATTCCCTATTTTCAGCAGTCTCATTCATAGCCTCCCCATTTTCTCTCTGAATTATCAGAGACATTAATAACAGCCTTTTCCACTCCCCACTTTGTCTGATCTTTCTAATTAGGAACACTGAACAAACATATCTGAGAAACGGCCTGGCAGCAGCAAGTGGCCTTGGTTCACTGCATGCAGGGCATGGAAAATGCTCTGCTCTCCCAGGGACAACAGGAAAGTGACAACCAGTGACTCAGCAATAGCCCAGTAACTGCTCTCCAGGGAATCCAAGACAACCCTCCAAGCATTCCTGCCTATTTCTGTGCACAGAGGGATCACATGGCAATAAATGCTCCTTGAAACAATTCCCTACATCTGATAAAGACACATCTCCCATCAACTAACAATTAGACAGCCCTGGCAAGCTCTGCCTCATGATCAATATCTCTGGACACATCCAGGCAGCAGCCAATAATGAAATCTGGGGTTTTTTGTGTAACAGCTGTGTTCTGTGCAAGGCAGACGTGGCATTTCATTAAGCACAGGGTAATAGCTTGATTCCCTTAGGAACTTGCTGCTGGAAAATAGAACATCTCCTTTCATAAATAGGCAAGGTCATCATGCTTGTTTGGATTTGATGCTGAGATAATTGAGTATCTGTTCATTATACATTGAATACTAATGCAGCAATGCACCTGCATGTAAAACTTATTTTACTAGACCTAAGGAAAGCAGCCTTATATTAAATTTCAATGCCTGTTCAGCTACATAATGCAGTCAAAGTTCTGATTAATGCCCAATCTATTTTCTGTATTTCACTTTCCATGCTGGATTCAGAAGTTGAAAAATTTCAAGTAACCAACCGTTGAAAAGCACAAACTAAATTATTTTGACTGTTCACACTGTTTCACCCTTTTGTAACCCACAGCTGCTCTTCTATGTAACAGGAGTCATCTTCCAGCATATTCACATGTTCACACTGTGAACAAAATAGGACACAAATGTGACACCTCAGTGTTTAAACCCCTGTAGATATAATGATAAAAGCCACCCAAATTTCACAGAGATTTATGAAAAGGGATCAAAATTCTAGGCAAGCTCTTTCAAAATATTTCCAAGTACTACCAAAAACCAGGAGTCCCCAGAGGACCTTACCTGAAGAATCTAAACATTATGCAACTAATCATAACCAATCTGCTTCATTTTGATCTTATTTCATCTCAAATAGCCATTTTATCTCTTTGCTTAGAATATTTAGAAGTTGGCAAGCTGAATTTCTCTGTTCCTTTGGTTTCTGGAATACTTCCTTTCCAAGTGTGCAAACAAGAAAATCCAGAGGATAACACTAGGTCAAAGCTAAATGCAAAAGAAGCAAGAGAAGCAAAGTGGAAGTGTCATGGGTCAGTAGGGAAGATTACACAGGGTAGGATATGAAAGAAGAAATAAAGCATGTTTTCCTAAATCTAGATACAAATATTAAATCAGTTGTGGGCAAAAAGAACCATTATTCACTAGTGTTTAGAAATTATAAAGATACATGTAAATAATACACATAAATAAGAGAAAGGATTTTATTCTTAGGTTTCCTGTGCTTACTCCAACATATCTCATTAGAGATTATGATCAGAAATTTCAATTGGGAACGCTGCCTAAAGATCTGGAAAAAAATTTTGCTGCATTTTTATTCATTATATATCTCAGGGATTTCTCAAACAGGAGGATGCAAACCACAACTGCAAATGAAAGGACAGTCTCTAGATTGTGATCAACTAGAAAAAGATCTGCAAAAATGTTAAGAATAATGTTTCCTGCCCTCATGTCATTAAATTAACATCTAGTGGCATTAACAGTTTCATTTCTAGGAAAAAAAAATCTGCAAGGGTGTCAACATTTGCACATGGCAAACACCTTAGAGTAGGGTTTCTGCCTTAGGCAAGGATTTTTGAGTAATTTTTAAATGATCAGCATCAGAAAGACACCTTCTTCCTTGGAAGGTGGACCAGGAGGACTTGGATGACTTGTGAAGTTTTTTTTCCTCCCAAGGTTGCAGCAGCCTAACTTAGAGCTCTGCCTTCTCCTTTTGTTCATTTGAAATATATTGGAGCAGGCTGCCAAAGGTTCAAGGAGAGGTTATCAGGTCCTGTTTGCTGTTGGCATGTCTAAAACTGCTGACACATGCCAGGAAGAAAAATGGGTACATCTAATACCTGCTGTAGCAATAAAACAGCTACTAAGGAACCTCACCTAGACCTAACAACACCTCCAAGCTGTGCTGCCCAACTGAAGAGATAAGCCAGTATTTATATAGTAGTATTTATACATAAAATGCAAACAGAGCTTACAGAAGTCTTGGTGTATACTTAGGTTTATCATTTCCTCAAGTGTTTTAAAACACAAAAGGAAAAAAAACACATCACATTTGGGATTCTGTTGGTTGTTGATAAAAAACATTATCCACTGTGATGAAAGCTGAGGGTGGACTTGGCAGTGTGAGGTTAAGGGATGGACTCAAAGACCCTGAGGGTCTTTTCCAACCTAAATCATTCTATGTCAGACTAGCAAAAAGCAACCAATGTGATTGTTTCCTTTTTATATCACTCACAAATTTTCCTGAATATGAAAACAATCTACCCTCTGTTAAAAACACACCAACACCAAACAAACCCTGCTCTTGGACATACATAAGATTTTCCTAGTTTAATGCCTCAAAACATTAAAAGGAAAAAAAGCATGTTTTCTGACAGACCTACTTGTCTCCAAGTCACCTATTTTACCTCTAACTTCGGCAGAAGGAGGAGATTCTTCCAGTCAAGTCGTGTTTAAACTTTTAGACCAATACTCCATAAAAATATGTTGACGTTTCTCAGATTAATTCCAAGTATTTTCTTGCCTGCTAGGGCTAGATCTGTCCCCTCCTCTCATTTCACATCAGCTATGTACAAATTCACACTAGTATTAGGCATGAGCTTGAACTCTGGCATTTAGCATAGCTGGAGGAGTCTGAGCAAGTTCACAACTTCACCACTGGCTTAAGATCCAGAGGATCTTGAGAATCTTGGGAGCCTCAGGCCAAGTCAGTGTCTCCTTAAAAATGTTTACATTAAATACAGCAAAGGGCTCTGATATCCTCCTTGTCACGAGAGATTTCCTCACTGGGATGGCAAACTAAACAGGATCAAGACACATGGGTGGAGGTGATGCAAAAAGGGAGGTAAAAAGATTACATTGCTACAGTGTAAAATGCTGTGGCACCCATCAAAGTCAGATATTTAAGGGTTTGTTCATGTACAATTCTTTGGCTGTCTTAGACACAGCAAAAATACACAGCTGTTAGAGCAGAAGTCAGCATTTTGTTCTTCATGAACTGAGTAAAACAGAAGCCCTTTGCTCCACCCAGCTAAATGGATTTCAGATTATATTTCAGAATAAACCATATGAACTTACCTTACATTTCAACATGTTGGCCACTCTCTCTTGCATTGACTGTCCAGCCTTTGGCCTGACAAGAATATAAACTGCTTTCACTTCAGGGCTGGAGCGCAGGAGTTTTTCCAGCAGCACTTTGCCCATGAAACCTGTAGCTCCTGTGATAAGTACGGTCTTTCCATTGTAATAAGCTGAGACTGAAGACATGGTGCTTTCTTGTTCTGTCCCTTCCTGCAGCAGGTACCTGAGAAGATGCAGAAATAAAGCTTTAAAGGCTTTTGGGATAACCTTTTAGCCACCTACTTCAACTGAAATTAGTTCAGTCAATGGCAATTTTAAAAATTATTTATCTTAAAATGTCTTTATTGTGAAAATAAGCCACAAATATCTAAGAAGCTTAAAAAAATCAAGCTCAGCCTTATCCTCCATGTGATACCACAGCTGCACACAGAGGTCAAACACAGCTCATGCTGTCCAAGGCTCCCAGCAGGAGATGCTCACTGCAGTGCTGAACAGTGTTTATCTGCTACTGTGAAGTGGCAGCAATGAAGATATGCAGCTATCCCTACAAAACAAAGGAGAAAGAGATTTCCTCACAAACACTGCTGTGTTTTCCACTTCAATTCCACTGTGCCCATGGCATTTCTTGTCAGCCATCACTCATCGACACGCTCAGTCTTTTCCTGTTGCCTTGGCTTGGAATAACACCATGAAGAAAGCTCTTCCTCATGGAAGACACAGTGCAGTGACACTGCTCTGCACAACTGCAATACCACCTGCAGGTCACCACCCCTATGAGCTGTTGTAGCCAGAATTCATCCCAGCTCACTCTGAGGAGTGTAGACGTGATAGGCTCCCCTTTGGAGATCCACTGACATGGACCAAGCTCCCACATGATGTGTCCCAGTTAAATATTTTAATTAGATGCAATGGTTTCAGGCCTGAATGTTCCCAGCTACCCTGATTCAAACTCTTAAGTTGATTAAATGCAAAACAAGGCCAGACTGAATCCTCTTAGAAAAGCCCCTCTTCCCTTATTAGCCTAATGGAAGCAAAACAACCATCTTTGAAGTGGGGCACACCATATAAAGCACAAAACACACACTGCAAAAAGAAGGCTCATGAAAAATACCAGTACATGTTTTGAAAAAAGCCTACTGAATTTGAAACAAAAAGAAACAAGAATAGTAGAATGCTGCCAATCACGTAGTCAAGAACCAGAATGATGATCTTCAAGTATCCCAGAAAAGCTCTTCCTCCAGCAGAAGCTTCAGAGACACAAACTAGGGATTCAAGCCTAACAAAATATTACTTTTCTTTCCCAGTGCTGCCTAGGACCACAGTACTCAGCATCAAACAAATGAAAATCTCAAATTTCTTTATCCATGACAAATCATCAGGTGTAGAATCCAGTTTAGAAAGTGGGTCAAGCAGAATAACCTCTCAGGGACACTATTTTACAAATAATAGCTGTGGGTATTCTGGCTCAGTGAATTTGGTTATTAGCCTACTTTCAGATGTCGTCTAGATTGTAACTTAGATGAATGCAGAAGGCTCATCTAGGCCTATTAAAAAGCTGTTCTTATTAAAGAGCTGGCCACTTGGGAAGTTAAACCAACAGGTTAAAACTATTGGATAATTAACTTATTTATAACAAAATCTCACATCTTGTTCTAGTTCAAAAAAACTGACTCATACTAGAAGACAGGAACTTGAAGAGCCTGGAAGCATGTGAAAGGTGTGTGGGGACAGAAGAACGTTGTAGTGTAGCCAGATGAAGACAAAAGACCTCAGAAATTTGGCATGACACATGGCCTGCAATGTAGAAAAATGAAGGAGAGAAGTCCTTAGTCACTAGAGGCCATAACCAATCCCACTGAACAACAGTAAAAATAAAAAGATAAAATATAAAGACTACTTCCAGCCACTGGATACTTGCTTCGAATTCGTATCCAGAAGATAAACAATGGTACATTTATAGAGTTTGCACCACAAACTTGGAGATTGCCAGAGGAGTTAGTCTCCTTCCCACACTTCAGGAGCAGAGAGCATTTCCAACCTGCATCACTAAGCATTGCTGCTCTGCCTTAAGAGTTCTAGGCTACTGCACAAGTGACTGTGAAAGTCTTCCAAGTGCGGACATCAATTTATTATGTTGTTTCACCTGGGTTCTCTGCTTCAGTTATCTAAAAAGGGTTTAATTTCTTTTGGCCAGATGTTCAATGCCTGCTAGAAGAGTTAAGTATATAAATCACCCTACTTTGAAGTGTCCCTATAATTAACCATGCAGCCATGTTTCATTAAGCATTTCTGACAAGGACTACGTGCACATAGCTGCACATAGTTCCTCTCCATCTAGTCTGAGACCATTTTGAATGTCTGATTCCAAACAAACCCAAAAATTTCATCTCCCAAGTCATTCTGGTATGCTGAAAATGGAAGTACCAAACAGCCACTGAAAAAACAAACTTTCAAGGCAATCTCCTGTTATTCTTGATTACTGGCTTATCCTCCTGGTGTTAAAAGTGAAGGAAAATCCCAGCCTTTCTATCTTCCATAATAAAGCAGTCCAAGTTAGGCAGCCCAGAGTTAGTAGGGCCAATTTCAGAGTTTGATCCAGTTGCTCAGGGCCTCATCCACAATAAAAAAAAAAAAAAAAAAAACACAAAAAAAAAAACCAAAAAAAAACCAAAAAAAAAAAAAAAAAA
>JAOTQP010000870.1:61740134-61809915 GCA_026413545.1 Cichladusa arquata | reverse complement strand
ATAAGGGTCACTGCCCCACCCGGCTTCAACAGATGGTGACAGAATACACATTTCTGGCCACATCCTGTATTGCAACCCAAGACAGCTGAGTGAGTTCAGCTCCTGCTGGAGCAGCCCCGCTGCTCTGCGGTGCAGACAGAGCCCACAGCCCCTCTGAGCTGGCACAGACTGTGGGCTAGAGCAGTGCAGAGGAGTTGGTGTGTACAGACAGGCTGGCTGCTCCGCTCCTGGGTCACCACAGGGCTCCTGGGTGTCACTGTGGAGATGTGGGTGGGGATGTGAGCGTGCTCCCAGCTGCCATTCCCTCTGAGGAGAGGCAGCCTCATTGATCTGGAGCTCTGAATAAATTCCCTGCTAACCTCCCAGCCATCTGCCATGGCAGTTGTACCTTCAGAGGCAGCCAACCAGCTCAGCTGCCAGCAGCATGAAGCAGAACTGGTGCCTTCTCAGAGCATGGGGGCTGCTGCCAGCAGAACTTGAAGTCAGGCAGTTTTCCTGGGGGCTTCCAAATGGTTGTTCTTTGTCCAGTGCCATGAAATGTAAGAAGAGTGTGAGGCACCTACGATGAAATGCAAACCTAGGCAAAACCCCCCTGGTTTGGTTACAAATGCGAGTCTCAGGTTAGGTTCACAAAAGTTCAAAGGTCTCCTGGTGAACCTGAGATGGGCCTTTTGAGAATCAGAACTGATTGCTGGGAAATTTAGAGCCCTGAGGAACCCTTTGAGATCAAGATATGAGTGAGGAGGCAACAGACAAAGGGACAGGTTCGTGCAAGAGGCAGTGACTCTGGGAGGGCTGAGTGCCCAGTCAGCAGCCCCAGGTCACTGCTGCACTTCCACTGCAAACTGGGTATCAGCAGTTTGGGGCACTGCTGTCCCAGAGGAGTGCCTTGTATGAGGAATCTGAAAATCTGATGGGATTTGAAGGGCTGGGACAGGAGACATAGGAATAATTAAATCACAGAATGGCTGGGTGGGAAGAGACCTAAAAGATCATCCATTCCCAAATCCCATTCCTTGGGCAGGGACAGCTTCCACTATCCCAGGGTGCTCAGAGCCCCATCCAGCCTGGCCTTGGACTCCTTGCTGCAGGATGCTGAGGATGGTAGCTGTTTACAAGGGTTTCAGCTGGTCAAACTCATGGTAGAAAAATCCCTTGAAGGTTTATATTTGAAAAATTCCACCAACTTGTGAAGCTTCTGGACATTTCCTGGGTTGAGGGAATGGACTCAGAGCAAGAAGAGCACAAAGAGTCATTCCTGTGCACTGCATTATTTCCTTGACCAGCACTCAGGGTTCAAAGGTATAGAAGTATTTGCAATCTCAACTTTTAGTGAAACAAGGGAGTTAAAGTTTCTATGCTTTTGTGATTCTGCAGAAGGGTGGCGCACCACCTCCCACGGAGAATTTTGCTCCGTCTTCCCATGACATTCACACAAGTGGCTGATGGAGGAGGTGATCCACATGTGTCCATGGTCTGTAAAATCAAATGTTCAAAGGCACAGCTGAGCTAGTACAGCCCAAAGAACAACTCAATGTGGTTGAAGAGCAGGAATTGTTCTCTTGGGCAGTGTTGTCTACAGCAGGAAGTGTAGAAGAGACTTAAGCACCCATGAAAAGATGAAATTCAGGCATCATCCCTCACATTTGTGAGGGGATCAGAGCATGACATGGGCACAAACACTACATTGAACTGATGTGTGATCATCCTCTGTGAGGGTGGTGAGGCCCTGGCACAGGTTGCCCAGAGCAGCTGTGGCTGCCCCATCCCTGGCAGTGTTCCAGGCCAGGTTGGATGGGGCTCTGAGCAACCTGGGCTAGTGGAAGGTGTCCCTGCCCATGGCAGGGGGTTGGAGCCACATCATCCTCAATGTCCCTTCCAAGCCAGGCCATTCTGTGGTTTCTACGGAGCCACCAGAGCTCAGGGATGAATCTTGCTTCCCTTGCAGACAAATGTTCCCCCACATCAACTACTTTGACTGACATGAGTGGAGCAGTGCCAGCTTACACCAGCAGTACATCTGCTCCCACATCTTTACATAACTGTTCCTGAATTTTTCCTTTTTTTTTTTCCCCTCCCCACAGGTAAAAAGAAGCTATGATTATGCTACATTCATTCGAGAAATTCCACCAAAATTGATGACACCATGATGATTATTGCCAATATTTGCTGCTGTTCACATTTTAAGCCCTTTAAACTCTTCCCCATGTTTCTTTCAGAGCTGATCTGTTAAATTCATTCCCAATATAAAAGGCAAGGGGGGAAAAAAAGCTTTGTAGAAACATTAAACATGCTGCAAGACTTGGGCCAAACCTGATTTACAGTCAGTCTAGATGATCTAATAATGTACAGATCAGGTTCATGCAGCAGTGAGCAATTTGACGGTCAGACCAACAGTGTTTCAGAAAAGGGGAAAGCCACAAGGCAAGCAAAATGATGCTCTGTGGAAATTAAACACTTCACAATGGGGCTCTGCTTGCAAAACTGTTTTTCACCCTCAACATTAATGTTTATCTGTTCTAAAGCATCACCTACAGTAAATGCCAGGCACGTTTACTATAGGCACAGCGTTGACATCACCCTAGAGAAAATAACAATGGTTTGGCAGCCTGCAAAGTATTTTTAAAAATAGACTGTGAAGCCCCTGAGAAAACGACAGGCTCTAAAAATAGGACTAGAGCTGAGGAAGGCCAACAAAAAAAAAAAAAAAAAAAAAAAGCAGAAAAGAAAAAGCTTTCCTAATGCTAAAGCTCCGGGTCAGCTGCAAAGTGTGGGGTTCCTTCAAGGACACACAGTGAATGCATTGCAGTGCTCTGCAATGAATGAAAAGCTCCCTCTCTGAGTTTTTCCTGTGCTGCACTGGTCTCTCAATGAGGGGGGAAGAAGGAAAGGCAGAATTTTAGCAAATTCAAGTAGGTACAGTCTAGGGTTTCCCCTCCTTCCTACCCCTGACCAGCCCTTGATAAAAATATCTCCCAGAAGTGCTGTGGACCTACCTTTGCTTCTCCCTCCACACACCCCTCCCTCTGTTCTCCAGTGCCAGCGTTCCTTCTCACAGAAAAACAGATTTTGTGAGCACATCTTTGCTGCACTGGCACAGAGACAGACCTCAGGAGGCTAAGAAAATCATTGTAATAACCCAAATAATTGCAACCAATGCCCCAGATTCCCAGAATCTTGGTTATTCTTGATACAGGAAGTTGGACATCCAATTTTCAATTTTCCTGCCCAAGTATCAGGATAGGGCATGAGGCTTCTGCAGTTTAGACCCTTCTTTTGGCCCACGATACTGGCAAATTTTAGTATCATTCTCTCATAGTTATGAAATAAAACCAGAGCCCTCCAGTGGCCAAAAGCACACCAGTAACCTTGCTGGAGGCTAACCAGAGATGGACTGCAAGTTAGCTGCCCTACTTTAACTTGGCACCAGCCCACGAGCAGTTTGGGAAGAGATGGACAGCTGCAGTCAGTGGGATGTACTGGGACAGACATGTGAGGAGTGTGGGATCCCATGGGTTAAAATCCTGGCATCACTAGTGGAGAAGACACCAATGGAAACAGGGAGCCAGTTAAAATGGCCATGGTCACTTGCTGGGAATAATCTGATTTCCCTTAGAGAGTGGCAGGGGAGGAAGGGACCAGCCTGAGGTTTTGACAGGAGCGCAATGGAAAGGCAAGCCACTGGCACAGCCATGGGTCAGGCACCCCAGAAATGCCACCTTAGAGGAAAGCTGTGAACCCCCAAGGAATTCTCTTCCTGTAAGGTAGGCACCAAATTCAGCCAAATGAGGTTGTGCCTGTGCTATAGGCAGCTGCCTTACAAAGAACTGCTTGGTGGAGATGTTTTGTTTGCTTGGTCAGGTGCCTAACTGCACTTCTTTCTCCAGTTCTGTGTTATTTACCAAGGAGTGGATTCAGCAGAAGCTGAGCCTTGTGTGTGTGATTCCAAGTCTCAAGGTTCTCCTAATGGTGGATCCCGAAGGTGTGACAGCACTTTTCTTTTGGGATTATCCTATTCCTATGCCAGATCCTCTCTGTTTCAAAAGAAAGCAAGTTTTCTTACCTAGGGCTTCCTTCCTTTAACTTTGATCAGCCCAGTTTTGATTTTTTTCCCCCCAAAACCGCAAGGAAATTGAATTACCTCTGGAGTCATGGACGTGCCATGCAGTCTCCTGGTTGTCTGTGCCCTCCTCACAGGGTGGGTACACTCTAAGCAGCAGATCCAGGCTGCTCTGGGTTTCTCCAGCTGAGGAATGCCATGGCAGAGTCCTCTCTCATAGGCTGCATAAACCTCAACCCAAGCTCTCTTTGCTCCTGGGAGAAACCCTCCAGAGGAACAGAAAACTTCACCAAGTGTGGAGCAGTTTTCCCCCACAAGGTTCCAGCCCCATTTCCCTGCCCACTCCTAGATGCTGACAGTGAAGGAGTGCTTCATTCCACAGAGCTTCCAGACACCAGGATGATATTCCTGGCTGGTACAGTGGGCTGGCACTTTTTGATGGTTGAAGATTAACCTTTCAGCCCTTGTTAGATATTCTCTCATGGACCTTCAAAATCAAGCTGAATGCAGAGATGTCATTAACAAAAACCAAAAAAAACAACATAACAAAAAACCAACCCAGGACATAAGAATTATGAGCTGAATTATTCTGCAGAAGCCCCAATATAATTAAAATGGAGGAAACAATGGAAAATAACGGGGAAACCTCTAGAAATGCAGTTTTGCAGAGTTATGAGCCTGGTATGGCCTCCTACAGATGAAAACTCAAGAGCCAGGAGAAGGTTAGTAAGAAAATTCACTTCTCCATTTCCATGTCTTTTCTTCTTTCCCACCACAGGTATCTCAATCTTCAGACATCAGTGAGCAAAAAGTAAGGACTTTTTTCCCACAAAAAAACCCTATCTACAAATGTCATTAAAATTATCACTTCTGTTCTGGGAGGGCTACCATAAAAAGAAAAAGAATATATTTTTCACTCTGCCACAATTCATCAGCAGAATGAAAGGGGTGTCTGCAGTTGGAAGAACTCAAGGAAGCGTTTCGCACAGTTCATAAGACAAAAGGAGAAGATCAAACAGATGAGAAAGAAGAAGGAATGGTGGAAGAAATTTTGAAAGATTACAAAGGTGCAGCTGGAGAAACTTCCAATTGGTGAAAAAGCACCCCAATGGCCTAGAAAAAAAATGTTCAGAGTGCTATATACTGTTTTGACATCAAGATAACAGGGAGGAGAAATGACCACAATTTACCAAGTGAGCAATTAAAGTGTCTTTAGTTGTCTTAAAACAGTCTCCATGCAAATTTGAGATACTCTGGTTTAATATGACAGAATTTACTGAAATATGAGACAATAAATCAGTGTTTTAAAAAGAACAGCTTGCTCACCATGCATGGAGCCAGTCAATCCAGCTTAATGACTTGCAGGACACAAGCTCTAGAGACTCCTGGCTGCATTATTCAACACTGATATAGAGCCCTCAGAAGAGCAGAAACAGGTCCTCATGCCAGCAGCATACAGCTGATATCCAGGTGGGCAGGTCCCAGGATAGTCAGGAAATCCTGGTCACCAGGATGAAGGAAAAAGAGTGTCTGACCTTGGTTAGCAAGGAAGGTCACAATAATTCATAATCACAGTATCATGGAATGGTTTGGGTTGGAAGAGACCCTAAAGATCATCCAGTTCCAACCCCTGCCATGGGCAGGGACACCTTCCACTGTCCCAGGTTGCTCAGAGCCCCATCCAGCCTGGCCTTGGACACTTCCAGGGATGGGGCAGCCACAGCTGCTCTGGGAAACCTGTGCCAGGGCCTCACCACCCTCACAGGGGAGAATTTCTTCCTAATATCTAACCTAAATTTCCCTTTCAGTTTGAAGTGATTCTCCCTTGTCCTGTCACTACAGTTCCTGATGAAAAGTCCCTTCTCAGGTTCCCTGTATCCCCTTCAGACACTAAAGGTGCTCTGGGGTCTCCACACCTTCTCCTCCCAGGCTGAACAGCCCCAGCTTTCCCAGCCTGCCTCCTTAGGGGAGGTTTTCCAGTCCTCTGGTCAACTTCGTGCTCTCCTCTGGATTTGCTCCAACAGTTCCATGTCTTTCTTCAGTTGGGGGCACCAGAACTGGATGCTATATTCCAGGTGGGGTCTTACCAGAGCAGAGTACACATGGGCACCACAACCTTCCTTCAGCCAGGTTCATAAATTCAATTACTGTCATTTTTATTCATAAACATCCTAAATATTGATGGCTATTTAAGGAGATTTGTTCACTCTAATTGCTTTCTGGATTTTCTCCTGATTAATTATTTTTTTAGCAATACATGGAAATTTACAGACTGCAAAGAAGCATCCAAAACTATTTCCTGGTTACCTGGCAGATTTCCATTGATGGATTTCCCTTTGGGTTTTTTCCATCTTTTCCCATCTATCAGCTTGTATTTTCCTCTTGCTGAATATTCAGTTGCTAGCTCTGGAGATAACTAACTTAACAGAGGCCTAATTCTGACCCCACTTACATGGAAGAAGCTTAATGGCCCCCCAGGGAATAAGTTCATCTTGAGGCAGTGAAAATTTAGACCAGAGTCAAGACCTGAGAACTCAACAGAGAAACCACTGCCAATAGCCAGGGAAATGAGAGTGGTTGTTTCTGCACAAAAAAAGTTTTCTTAATGTAGAAACAGTTTTCCAAATCTGAACTAGCAAAGTTTTCTCCAAAATTCTGCTCTGACTTGTTCAAATATTATCTAATCACAGTCTGATACTGCTCTTGCTTGTTTGTTTGCTTCCTGGCTTGTTTTCTCCTGTCTTTTTGCAAGAAGGTGTTGGTGAGGTGACTCCAGCTCTTTCAATTTTGCCATCCAATAAATTCTCATCCAGATGAATTATGTCAGATCAAATCTGGAAAATGAAACCCAGCATCCCACCTTTGATCTGAGCCAAATAATCGTGGGTGCCATCACCAGCCTTCCATAGGAATGTGGTCCAGAGCAAAGGACTTGAAAAGAACCTCAGAGATACTTCTAAAAGCCATAAAATGTTTTAGCAATTTTGGGGTTTCCTCCCTTTTTCTTACTGAAAAGGAACAGATGGGAATAGAAGTAAACTCTGCCATCTGGAAAGACTGAAGGATCAGTATGAAAAGAGCCAGGTGTCAAGTTTGTTCATCACCAGCCCAGCTTTGTCAATTATCAACATCAAAACCTTGTCTCAACAAGGGCTGAATTACTCTAAAGATAAATGATTTTGCAAAGCCATTTTTTCTGTATCTTTTTTGTCACCTAATTGTTCAACTATCTTGAAAACTCCAGTTCTGAACAGAAAAAGGGAAGAAATTAATTTGAAGTTTTACTTCTTATGCCACAGGAAATTGTCTGCCTTGGTCTTTTCTACCTTCCATTGAACACTGCAGTCTGGATTCCACTTAAAGTCCATTAGCTCTGTCATAACCTTTTAATATTATGTTAAATTGAATTTATATATAGGTAATGTGGACCTTGTTCTTATAACAGTTTGAAATGGAAATGTAGTACCTCTGGGTGGGAAATCAGAAGCACAAAAATCATTACAGTGCTGTTCAATCTCTGGAGAGTGTCTGAATCACTGATTTTTTTGTTTTAAATATTGGAAATTATGTATGTAAATATAATTTTATATATATATATGTATTATATATGTGTACACGTATATATGTGTGCACATATATATGTGCACTAACTGTACACAGATGTCTTGTTCTTTATCTGACTAGATTTTCTTTTTTTGATTATGTTTTATTTACATTTCATTTATGAGATTTCACAGCACCTTTGGTTTTAATCTTATTATTATGTAAGAGGCCATTCCTGCTTTAAGCTTTCCACTGAAGGACATTTGAGCAAATAATTTCCCATCTGCATACTAATGAGACTGATAATACAGTGCCCAAAAAATGCAAATAAGGAACCTGAGTGACAAGTCAAGGGGGAATGGCTTCACACTGAAAAGGAAAATTCAGATTAGATATTAGGAAGAAATCTTTCCCTATGATGATGCTGAGGCCTTGGCATATATATATATATATATATATATACAGTTCCAATCAATATTTATTTTCTTCAGACATGCACACACACTGAGTTTATTGGTAAATACCCTCAGCCTCCTTTTGCCATCTTTTGCAGAACAATTTTGCTTCTCTTTTGCAAAACAATTATTTCCAAAAGCTGGAGCTGCATAAACTGGTACTGGTTTTTCCATTCATAATGCAATCCTTGATGCTTCTTTTACAAGTTGGCTCTGATTGCCTTTTGTCAAATTTTGCCTGTAGTCCTCAATTATCTCCTGAGTCTGTATATTCCTATGGGTTTGTGGTTTGGTAACCCAGTCAGCTGTGGTTATCTTCTGTTTTTCCTCCAAAACATGAGATTTGTTTTGTTTCTGCTGTTCAACAGGGCAATTTTTCCTTTTTTTCTCCCCTCTCTAAACATAAATCAGGACTTTTTAATATTCTTTTTTTCCTTCAGTTTGATGTCTCTCTGCCCCAGCATCATCTGAGTAGATGAGGTCCAGAAGCTCCCTTGAAATTTCCCGAGAAAGAGTCAAATATGTTGTGTAAAAGTTTTCTCCCAATTTTTTTTTCATCTTTATATGATGCTGATACCTTTCAAAAATTTTTTACCACTGTCCTGCACTTCTTCTCCTGATACCATGATAATGAAATAAATCTATGACCTCTGACCAAGCCCCAAAGACGAAGAAGACACAATTACTGCTGCTTATGTCTTTTTTCAATGCATTCCTTATTTTTGTGAGAAGGCAAATTCTTGTTTGAATCCCTTCTGTCTGGCTTCAGGAAAGGTTAGGCTCTTTGAGGACCTTTGGCATCTCTGTTTTCTCATCGTCTTTCTTCTATTCATGATTTACATATGGCCTTTTTCTCATTTTTCTCCTTCTACAATGCACCCTGCCTTGGTGATGGTTAGACAGAACTAAGACAAAAAAAAAAGGAATTAAGGGAAAAGGCATCACTGCATTCCTCTTTCAAGAAGACTGAAATTGAAACCATCTTTAATGGTTAAAATCAAGGGCTTGGTTTTTTGTTTTTTTTTTTAAGTTCTTTAGAGGCACAGAAAAAGAATTGTTTTATCAGACTTCTGTACTGCATCTCCATCTGCTTAATGAGATGATGATTTAACAGTTTTGTTTGCTTGCCTTCCCGTGTCATGAAAGACTTTTATTACCTCTGATTCTTGCTGTGTCCCTCCTGGATGTTTGTACAGATTTAGTACAATGGTTGTGTCTTCACCTCAGAATTCCTTCTTCGCAATCAAAATTGTGTCAGCATTTCTTCAACCTTGTTTCTTTTGCTCTAGACAATATCTAATTTCCTTGCAATAAAAGTTTTTCTTCATGTAAATAATAATAATTTTAAAAAGCCTGCAACAATAAAGAAATCCCAAACTTTAATCTACAGCCTAAAATGTGAATTTAAAGCAAGTTAAAAGGAAGGGACCTTAAAGATGATCTGCCATGGGCAATTCCTTCCCAATATCCAATCTAACCCTGCTCTCTGTCAGTGTGAAGCCATTGCCCCTTGTCCTGTCACTCCAGGCCCTTGTCAAGAGTCTCTCTCCATCTTTCCTGTGGCTCCCTTCAGGCACTGCAAGGCCACAGTGAAGTCACTCCTCCAGGCTGAGCAACCCCCAATTCTAATGCAATAACTGTATGGCTAAAGAACATTTCTGTTCCAACAAATATTTTTATATCTATTTTCTTATCATACCTGATTTTTAACATTTATTTAGAAGCAATTGGGAGCCAGACCAGACTGTCTCTGTGTCGGGGAATTCTGGAAGAGCAGACACATCTTTTTTTGTGTGTGTCTTCTGATGGTTACTTGTCCTGAAATAATTCAAAGACAACTTTCCTTTCTATTTCAGAAGGAAGATCTATCTGTTGTCCAGTTTAATCTTATTTATGACATGTTGCAGTGAGGGAAGAATTTGTTCACAGTGTAATCCTGTGATCCTCAGTGCTGACAGCCCAGCTTGTACAGTCCTCCAACTTAGTGCCTCTGTACACCCAGAAAACTCCAAGGTTTATAGTGAGAGCCTGACACTGGAAAAGAAATTGAACTATCTGACTTGCTGATCAGTCCAGCTGTTTCAGAGTGATCAGCAGTCCCTGAGAGTTATAATCATGCTATTGGGGAAGAGTGGGACCAAAGCTTTCAGGATCTTTCACCCACAACAGGCTGGAACTTGCACTTGCACAGGGCTTTAAGTGAGTAAATTCCTTTCATCACCTGGTTGTAGAAGGGTGTGCATCTGAAAAATGCAGCCCTTCTCACTGGGCATGGGTATGTGGGTTTTTTTTCCCCAAAGGAAAAGGTCCTGCCTTTCTGTGGGGTGAGAATCTTCAAGTCATGCACTGAAGACACCAGGTGACAGACAGCTAGTGCTCACCACAGAAAAATCTCTTAAAATTCTGTGAATAGAATTGGCCCAGCTTTACCATGTGTGTTTGAATTGCCAGGTTGTACTAGGATCAGCTCACTGGGATGTGTTTTCATCTCAAACCCCTGCTCTGCAAATATCTCAGGGTGGGAATTTGTCAGGCAGGGGTCTGCCCGTGTCATAATGAATTCACACCCAAACCAGTTTGAATGGATGCTTTAAGGAAGATTCCTGAGCTGTAATTAGTAATGCATTGCTAGAACCCAGGTACTGCACACTTAAATACTCCTCCACTGACTCTTATTAGTAACACCTTGCTAAACCCCAGCACAGCCCTCTGACAGCCATCCAGTTGTTCATTCACTCACTCATTCATTCACTGTTTCTTTTGTTTTGGGGAGCAAGTAGATTTCTTTCTATTTTTTTATTTATGCACTCAGCGCTTGGGGTATAAGCTGACTTCCTCAGATGAACAGAATATTTCTGAGGGATTTCAGTTGAAACAGACTTCATTTCTCACGAATCAGGTGCAAAGCTGTTTTGGCCTCTGTCTCCAAAGCACCATGATATAAATTTTGTGGACACATTGATACAAACCACCTTTCTATTTACACATAAAAATCCCTTTTATGTTGACCTATGTAGTTTCAGCTTATAGGCCATGCATCTGCTTAAAAAAAAAAGTAAATTATTAAATACAGTTTGAGAGAACAGAAACAGTTTTTCATTAACAGAAAAAAAAAGAAAATAATTTTGCCAGTGGTCAGTCCCCCTTTTTGGCTTGCTTTCCATAATCACTCCTTCAAGCTCATGCACTTTTAAGGGAATTTTCAATCTGAGTGTGGTTATTCTAAATCTGTAAAATAAGAATCTGTATAGGAACTTCTTGAAAGTGGAGAGTCTTGGAGAGAATGGGACAAACCCATTCCACCCATTTAGCACTACAGCCTGACATTTTGGAATATCCAGCCAAGCAACAAATAAGGTGATCAGGACCAAAGAGAAATGTGGCAGAATTGCTCCCCTTTTCCAAGACCCAGCAGATCTTTGAGGATGCAGGAATCTTTGCTGGCAGCAGCTGGTAGGAGCTCAAAGAAGAGGGAAAAGAGGATGAAGGGTTGCCAAAACAAGCTCCAAAGCTTCTTGCTGTGCCTCTGACCAAGCGCTTACAACAAACCCTCCAGGAATAAGTTCCAGCTCAAAAAAAAGCAGTCGCTTCGTGGAGGTTATTTGGCATGTCTGCCTGAATAACAAACACACTGGGGTGATGGCAGGGCTGTCATAATTCACTTAAAACTGCTCCTCAAAGCTGAATTTCAGCCTTACAGAGACCCAGCTTTGAGCTCTTCTTCTCTTAGGGCCTATTTTTCCAAGAGCTCAGCCTTAGTCCAGCCTCCTCCCCAGTTTTGTAACAGAGTGAGCTTCAGACAGAAGGAAAAAGGGGAATTCACTGAATATTTTATTTTTTGACATATTCATTCAGTTCCCCACACCTTAATGCTCTGCATTGATCCAGTGATATCTGGGCCATGTGTGGTGGTGCCAGCAGTTTCCAAATTTGTGCAAATACCCATGAAACATGGCTTGTTATGCATAGCTTGGCAGTTCAGTGCAGAGAGTCTGCCAAAAGGAGACAGGAGCCTTATCAGAAGGAGACAGGAAATTCTCAAGCAAATTTGGGAGTTGACTTTTGAGTTAGGAGTGTTGACAGGCGCAGATCCCTCTGTCTGGCAATTATCAATTCTTCCTCTCATAACTACAGGGAAAATCCAAGTACCTCAAATTTTGACTGGGCAGGAGGTGTGCCCAAGACTTCTTCTCCAGAGCCATTGTATTTCTGCCGTCCTGGTTCTGACTTTAATCCAAAAGTGCAAGGGTCACATTTCCCTGCTCCAGAGATCTCAGAGCAGTTTTGTTGCTTATGAAAGATTTCCACCCAAACATGGTAGAAGTTTCTCAGCATGTCTGACAAAACCATGACATTGTCAAAATGTGAATGCAACATTTAATCTGGATTTCAAACCTTGCCTGGTAAATGTGAGAGGTGCTGCTGCAAGTCAGCAGGTTGGTTTCCCTGTCAGGTGTGTGGGTTTTTTTTTTCTTTTTCTCAGCCACACATCACTTGGCTGTGCCAAATACCTACATAGCCGTGATCAGCTCTAGCCATGAGGACGTTCATCTCTTTGTTTTAGTGTCTTGTAGGATTTCTTCACCACCAGACAATGCATTCAGGCACTGGTAGGAGTAGGATCGGACACAAGGTGAATGACAAATTCTCTTGAAGTGGAAAACTTGCTTGATTTTCCGCTAAATTATTCTGTCTCTATTGGCAGTTTGCTATTTCCACAGACTTGGCTCATAAATATTGGATGTCTGCCTAGCTGGGAAATTGCATTTCCATTTTCAACACCTGCTATGTGCTAGACTTCTATGAGAGTGCTTAGCTGGCTCTCTGCAAAGATGGGATGCTTAAAGTTAGTGTTGTTACCTGTGAGGGTTTTTAAAATGTGCTTAATTCTCACCTCAGTTTTACCTTTCCAAGGCAACTCCAGTTCCCTATGAATTTTGAAGCACTGGTGAGATTCTTACCAGATTGTTTTGCTGTTCTTAAAGCACCATATCTCATGCAGACATAAAAGATTCCGTGCTCTTCCCTTACAAACCCAGGCTCAGATATTCCTGGCAGCTTTCACAGTGTGTTTGTTAGGGAGTGTTTAGGAAGAGGCAATGTTTGCATTTCATGGCACTGTATGTATAGAGGCCACAGAGAATTCAGCAGATCCACCGAGGTGTTGTGTAAACAGAGGATATTTATGATAATCGTAATTATACGCGGTTGCATAGAATTATTCATGGAAGCTCGGAAACCATCGTTGCATATTTTATTTACCAGAGCTCAATAACTATTTTAGAAAGACAGGCTCAAGGCTAAATGCATTCCCTGACAGGCTGGCAAACCTGGATTTCTGCCCATACTCAGCACGGGTACAGAATCACTGTCATGTTCTGGGTTTTTCTTACACAATGAGGCATAAATAAGCAAAGAAAAAAAGTTTAGGGAAAACTTGAGCCAGTTGTTTTGGTGGTAGGTTTTTTAAGATCTGTTCTCTTTTGCTGTCCAGTAAGTTTGCAAAGACAATGAATTCAGAAATAGGCATTAATGCAAAACTCGAAATAACATATCACAGTGTTTCTGTGCATGTTTTGTCATCTGTGGACCATAAATTTGCAAATACATTTTTGTACATGAAGCACATGTCCCTCTCCTCTTGCAGCAGACCTGGGAATCTCATAGAGTAAAAGATTCAGTCAAGAAAATCACATAGAATCATAAATGGAAATAAAGAGATCACCATTTCCTTATTCACAAACTCTTCCCTGTAAATAAATGTCTGTTTATCCCATTCTCAGCAGCCTCCAGTGATGAAAACTGCATGTTTTCTAAGCAACCTGTTGCTGTCAGAAGCACACCTTGTGCCTGTCTGGTTCTTCAGGCAAGCAGTTCTTATCTTGCTGCACTGTCACATTAAGAGGGACAAAAATCTCTTCTGGCCACTTGACCTTGTGGGGCTTTGGCTCATATCTTAATTTTCTCCTCATGAAGCAATCACTTAGAAAGAGAGGTACAAGTGCAGGTCTCACTCTGTAGCAAGGCTGTATCAGTAACAGGATTTGGCTGGAAAATTAAGACATGTTTGCTGAAGAGCTCATTGATGTTTTCCTGAATCTTAGGATCTCTTCCTTTCAATTGCCCCATTCAGCTTTGTCCTCATGTTGAAGCACTTTAGGTCCCTCTCCATTTTTACATTTTTTGTAGTGCTGGAACCAACAGCACCGTGCAAAGCCTCACCTGCTGCTTCTCACAACTGCTTCATGTAGGCAAGGTTCCTCCTCCATCTGGTACAACCATGAAAAGTAGAAGGATGGAGTTCAAATGACTGATGAGCAAAGTGGCAGGAGGTTCCTGTACTTAATGCATTTGTTGCTATAGCCTTCAAGTATGGGTTTAGCTTACAGCTGGCGGAAGAATAAAGATGAAAATGCAATTTCCTGCCTCTCAGACTGAGTGAAATACACCTGGGAGTGAACAGGACCAGGGAACACAATTGTCTGGAGTCCCTGAAATGGAGGCTGGGTGGTACATGAGTTTTGCTGCTTTTCATGGGAGCACATTTATCTGCTGTGTTCTTTCCTCTGGGCTCTGCTAAAGGTTATCACTGCCCTAGCTTTTATGCTAGTTTCAAACATTTATGCATTAATCAGGAGAGATACGGCACTGAACTTTTCCTTGAAATGTCTGCATATTTACTGTCTTGCATGACATATGTATATATCATTACTGGATGTTGATAAGAACAAACGAGAAGGAAATATTTAACAGACCCAAACAAGCACTATACTTAGCATGTGATTTATAGGCTTAAAATGGAGTCCAAATGCTAGTGGTGGGAGCCTTGTAAGCTGCATGTGCAGTATTGTGTTCTGCATCAGCACTTAAAAATGAAAAATTAAACATCAGCTCCATTTACTTGGGCTACAATGAATATCTTCAGTGCTTTATGAATTACTGAGGTGTGCTTATGTGCCAAACTAAAAGCAAACTAAAAAAAACCAACTCCAAACACCTACAAGAAAACTTCTCTCCCCAGTTGACAAGACTTTCTGAGTCAGAGACCAACATGTGCTTATGCCATCACAGTCTGGATAAGGCACAGCAGAGTGTTTCAGAGTACATGAAAACAAATTAATTCACTGGGAAAGTCCTTTGCAGGTCACTCCAGGAAGGCAGAGAAAGTGATCTCCATGTTCAGCCCTCTCCAAAATAATCACCCAGCAGCATTTCAGAAGGTCAAGTGGTCTCAGAAGGAGGTGGAACTAATGGAAAATCTCTCCAGTGTCAGACTTTTATCTGTGGCAACTAAAATTGGGGATTTCACACATAATAGAACTGAAGGAGAGGAGTGGATAGTTTTCATTCAAAAGGAAAGCATAAACAGAGAGAAGCTGCCTTCAGAGAAAGCAAAAAGTACTATTTCTTTTCTGTTCACTCTGAAAGTAAAGATATTAGAACCCTATAGACCAATCCAGATGAAGTTAGTGGAGAGATTCCTAAGTATTTTGGTGGATTTTGGTGTTATACTGAACTTTTGATGTTTCATGGACAGGCTGCTGGCATGTGGGTAGGAGGGATCCAGTCCTGTCCATCTTATTCCAGAAATTAGGCAAACAGTTGATCACAGACCTAGGGGCTCATGGCCTGCTTGTCCCGTGGGAAAAAGTAGGTAGGCTTTTGGGATGCTGACAGTTTTCTTCCTCTCTCCCCTTACCAAGGCCTGTGAACTGGAAAGCAGGCTCAAAGCAAGGTAAAATGTTGAGGCAGATAGGAATCAAGAACAAGCTATGCTGGCTATGCCTGGGGAGACAAGAAGCATGGCTGAGATGGAGTGTTTACAGAAAAAAATCCCACAGCTCATATTTGTATTATGTATTTATAAATTCCTGGAACTCAATTTTATAGGGTTTTTGATTAATGGCTGTGCTGCAGTTCAGCTCCAGGCCTATTGAACTTACTGTACTGGAACTGAGCAGGACGTGCACAAGCCAAACATGAGCACTACTACTGGACTGTGATTTAAAGGTGATTCTTTGCTCAAAGGCATTGCTGGGGCAGCTCTGCTTATTGTACACGTAGAGATCAAAGTCAGAGCAGGGCCTCTCAGCAGCCTTCTCAAAATCAGAGTCAGGCATGTGTTTGTCTCAGATACCTCCACAGCAGAAGAGCTGGAGAGCAATGAAAAGCCCTGTGATTTCCCCAAAACCTTTACAGCAAATCAGGTGCAGAGCTTGTTGATGTATGGATTCTCCTAAATTTATATTTATGTCACTTCCATCACGGTATCTTCCAGGAGCATGGCCAAATGCTCCATTCCCTTGTGCTGGTGTTGCATGCCAAGTGTTCCCACACTGTGGTATTTGACATTAGTGCTGTTTCTCCCACACTTCAAAGAAGACATCTGTGGTTATGGCTGGCAAATGCCAACTTAATTGTTGATTGTCATGGTAATGTAGTCAAAGCAGTCTCCTTGTGCTGAGGTGGGAGTCAATCAAATACAGTCCTTATGGCTATTAGGATTTGTGAGGCAAAATGGGATGCCTCTAATTTATTGGTGTGCCAACAAGTCAAATGAAGGCAATGTGAAAAAAACAACAACAATAGCAACCAAAAAAAAACCCCAAAAAACCCCAAAACAAAACACCAAAACAACAACAACAGCAACAACAAAAACAACAACAAAAAACAAACAACAAAAAACACCCAAAACTGGACGGGAAACCTCAAGATTTGCCAACATTAAGAGAAACTTCTACAGACCACATCATGGCCTGTGGTCTTCCCAGCTTTCAACTGCAAGGTGGAATCACTTTAGAAGGTGAAATATCCATTTGATCCCAGAGCTGGGATGTGAGAACAGCATCCCTGGCATATTTCACCCAGCTTCTTGCAATCGCTTCTAGCAGGAAATAAAACAAAAGCTTGATAATCATTGTTGATAATGCAAATATTTAAAAATAAGAGGGATCCTTTGAAGATACAGGATCCAGACAATTAAATCTGTTTCACCTCTCTTCTTTCTGAGTGTTTCTGAGAAGTTTGAAGCTCTATGTCCCTTCTTCCAGAGCCCACCCACCCCTGCACGCAAACTAAATCCTGGAAAACTGAATTTTCAGGTAAAAATTAATACTGGGAAATGGTTTCTAAGAAAGAGTTTCTCCTTTAGGGGCTTGGCTTTGTGTTTAGAAAAACAAGAAACAGTTGCAATGATGCTGGCTTACTAAATAGCCCCAGACACAAAAAAAAAAAAAAAAAATTAGGAGGTATAAAGTTGCTGAAATTAATTTAATTACACTTATGTAGTGTAACGGGCTTGATATGAAGACAAGCTTAGTCTGGTTTTAATGAAAATGTTACTAGTTTTTATGACTGCTTGCACTTAGATGAATGTCCTTTATTGTTAAATATAATTATTATGCATAGGTAATTAGCATGATCTATTTATGGCAGAATTACTTTTTTTTTTTAAATTGGGTTCCTCATTACTCATCCTCAGTTAACTTTTTTTTAAACATTTTTTCTTAGCTCTTCTTATTTTCTTCAAGCTTTGCAAAGCATAGTGGTTGTGATTTCCTACTCAGGCCAGTTTTGAAAGATCAATGTGTGGAGCCACTCACATGTTTCCTTTTAAAGAAAACTTTCATTCATGTCTGTTGAAGTCTTTGCTTCCAGATGGTTCAAATATAAAGTAGCATTTTTCTTGCTGTGCCACTGTGATGGTTCAGTCACAACCAGGGACTGTCAAGCAAATGGAACTCTGATTTGTTATTTCAGAAGTCCCTGCTGCACAGTTTAAGGGTGCCAAGTGGGTCAGCCACCAGTCAGACACTGTAGCTCCAATAGGAGTGACAGGCAGTCATAAAGTTGCCATTTTCATGGGAGAATTCTGGTTAAAAAATAAAAATTGCAATCTGAGTATAGTAACCCTGGAGGGAAAAAAAGAGGTGCTTTAAAGAGAGGCAAAGATTTTGAAAGTGTGTTCATCTATCTATAGGCTGTCAAGATTTTGGATTCATACACATTCCGAGGCTTTCAAAGCAGGAATGACGTGAGGCTGTGTATTTGAAAGTACCAGAAGTTGGAGTTTGGCCTGAGGATGCAGAAGAACATTCACACTGGATAGTTCAGGTTCACAAACTGGTGATCTGTGCCACCTTGGGTGCCATGCCTGGGAGTGTTGGGGAGCAAAAAGGTGGAGGAGCCACAAGTTATCTCACTCCTCACCTCCCAAAATTTAGGTGTCCTTGACACGGCATTGAGATGAATGATGTGAAAAGATGAGGGTCCCCACTGCTTGGTCTCACTGTGGGTTTGGTGGGTTTAGGGGGTAAATTCCAGTCTCCAGTATCTTAACATCCAGCATTACTGAAAACATGAAGGACTAGGGAATACCAGAGGGATTGTGTATTTTCATCCTGACTCATTAAGTAATTCTGAGTAAGCATTCCCAGAGGTTTCCCCAGTGTTTCTCACAGCTTTATCAGTCCAGTTCCATCTCTCCAAAAGGAGACAGACAGACAGACTCCCACTAACTTCTTATGGAGCTGGACTTGCCCTGAAATGTGCTGCATGCAGGATACACAGCTGTTTGTTTAGGAGCATGAAAATAGCTAAAATCATATTGTGAAAATGCATGGAGGTTCATTAACTGGAATTATTTTTGTTTGAGTTGTATTAATTTGATGGTTCACGTTTCTGGCTGTCGGTTACAAACCAATGACCGATAGAAAAGTCATAAAAGATTGAGAAAAACACAGGATCACAAGCTCTGAATATGTCATGTAACCTGTGTTACAGGAGAGGAGGGACAGTCTGCTTTTGGGATCAGTGAAACTATCACTACTTAACACTATTCATACTTGTAATTTACTTCTCTATGTCCATTTTTAGGGTGATAAGGGTTTTTTTTCACTGACATACTTTAGGAACCAGATACAATTTTCATGCTTTCCTGTGTGAGTTATTGTGAAAATGGAAGGAGAGGACTTGCTGAAACATTGCAGTGATTCCATCCCTAACCAAGAGACGTATTTTTTTTCAGAACAAAATTATCAGCAAAAGGTATTTCTACACAGACTGCATGTGTCAAATCCCTTAGTGTTCCTATTTATCTGTGTAGGGAATATAAAACCGGATTTTTTTATCAACCCCACATTCCAGGGAAGCTGCGTCTTTGACAGACTACGTAGGAGCAGGACTTTTCCAGCTGGTAGATGCACTCATCCCATTAACTCTCCTCAAATACCTTTCCTGTCTAAAAATGTTGAGCCATTTTCTAAGGCCATCAAAGGACAGGACCTTTAAAGTCATTGTCACTTCCCAGAGTGTTAGAGAGCTCTTTGCTTATTCATCCTGAAGGCTGCAAAAGCAGCAAAACATCTTGGTCAAATGAGGGGGTGAGCACTTCTATCAGTGTTTGGAAATCCTTCCTATCATACTGGTTTTACCCCTTTTTTTTCTGGAGGGGATGATTCACTGGAAGGAACTGGATGTATTTATGCTCTTTCTTGAGCTAAGATCTTGTTTAAGCCATCACTGTGAGGTTTTACATGGAGGAGGGGCAGATCCATAAGAAAACTTCATTGCTGTGATCACCCCAAATGTTTTCACGTTGATAACACAGGGAGTCAGCACACAAGGTTTCTATGGGTACACATGGCTGTGTAAACACTTTCAGAGAATAAGAGGGTCACCTTTTTTTTTAAACTGAAATAGATTCTGTGTGGCATTATGTCAAAACAAATAAGAAACTGGGATCAAAAATTAATGTCTGGATAAATTTTCTGGATAAATTTAGAAAAATCAGTATGATAGTTTACATAGACAAGCCAAAATATGTGAAAGCCAGGTTGGATGGGGCTCTGAAGAACCTGGGATAGTGGAAGGTGTTCCTGCCCATGGCAGGGGGATTGGAACGAGATGATCTTTAAGGTGCCTTCCAATCCAGGCTGTTCTGTGGTTCTGTGATCCTGTGATCTACTAAAAAATCAGCAAAACCCACTGTTACTATCCTCCTGGGGGTGAGGGCTGAGTGGGTGCACACCTTTCTCAAGCCCTGTTCAAGCTATCCACTTGATCACTGTCTGCATCAACCATGAGTCTCCCAGGTCTGTGTCTGGCAGCACAATTTGCAGCTATGTTCACACAAACCTTCATGGCAAATATTCTGCAGCTAGGGAAATAATGTCCAGCAAAAACCTAGTTTTCCCTAGTTTTTATTTTTAGTTGTTGTGACACAGATGAGTGAAATGTGCAGTTGAGACAAATATCTAAATATATTTTTGCCCATACTTGAATATATCTTGGGTACAGAGCTATCTTCATCTCCCACAGCAGCTCCCACCACAAATATAACCGCTCAGTTTTTAATCACAGTATCTCAATAGTATAATTTGGATTAATTACTTTCATTCCCATTTCACAGGTAGAAAAGTAGCTTTAAAAAGCTGCATTCTTCTTTTACCTCAGAACCACTAAATGCATTCTAGTTACAAAGCAAACAAATCTTTCAATTGTGCTTCTGAATCAACTTCAGCAAACACACCTCAGACTAAAACAAACGTGTTTTGTCTTTACTGGTACAACATGTAGCAGCTACATATTCATCAGTAATGCTGCAGGACACACCAAAAAAAAGAAAAAGTTAATTTTAGCAGCACAAACAAGTCCTTAATGTCTTTCCCAAACTTATAAAGGCAATTCCCAAGGAGGCTGGGAGCTAAACACAGGTTAGTGACTTAACCACCGGACACTCCTTTCAGTCTAGCTGACCACTGAGGAGAAATCCTGCAAAATTTCCAAGAACCATCAGCTTTTCCTTGGTCTCAGCAGGACTCGAAGTCCTGAGCACTTGGAATGCCACAAACACAACCTGCACAATGCTGAAGCCTAGTTATGATAAGACCATGGGTGTTGGCAACATTTTTATAAAACCTTTTGAAAAGCAGGACTTTAAATGTATTGTACATCGTTCACTCAGTTATGGTATATTTTTAATTACTATTGCAATAACATCTGGAGGTCTTGGTCAGGATCTGCCCCCAAACTGTGTGAGACACAACTTTCCTGTGCTGCAGTGCACGAGACCCCTCAGGATCCCTCGTGGAAGGGGAGAGGAAATGGGGACATGCTTCTGGCATCTGGGGCTGGCAGGCACCCAGGATGCTGTGGGATTGTCCAGTGGGCGCCTGTCCAGCCAGGAGAAGGGCCACAAAACAAAAACAAAACAAAAACAAAATCTGCCCCCAGTCTGCTTTTTACAGCCCCAGAAGTGCAGCCAGGCAGCTGCAGGGCAGGAACAGGACATTTCTGCTCCGTGGCCTCAGTTAATCCAGCCTGCAGGTTCTCCCAGCAGGAGATGCTGGATAAGGGTTGGCCTTCCCTGCTGGGGAGAGATGGGAGCATCACTTAGGGCTCGAGATCCCAAAACACTCACATCCCAAAACGGAGCAAGGCACCAACCTCCCTCCCAAAAAGCTCAGAACCCAGGAGAAAAGACTGAACAGCCAGCTTAAGAAAACAGGGCCAGGGAGGGGCAGGGCTGATGAGAGGAGGGTGGGTGTTTCTGGATGGAGATGGGAGCTCGATTCCCAGATATGCCCTCGGGCAGTCTATACCAGCAAACACAGCAGTAAGCTTTACTTGTAAATATATATTTGCACTTACTCAAACTGTAAACAGTGATGACAGCTGGGAGAAGAGCAAAGATGGGTAGGAGGGAGGAGAAGAGGGATTTTTTTTTTTATTTTTTTTTTTAATTTCTCAGGAAGAAATAAAGTTGCCAATCTCAGAGCTGGTGAAAAAGTGCACTGGCATCAAACCAAAACCCAGCTCCTGCGAGACACATGCTGACAGTCAAGGTTCATGGTTTTTTCACTGAATGAGATAATTTCACAAAGCATTGGAGTATTTTCAGGTTAGGGCCAGATCCTCACAGTGATACAAACCAGTGGGATGACTCAGTGCTGCTAAACTAAAGAAGATTTTGCCTTCTAGACAAAATTCAGACGCCTGAATCATCAGAGAAAATGGACTTTCAAGGCCTATAAATCATTGTTCCTCAGATCCTGTGGATAATATTGTTAGATCTTACAATTCCACTGTAATGATATTATCCTTCAAGTCACAGACTTCCTAGAGAAATCACGTGAGATTCCCACTTTGTAATAAACACACCATATATCTCAGTCTTCCCAAATTCCTGGAAATGTTTTGAAACAGAAAAATCAAATCAATTAAATTCAAACCATGTGGAAGGAAGGCCTGTTAACTTCAAACAATTAAACAATTTGTTTACAATTGTAAACAATTTTGTTTGTTTATTTGTTTTAAAGTTCAAGTCAAATAAGCTGTTTTGATCTGTTGAACTGAACCCAAAATATTTTCAGATGGTCAACTTGCAAACTTTTTGATATTGACTCATGTTTTTTCTTGCCAGATTCATGACATTTAACTCTTTGAGATTCCCTCACCTTTTGAGTCCCTTTTCTCAATTTTAAATAGTGGTTCAAGCCCCAGTTAGATTTTTTGTACCTGAGACAAGCTCTGGTCATTTAAAGCATTTTCAACTCCTTGCAAGCAAAAAAATTCTAGCACAAGTAACACAAATTACTTCAAATAACACCAGCTCAACTTTGCAGGGCTTTAAGTGAAAAAACCTGTAGTAGAGATGCAAACCTCAATCAGTCTCTGATAGTTTAGCTCAGTTTTCTGCATTCAAAGCCTGTCCTGCTTTGCCCACCTGGGCTAAAGTGTTCAGGGACTTCTCTGGACTAACAAAGTACCTGCTTAACAACATGTGAAGGGGGGACTGTGTTTTGCAGCTCTTTTTTCTTCTGTCAGCTCTTGTGCAGGGATGGCAGAGAGGAAGGAACATTTTTGTATAGATGCTCTTGGTGGAGAAGACACCAGGGGAAACTGGGGCTGTGGCAGAGGGAATGAAACAACTGTTGTGTGCTGCACAGACCAAAAGGCTCCAACAAAGATAATGGGGCAAAATCCAGAAGTGTTTCTCTGTGTCTCCGTAGCCCCTCTCACCCAATTCCCAGCAGTTTCTGTGGCACGTGAGTCTGATGTGGTGATACAGCCTGTGTGTCTTCCTCTAAGTCCTTCCTAATTAACTTTTAACTTGGCCATTGCTGGGAGATGATCTCAAGGTGTTTAACTTTCACCAGATGGCCAGAGAGAAGAGATGGAAGTGTTATTTCCCCTGAGGGAAGCCCAGCCAAGGGACAGAATCTTGGAGCCATCAGTATCAGGCAATCCACACAACACAAAGATTTAATATCCAAACTCCTGCAGGAGTTTTGGTTGCAGTTTGATTTTTTTAGGAAACCAAAGAATCTAACCACAAGTCACAACACAAAATTCGTTTTTGGTACTACTCAAGGCAGTGTGCTGCTGCAGGAGCCAGCAGGTCCAAACCCAGAAGGTTCTGCTCACATTGGCTTCTTGCAGCCCAGCTCTGTCACACCATGGGCCTCCTCAGCCAGGTCAGCTTCTCTCCCTGGCAGACAGATTTGCACCTGCAAAACAGGAATCACTGGAGCACTGTTCAGCCTGGTAGGAATATGACAGTAAATACACTAAAAATACCAAAACACAAGTTTCCTGAAGCTGAGGGGAACAGAAGGGCTTGTCTAGAGCCACAATTCAGGCAGTTGCCTCTGCCAAAAAAGCTCTAAGGGATGACAGGACATGGCAAAAAAAAAAAAAAAAAAAATGGATTTCACTGCCACCAAAGCCATGCCCTTTCCCAAGCATAAGCTGTACAACACAAGAACTTTGCAGCAGAACATCTGTATCCATCATGTACAGGTAAACCTCTGTCTGACAGAGATTTTTATTTAAAAGCAAAATGAAAAACACTAGTGTAGACCTGGCCTGGGCCTACAGTGTGTTTGAGTCCACCTGGAAACAGCCAGAGGTGCAATCATTATGGGTAGATGGAGCTGATTCCAGAAGCAGAGACACTGAGAGTGAAGATCCATCCCTGACAGATTCAGAGAGTCCTCTGCCCATGTGGCTGTGTCAGAGGCAAGAGGAATCACGGAATCACAGAGCCATGGAGTTGATTAGGTTGGAAAAGGCCTCTGAGACCATCAAATCCAACTGGTAACCCAGCACCTCCATGGTCACCCCTAAACTATGTCCTCAAGTGCCATACCCACATATATTTTGAACACTTCCAGGGACAGTGACTCTACCATTACCCTGGGTAATCTGTTCCAATGCTTTACAACCCTTTCTGTGGAAAAATTTTTAAAATATTGCAGTCCCTGACTGATTCTGCTTTACACAAGGGCCTCTTTAATAGAGGCTCAGTTAAAATTTCATGGTTGAACTGGTGAAACTTTTCTATGTGATCCTTTTTAAAATGGTTTGATTTATTCTTCCCCACCAGGAGAACACACAGAAACTGAACTGATATCAAGCAGATTAACCCACTGAAAAGATATTGAGTCAGGGTTATGATTTGGAATATTTGAAGAATGTGAATATTGATAGAACAGAATCAGAAAGAGAGGTGCCCTTCTTTTGTCACTTGTGCTTAGTTTGCACAAGTTTCACTTTATCAGCTGCAGAGGAGTTTCTCCCAGTCTAAACCAGTGTTAGAGAAAGAGGTGAGGCACAGGAAACACCAAGACTGAGAATTTTTGAATTAGCAAACTGAACAATCTGGACCATATTTAAGCACATACATTTCATACATAGAAGACTGATGGGAAGGCATAAAGAAAAAAAAATGCTTGTGAAGATGCTAAATGCAATTTATTCCAAGAAATAAGATCAAAAGAAGTGTTTGAGCAGGAAAAAAATTTATGTTGTATGCAAAGAAAAAAAAAAACTT
This sequence comes from Cichladusa arquata, assembly GCA_026413545.1. Taxonomy (NCBI): domain Eukaryota; kingdom Metazoa; phylum Chordata; class Aves; order Passeriformes; family Muscicapidae; genus Cichladusa; species Cichladusa arquata. Next base: position 61,785,023 of record JAOTQP010000870.1, on the reverse strand, counting down.
AGCAAAAACAAATCCTCCTTGGCATTTACTCCAGCGAATACCAACCAGGAAAACTAGAAGATAATTAAGCTTCTGTGTTGCATTACTTTAAAAATTCACTTGAATGAAAGCAAGCAGTACAATAATGAACTGAGTTAGAGAGCACTGTTCAATTAGAGGCTGAATGTAAGGGAGTTTATAAGAGCAACACTTAACAAAGAACAACTTGGTTGGGCTTATTGTTATGGAAAAGGGAGAAAAAAAGTTGTGGTATGTTAAATGTCATTTATAAAATAGGAGGGCCTGATCAAACTGATCCAGATTAGTCCTCCATAGCAATAAGACCTTAAAATTAGGTCAGGGGGATGAAAGGAGAGCAGAGTCTGAACTGTTTCATACAAAGGCGATGTGACATATGGAACACGTTAAACTAAAGCAGGGAGCATGAATGTTTTCAGGCAAGAAAATGACAGGGCACTCCATAAGGAAATTTACAACCATGGAAGCATCAAAAGGAATACAATGCCTATTTATTTGTGTATTTGTTTAGGGGAGTCAACCACTGCCTGTGCTCCGAAGGATAAGCATTATTTATCCTTCTTTCCACCTTCCTGTCGATGGTGTTTGTGGGGTTTGGTTTGTTCCATTTTCATTGGGCTGCAATTTTGCCTTCCCAGAACACAGAGGACAAGAGCTACTAACATTTTAAGGGCTATGTTCTTTAGGTTCATTAGCAATGGGTTTTAAAACCTTCTTTTTTGTATTCTCTTCTGCTTTCACAAGTAGTTTTATGAGTGAAGACTTTTCAGTACAAAACATTCCTTGAACAAGCTGTTCCTCAACCTCTCTGCTAGGTAGCTCAGCTTCTGCCTCCTGAAGGAAAATATTGAACACTAATCCAGAACTTCAATTTCAAATCTTGAACCTGAGACCTTACTGTAGCATGAAAATTTCTCTTCAGTTAGAAACAAACTGAAGAAAATTGAGAGATCGCTCATTGTCTTTACACCATGTATAAAAGTCTCATTTTCACTGCCAATAATTGCAGGTTAGGAGGAAGGCAATGAAGTTACATTTTTGTGGAGTGATACCTGCATTAAAAGCATTTCTTCTGTTAGAATGTAGACAAACTAGTCTCCTTTCTTGCAGCAATGTTTTTTTTTACTTCCACATGGCTGTAGACCAGCACATCCAGCTTCACAGTCTTAAGCTCAGTATTATTCCCATATTTAAGGAGAATGAAAGAATTTGGCAAACTGCTGATCTTAGCTTCAACTTGGTGATAGACTGAAAAGAGGACAATAAGATAATTTTGTTTTACCACCTTGTTGCTTAGATATTTGCATATTCCATTTTTAACTATTGCTAGAGGCCTGCCAAGGAAAGATCTTCCAAAAACAGTCACACTTTCTTCATCCAGGTAAATCTGAAGCAGCACCACGTCTGCAGAGTTATTTTAAGCCTAAAGAGTATTTTAAGTCTATGCAAGCATCTTTTAAGCAGAAGACACAGCACTGTTTCTAAAATTCCTCCAGTTTATTTGGAATCATGCTGATTGTGAGCATTAACACCTGACCCATTCCCTATTGCATTTCTTCATAACTTACCAGTACTGACATTAGCTGAAGAGAAAACCAAGCCAGCTCAGAGTTTATGCCAGATTATGACCTCAGTTTTATGCAACTCAGTCTGCAGTCGCCTGCTTTCTGCGTGACCAAAAGCAGAGTTTGGCCTCGAGCTTTAATTTTTAAGAGTTGCAACTACAAAACTGTCTCCAAGCATAATACCATTTAATAATTTAAAATGGGAATAAATGTCCTTTTCAATTTTCTCTATTTTCTAGCAGTCTAAAAATATGTGTCTTATCTTTGCTGGATAACTCCGGCAAAGTATTTTGCTTGTAAACCCAACTTCTGCACATGCCCTTGAGTTCCATGGTCCAGACAGTCTGAATCCCTCAGGCTTGACCTGCCAGGTTCTCTTCTGCTTTCCACTCACCTAGATCTCAATCAAAGCCCTGCTGGAAGTCTGACATCCCAAACTGTGCCCTCATATAAATGCTGACAAGAAAGTGGCCTTCATGACACTGTCAAGGAAGAAATTTATGAGGCTTGAGGTGCTCTCATCCCAGAGATGTTGGTTTATGGTGAGATGATGGGAGCACAGGACAGAAAAGAGGCTTGTGTGTGGTTTTGTCTTTTCCTGGGAGGGCACAGGAGATATCTCCTGAATATGTGTAGGCTTCCCATCAGTTCCAGCCACAGCAAAAGCATTTTCCATTGAAAAAGCCCTTTACTTCTGCGTGTAGCTCAGCAAAGCCCTTTGTGTTCTCACTGTCAAAAAGCCCTGAGAATTTTTATCCTCTTTACATGCAGTTATCCCAAGATATTGACTGACCTCTCACCTTTTGTAAAAAGTTCCCCCATATGTTTGCCTCCCCAAAGTTCCTAAGGATGTGATTGCTTTGTTTTGTTTTTGCAGTGGGCTCCTTTCCATATTTTCTGGTAACACGCTGCGAGCAGGTTAGGAAGGTCCTTCACAGCTCTCAGGGAATATGCTCCCCAGTTTTCCAGCACTAGTAATATCCTATGTCATTTGAACACAGGCCTTTAGCTCAGAATTTGCACAGGATGCACTTGCTGCTCACCACACGCTGCCAGTGCTGGTACCTAGTCAGGAATGTAAAAGGGAGGGAGGATTGTCCCCCCCTCTTCCCCAGCTTTGCTCCCTTGGCTGTTCAAGCTCAGCTTGCTCAGAACAACTCTTCCTGCAGCCAGAGGAGCAGGGACTGCTCACCCAATACTCCCTGCTGAGAGGAAGTGGGTGGAGAGGGGATGCTGAGATGACAGAAGTGCAGAGAGCCCAAACTTCACCCCACTTCACTTCCTCGCTCGCCAAAAGAGCTGGCTGGGAGCATGGGAGAGTAAACTGCTCCATGAAAAAAAAAAAGGGGGGGAAAGAAAAAAATGAGCATGAAGTAATTGACTTTTGTAGCAGAGCAAAGGGAGTGCAAGTGGTGGTGGAGGGAAGATAGGGAGGAACTGTGACTGACTCACAATATATTCAGTTCCCCGCTCCTGGGGAGATGCAGCTGTGCATCTCCCCTCATACAGGCTGTAAAGTTACACCATCGTCCAAAGTAAGCATCCCTAATTCTCCTACTTCCTGAAGCACAACAGTGTTTGGCTCCTTTTTAATCAGGGATTTCTACTGTGCAAATTGAAGTCTAGGACCAGGCTTTTCCTATGTGTGGAATTAAAAATCCTTCCCTTGATTGTTTTGTCGGTTCCTGGGGAAAACTACTGAACTGTTACAGCCGATTTACATTGGCCTGATCCTTTTTCAAAGCTCATTCCAAGTTATTCTTAATTCCTCAAGGCACCTGAGATGATGTGCATGAGCCAGCCACGGACACCTTTGGCAATGCTTTCCACATCCTTTTTCTTCCCTCTGCTTGCTTCCCAGTTATTTCTGAGTTCACTTGAGTAAGGACTGTTTCCTTTTTCTACCCCTTCAGTAGGAAGAAACATGGTATGGAATCTCTTCTGATTTTGGCCAGGTTTGTTTAAGGCCAGCAGAGTCTGGGGAAGAAGCTGAAGGAAGAGGCTAATCCAGTGTGTAGAACTAACCTAGACCAGCCCAGAGCTCACAAGAGGAAGATCTGAAGGTCCACTCTCCCATTTTTTTCATTTGTGAGCTTTGGCTTGTGTAACTTAGGAAAAGTCACATAACCTGCCTGGGTTTCACTCCCCACACTGTAAAACAAGAGCAGCCCTCTCTTACCCTCTGTCAGCAGAAGAGTTGGAACTAGATGATCCTTGAGGTCCCTTCCAACCCAAACCATTCCATGACTCTGTGATTCTGTGAATTTTGGGGTGGTTAGATGTGAGTAGGATCCTTTTGTGAAATGTATAAAGTGTGCATCTGAAAAGAGGTGGCCAAAAGTCTGCTAAAAAATTACACTTTCCATTTCCAAAATTTCATGATTTTTCATTCCAATTCTCATACCCTGAGAATTACTTCAATCCTGCTCTTCTATAATTTTTTTCACAACCAGAATTTCTTCAGTACAAAGGGATTTTCTAAAAAGCCATACAAGTTATTGACTGTATAAAGAGAGGTAAGGCCAGCTGTGGTATATCTCGTTTGCCTCCTTCACGTGCCAAGTTTAAGACTTTGCTTTTCTGTCAAATATCTGGAGATCATATGCTTGGTGAGGGACAGCATGTGTTAAAATACTCCCAGCTCTAAAATTCCCCTTTCAAGAATTTTTGGCAAGGGGGAGCAGGGAATACATTGTGTATCAACAGCAAAATGGCATCTGGATTGAAAGATAAGGAAAACCACCATGGTTTCCAAAAACCAAGGCCATTTTCAGATGAGTTTTGGACCTGGCTGAGGTGCAGAGCTTGCATTAGTACAGTGAGAGAACACAGAAATCATGCTTTGATTTTGGAAAGGCTTCTAGAGATCCTAATTTGAAAATTATTGGACATTTTGGATGAAAATTAGCAGAGCATTCAGCCATGAGATGAATGTGTGAGCAGTCCGCACTGCAGTGGCACAACTCACAAACTTAAAAATCAGATATTCTGCTAGACTGGGACCAGAATACTCTCACCACCCTTGAGCATTAATCCCCAAATATAGTCAAACTCATGGCAAAGTGTGAACTGAGAGTTAAAACTGGAACACTTCCACCTCTTGAGGAGAATTGCACACAGGAAATTTTATCCACATGCACATCGATGAACCGGGGGACTCCCAAGCAAAGTTCCTCTTCAGGGAGATTTCTACCAGGAAAAAAATGCAGAGGAGCTGGATTTGCCAGAACAGTCCTTACCCTCAGGACAGGCCTATGAGTAAACAATTTGCTGTAAACTGATGGAAATGAGCAGGATGATTTTTTTGCTCTGAATGGGCAATGGCTTTTTGAAATATTCAGATGCAATGGGAAAAACCACAAGCCTGTTATGGGCACACATTGTATTTGTGAGCTCTTCTCCACAAGAAGGGCTCAAGGGTCTCACTTTGCACCAGGGAGCAGCTCTAGGAGAGCTCTCATGATTTCAGAGAGAAGTTGTTGGTAGAGGTGACATTTCCCATTTACCAGCTTATTTAACTAGTCAGAACAGACAAGGTCTTTCTGTACAAAGCTCTTTTTAAAGTCTAACATCTTCTGCAGAGAATCAAACTTCTAACCTTTCCCCCCACCAAAACACTTGTGTTTTATCAGAAAGACAAGACTCCTTTAATCTCTGAGAATTAATTTAAAAACATCATTTTAAGCTGGTTGTGAGCAAGCTACTGCATCTGTGCAAAGGACATGGAAAAGATATTAATTATACACAGCACTGCTAATTTCTCACCATGGTTCTGATGGAAACAATTTGGTTGCATGCTGTGAGTATGTTAAAATAAGGTTCAAGCATCAGCTTTATTTAGTCACATTGTCATTCCCTGCCTCTCTTATTGTACAAAAGCTTTGTCCAGTGAATGCTGATTTCACTGAGTCCCTATGGGTTTTGAAATATTTGGATCAGGCCTGGAGACCTTTTCTTAAAAAGCTGCATCAGATACATTGCACCTGCAAGCCTAACAAGACTTTTTTTATCTAGGGGGTTGTAAGGAATAGGGGAATAGGGAGAGGCAATTCAGAGAGCAGCCCTTGATTCACAGAGTGGCCATGGATGAATTTCTGCATGGATTCAGGGAAACCTGGAGTCACAGGCTTTGGAAAAGCAAACACAGGTGCAGTTCTGGGTGAAATGAAGCAGCTCTTCCCTTTTCAAGGCTCAGTGCTTGGGACAAACCCCAGAGCAGCAATGTTTCTCCTTCCAAACCATCTTAACACTGGAAGGGGCTGCCCAGGGAGGTTTGGAGTGCCCATCCCTGGAGGTGTCCAGGGAGTGACTGGATGTGGCACTCAGTGCTCTGGGCTTGGTGACAAAGTGGTTGTCAGTCACAAGTTGGTCATGATGCTCTTAAAGGTCTTTTCCAGCCATAATGATTTTGTAATTCAGTGATTCTATAGCCTCAGTGCAAACATCTGTGTTCAAGGGTCAGAGAAGAGCTCTCAGAAAAAACAAATAAATGCCTTTTTTAAAAAAAATAATGACAGAAATAGCTCAGGTTAACTTCAGGATTTATTTTAATTCTACCCAAACAAAAGCTCACTTCATTTCTAACTAGCATTCCTTATATTCCCTGTATTTCTTTTTCCTTGTGGGTGCAAGTCCTGTCTTTACCCATGAATCAGGCTCAGGAATACAAGGTTTTTCATAATGAGCCTCTAACATTTTTGAATTTGCAGCCCTTGCTTTATTCTGTTTGTTTGCTTGATTTCATTGTTTTCCTCACTTCACAAAAGAAAAAGGAAATCAGAAGATGTTAGAACCAACAGATGTTTTCAGCTTTTGAAAGAAAGAAAACCCAGAAACTCTTTTGCTTTCAATGTAAAATAATACAAAATAATGATATATTGAAAGTCAAAGCTGAAAACAGTTTCCCCTTCAAGTTTCCTAATATCACAAAAACTAACAAATATTGTTTTAAAACTTCTCTTTTTTTTCCCTTAAAAAAAAAAAAAAAAAAAAAAAGAGTTGTCCAGTGGCAGTAGAGATGTAAAAACATGTCAGACCATCCAGCATCACAGGGTCCCCAGGAGGCTGCTCTTTCACAGCCCAACATGAGAGGGACAAAATTCTGATAATCTGAGAGGCGCTTCCCTTTCTCCTCCTGCTACCAGGTTAAACAAAATCCACCCCTGGCATTTTTAAATAGAACAATCAGGACAATCTGTTACAAGGCCAGGCTTGAAGCCCCCAGGATTGTGAGGAGGTGAAAGAAGTGAGTTTCATCTGGAAGGCTGCTCTCAGCTTTAATTATGGACAACTTAAGCCCTCAAAGCATCTCCCTGACAAAAATAAGAGGAACTGCAACTACTGCCTGACTTTAATACAAAACAATTAATCAGCCCTGGTAGAGCCAAAGTGGGTCCAGGTTGACTTGAAAGGTTAATGGAGCTTCAAACTGTTCCAAGAAAAGGCTTAAATGGGGTTCCAGTGCTGCGAGGAAACACGAAACCCAGGCCTCTTTGGTGTGGCTTTGGGTTTGTTACAAACATCTTGCAGAGCTTGAAAACTGCTTTTGATGATGGGCCTAACTTCCCTTTCCTCAGCTTAATCCCAGTTTTCCTGATTGCACTCCTTTGCCCCACCCTAGAGCAAATGTTTCCTTTCCCCAATGCCTTTGCTGTCCAGATCTTTGCCCTGGGTTTTCTGTCATGCCCTTTTTGCCATCTCAAGGCAAATCCTTGCATCTTCGGGGCAATTTCCTGAAAGGTCACTTTTACAACCCTTTCAGCCATTTTTGCTTCTCTTTCCTGATTTTCTTTTTATATGGCATTACCTTCCAGCTTTCAAGCAGCTTTCCCAATTTTACTGCTGTGCTACAAGACGCAGCAGTTCCCTTCCAGCTCTGCAATGAAATGCCCTGGTATTTGCATTTATTAAATACTGTGCTTTTCCAGTTTTTGATCATTTCTGGGTCTGATCAGGTATTGTTCCTTTCTATGTTTCTTTTCCCCTCTGTATATCTCTGCTCAATACCAATATTTCCCCAGCACACGAGTTTTTAATTTCTACTTCAGCTTTTATTTTGTAATTTTCTGCCAATGTTTTATTTCTCCATCTCCCCAGCAGAGATTGTATTTCTCTTCGCTCGCTGTTTTTGCATCCCCTCCAAATTCAGCTGCAAATTTAATTTGTTTGCTGTTTAGCCCTACTGCTATTAACAAACAATAATGAAAAGATTAACTAACACATCCTTTATCAGCTTAAATTATTCAATACCATGTTTTACTTCTGTTTGCAAATTACTTCTGAGGAAAAAAAAATTATGCAAGTGCAAAGATCTGGACAAATCTTCTGCTTTTCATAAAATTAGCACAGGTCCAGTCAAGTGAAGCTATTTATTCAGCAATGGACATGACCTTTAGCTTTCTTTCTCCTTTGGGCAATTTTCAGAGTTCCACAGTGAATAATATGAAGAAATATTTTAGCTTTTGTGGAAATTATTTACCCCAGTACAGCTTTATCTCTAAGATGGTATAGTTTATATTTCCCTGTAATTCATGTTTTTCATTGATAAAACTTTCAAAAAACATTACAGGTGGACTTCCAGTGCCAGCATGAAAACCCCAACCTGTCTGACCTGGAAAATATCAGCTGATTTCTGTGTATTCCAGTTTCTGCTCTTTTAAAAAGGGAACAAATCCAGTGCTCCTACTCTGTCAGTAATAACCGAGAGAAATACTTATGGATTGCTCCAATGTAAGTGATGTGAGAATCACAGGATGGCCTGGGCTGGAAGAGACCTTAAAGTTCACTTTGTCCCATTCCTGCCATGGGCAGGGACAGCTTCCACTATCCCAGGTTGCTCAGAGCCCCATCCAGCCTGGCCTTGGACACTGCCAGGGATGGGGCAGCCACAGCTGCTCTGGGAAACCTGTGCCAGGGCCTCACCACCCTCACAGGGAACAATTCCTTCCCAATAGCCCATCTAACACTACACTCTGGCAGCCTAAGGCCATTTCCCTTGTCATCTACCCACGTGAAAAGTCCCTCTCCAGGCTTCTTATAGGCCCCCTTCACATACTGCAAAGCAGCTTTAAGGTCACTCCAGAGCCTTCTCCAGGCTGAACAATCCCAATTCCCCCATCATTTCCTCCCAGCAGAGCTGCTCCATCCCTCTGATCCCTCGGTGTCCCTGCTCTGCTCTGGCTCCAGCAGCTCCCTGTCCTTCCTGTGCTGGGATCCCAGGGCTGGAAGAGCTCTGCAGGGCAGGGGGTCTCAGCAGAGCAGGGCAGAGGGGCAGAATCCCCCTTTCCCCTCCCCTGCTGCCCAGGCTGGGGGCTCAGCCCAGCACAGGGGTAGGGTCACTCCCCACTTGCACATTGCAGAGACATGCTGAGCTCTGCAGCCACCAACACTGTCCAGTCTCTCTCCCCAGTGATCTTTAAGGTCTTTTTCAACCTAAATGATTCTGTGGCTAAGCCAGTTTAAGAATACTCACAATTTGAGAGTAACCAGTGGCTGAGGTGTTTTGGTGGTTTTTTTCAAGCCCCACTTTTGGAAAAGTCCAACTAGTACAGCTGCTCTGAAGAACAGCAGCTGCAGGATTGCTACCTGCCCAGCAATTTCCATATTTCAGCACTCATGGAAAACTACCCCATAGTGGCCCCAAAAAGGACTGGGTGCCTAAAAACCACCTACATTTCTGTAACAAATGGAAACGAAGTGGTGATTGACAGCAGCAGTGCAAATACTTCTGTGATTACAGCAACCACATTCTTCACAAAGGCACTGTCATGACATAAAAAAGAATGGTCTTCACTCAAGACGTAGAGTCAACAGCAATATTGATCCAAATAAATCAGTATCACTGATCATTCTCTAGAGAGTAAATTTATGCCATGGAATGATAGAGAGAGTGCCTTCCTGAAACCGCTTTCCCTTTTTCTACTGTCACTCCATCCAACGCTCCTGTCAGGTAAATAACAAAGCACAACGCTCCAAAGTCTTAATGAAATCAAATAAAATTGAACTTCTGTGCTTTCCTAAGAAAACCTAAAAAAAAAACAAAAAAAAAACAAAAAAAAAAAACCCTGCAGAAAACAACAAAAGAAGAAACTGAGGACAATGTACAGGAACATGGTCAAAATTATGACCCTCCTCATGACCATGCTTTTAAAAACAATTATCTAAGCCATGCTACCTTTCTATTTTCACAACTTTTCTCCCACAGCTATGTCCAGTGGAAGATGTAAATAGAAAATACAAGTAGCTTTGTACTCCTGTGCAGATTTATCACTAGAAATGTGTATTTTTGTTTGTATTAAGCTTCAAAACAAATGCAAAATAATTAATCACTGGCTGAATAACAAGCTGAAAGAAAACAGAACAGCTCCAGGGATTCAAACACAGATACATGTATTTACCATTCCTGATTTCTGACGGCCACAGAGTCCCCCCGTTCAGTCTGCCTGGATTCCTGAGCATAAAGGCTTTCACTGCAGCTTTTCTTTAGGAATGTGTGTGCACTTGTGCAGTACATGGAAAATCGTTTTTAGGTTGTAGACAGAAAAATCTGCCAACTGCTTCTTTCCTTGAGCCTCATCAGTTTTTGGGTCATCAAAATGGCAGTGGCTACAGAATACCTCACACTATGAACTTTTACAAGCTGTAACAGGACAAATATTCCTTTTCCTCTATCCCTCCAAAATACCTGAATTTGTTCATACCTTCCTTATAAGACAGAGGAAACCACTTATCATCTGAGAAGCTTTTGACACATTGTGAGGGAAATGTCTTGATGAGTCCAGATAATACAATAGCTGTGGTGACTGCACTAAGTAGTTCAGCAGTCCTGCGACAGCAAGCTAAAATGACATTTCACACTTTAGATCTCAGATCTAACAGAGTGGAAAAATTACCTGCTGTGTTCAGACACAGATTTAAGTTTAACTAAGTAACTGTAATTATTTTTCTTTCCAATAGGAAGCCAAGCTCAGCAGTCTGAGTAGTTTTGTATTGGTGTTTCATTAAGAAGTGCAGTCTAGAAACCTACTCGTGTCTTGGCTGGAGCTGAAAGACAAAAACGCTTGAAGTATTTCCCACCAAGAAGAATCTTAAAAGGATGACCAGATGAATGTGAGAGTCTACACTATTAATTTCATAGCAAAGCATATATATAGACACACATTTTCAAATCCAAAGATACCTGCACGTTGGTGTTTAACTGAAACATGAAAGAGGACGTTATCAATGGAAAGATCACAGCTTTGCCTTTTCCCTCATACAAACAAAAAGCATTTATTTTTTTCATTTTCCACACATTTCTCTCTCTTTCAGACTTAAGAGCATTTGATGACACCTGGCAAAGTTGTTCTGTCCAGCAGGATTGAACCCCTCAGGAGCAGGGAAGAAATGTGACCACAGCCTATTTAGTTCCAAGAAGTGCACAGGGAATTTTACACTGGCTACTGCACACTGCTAGCTGGCTTATTCTGCAGCAAGCTGGGAAATCAGCACCTGTGACCAGCTCTCCAGTAATTTCCTGCATCCCTTGTCTAGCTGAAGACAATTCTGGCACAACTGGAATCAGAACCACGACACACTGACAGATTTGCTGTTGGAGTTCTGGCACTACTGGAATCAGAACCACGACACACTGGCAGATTTGCTGTTGGAGTCCTGGCACTGGAATAGCAAGGCAGCACAAGGTGCAGAGGCTACAAGCTCCAGGAGCAGACCTGGGGAAGGTACAGCCTGGCTGTTGCCTTCTTGTGACTCTCACTGTGCAGATGTGATGGACTGACAAACACCTCATTCTCCCTTTGAAAAAGCAAGAAACCACAGTGAGGAGAATCTAGGAGGCTGCTTCTTCCTACACGGATCAAGAGATGGAGCATTGGGAAGGGGCAATGGAGGCACCAGTATGGGACTTGTGGGCTTCTGGAGAGAGGGTGAGAACAAGGCAGCAGTAAAAAAATTAGACTTTACATATATATATAATGTAGAAAAATTGTAAAGTGTACAAGATATGAGCCAGTGAGACACAAGACACTTCCCAGATTCTGTGTAATTCTGCCGCCCATTACATCTCACCACTCTGGGTAGACTTTTCCCACTGCTATGTCTAACTGCCCCTGTCTGGATGCACTCCCAACCTCTTTCATCCCTGATCTAGTGCTTCTAGCAAGAGAAACATGTAGTTACACACACAGCTTATCCCTGATGCTCCTCCTGAGGATGTGGGACAGTTCAGGGCCATGAAATGAAAGATTAAGAGATTATGTGCCTCTTCTCCTTCCAACAGCAAACATTATCCTAAGAGTTTGCAAGTTTTGTTTTACAAGCACAGCATGCAGGCCTTCTTCTCTGGAAACTCCAACAGGGAATACAGAAGCATCCCAGCTAAGCCAGAACCTTCACTGGCCATAGGAAAGCAAACCAGGTATTAAAGGTAAGCTCCAAGGTAGCTGCTAGGATTTTCAGAGTAAAGACAAGAGTAAAGCACTGTTTGATCAAAGTGGAAAACTGAAGACAACCCACTGAGTGTGGACAGGGTGAACATGCCCTGGGAGATGATGCGATTGCCAAATGTACCATTAAAAAAAAAAAAAAAAGAAAAAAAAAAGAAAAAGTAAGACAGCAGCAAAGAAGTGAGTTTGTAGGACTCAGTGATTAGTGTCTGAGTCCGGGTGCTCGTGGAGGACTTTCCATTCAGCTTCTACCAGGAGGCACCTCACAGTGAACTGGGAGTGCCAACCCAAGAGATCTCCTCATCCTGCTATGCCCAGGATTACCCACAGCAGCTTCAAACTTCAAGTAGTTCTGAGATCTCTAAACACATGAAGCCAAACTACTCCTGGGAGATATCCTGGCAATCTGCAACATGGATGAAGTGGAAAAGGAGCTCTTCCAGAAAACAGTTTCCTCAACACCGAGACCAAGAGATGAAAGAAATTAAAAAACACCTACAAGGGTCTCTTCACATGCTTTGGAAAATTCATCCTTCTCGTGGAATTTGCTAACTGGCCTGCTGTGGATAGCTGACAACATGGGTCTGCTAACATGGGTCTGGTGCTGATCAAAGCAGGCTTTGGTCAAGCAGGACACAGCTCACTAGGAAATAATTTCTTGGCATCTGACAGCCACTGCCATAATATTTTGTGCAATTTTAAGGACGCAGTTTGCAAGAAGGTACCAACAAAACACAGAAACCATGGTATTATCTGCACTTGTAAATGTATTAACACTTCTTTTCCTACCCCTATCAGCTCTTCCCTTTTTTCAAACTCAGCAATGACTATGCAGAGAACATTCTCATACTACTGAGAATATTTTCACAAAATCTTTCACCAGTAACACAGCAATGTTTCTCTCTCCCTCGTGCTGCTAAAAACGCTTTTTTAAATGCAGTACTGTATTTGTGCAATCCTTGTTTTATACACTTCAATTAATAATCTCTGAAAAACCCCAGAGAAACAATGTAAACATGCATTTTATTATTCCCATTTTCAGAAACATGGCCAATTAAGGGGCTGGCAATGAATTAATGATGCAGTGCCAACCAAATACCTTCTTGGTGTTTTGGAGAGTTGCATTTAATTCCTTAATTGTTTAGGTCACACTACAACAGGGATCAGAGGCATTATCCATTTCACAAGCCAAAGAGCCCAACAGCAAGACTGGCCATATATACTGTAAGATACATTGATTTCATCAAATTTGTTGTTACAGTATTAAAATTTCATCATTATTGACTGCACATGTTAATTTTAAGAAGCATGAGGTTATTGTTGTTGTTTTGGTTCTTGGTGGGTTCAGGTTTGCTGCTAGACTTTTTTTTGCCATGCAGCTTCTTCTCTCACTCGAGCAAAAAAACAAAACTGTGGATTGAGGAGGGGAATGATAATTACATGTGGAAGAAGCCAAACTAGAAGATCAAAATTATATCCTCCCAAATTAGATTTTCTCACGAACTGCAAGGAAAATATACCCCTGAAATCTCCTTGGTTTCTGTGGAAGACAAGCAGAACAGCCTGCAGATTTTTCTGTCCTAAGTTCTCCAAGAAACACAAACATTTACTCTTCAGATAAAGGGAGAAGAGCAGGAAAAGGAAACTAAAGAGAATTCCCTGGAGTTAGTGAAAGCTGCATTAAGGAACTTTCCTCTTCACATCAGCAGCTCTGAATAATGAGGCAGCGGAGAGCTTTGCAGCACTGGGAGCCTTTGAAACACTCTTCTCCAGAAAGAAGAGACAATAAAATGTCAATAGAAAATGCCTCTTGGCTGGCACACACTGGCACAGTGAAAACTTTTCTTCCTTCTGCACATAAAGGGACCAATTCTTCTCTTCCCCTCTTCTCCAATATTTAGAAGACAAGCTGATGAGAGATGACAAGGCACATTTAAAGTTCAAAAAAAAACCAGTACTGAATAAAACATAAGTAAAGCATCAGAAAAAGATGGTCAGACTGTACCAATGTCATCTAATACATTCTCTGTGGACATTCAAGCAGGGAATGGAAAGAAGAAATTTAATGATGATTTGGTTCTAAACATCTGAGAGAAGTCTGAATTAAGTTTAAAGTACTTGAATAATCCTAAACTCCAGCATAGTTCAGGTTTCAGCCTGTGAGAGGAGAACTATCATGCACACAATATAATCTATTAAGACAATCTGACACTCCTCTCCTAATGCCTAGGAAAATTTAGCCCCTTTATTCCAGAGTTTATTGTATCTTTATTTTCACTGAAATAGCCTAATATGATGCTTTCATGCTTTTCTCCACATATCAGAGCAAACAGATCTCAGGCTGTCAGTCTTCTCTGTGCCCTATCTTAGAGCAAAATCATTCAGTTCAGCAAGAAAGCAGAAGAAACACAGGATAAAAATAAAAAATACTTTCTTTTCCCACAGAGAATATTTCTCTCAGCTGTATCCAACATATTTTCTGGAAAAGCATTGTAAAGTCCAAGTGAAAAGATGTTTTACTCATGCAACTTGCCCTCCCACTAACAAAGGACAATATTGACACAGTCAAGATATACAAGAAGAGCTTGCTGCTGTTACTGTAAGGACCTTAAATCACAGTCCTAAGCAAACAGAGTGAGCAGCTTCTAACCTCCTACTGAAACCAGCCTCCCTTGAGTCGCAGGGCATGAAACACCTTGAAAAGAAAGATCAGTCATCTCTACTCCGTGTCTCTTGTCTGCTGGCACCAGCACAGGGAACCTCCTCGCTCTGAGACCCAGGAAAGGGATCTGCTGGAATGCTGGACCACCCAAACACAGCTCTGGATTGAGGTACCAGCCCTGAGCTGCTTTCATTTCATTATTTCTTACCCACTCTAACTTCCATTTCCTTTGCAGGAGTCACTTTAGCCCACAGGCTAAAAACTAATCAAGTAACAGTTTGATTATCATTGTAGCATGATACCTCAAATGAGCAAACTGGGGGTTTTTTTCCTGTTATTGTGACTCCTAGGGCAAGTGTTTTAGAGACTCTCAATGAAGAAAGAAATTTGCGTGAGCTCCTATGGAGGCCTTTTCTCCTTAAAAAATTACGTAAAGAGCATCTCAATTAAATCCTATTCCACATGAATAAATACCCCTTTCACAGAAGTATTTGTTGCAGAATAACAGCTGATGGCTGCTGTACAGCCAATGGATGAAGCACACCTGCTGATCTGGAGATCTTCATGGCAAAGCTGAATTAAACATGTACTTTATAAAGGGTTGCAAAAATGCCCTGCTTTTCTTTCTCATTATAAAACCTACTTGTTATCCCAATAAGCTTCCAGAAAGGATGTATTTTACTTTCCCTTTTCTACCTAGAACACCACATGTGTCATGGTTTTCCTTTGAGAGCACACATCACCTTCCTCCATTTCTTACATGCATGACGATGTTCCCCCCTTTGTCACAACCTACAATCCATTATCACTATCAGCTGCACCTCTTGACAGGCTGTATCTCCCAACAGAGACACTCTCATGCAAAATCCTGGCATGTGCTGTGACCTCCACTCTGCTCTCTGGGTGCAGAGCAGGAGGTACATCAATATCCCTTACCAGGACAAAATGCTTGGTCAGTGACTCCAGCTCACAGTGATGAATGTAGAGATCTCCGAATTGCCATCCCCAAGACTCATTCAAAGTGGTGGGGGAAGACAAATGTCAAAATTGGTTCTTAAAAAGAATCCCACACCATCCTTCTGAAAACAAGGGTTTTTCATAACCCTCCATTCCAGCACAGAAATTAGAATTTATTTTTTTTTTATTCCTATCCAACATAAAGATAAATGCTGAAGTTAGGAGAATTCCCTGAGGGAAGGAAACACCAAGTTTTAAGTCAGCTCTAGTTATTCCTCCTCCTCACTTCTTCTCAATCAGTGAGATTGACACTCAGATAGAAGATTGTATCTTCTACTATTAAACAGTTTCTCATTTATCTTTCCCAGTCAAATCTGTTTGTTTAAGCTGTTCTTTAAAAACTCTTTCTGATTTGCTGACTGTTATCAGAGCGAGATGAGGCACAGAATTACAGTTCTCCCTCCCAAGGAAGAATCACAACACCATTGCCTAAACACATGAAACTATATTGGGTTCATCTCCATTTCATATTTCAGCAGCTTGAGGGCTTCTCCTGCCTGTTTACCATGGAACAGCATCTGCCTTTTTGTCAGCCCTACCTGCTCCTCCCCATCATGCCACAAAGGTGGACTTCATTTTATTACCTTCTGTGAGCCCTTAAATTCTTTGGATTGCCTGTGCAGAAAGTGAAAATTGTCTTAGGTTGCTAGTAGAATTCATTCTGTCAGAGTGGAGCATCACCAGTTTCAGAAGCTGGAGAATTATAGGGCAGGACATGCTCAAGGCACTGCACTCCCCTGGCACTGCACAATCACAGAAGGAAAAGAACTCAGAACTGCAAAGAGATTAAGGTAAAAGTCTTCACTCTGGAAGTAAAAAAAAAAACAAAACAAAACAAAAACCCAACCAACCAAACACAAGCTTTTCAAAACCACTTCAGGTTTCTTACTTGAAGGTCAAATGAAACTCTCCATTTTCCAAGCTGCTTTGGGTCAACTCCACATGGAAGTCTCTATTTAAAATACAACATTTTAAATTGTATATTTTTATATAGTATGTGAAAGTACTTGAAATAGATCTTCTTTTTCTAATTATCACTCTTGATTTTTCTTCATTTTGCCTCCTCCTTCCCTTTGTTTATGCACTGTGGCAAATCACATCCCACACTCCAGTATAATCAAGCCTTTGAAAAAATCTGATGAAGTTACAGCTGGTTTTGCCCAGTTTGAGGGGAATAAATCATTATTTGCAAAAAATCTCAAGTACTATGCATGGGATGTGAGAAAACCTGTGTTCCATCAGTTGAGTTCTTTTTTTTTGCTGCTAAATTACCCAAGTCCTGATGTCCATTCACAGGTATTTGGATAGAAACTGTAACTTCAGTAGAGGAAATTCTCTTAATTTCTGCTACGTCTGTGTAGAAAATATGAATTATTAAGTCTGCTCTCTAGACTTCTCAGGTGCCTGTGCTGCACAGAGGAATCTGAGGGAGAAAAGTGTTACCCCTGGTACAGGAAGATGGAGTGTGGCACTGGATGGGAAGCATCCAAGAGGCCTGAATAAAGTTGTTGATGTCACTGGAAATAAACAATCTGGTATTTTGGGAATGCCATGGAGACTGAGAACAGACCCATGGACAATAAAAGGCACATGTCCATCTTCAGGATGGGGAAGGAGAAAGAAACTTGCAGAGGTGGAAGATGACCTATTCTCTATTTTTCTAATTCTGTGTTTCATATTACTCTGACTGTAACCATATTTCACAGCATTTTTCCTCTGAAAAAGACAAGGAAAAAGAAAACAAACACATAGAATGGGAAAGGGGAACTGAAGTTTAGTTTCCTTTCTGGGCTGGCATTCAGTTTTGCTTGCTGTAAATGGTATGCTGGTCTCTGGGCAATGTATCCAAATACAGGCCTTGAAAACAGCCTTCATTAGCACTAATGAAGATGACGAAAAAAATAAAACTGAATACAAATCATCCTGTAGCTTATGCAAAAACAACTCAGACATTATAGACAGACATAAATACAACTAATTTTTCCATGTAGCTAATTTTTCCAAGCTAAATAAAGAACTCTATCCAGAAAAGAAATAAAAATACTTACAAAACCACTGAATTTCACAGAGTTATGCAACTTCTCTATAGTTTTGTTTTCTTTAGTGTACTAATCAAACACCTGATTCTGAGTATGACAATTCCTGGTTTTGAACAATAGATTACCATGGAGCCCAATAATTATTTTGGTCAGAAAGGCTTTCCTGAGATGTCTCAGTCTCCTGCCTCAACCTGCTCCTCAGAAAACAATTCCTTTTCATTGAGGGAACACTGCCTGCTTAATGACAACCAAAACCAAATATTTTTATCTTTCCCGCACTGGGAAAGCCTCCAAATAGCTTCTGAATGACTAAAACCAGGGAGTGTCCGAGCAGGGAGACTGATTCAGAAAAAAAGGCTTTGTCTCTGCTCTCTGGAAGCCACAGCCTGTGAGCTGGCTTATTCTATTCCTGTTACCCTGGGAGCAGATTTCTACATCTTATTGAAGTGTTGTTTTATCAGAATGAAAATCCAAAATGTAACCTTACTACTCCAGTGATATTTGTAGGAAGATGGGATGAGCAGTGGCTCTGTTCCATGCACAGCCAAGTGCTGCTCCTTCCGGCTGCTGCTGCCACTCAAGGTCACTAATGTGGACAGCCCAAAATACAAAAAAACCCAACCAAACAAAAAAAAACAATGGAAAGAGATTCTGACTCTCTTTACTGGGCACTCCTCTTTCAGCCCACTGAAAATGTAAAGAGCAAGAAGTACTTGGCCTTTAACTCTGAGGTCTCATATGCAAGAGCAGAGTGACTACATAATACTACCTTACTGTTACTGACACTAGCCCCAAAAAGGCCACAAAGTGAAAGAGTACAAAAAGTAAGAAATAAATCAGCACCTAGAGCAGAGAAATTATTAGAGATGAACAAATGTTTCAGATACCATATAAATAAAAGAGTATGTTTAATTGAAGATGTTCTGCTGTGTCAACAAAACAAAAGCAAAAAGGTATTGGTGAGGAAGTTGTTTTTTGAGAGGGTGTCTTGAGAAGCTCTTTAAGTGAAAGTAATTTCCTGACCACCAAAAGATAAATAAATTTTGTCTTTGTTTTGTGAAATATTTGTTACTTGTCTTGATCATTATGCTTGTGCTGCTCTGGGCTTTTTTCTCCTTTTCTGCAGAACTCTTTCCTTCTCCCCTGAGTGCTTTTTCCCTTAGCTCTGAAAAATTTCACTTTTGAAATAAATATAGAGGAACTGCTGCTTTCCTAGAGCATTCCCAGAGGCAGCTGTAAAGGACTTTCAATGTAATGCTGCTTCCTGGGTCATCCACCTGACCTGGCCTTTTCTTCATTAAGTCAAACCAGAAAATACACAACATTTAAAAGCTCTGCAAAGTGGGAAACCTGCATGGCTAAAACTTAGAACTCTTAGATTCTCTGTAAAAGACTGCAGAGAAATGGTACCATAATACAGCTGCCTGAATAGTTATGGTAGATTTGAATTAATTTACTTTAAAATGTACAAAATACATCTTTGCTGCTAAGAAAGTTATTTCATGTCACCCTGCAGCTTTTGATTTTTCACTCTCTGACTTTCCCACATAAAAGCACAGTTAAGGAATAAGGGAAGATATGGCCATCTACCTGCAGAACGGTTAAAGGTGCAAGACAGCTGGTAGCATTTATCATAATATGCACTGTAATAATTAATTTGACTTCATGACAGGGCTTTGGGTTCAAGAAAGGCCCCTGGTTGACGAGACCAACAACAACTGGACTTTGTTTCTAGTCACTGCACTCTTTCTGGACAACCTTTCAAGTCAAATCCAAAAAAACCTTTATGATTTTTACTAACTTCTCTCGCATATTAGTCTTTTCTAATCTAAGCCATACATAGCAGTTTCCAGCTCACTGCATCATTGAAAGGTAGAGAAATAGTGCTGCATTTAATTTAGACCTCTTAATCTAATAGAAGAATAAGGTATCTGATCAAAGGAGACAGAAATCACATGGGGAAAAAAGAAGGAGAAACGATCTGCTCTGGTGGATTTCATTCTCCTATAGCATTCATTCAGTGCTCAGTAATTCAGGCTGGAACAGGGATGCACCTGGGCTTGGGTGCATTCCCTCTGACATAACAGGAACATTGTAAAGCAAGAAACATCTAACTAACAACATATGCAAAACCATTTTAGTTGCTGCCCAGCTATGACAAAAACCTTGTTCTTAGCTGCTCAAATAGAGAAACTGGAAACAGCTGCTGGAGTTGCGGAGGACGTTGAACAAGTGTTGAGTGAAGTTGTTATGGCAATCGACAAAATCAGACTGCATCCTGCAGGCTGGAGCTGGGTCAGGGAGGGTTAGGGTGGATATCAGGGAAAGGTTCTTCCCCCAGAGGGTGTTGGGCACTGAACAGGCTCCCCAGGGAATGGCCACAGCCCCAAGGCTGCCAGAGCTCCAGGAGTATTTGGACAACGCTCTCAGGGATGCTCAGGGTGGGATTGTTGGGGTGTCTGTGCAGGGCCAGGAATTAGATGATCCTTGTGGGTCCCTTCCAACTCTGGATATTCTACAATTCTATTGTTCTAATGAGGGATTCCAGGAAAACTAAAGGAGGAACAAATCTGGAGTGAGAAGCAGAGGACAAGGCATTGTTGACTGAGCAGTTTAACACACCAGCTGTGTCCCCCAGGGAGCTGTGAACAGAGTGTGCAGAAGGCCACATGGTGAGAGGAGAGGAAAGCAGAGGGTGAGTACGAGTGCAGCCAGAGCTTGCTGAGGACTAAAAGCAGCTCCTGGGTTAAGGGAGGACAAGTAAAGGCACTGACCTTTGACGAGTCTTCATAAAAGAAAAGCATTTTTCTGTGAAATACTGATTTTCTAATTGCACCAGAATGACCAGTTAAAGAGCCTGTCCTGCAAAGTTAATAATCTCAAAGGATATTATTAAGCACCCAGCTTCTAAGATGTTAGATCTCTTTGGAGGCAGGAAATGGAACAGGGTGATAACATGACTTATGACTTTCCACTATTAGGTATGAAAACTCTGTAGCTGTAGAGACTGAGACTTGCATAACCTCCCCCTTCCAACTCCAAAACTGAAACAGCCAAAATTGCCAATGCAGCTGCACACAGTGTGAACTGGTTTGTCCATTCTTTCCCCAAAACCACAGTCAGTTTAGAAAGGTAACAACAGAAATCACTGTTAAAAGTGCAACCTACACTTCATCATCATCTGAAACAGTATTTCCTCAGCTGCCCTGATTAACATGCCACAGACAGAATTACGCTTAAACCTATCTAAAAAAAAAAACCCTTATCTGCAGCTCTTCCTACCCAAGGAGGCTCTTGATACTCCCAGAGAGCCGGTACACAAACAGATTTCATCTAACTTAAGAGAGGCAAAAGAAAAATCAGTAGGTCTTAAAAATAATATTACAGAACAGTGACATCAGAGTGCTGTTTCCTTCAAATCACTCATACAGCTTCAAATCTGTTCTTAGGTTGCTTCTCTCTTCAGTGGGGGATGATGGGATGAACTTGGCTGAGTGCTGGGAAGGGAAGCTTGCTGTGCTGTGCAGAATTAAGCACTGATAGTGCATTAGGGCCAGGGAGGGGGCAGGAAGCACAGAAGGGTGAGGAACACAGGATACATGCTGGGGAGACACATAACAGAAAATAAGTGGTTTACAGCCTTCACCTGGAAATTCAGTGAGATTGAAAAGCCTGACATTTACTGCCAGTGAAGCTGCTCTGGCACCAAACTCCTCCCACAGCTAAGCTACAGGCAAGCCTAGGAACACTTCTGAGTCAATCAGTCCAACTAATCCAGCCTAGACTTACAGTTCTTTCAGTTCACAAGTCAGAAAGGCATCTAGTTAGAGAAAGAATGAGCTGGATAACCACTGACAGAACCTGTACAAGCCTCAGACTGTCTTCACATGCACTGAGGAACCAGGCCTCTTCTCTGTCACCAAGTGCATCCTAAAAATACTGGGTTTAATCTTTTGGCACTGTTCAGGGAACATTTTTTAAGGCCAGGTTCGTTTATGGTTTTATACGGGAACAGTTAAGTAGGGAGCTCTTTGAAAACCCTGACACAACATATATATTTAATCCTTAAGTAAATCCACTGGACCTTGCTCCTCTGTTCTCAAGCTTAGAATCTACCAAAGGCAGCAACAGAAATGACAGAGTTCTGTTGTAATTCCTAAGAAAACAAAGGAACTCCTTCACAGGCCAGGTGTTTAGCAAGCACATTTGAAGACAGCAATACACACTCACATGAGCAGAGGTTACACCCACACACAGACACCTGTAGGACAGAGGGGATGAGAGCTGGAGTCAGAATTCACTGCAAAGCTTTGGGTGGCAGCAGCATGCTTAAGTCAATGAGGTATTGCTTTTACAACTACTATCAGACACACAGAAAAGTCATCTTTTAAAGCAATACTTCAAATGCTGGAAGCTTAAAATTTGACTTATTTCATAATGGTGCAGTATCTACCATTTCAATGTCATCTGAGCATATATTCTCAATCTTTCATTGAACTTTTCTACTCCAAACATCACTACAAAGTAAAAA
Organism: Cichladusa arquata; assembly: GCA_026413545.1. NCBI lineage: Eukaryota > Metazoa > Chordata > Aves > Passeriformes > Muscicapidae > Cichladusa > Cichladusa arquata. The sequence goes on along the minus strand of JAOTQP010000870.1, from coordinate 61,762,749 downwards.
ACTCATTACTTCATTAAAATAATCTTCTTTCTGTGTCTAGAAAGGGATAGAAATAGGATAAGATCCTATGACAGGCCTGTCACTTTTAATTATTTCATAGCTGGGTGCTTTTTGTATTTCTCATTGATTAAATCAGAACAACAGTAAAATTAACTATGAAGTTTTCTGTTCTCAAAATTATTGATTTCTCTGACACAAAAGTCAGAGCTATTAAACATGGCGATCTGGTTGTACTCTCCATTCAGAGGAGCTTTCCAAACTTGTTTGTGCAAAGGAACATCTGTTCAGGCAGGGCAGCTTTCTAAATCTGCTCATATATCTGGCTGCCCTAACAGCTACGTTGCCATCCTGCCACCAAAGCTGCAAATGACCAGGAAGTTCAGGATGGAAAATAGTTCTTCTCTTACAGCCACTCGTGGACAATTCTCAACTGTAACTGCAAATATTAGCAATGCTTTCTTTCCCAGTCCCCTCCTGACATGGTAAAAGACAGAAAACCCGAAAAATCCTGGCTCTGACGAGACACTGGTGAAGGACTGCTCCTTCCACCAGAACTGAGGATTCAGGCCCTATCTCCAAGCCACCTGACCATCCTGTCGCCATCTGAAATGCCTCCTCCTTTTTTCACAACAGCCTGGGAAAAAAGGCGTGGATTTGCTGTTTTCAATTGCAACAGTCAACTAATTGGGAGAGGGCTTGAAACCTTTGTTGCCCAAGACATCTTATGTGACAGGGGAGGTGTCACCTCCTCCTCTTCATCAAGAGGAGGTAACACCTTCATCTCCCCCCCTTGGTTCAGGGGCCTTTCCTCCCTGCACGTCTCGGACCCTTCCCGTCAGAGGATGCACTTGTTTTGCCGAGCACCAGCTGTGCTCTTCAGCAAGCTGATGTCACCAAAAGTGACTGAATTAGTGCCATTCTCTGCCGTGAATCTCTGCAGTCCCTCCCAGAGCAGGGCAAGGCAAGTCCCATGTCACTGCATGGGAGCGACCATCATGTTGACTGTGGGTCACTGGCCAGTTTTAAAGTCTTTCACATAAATATGAATTAGTTCAATTTGTCAGTTCTGCTGCTGGCAGCCCTGCCTCCTCTGATTGGGTACCTGTAACCTTCCTCCTTCTCTCCCAAGTATTAGACCTTTTTTACCTGCTTCAACTCAAAACGTGCTGGGGTGTGGAGCAGAAGTAGCAGGAAGCACCCAGGAGTCCTGGGTGACTGTAGAGCTAAAAAGGAAAGCACAAAGCTCTCTGGCAGTGAACAATGAATATTCCTAAATATTTCTTTCAGGAAGAAAGGAAAAAAAGAAGATGAAAGCTGAAAGCTTCTTCAGCAGATGGCAGCTAGAGAGGAGGGGCATGTTTGTTTTCAAAACAATAAAACACAACAAGCACACATCATTCTGCAACTACCATTCTTAACGGCACTCTTCACACAATGCTCTTCTGTCACACACTAAAACCAGATCCTTTGTTTCTACTAATAAAAAACCAAAACACCAGTATAAGAAAACAACAAACCAACGCGAAAAACAATCCCTTCCTCCCACAACAAAACAAAAATGCCTGAAGGCAATCCCAACATTGTCAGTGCTCTAAAGACATGATACACTCACCAAAGCAAAACAGATAGAGAGATGTTTACCAAACCCTTTCATTTGTAGCATCCAAACCATCAGCCAAGGGGAGAACATCCTGAAATGACCCTGAAGCAGCAGAGGACTGCAAGGATTACCTGGTCTAGCTGTGATCAAGTTGCTTCCAGCACCAGGAGTGCTAAAATCCCCTTCAGACAGCACTGCTCCTCAATAAATTAACACTGCTCGTTTAAGCCACGTGCCAGCTGACACTTTGGATGTCCCTTTGAAGCTCTCAGCTCACACCAAGCCCTGGCACTGCCAGAATAAGGTGCAGCACAGATGTGCCTGTAGCTGACAACCTCTTAGCCCTCTTTTTTTAAACACCTCCATCTAACAGCAATCTCCTTGCACAAGGGAAAGGCAGCACCTCAGCCAGCAAAAGTAACAGGCTTGGAGCAAACTCACCCTGCTGCTTGCCCCAAGCCAAGCAGAGCAGTGGATTTGAATGTTGGGGCAGTCATTTTGGATCTGCATGAAGAATGGCAAACAGATGTGATTTGAAAGAGAAAACACAAATATGAGCATGTGCAACATTTAGGGATGCAAAAGACTTAGAGCTGTGGGCAGTACCTTCCTATTTTGACCATTATATGTTCAGGGAAATGGGGCTTTGCAACACAGAGACAATTCCTCTTCCTCACCAGGAAGACTCTTAATTTTTAATTAATCAAACCTTATTTTAACTAGATTAAGCTGTTATAGGATGAAGGTTTCAAATCAGAATTCATGCCTTGGCCATTTCTGTGCCTACCTGTTGACTGTCAGCTTGCCCTATTCACCAGCAACACTGAAGAGCAGAGTTCTGTAAAGACAACTTAAAAAAACCACTAACACACACCAAAGAAACACCCCAAAACTTGTCAGACTTTGCCAGGAACTTGTCAAGCCAGTAAGGGGGGGGGGGATGTCATGGATATTTCCTTCTCTTTGCATTGTCAGAACAGATTTTGTCAGTAATTCTAAGAAAGTTTAAATAACAAAACTTCTTTTTGCTTTGTCACAACTTAATTTGAATCACTTTTCTGATGAGGAAGAGTGTGTGACTACAGGAATCAATTCTGCCTACTAGAAGTTTTTCCACATAGGTACCATGGCAATGAGACAGCAACATAATATTCTCTCAAGGAGAACAAATGTAGCTTGACTAGGAGAAATAGAACCAGGAGAGAAGATCAAATCCATACCATTAATATTATTAGAAACTGCCAAACAACTGAGTTTTACTCAGTGCTGGTACATAAAAGGTTTTGAAAAACCTGTCATTTCCTTTCTCAAAGCCTATGATATTTTTAGATAGATCTATTAGAAATTTGGTGGTTTTCTCATAACAAAATGAAAGGTAGAAGGCTTGTTTCCTTTCTGGAATATATATTTAGGGGGAGTTTTCCTATGCTAACGGCTGCATTCCAGTTGGCAGCAGTGTGAGGAGAGTTAGTGTGTTAAGCCTAAGATAATGTCTACTTTAATATCTTGTGTTATCAAGGGCACAGTGACAAGAGGCAGTAAAGCCTGTCATTACAGGTCAGCCTGATCTCTGTCCCCAGCTTGATCCACCTGGAAACAGGTATCTCAGCTACTGTGTCTAATCTAGACGGATACGATCTCATTTCGGCTACAGAGATTAAAGTGCTTTGTACCCACTGCAAATTGGTATTTCACCAAAACTGACATATGACCCTCTTCCTAGATTGGTTCCTTAACAGGAATCAGTGCTCTCCTGACAAGAGAGCAGGAGGAATCCCACGCAAAAGCGAGAGGGAGATGAAGTTTTGCAAGAAAAAAGGGTGTAGGAGCAGGAAGGCATCTTCGATGCACTCTGTAATGAAACATCACTGAGGTGCAGGAATGCATATGCTCCATTCCCAGCTGGCTGACAAACGTGTTTCCAGCCCTGAGGCTTCAGGACTGTTTCAAAAGCAGCTGGCTGGCAATATAGGAAGTTCTCCTAAGGTGAGGAGAATTTTTCTAGGACTGACCAAAGAACAGAAGTGATGCTCCTTATTACCTGCTGGGAAGAGTCAGGTCTACAGGATTGAATGCAAAACCTGGGTGATGTGTTTACTAGAGCAGCCACGGCATTGTCCCGGTGTGAAAGGAAGACAGCCCAGCACATGATGCTCCCACAAGACTTGGCATCTGCTCCTTGAGCAGAAATTGAGAGGCAAACCAGAGAAAATCATAGTCACTATCTCACTTGCAAAGCCAAGACGGACAAGCAACTGAATTGTCACTGCTGTCTCTGTAAAAGGAACAGATATTCTCAAAACTATGTTAATTATATGTCATAGGTTTAGTACTTCAGGGTGATGAGCAGACTTTCAAATGGATAGAGAACCGTAGCTGCTTTATTTCAAAATTTAAAAACTGAAACAGCTTTTAAAGTTTTAAACTTTCAAAGTTTAAACTTTTAAAAGTGTATACTTTTTAAAAAGCTTTTAAAGTGTTATCACTTTGGTTTATCACTTGGGGTGTGGTGGGCTGACAACCTGGACAGTTTAACCAGAACAGTTTTCCTCCTCAAATTCACAGACCAGTAATTTTTTCTCTCTGATTTTTCAGACAGCACTGAATTTTAATGGCAAATAATCCTTATCCAACACCTTCACCTGGGTAATCTGCCCAGAGACATTTTGTTTTCTTTCATCTTTCAAAATATTGTAGAAAACCAACTAATCCTTGCTTAGCAAAGGAAAAGAGAAAGAACTTGTAGAAGGAAATTCTTTTTGTTCTGCCCAGCTCCCACCTGCACCTGTAGACAAAATTCAGGAGCAGAACTGGGGAAGCTGGCCCAGAATGAGGAATAGAAATGTTTCCAGCCAGCCACATCTGAGTTGTAATGTGCCCCCCTCCTCCTTCTCCCTGCCAGATGGGTGTGAAAAATCAAAATGTGGACTAACTGCTCAGTTTCTAGCTTCTCCCTCCCAATCCACAGAGGAATGCAGCCTCTTCATTTATCTCCAGGCTCTTCTTACCTGCCAGCACACATGATGTGGTGCAGCAAGGTGGAGGACACTTAATAGATGCACTGTTATCTGCAATCTTTGCAAAATGCTATCAGGAGCAGGACTCTCCCTTTCTGCATCTCCTGTGTTAATTAAACATTCCTTTAACCAATGGAAAATTTAGAAATTATATTATTGCTTGTGCTATTTTAGCTTCTTGGAATAACAAGCTTGTATTACATATGTGCCTTCAACTCTAATTTAAGACCACAGAGACTGCAAAGATGTGACAATTTTAATAATAATTTAAAAAACCCTCTTCACTCCAAGAATATTATTCTTAAGTATCATTAATACAGCCTCAGTGACAATTCCTGTTGGACATAAACAACCAGAGAAAAGAAGGCCAAGACTCCCCTCCACTGGAACAAGATGAAGTGTTACAGGTACCTCTCTACACTCATTTTGCCTTTTACACTGCGGCTCATGACTGTGCATGCCATCGAAGAAACTCATTTTTCACGTATCTTTCACTGACAGGGCTGTTGAAAGATGAACTATCTGCTCCCAACTGTTACATTATGCAAATTCTCTTAGCCTCCTACGAGAGAAGGCTGGGAGAATTGGGATTGTTCAGCCTGGAGAAGAGAAGGCTTTGGGGTGACCTCAGTGGCGCCTTCTGGTACTGAAGGGAACCCACAGGAAAGATGGAGAGAGACTCTTGACAAGGGCCTGGAGTGACAGGACAAGGGGGGAATGGCATCAAAATGACTGAGTAGGTTTAGATTAGATAGTAAGAAAAAAATCTTCCCTGTGAGAGTGGTGAGACCCTGGAACAGTTTATTAAGAGAAGATGAGGCTGCCCCATCCCTGGAAATGTTCAAGGCCAGGCTGGTGGGAATTGGAGAACTTGGTCTAGTGGAAGGTGTCCCCGCCCATGGCAGGGGATTGGAACAAGATGACCTTTAAGGTCTCTTCCAGCCAAAACCTTTCTATGACTCTGTGATTCCACATCCAATATCTGGAAAGCATCTGCTGAGCAAAGCAGATGGCTGGCTAGAATAGAATAGACCCTCAGCAGAATACAACAATTCTCCAACAGTGTTTTCCTCACTTGGCATGCAGGACTCCACAACCTAGACTTGGTAACAAGAGCAGCATCTCCCCAGGAGGCTGCAGGAAGAAGGGGCTGCTGGAAGCAGGTTCCCTGGTTGCAGTGCTTCTCCATGCCATCACACCTTCGACACAAACCTGGCTGAAACCTTCACGTTACATGAACAAGAGAATGATTGTGAAACTGCCCTCAAAAGCCCCAGAGAGACACAGAGTACTCCAAAGCTCACCTGCAATTTATGTAACTTGTTTGGTCTGCACAGATCTTGCAGTCTGTTACATCCTCCAGTGTTTCACAGGTGCCCCAAATTATGTTAGGAACTTTGCCTTATCATGGGTGTGTGCTGCTGCACCCACAGATGTGGATAGACAGAAAGGCAATTTTTTTCCCCAAGTAATTCCAAAGTTGACTGAAACCGTGCATCAGCATCTTTGCAATGCAATTTATAGTGCACTGTCCAGTGAAGACATCCTTGTCTTGCTGGTGTGCAAGGATGAGCAGTTTCTTTCTGACAGCTACATCTAGATCACATTCTCTTCTCATGGAAAAGCAGGATAACAAACCCCAGCATCACATAAGGATTGTGGCTCCTATTCAAGAGCTGCCTTGATGCTCTTGCCTCAAGGAACAGCTGTTACCTTTACCTACTCTAGCAGGCCCCTGGACTGCAGAATTCACTTGGCAAAAGGAAGGCATTGGCATGGAAAATACAAGCGACCAGCACACCAAAGCTGCAGATTACCATTCTGAGGCTGATACAACGGCTGTGATGATAGCAGCTGATAAAGTGACAGAGTAAAACCAAGCACAGCAACCAGAGACTCTTATTGAAGGGCGGAGGATGATGAGATGAAGTGTTTATCACTTTGTTATTGCTGTTGCCCATCAGGAGGAAAGAAAGGGTGGAAGAATATATTACAGGTATCTGATACAAGATACACAGCCCTTCCCACTTTATAGCCCCTACAAACTTAATTTTTAATTACAGTCTTACCTCCAGATTGATTAGGTTGGGGAGGAAGAAGAAAAAGAGATGATAGGCAGAGGTTTTTATACTAACACATATCTACTGATATTTTAAGAAAAAAGGGCAAATAAAACAACGGTAAAAATGTCAACTAAGTGCACACAGTGTTCGTTAAACATAAATGTGCTTTTTTCTCAGTGAGGACCTTTGACTTGTAGCTCCTTCTTGGAAGAAAGAGAACTCACAGCTCCAACTTTGATGCTACTAATTTTTTCAGTGATTTAAGAAGTTCCCCTTGGTATTCCTACAGTTTGGTATTCTGTAGGCATTTGGGCTTCAGTGCCTAACAAATGGAGATAACTGTGAATCAGATCATTTCCTCTGTGTGATTTAAGACTGCAATTTCTTTATAGGTACATTTATAGGAGTGAAACTATCCCTTCCAGGGGTGAAAAGGTGTAATTCTCAGTCTAAGAATCCAAAAATCTAAAAAAGGAGGTGACATTATGGCTGGCAGAGAACAACAACCTGTTTTTTATCAGACAAACAGTGTTTTTCATTCTGTTAATCTATTTCAGAAAGTTTACCTACTTGGTTCAGAAAACCCTGTTTCCCAATTCACATCACTGAATTGCAGCCATGAGCCCAGAATTAATTATGTAAGTCTGAATCAACATAAAGCAATGAAACAGTTCCTGACCAAAAAAATCCAACTATTTAAAGCAGTACCTGGAAGGAAGGAAGTTTTGACAGTGAAAGTATGTATATATGCAAATCTGGAAGAAAATATATTCCAATTAGTTCTACTTAACACATTATGGCAGGAACAATAATTTATGTATGGCAGTTTTGCAATTAATTATGTGTACCTGACACACCCAGTGTGACACAGTATCACATAATCTTTTATAATATGCTACCTGGGAAAAAAAAAAGCAGCATACCTCTAAATATCATGCATGTATTTGTAATCTTCTTTTGCTAACAGGAAAACATGCATGGAAATGAAAAATCTGATTTAATATTTGCTATTTAAAAATTTAAAAATAGCCACAAGCTAGCAATCTACAACAGATCATCTTCTGCTTATTTTAGGATATTATGGTGGAGGGGGAAGCAAAGGAAAAACTTTCTGTAGATTTTATTTATGGAAAATGTGGCATTACATAAAAGCCAATCACAGCAGGATTCCTTCATTTCTAAGATACCTTGAAATGCTTCTAGAAAGCCACATTAAGAGTTATTTTTAAGAAAGCTTTATGACTTCTCAAGAAGTTCTAATTAAGCTTCCCACCCTTTCATGGTATTTCCATGAAACATCTTTAAACAGCATTGAGCAAATGCCTCCAGCTGTCCCTGTCTGGCTGCCTTTTAGTTTCCATCTTTCCAGCAACTGTGGAAAAGGAACTTAGTTTATCTCCCCGGTTTAAAAAGCCCTCACTCCTATTCCCTTCCCACAGGTGGACAGGTGATGAAAACAGTTAAATTCTTACCATCTCCAGCAAGTGGATTTGTTAGGTGCACACACTGCACATGAATGACAATAAAACCCCAGGTAGTAGCACATGACCTGCAAATTCAGTGGCTTTGAAGCAAGGAGAGCCAGGAAAAGAGCAGCTGCTCAGTTTTCTCTGCTGAAAATCACTCTTTGCATAGTTTACAATGAAGATGTTTTCAGGCTGACACAAGCAAATTAGCAGGCAACAAACATTATTCTATCCTGACATCTCTGTGGTTTCCTGCCACTGATCAAGGTCCCTGACTGTGGCCACAGACACAGAGACTCCTGTGGGGGTCTATGAATCACTGCCAAAATCCACAGGTAGAAGGGCCAGAGAGATATATTGTAATATAGACAATACATTGCAATTTCCACAAAGATATTGCAATTTCCACAAATCAAAACAGGTTCAGAAACACTTCTTATGCCAATTCCACCAATTTACTGTGCACCACACCAGGTGCTGAGACTGGAAGGCAGGGAAAGTAGCATCAGGTCCCGAGCTGATGATTTCATAGATGCTGGTACCTTCTGCTGTTTTTCATGCCATCCTAGCTTGGGGCAGTATGAAACACATAAAACAGTCAGTAAATTGAGTAGATGACAAGTCTTGGTACTTATCTGAATTTTCCATGTCTTTGCCCTTAGGTTTGATGCTGTAATTCAAGATTGCTCTAATGCTACCACTCCTACATACTCTTATCTAAAGCTAGCCTCACCCCTTGAAGCTTTTATGTCAGCATGTATTACTAAATTAAAAAAAAAAATAAAATACTCTAATTTTTCTATACCGGTAGAAACACAGCTTAAAAAAAAAATATAAAATGAAATAGAGTTCAAAATGAAAGAAAAACCCCCAGAAAACCAAACAAACAGCTACCATTAAATATAAACACAGTTATCTTTTTAGGCTCTCTGAGAGAGAGGTCACAACAACCTTGATGTATTAGCACCACTGATACACAAGATAAAGTTCCTGTGGTGCTCCTGTTGTCACATGAGGTCTACTTCTCTTTGAGCCTGTCATGCTGGGATGGTGCATACACATGAAGAACTATTGCTTTTCACCAGAAAGATAAAATACCATGTCTGCTAGAAGCCAAGGCAGTTTAAAAAAAAAAAAAAAAAAAAAAAGAAGAAGAAAAGAAAAATAATAAAATATTCCTTCCTTCTTTTGTTTTCCTTTCTGCAGTGAAAAATATTAAGAAGATAGTAAAAGAAGGCATTCTCGTCCATCTTTTCTTATGCTTACCAGTACAAACAAGATAATCCCTTTCCAAATAAATAAAATGTTTCAGGAAACACATGGCATACAAAAAATATGGAACAAACCCAAATGAAAAAATGCGTATACACCTTTACTAGTTTATTCACCTTTGACTTTGCAGCAAGTACATTTCCATGCCTGAGATCTGCTAGAGGGCAGAACATGTGGGAGGATAATGGTACAATTAAAGTTTTATCGGGATTTTAAAGAAGTGAGACAAAGCAGTATGTGTGAAAGAAGACAAAAGCAGTAAGTCAGACTGAACACAGAGCCATGATCACACTGTGGTTAAGATGCACATGTATCACTAATTCCAAAGATCATTTATTTTAACAACTGTTCAACTGAGCCAAAACCCTTTAGAGTTAAAAGAAGGGTTAGTGCTCTGGCAGAGATGTAAAAAAAGTCCCACATTCCATCCACTTACAGGTGTTAGACAAATCAGGAAAGAGCTGTTTATATTACATATGGAGCACATACACATTGTATGTTCATAAACTCACAGAATGGTTTGGGTTGGAAGAGACCTTAAGGATCATCTCATTCCATCCCCTGCCATGGGCAGGGACACCTTCCACTATCCCAGGTTGCTCAGAGCCCCATCCAACCCCACCTTGGACACTTCCAGGGATGGAGCAGCCACAGTTTCTCTGGGAAACCTGTGCCAGGGCCTCAGCACCCTCACAGGGAACAATTTTTTCCCAATATCCAATCTAACCCTGCTCTGGGTCAGTGTGAACGCATTCCCCCTTGTCCCGTCACTCCAGGTCCTTGTCAAGAGTCTCTCTCCATCTTTCCTGTGGCTCCCTTCAGTACCAGAAGGCTCCACTGAGGTCACCCCAAAGCCTTCTCTTCTCCAGGCTGAACAATCCCAATTCCCTCAGCCTTTCCTCACAGCAGAGCTGCTCCATCCCTCTGATCCCTTGGTGTCCCTGCTCTAGACATCCTCCAACAGATCCATGTCCTTCCTGTGCTGGGGATCCCAGATTCTCTATTCAAGTTTGCAGCACTACTGTGCTCCTGTAGGTGGATAGTCAATAATTCCTAAAGACTTTCTTAATTATTTGTAATTACTATTTTTATAATTATTTTTTGGTATTCAAAGATGCTATTGTATATTAACAGCAAGATGTAAGAAACACCCAGCAGCTCTTGGCTGCAGTGTCCTTCCAGGAAGACTAGCACAGTTCCAGGAGTAAAACAATCCCCACAACCCTTTCAAATAATTTGAGAAAGGACAACAATAACCAAAAAAAATTCTTAAATTATGCCAAAACCTGTAATTTCAGCTTTTGACACCATGCCCTTCCCATAAAAAAAACCACAGATATCTTTAATACATAGGTCAAAGATCCTCAAGAACAACCCTCACACCTCTCTGCTCCAGAGAGCCTTGAGGGCTGAGGTCACAGCCTCCAAGCTGAAGCTCCCAGGGTTTTATCCCTTCCTCTCTCCATGACAAACACCCTATTGTCCTGGGCCAGGCGCTGCCCACAGAGCAGCAGTGTTCGGGCGCTGCGGATCCTTCGGAGGCAGGCAGAAATGTGCCAGAGCACAACAGTTGCAAAAGTTGTTTTACTAGAATTTTTCCAACCAGATCTGATTATCAGATCCCCCTCTGCCATACATGCAAATGGATTGGCTGAAGCTGTAAAACACAGCACCTGGGTGCCTGGCCAAGTGTCAAAACAGCTTCAAAAGCACAATTTTGAATAACAGTGACAAGGTGGTTGTTTTGATTCTCCCTGGCACTTACGGGGAACAGGTCTTGGTCAAATGGAAGGCATGACAAAAAAATTGTCCCATGTTCATAAACTCAGAAACATCTCAGAGTTAAAAATCAGAAAGCACAACAAACCAAGTTAATATATTCTCAAGCCAGCCTGAAAACTGACTTTCCTAAGGAATTTTTTCTTCTGCACTCTGAGTTCCACTCAGAATTAGCAAAATACAAATTACTAACTTTTCCATCTCTATTCTGAGCCTGACTTGTGAAATGAATTTTGAGAAGCAGCTTTAAAAAACTTCTGAGTTGTCTGAAAGGAAGCCTGTTGGAGAGATGACTATGTTCCATAATGTTATTAGGTTTTAGCTGTTCTCATGAATCAAAGAAATGATACCGGGAGTGCTCAGCTCCAAAGCCAGTTAGGAATTATGGAGATGGTGCTGCCCTTTCCAATTTTCAAATGCACATTTATCAGGTCTTGTGGGCCTTTTACAGTCTAGTGAAGCTTTAATTCTAAAAGATACAGACATAGAGCTTAGTGGAAGTGGCATCTTCAGTCTCTGCTCCCTTATCTTCTCAAAAACAGCTCTGAGAGTTAAGCACATGGATTTTGCAGAGTGCTGCACTCTCATCCCCCATTTTTATCAGCTGCTCGGCTTTGAATAGCAGTTCAGTATTCACCGTGTCAGCAGTACTGCCCTCCAGGAGCTGAATCCCCGGCCAAACCTCAAAAGAAAGAGTCACTCCTTGGCATAGGCAGCTCCTCACAAGCTGCTCTGCTTCCTGGCAGCCACTCTGGGTCGAGGCTCAGCTTCCAGCACCCAGCCACAGAAGATGCTATCGACAGCACAACTGATGCTCTCAACCCACCCAGCTCCTCTCATCTCAAAGGAGCATCAGAAATAGCTGCAAAGATCTGCAGTGGCTTAAGAGAAGAGCCACTTGTGCTCTGGTAGGATTTTTAAGGCATCTTCTCAGAGCGAGAACTTTTGCCTCAGAGGGAAATGCTCAGTGGAAGCTGGTTTCTTTTAACACCATTCCACAACGTGGTCTGTGCTATCTGAAGTTTAGCAGCTCCACAAGCATGGAGCAGAAATTCCTCCTGGTTGTCGAGTATTTTTTTGACTCGGATCCCACTGAAGCACGTTTAGCATGACTGGGATTAAAGAGGTTTTACTTTAATGTACTGCTTAGGAAGGGGAAAAAAAACAAACAAACTATAAACAGCTAAAAAGCCAACCACATCCAAAACTAGATTTAATTGCAAATTAGCAAGGACAATTGAGTAGCACTTAATGCAGCCACAAATCAAGAGAGGAGATTCAGTGGTTTACCAGAGACTCCCCAGGATACACAATTTTGTAATTAATGACACTGTTTTCTGTATTTTAGGCTACAGTGTGTATCACCCCTCCTGGAGCAAAATACAGGTTTTGTTTTTTGGTTTTATTTAAGGACACTGTTGACCACAATTACAGGAAAAGAAATTATGCATTTATATGTCATTAAATGAATGTTTTTTTGAGAAGTCTTTCAAATCTCCCAACTACCAAATCAAGTCCTGAAAGTAATTCAAGCATGCTATAGGCCATACCCTACATAACAATATGCCATTTCTTAGAGTAAAACCAAATCAAACCACGAAAACCTCATAATGAGATTAAATAACTGTTTCTACTGAAGATCCCCTCAGAAGCAAAAGGGTGAGCAGGAACAAGCTTCTCTCAGGAGAGCTGGTGAAGGCCTTGGGGCATGAAGTGCAAGGATTTTTCCAAGTGCATCATGAAGTTGAAAGCTCAGCACTAATAAAAGCTCATACAAGTAGAAGATGAAGAAATAAGGCAATTCATATGGTAATAAAGAGCTTGGTGTTCTATGTTTTGAGTAGTACTGAATTCACAGCTGCTGCTGGACCAAAACTGTAGCATCCCTTAGCCAGCTTGGCCATACCTTCTTTCTCCTGTCCTTTAATTATTTCTGGGCAGACTGCAATAATCTGTAAAACAGATGATGTTATACACATCTGCTATAAATGCTCCTTAACTGTCAGGATGGCTTTTCACTTCAAGTACTATTTTCTGAACTCATTTATTTTAAAAGAAACAGTGAATCTGAATTTCTTACATCTAAAATGTATGCTAGAGTATAATTTTTAAGCTTTCTATGAGCATAAACAGTTCTTTTAAAAAAACACTACAGAAGTGAATCTGTTGTTAGTAAACCTCTTCAAAACAATTACAGAGAAATTTCCAAACACTCACTTTTGGAACATACTCTGCTTGCTTAACTACATTTCAAAAATTACAAATGGGTTTAATTTTATTGGCCTCATCTGAAAAATTATTGTTAAGAGTTTCATAATGAATGAGCTCATAAGAGAATTACAAGGACATAATGCATTGCCTTAACATAGTAAAGAATAAGACAGGCTGACCTCATTAAATCCATGAATTTGGCAAATGTTCCTGTTCTGAAGCACTTCTTTCAACTGGACACAAATTATAATGTCCTAAAAGGTTACCACTTCAAAGAGATTTAGGACTATATGTACCTGTTTAGATAACAGGACTTTAGCTGAATATGAATCACAGAAGACACAAAATACTCAAAGGGCCAAGATGCTTAAATGCAAAATAATGATAAATAAAATACAACACTGTCTTTAACTCTTATGATAATCCACACTTTAAGTGAACTTCAGATCTTTGCACTTCACTATCAGATACAGACTGTAAGTACCTGCACAAGTGTGCATGAAAAGAACAGACACTCATTTGGTTGTTGTTGTTATGCATGCCACACTTCCTTTCCCTTCCTGATGAACACCCATCTGCTTTCACTTAGAGGAAACGTGTCAGACAGCAAAATTAAGATGTTCCAAAATATTTAATTTCACTTGGCCTGTGGCAAACAGTCAAAAGAAAGATTACAGCACTACACGCCCGTCCAAATTTGCAACTAAAAACCATTACACTCCATGATACTTTTAATGAAAATTAAAATGCAAGTGAATTGTTTTGTAAATCAAAATGCTGCATATTAAATGTGGAAGTCCTTGGAATGGAGATAATAAATATTCCCTACTGAAAACAATAACCAACAAAACAAACCCCTTAGGAGATGCTTATGTATAGGACTGCTAGATCTTAATTTAAAGTTCACCATGACAGCGTTGAAACACAATTCCAAGAGCTGTAACATCAATTAAGATTAAATCAGCAGCAGCCAAATGGTGTTTATCAGATAATAAAACTGCACAATGCCCACAATCCCACACATAAAGCCACATAAAGTTAATCTGGTTTGAAATAGTAACTACACAGACCAAATTTGCTAAAAGGAGTTTAGACACTTACTACTAAAATCCGAAGTTTATAGATGATTGCCATAAGAGGCTGGAGAAAAACTTGTTTTATTTCCCTTTCCATCTTCAGCAACATCAAAAGACAAGCTCGAAATGAAAACTGATGAAAACAAGGGGTTGTGAGATGACTGATAAATTAAAACTCTTGCTCATGCATGAACAGTTGTTCTCTTCTCATCCCTTTCTACTTCTAAAATACAAGCACCCAAAGTCTAGGGAGCAAAAGAACACTTGACTGCATACCACTAAAATTTGGTAAAATTGGTAAATTGGTAAAAGAGTGGACACATGGACACAAAGCATGCTGTGCCCAAAGGAAACAAGGTGCTTAAAAGTCCTAAACCAAACCAACCAGAAAGATCAAATGGAAAGCTACACAGAGTTCAGCTACACCTCGTCATGATCTTTTTGGGTGAGCTGTGATTGTATTTCGCATCAAGAAGAACAGAGAACATTAAAACAGTTACATTTTCTTGCAAGTTTTGTACCCATAGCACAACAGTTTTTGCAATAAGTAAACCCCTATGTGATTTTAGTGGCTTCTTCCTTCAACTAAGTAAAACAAAGAAACACTGCCTTGCCTGTAAGCAAATTGAATTGACAGCTTATATATGGAGAAAGCTGAATCTAGAAGAACCAGTAGACATCATCCCACACATCATACTGGTTTTAGCTGTAGCTAAAATAATTTACAGACTATGCCCATATTACAGTATTCCCATCCTTAGCAACACCAGAGCAATACCTGCAGTAATATTTTTGCTGAACAGCCAGCTCCTGGACTCCCTGATTACATGTGGATTTTGCTCCTCTAGCCTCAATTACAGCAGTGAGAAGACTAAAGCTCAGGAATTCAAACAGATTTGCTCATTTGTCTGACTATTTTCTCATTCAATGCTTTCTCATAGTTTTTCAGGACATGCTTTATGATAGCCAAGCTTGGCAAAGCGAGTGCCATTTGAGGATAACAGAATCTAAGGAGAATCATCCCTGAAGCTAAATCAAAATGTCTATGAGTCAGGCACACAGGAAGGGCTCCAAGGTTACGCACTCCCAACTCATCTGCTCAGTTTATAGGCTTTATTAAACAAAACTAAATTTACAGTGGGCAAGTTTAAAAAGAAAAGTGACAGTTCACTGCACAGTTGTATTTACACAGCATTTCACAACATTTTTTAGCAAGAAAATGAAGCATTTTCAACAACTTAAAAAAACTCTAAATGAATACAGTTGACAAGCCTCATACCTGAATGGAAACCATTTACTTGAGTAATTTAATGAACTTCCATTCAGCACGATAATGCATTTCCCTTTCAGTCTGCAGCGTACAGGCACTAATACACTCTAGCATTTGGAGGATACACAAGGCAGTTTTGAGGCATTAGATCTACCCAAGTAATTACCATGTAGGACAGTACACTCCCTTCACTAAGCCTTTAACCTATTCTGGTTCATAAAAACATGCTGAATGCTTTCACAATTAGGAGATTTAGTAAGGTGTGTAACACAGAAAACCAAAGAAAGCTTTGCCATCAAATTTGACCAAACTGTGTTTCTGCAGTTTGTAGCACTTGCAGCGTGCAGACTGACTCCATCCCATGGCAGGAGGCCACAGAAATGCAGACTGCTGCTCTGGTAATGCTTTGTGGTTTGGGTTTTTGCTGTTGCTTAGCAGTTATGAAAACAATCCACTTGACAAGGTCAGAATTCATGACCAAGAAGTGTGGCAAGCAGAGCAAAACTTACATATACAGCCCTATCTTTTGACGTACCAGCTAAAGCCTTAAAAAGAAAGTTGCTGTAGTCATGATATTAAGGTTACAAATAATGTATTTTCGAGTAGGAAATCAGAACAAACCTTGACACTTCTTTTGTTCCCCTAACTTATCCCACACTAACGTGCAAAAAAAGATTTCTGCTCGTTACCAAGTTCTCTGCAATTCTAGTTTACTTAAATGACTTTTTTAACCATGAAAAAAGGAAACCAAAAATCTTCAGTGACCATAAACCAGTGCACATCACTCATTCTGCTGAAATCCCATTGCAGATAGAATCTATAGTAATAATAGTAATAATAATAATAATCTAAAAATAACACCAAAATATTAAATTACACCATCCAGGTTATTCCAGCACCAACAGGAAAGACAGACTCTGCACTAGCATAGTGGAAAGAAGTGATAGATCATGTTCTCGAGGGCACCAGGCTTTCAGGTCATGAAGAGAATGAGCATTCCATGCCCAACATCTCACAGTTGGCTTGGCTGGAAGGCAAAACCAGTCCCATATAACGTTGTCTCTCCAACTCTACCAGTTCACCACCAGCAGTAGCCTGGAGCCAGAGAAACTATCCACAAAGACAGAATTTAAGAGAGGCCAATGAACTAAGTCTTACATGTGAAGAATGAGACTCAACATGCCTGTGTCAGAAGTGGCTCACAGCCTTTGGGACCCACATGCACAAATAAAAAGTTTTGCCTATAAACGCCATATTATACTTTGCAATCTCATGCTGGTGTTCATATAAAATTTCCATTAGGAAATTCAAATTCCAATTTAAAATTAGCATTCCAAAATGAGAACAGGCTGTACGTTTGTCCTATGTATAAAGTTCATGCTGACTCCTGGGTTAAGTAGCTTGTAACCAGTTTAACTACAAGATTTAGAGGCACTGGCGCGTTTCCAATAATTCTCGGGTGGCCACACGGTGATGACACTAGTCACACATCAGCTAGCTTTGTTTTAAACATGTTTGGGTTCAAAAACCCATCTGTGCAACGTGATGCTCCCTGATGATAAAGCTTTAGCCATATGCTTCACTCCTCTCCTTCTCTCCAGTGACACAAGTGATTTTACCTCTACCCTACAGGTTTTTATGGCATAACAAGCAGTTTAGGGCACCAAGCATCCAGAGAGAGGTATTAGCAGGGCTCTTCTGCAGGGGCAATTTCAGGAGAGGGGCAACTAAGTTAAAACCTGAGTCTGTTCTCAGAATTCATGGAAAAATAAAGAGAAGGGGTGGGATCATACTAACACCGTGACTTTGGTACAAGGGGCCCAAAACCACTTCTCATTTGTTCTCCAGAGACAAAGGCCCTTCAGTAAACTATATTTGTATCACACCTCAAGAGCCTTCAATCTCTCAAATGAAATCCAGTCTAAAGTCTAAGCACAAAGTGGAATTTAAAATCAACAGGCCACTTATTACAAGATAAACAGAACCAAGAAATCCAGGTAAAGCTAGAATTTATTTCAAAACTATGTGACTGCAAACTCAGCTCAGAATTCCCAGCTGGGCTGCTCAGAGAAGAAAGACCAGATCATATCCAATAAATTAATACTGATTTATGCTTTTGTTTTCATAAGAATGATCCCTCAACTTCTTGAGCAAAATGCAGTTACAAATAATTGACTGCACTCTTACCTTAGCTGCTGTCACTCTGCAGTTCTTAAGTTCATTTCACAAATGCTCTCCCATAATATACAAAATATACATTATGTATAAACTACATAATGTTTAACCAGAATCAGGTTTGTATATTCTAATTCCTATGTGCTTGTGAGTTTATGCATGCAGTCTAACAATGAGATTTGCTGGCTGCAGTCACACAGCTCACTTTCAGGCAGCATACCCAAAAAGACAGGTACTGACCACCTCATTCTGTTTCTTAGATACCCCTTGTGCATACTCTTACTTCTGAGTGCTGCTCCTAATTCTGGACTGAAAACCGAAACATGAACAAAGACATAGTCCTATTACATGAATAATTTGATTTACACAAGAAATGTTTACCAGGAACATTTTCTCTTTGAAATATATTTTCAAGATGTTCCGCATGTAAATAATCTCCTTTTTTCATATGCCTCCTCTGAGATCTACACAAGATCATAATTAACCCCCCAATATATCCAGCAGAGGCAGAGACATTCCTAACAAGAACCTTTCCAGGAAAACTGCCACAGTGAACATTGATGCTTAAATTAAGCTACAATAAACATACTAAATCCAGAGATTGAAAACCTCTGTTCACGTCTAAAAACAACTTACTGAAAAACTGAATTCCTAAAAATAAAATTACTTTGCTGAAATGAAAATTGAGGCTTGGTAGGGGATGAATAGGAAAAGCAGATATTTATTTCATTTGACGTTCATTGCTAAATACAGATATAATTTACTACATATAAGATCAATGGCAACTTTTGTAATTACAGTCATGGCTTGGAGGGAAATGTTGCTATAGCAATATCAACCATAAGAAGGAAATCCACATCTCCTCAGAGCAGCATTTCTATATTGCATTATTTTTATAGCAAAGCCCTTTAGCACAGAAGAGCGCAGTAAACGAAGAGTAATGCCAATTTTAATCACACAGACATAGTCTGGGAAAGTATTTCATGGAAATATCCTGAATGGGGAAATGATGACCACACATCAAGCAAGGTTTAGTTTGGGTTTGTACTTTCATTTAGTTTATGTCAAAGTCAGGAGTTTAAATTCAGGCTTTCCTAAGCCAACTTCTCCTAGATTTAGAAGACAAAATATTTAGGGGTTGGCTGGGTGTTTTCCCCCTGTTCTCTACATAATCCCAAGCAACCTAAATGAGATCTGACCCTCCTTAAACTGGTTTGAGTTAGGTCTGCAGGGTTTCTTGGCTCAGGCAGTAAGTGAAAGAAATAAAACAGGTTTGGAGCTGGAATCAGCCCTGAAATGAAGACAGGCACATTTGCATGTTCCTACCCTGATGCAGCTGGCATCAGTGTTTATCTAAGAGTCAGATAAAACAGGACGGATGACCAACATACCATTGCAACATCTTCTCCTGGCCAGCCTCAAGGGAGGGAATTTCCACCCACAGGTTTCTGTCAATGGAACTTGGGCTGTGGGTTTGGGGAACCAGGACTTTGGGTGTTTCTTCTTAGCTTGTCAAAGGTTGACCCCATTCTGTCTGTCTCTGCTCCTACCATGGATTACTGATAAAATCATGCTCCCAATTATCCTGGCTTTTAGCTGACTACTTTTTCACCTTTCCATGAGTTGGCCTCTTCAATTATATCTTGCAGCACTTGCAATCAATCATAGTCAGATTTAAATCAAAGATCAAATCAGCTGAAAACAATCATCAACCCATCTGTGAAAACAGATCTATTATGATTCTGACATATGATTTTCTCACATCTCTTTTTTACTTTTGACAAATTAAGTTTCAAAAACAGATTTTATACATTTCTGCAGTTCCTAGAACACCTACAAAGAGAGAAGCAATGACTACAGTAGACGTAATGCTCGATAAACAACACAAATTAAATCATTCTGATGAAATACAAACTACCTGTCTTCCTATGGTCATGTGAACATCGTAGTGTTTATTCCCAAGGCATGTCAAAACAGCAGAAAATTTGAAAATGGCTAGGCAATATAAACCCACATCTCATACAGAATTAAGGACTTCCACTACAACAACACATTTCAAACTGACAGTAAGGAGGAAATCTTTATAGAAGGTCTTCCATTGTTCACCATCTCATATTCACCCTTGTGGACACAAGAATGTCACAGCTGTACAAAATTCTTCCTCTGCATTGTTCAGCCCTGATGTCCTGGGAAGAATCACAGAAAACCACAAAAACCCTGCTGTGATTCTTTGCAGATCAGCAGTTCCTTTCTCTGCTTGGAGAAGGACTCTCATCAGTGCTAGACGAGGTCTGCCACAGCTTGGTCCAGCCGAGTCTCGAAAACACCCAAGGAAAGATTCCACCACCTCTCTGGGTGGCAAGTTAAAACTCTTGTGCTACCCAGTAGTGAAAAACACTTTCCTAATGGCCAGTCTGAGCTGCTATTCGTGACAGTTTTCACAATCTACCACAAATAAACAGCTCATCTCCATGAACCTGTCTTCAAGAAGCTACAGGCTTCTGTAAGATGGCCCCTTCGCCTCTCTTTTTTGGCCAGACTAAAACAGCCCAAGGACCCTAATCTCTCCTCATTATTTCTGGTTCCCATGGCTCAGAATCACCTTGGCAGTCCCCTCTTCATTTTCTAAACACTGTGCTTTTCATCTGAGGAACCTTGCAACTGACTGAAGAACAGAGTGCTCAGCAATACTGAGAAGAACAATTACTCCCTCTGATCTGCTGACCACAGAGGCCACTATGCTGTTTGCCTTATTTGCAATGAAAATGCATCATAACTCATTTCCAACTTGGCAGCAATCATTATATCCCATAGCTGCCCCATAAATGTTCTGTTCAGCCAGCTGCTTCCCAGACTACACTTCTGCAAGGAGCTGATCTGCATGGGCACAGAACTTTATGTTTACTCTCAATGAACTTCATGAGCTTTCTGTTAGACAAATCTCAGGCTTCCCAAGACCCAACTGAATTGAATTTCTACCCACTTAATGCACTGAACTCTCTCTGGTGCCAATATAATGTGATCTATAACTTTGCTCCAGCTGCATTCCATCTCACCATCTAAGTAATTAATAGAGAGGTGACATCACTGGCCCAATCCCTCACAGGCCACTTCTTATTTGTCTCCACTGAGACACTGAGCCATGCAAGACTACACTCTGAACTCCTGGGTTGGTGCATCCACAACTTCTCTGAGCAATCTATGCCCGTGCCTCACCACCCTCACAGCAAAGAATTTATCCACCAATACGCCCACATCTACATATTTGGTCATTTAATTATAAAAGGCATTCAGGTTCATCAAATACTTTGTGCCTCTGGCACATTTGGGTCAACTATTCTTGATTATCTTCTCATTGTTCTCACAGTTGGAAACAAATTCCCTGGAGACATCATACATAGTATTTCTAGGAATTGCAGAAGGCTGACTAGCCCTGAACTACCCTTCTTTCTCTTCTTAAAAAGATGGGTGTAACAAATAAAGCCTTTCCCTAGTTTTCAGGAACCTCGCAGATATATTTTCATAGAGAACTGCAACTGCAGAATTGCAATTGCATCACCTATGTCTTTCAGCATCCTACCATCAACCCCAACCAGTCTGAGGGATTTGGACATAGCCAGCTTTTTAAAATAGTTCTGAGTAGTAAAATATTCTGTTTCCTGTGCTGCACTGCTTATTTAAGTTCTCCTAGGCAATCTCTGCTTTTGTATAAAACTGTATTTGGAACAAGAACGTATCATGCCTCTTGCTTGGTGGGACAAATTGCACGACAGGCCACCTCTTGCCCGTGCACTCAATCCCAAACTGCTTGGGCCGTGAGGACACTGCATTTATCCCCACCCCATCCTTATAAAACAGGAAAGGGCTCTACCCTCAAGCTCCATGAGCAGCTGTCTACCAAAAAGTGCTTCTCACAACTAGCCAGTGACATTAAAAATACGAGAACTCAAATATTCAATAGCCTCAAAATACTGAGAACAGAGAGCCAAGAAATACCCACAGCACAAAAAAAACCTTCAACACTTCCCTTAGTTGGTATCTCCAAAGTAACTGAAGGAATGAAGAAAAAGACTAACTCACCTTTCTGACACATGACCTTAAGCTTACTTAACAGGACTAAAATAACTACATTCCATGCAGATTCTGCTAGGATGTGGTTCCCCCAGGGGAACAGCAGAGACCCAGTGAGACTCCCCTTCACTGACATTAAAGAATCTCACTGCTGTCTTGGCAGATCTGCCAGGCTACCTTCCCGAATACTCAGTGTAAGACTGCTACCTACCCTTATCTTTGACTTTACCAGGGACCTGCAGTTCACTGCAGACTTGTCGCTACTTGTCTCTGAGTTGAGAAACAGGAGGACCCAAGTGCTGTCTAATGGCAGCATTTCCAGAGGTCCTCAGACAAAGCCCACTGTGCAGTTGCCAATTCTCAGTGTTCAGAACAAAAGAAGGAAGCCCTTTCCACCAGTTCCTGAAACATGCATTTTTTGAACACTGCTCTCTACTCCATGTGTTTAGACAATGCACACACTCTGTTACAGAATCCCAGGATGGGTCAGGCTGAAGGGACCACAGAGGGTCACTGGTGCCACCTCCCTGTTCCAGCAGGGCCATCCCAGAGCACAGGGCACAGGATTGTGTCCAGACAATTCTGGAATATCCCAGTGAGGAGACTCCACACCCT
>JAOTQP010000870.1:61729004-61739781 GCA_026413545.1 Cichladusa arquata | reverse complement strand
AGCTCCCTGTCCCTGCTGTGCTGCTGATCCCAGAGCTGGACACAGCTCTCCAGATGTGCCTCCATGGCTGGGCAGAGTTAATCTCATGGTCTTTGTTAACAGTGAAGTGGAAGTGCAAAGCACTGCCTTGCTCCTCTTCATTCAGTCCGTGTCACGCTGGCAGACCTTTGTATCTGATTCCAAATCTACCACGCTTACTTAATTTTCAAATACTTTGTACCACTTATTATCTCTCATGTGCTTTGCTATGTTCCTTTTGCTTTCCAGTACTAATGCCATTTTCTCTTACAAAGAGAATGCACTTCTCCAATGAGCGCGCAAGTAAACACAAAGTGCAGACTTAACAGGACCACTAAAATCAATATTTTCTGACAGAAAACATTCTCGAGAGGATAGAGACCACACCACCTGTGGCCCAGCTTATCTTGTTCTTGTGGCATGCAGTCCTGGTGGAGAAGTATCAGTAAAACTTTCATGTTTATGCTAAGACATCAGAATATATGTTCCCCTGCAGACACTAACCCAGATATTTATTTGCAATACATTAAAGAAATTATTTAATCAATTAAGAAATACTCAAAACAAAACAAACAAAAACCCCGAATCCAAACCAAACCAAACCAAAAAAAAGAAAAATAAAGACTTCTGCAGTTGTAGGCTTACAACTTATGAATAGGAGGACAATGAAAACAGAAAATTTATATATTTTACCCTAACAGTGCACTCAGATAAGAATTTGCTTTTTAAAGGAATGACGGTAAATCTCCATAAAATATGAAACACATGGCATTTTAAAAAGCTATGGCAATGAAGTATGACCTTTTCATCACAGAATTAGTTATCCTTACTCTATTTCCTTAATCTTCCTGAACTTTCAAAACAATTATCAAATAGATGCAGCATCTCTATTAGTGCAAGTGGAACTTTCTTGTTTGCTAAGATTTTTGCACAGCACTGCACAGAATAAAAACCCATCCACCTATGGGACACTCCAGTGAAAAGTCTGTAAATGATTTAAAGGAAGCTGCTGCTAGCAATTATGAGCACTTTAGATAAAAAGCATCTCAGACAGGATATTTTGGGCAACATACTTTGAATGGAAAGGACATAAGGCTGCACATAGCAGGTAGGATTTTTGAAATCTGAAAGACAGAAAAAAAGGAGAAAAAAAATAAGTGCAAGGAAGTGCCCATTTTATTTTATAAATGAGTCAGCAGTACTGGGTGATATTTTTACAAATCTGCATGGAGCAAAGCACCAAATGCTGCCAATGCTACTCTAGAGTGATAATATAGACAACACACTGAAAATTATACATTTAAAGTAAAAATCCATATGAGAACTTGCACGCATTTCACAAAACCAAATCCTACTGTCTTAATTCCAAAAATCAGATGTAATAAATCCAACTTACTCTTCTTGAGAGGAGGCAAGGTACAAGTTTCCTGCTCTGTATCTAGGAATGCTATGAGACCTACTTCTAGAATTCCACTTTTTATTTAAGGGCTCACAGTCACAATCACATTAGTCACACTCAGTGTAGGCGTATGTAGAAACTAAGAGAACTACTCTCTTTGAAGGCACCCTGCCATTTAATGAAAGACTTACAGTATTGTGACTCTTTTAACATTTTGAACACATGAACCTCAGATCAGAAACAAGTTCCTAGGAAGAGCTCCACATCACCTTAACTTCATCTCCCAGACAAGACTTACCCAGGCTGCCAGGGAAATTAAATGTTAGTGACAAGCAGAGGAGTTAGGCTCTGTTAAATGCAGATTATGTCACTTCAGAAGACAAGAACTTCCCCATCTTCAAGGATGCAATCTATAGTCAGCAACGGAATCTCTGGCACGATTAATTTTTTTTTTCAACATGCTTATCTAATTTTTAAGGTTAAACACCAACAGCTAGATGTGCCAACCTATAACCTTTAAGACTGGGAGTTCAAAATCATATTGAATGTCAAGAGCAAAGCGACCTGTCCTCCTGTGTTGTATCAGCATCCTGGGCTGGGGGAATTCTGGCCTTCCAGAAAAGGTGAAAACTATGTTCAGTATTAATGCAACTTCAGCCTGCTGATGATTCACCAGCTGAGGGATGACTATTGAAACACAAATATTCATTACTTGAAAATGAATGCTGCAGTAAATGTAGCATTGACAGGCAAAAATTTCCAAGAGGAACCTGAGAATTAAGACACATACCCCCTGTCCAAGTAAAATAGTATGAGCAGCTAATGCATCTGTAGGCTGTGATTGACTTGCTGTCAGATCACAGTTTAGTTTCACATATGGGGTTGGTTCAACAGCATTACTCTGTTGGCAGAGTCCAGAGATCTCATCTTTAAAATATGGGTGGGTTGTCATCATCTTGAAAGCACACAGTTCCACCTTCTCCTTGATCTGCTTGCTGGGAGCTCTTCGTGGAGACGTTTATCAGCTGTAAGCAATGTCTTATCAGCCCCCGAGGCAGCCAAAGCAAGAGGCTTTCCCCTCGGTGGAAAACTGAGCACTCCCAATGGCAGGAAAACAACCTCAGCTGTATATGGGCCAATACAAACATCTAGCAGAAAAAAAATGCTGGGCCAAAACACCTGAGGCCCCATGCATGGAGCATTCCAGTACCAGGCACGGATACTTCTCCACAGGATCAGCTAATTTGGACCCTGTAGCAAACAGCAGAATGCCAGATTTGAGACAGGTGCCTGTAAAAGCACTGATTTTAGAGTAAATAATACAGACAGTTTTAGAACATGCTGAACATGGGTTCAACTCTACTCTGAGCCAAAGAGATTAATACACAGTCAGCAGTCTGCCTGACACTGCAGAGGAATGAGGGGTCAGGAACCGGCCAAAACAAAGGTGAAGTGATACACCTCTGGCAGGAAATGAGTCTTTGTGGACACAGCCTGAGCTCTCTCAGCTTAGACAAGTGACAGCAGAACCAGGCAAAGGAACAAACTCAAATGCCTGGGAAATAGGGGAAATGAGAAAATATTAACTGAGAAACGAATCAAGGATCCAGCACCTCCTATCAAACATTATGTTTTTTAGGGTACTCTGAAACCTTAAATTCAACTGTAATAGAAACCCACTGGCTGCTTTGAGGATGCACAGGACAAAGCAGCAGTCACTGAACATAAATGCAAGAATAAAGAAAAATTAAAACCATAGTGAGACAGTATAATGGCGAATGTTATTGGTTATCTGCAGAACCACAAAGGTTTCCCACTGAGCTGGCAGGTTTGAGTACTGCATCTAGAGGCAAGATTTGATGGCTACTTTGCTACACACAGCAGAGCATGACATAAACACCCTGGTAACCCCTGGGCTCCTCACCCTCTCCTCTCTGCAAGTGTCATCAACTGCATTCCAGATACAAAGAAAGGCTCAAAGAAGTGCAGAGGGGACCACTGACATTTTGTTCTGTACTAGGAATGTATTGCTCTGGAATATCAAATGAAGATAGCAGCAACGAGGACTCAAAGGTCACTGGTAGAAACCAGTGTCATTCAACATCTCCAACCTCTTGACATGGGATTTCACTTTTTCCTGCAGGAGGGCTCCACAGGGAAGTAGAAGCAGGATGACATCAAAGCAATTATGTACATTACTGGAGAAAGCATCACAGGGCATGTAAAGAGCTAGGCTGAGAAGTTCCAGCTGCAGTCACAGGAATAAAGAAGAATCTACTGCACACACTGCATGGCTATCAGAGCTCTGAGGCTGCATAAACAGATCTTTTATCACAAAAGCAAGCAGCTTGTTTCTTTTCAGACTGCAGGATCATAAATAGAGCAGCAAGGACGCAGTTATATGAGCTGAGGGTTAACTAAGGGTGTAATTCTGTCTGTCGCATTCAATTTAGGAATGTGAATACATTTCACATGAGTTTGGGTGTCTTATTAAAGGCCTGGGGACCAACAGCCTCAGCCTCTTCAACAATTTTTTGTCCAACAAAGCAGTTGAGTCCTTTACAGCAATGACATTTAATTCAATAGCCAAAGGAAATCTAGAAGCAGTCCTGGACTGTGATGTTCCCCTTGACTTAAAGCTAGAAGCAATGAATAAGCTGATGTCAGTACATGCAATAGTTTTGCTAAGGGCTCCTTCTGTAACAACATTTCACTCCCAAAATTGTCCTTAAAATTAAGTTTCAACAGAATCATGCCATGCATTTCAGACCAACAGATAACAAAAATAAAAGAGCTCTGTGAGTGTGTACTACATCAGAAAGTGCTTTATGTCAGGGAGCCAAGTCCTTTTATCTCTCTCTCTCCCCCCACTCACCCTCACAACAGAGCACTTCTGAAACTCCTCCACTGTATACCCACAGCTCAGGTATGGGACGGCAGAAAAAACCTATTCATTTTTACAATTTTTACAAAGAAAGATTTTTAATACTAACGTCCAACAAGACCACGTGTTAGTGAATAAGCAGTGACAGGTGGTAAAAGCAGATGGTTTAGAAAAGATTTGTGGCAGTCCCTGGCTGCACCATCCTAGAAGCTCCACAGGGTACTGGCAGAAGAAGTGGTTCCTTTCCTTTTCCTTCCTTACTCAGCAGCTGATCTCACTAGCTGCCACAAAGGCAGGAAAGGACAGGCAAAACTCACTCATGCTCTTCATCCCACCTCCAAACTGCTTTTGCCTCTCTGTAGAGGCCCAGCTGAACACAAGCCTAGGCTTGTCACTCTAGGCTGAGCAGCTGGACACTCACCTGGCAGGAGACACAAACTCACCCTCATGTTTACTGGTCCCAGCCAGGACCAGAGTGGGCAGAACTCTGGGGTTTGGCAGTCACTCACCACAGACCACGACCACTTTTCTTCTGACCACAGCGGAGGATGGTACCTAAGAGAGAGCACCACGGCACGCTCCATGCTGAACCCTGGCACATGCACCTGCCCACAGACCAGGGCTCTGCTCAAAGCACCAGCACCTCTTTCTGAAGGGCCTAGTGGTGAAGGAGGCATCTCAGACGCTGCAACCCTGCACAGCCAAACTTTGACAAATGGTGAGTAACTTCATGTCAATTAATCATAGAGCAACACTGCGATAGGAGCAAAGCTCATGGAAGCACAGCTACTTACATTACATCTCAAAACAGAGAAGTGGGCAAAAAAACCCATTCCTTCATGTGTAAACAACAGCAGTGACAGAAAAATCTATTTCCAATGAGTGTTGTGTGTTTGTCCAAAGCAATGTTGATTGCTACAGATGCAACCTTCTCCAAGTTACTGCTATTTATGCTCGGGGAACAAGGACCCACTAATGATGAAGAGACAGCGCGAGCGTCACGCCGGCGTTTGGGCACGCAGCCTCAGCAGGAGCACAGCACCAGCTCCAGTCAGCTGGAACTCTCCTCTGAGCTGTCACTGCACACCTAAAAAGATGACTCAGACAACTTCTTATTCTGCCAATGAATCACTACCATGGTGCCACCTCTGGCTACTGTCAGAGCCACCTGTAACCACCTCAGCCATTAACTCCACAGTACACTCATTCCAAAGAACCTTTCAGAACACTGCTCTGCCAATACCCACACATTTTGTGAGTAAATTAGGAATCTCTCTTTCACCATTTACTAAAGTGCAGGGCAGGAACTACACTCCTGAAAAGGCCTGTTACTTTTCCTACACAGCATCTCCATTTTTTTTTCCTCAGAAGCAGGAGCAATTGGCTCAAAATCAACATAACACTTACGCTTGCTTTACATTTCTTCAAACAATACAACTTCACAGCTTTTTAAGAACCTTTTTCTTGTTTATCTATTGCACTGTTTACAAAATTGCAGTCAACTAATTTTCATAATTCACCCACAGTATCAAAGTAGTTTCTGAAGGAATATTCTAGAGAGAATTGTAACACTACAGTGCAATTATACTCAGCAGCCCCCAAATAAGAAAAGGTCTTTTTGAATCATCTACAGCAAAATAAACCCCCCTTCTTTACATTAAATCAGGGAACCTTTCTTTCCTTCAAAGAATTAGGTTTATGGCTTCTTTTAGGAAGGTAAAACACAAAACAAACAAACAAACAAAAAAGGAGTTGTCAGTCCAGCCAGTCCAGATTTTATACAGCACTGCAGAAACACTACTGAAAACTGAGTCTGCTACAAAGGTAAACACATGCCATTCAAAACTGGAATCAAAACCTTGTATTTGTTCCCCATAACACCCCATGGTAAAATTGCCTCTTACCTTTGGACACAATAAAACACGGATCTGGGCTTGGACAAAGGCAAGGCTGAAAGATGGGTTTAGAAATTACACTGTAAGCATCCAGGCTTGAGACCAGTCCTGCCATTCTTGAATGCATTGATCAGCCACCAAGTTTCGTATTTTTTTTGTGTCAACCCCACAAGACAACCACCTGCTACTCAAAGCAGATATGGAAAATGGATACTGGTATAAAAAGTTAAAAATTAATTGAAGTATGGGGAAAAACCTATTATAACCATATTTTATGGGCACAGCTGCAGCACAATCACATTGTGGAAAGAGAAAAATTAATTGGGAAGGAGAAAACTTTGGAGTCAAACACAGCAGCGTATTATTGAGGCACAAGATACCTTTTTCTGTGAGCATGGGTGGAAGAACAGAGCCCCATGCAATTTCCAGCCACTTGAAACTGCCTAAGCAGAGGTAAACGCAAAGAGAAACACATTCAAGCAACTCTTGCAAAACACAGCTAATACAGGCTTAGAACAGAACACAATTATAACTGAACTACAGGTATTTTTGCCAAACCTTCAATATGCCTCATGCTTTAAAAACAAATGTAGCCATAGATTTGAGGGAGAAAGGGTTTTCAGTAATTATCAACAGAACATTAATTACATGCCTACTGTTATTACTTCACTATGTAAAGACCTAGCTGGCTGTAATTTTAATGCTGCATGTCACTCAAAGACAGCTCCATTTTCCAAAGAAAGCCTGAAAGCACTATGAAAATAAGAATTAAAAAACAATACAAAAAACGCCACAGACAAAATGTCTGCCTCAGATGACATTAAAAAATGGGAAATACAGGCTTACCATTCAAAAACTGAATGGAAAAGGACTGTAATAAAAGAAAAAGCATCTGCTGTAGCTCTGTCTTGAAAGACATGAAGTTTCCTCTTTGTCTCAGTTCATCAGACCCTTGAAGGGTAGGTCTACACAGGTGACTGGAGACAGGCAGACACCTCTCCTCCCTCTCCAAACTGGCCACATAGGAGCCAGATCACATCTGGAGGCTGTGCAGAAGCACCAGCACAGCACCAAGAGAGCCCCGAGGCTGTTGTGAGGAGGGGAGACCAAGCGCACCATCCCTGCCGATTCCTGATTCCTCGGCGTGTTTTAGTCAGGCATTGAGTCAGACCCAGGAGCTCATCCAGCTGAAACCCAGGCCAAGAGCAACAGTGAGAGCAGATCTGCATTTGGCCAGGAGCAACAGTCCCATCCCAAGCAGGAGGTCGGGAATGCATAGCCAGAGGTGCTGACCCCCTGGCCAGGCAGGAGCCCACACTTAGGGAGCAAGGTTTGGGGAGTGCCAGCACAGCTCCACATGGGCACAGGTAAAGAGCTCCCAAATCATGACTGCCTTGGTGAAATAGCTACCTGAGCCAGGGAAGTGAATGTGCTTCAGATTATCCTTTATTTCCAGACACATCTGGCATGCCTGACTCTTTCCATGACCTAATCCAAGTAATTTAGATAACTTTAATCTCGCTGGACAACACTCAAACTTCCATTTCTTAAGCCTCCTTTGTGGACTCCAGACCCTTAGGGAAACCTTTAATTTGTCATAGTGATAATGCGAAATAATGCAACTATAGGACAATGCTAACATTATCCCCTGCAGCTGTTATTCCCAATATCTTCTTCCAAACACAGCAAAACCAAAAAACATAGTAAGATAAGCAACAGCCCCTAGATGAGTCAACTACTCGTCAGTACAGTTTTCTCTACCCCAACGAGGTGCTCACATGACTTGTCCCTAGAACAGGTCAAAATAACTTGCTAGTGGGAGAAAACCTGGCAAACTCTTCCGAACTAGGAGCTTTCTATGAAATGTATTTGGAAAAAAAAGGTTTTTTTCCAATGACAGTCTAATTCTGCAGGCTGCTC
The DNA here is from genome assembly GCA_026413545.1 of Cichladusa arquata. Taxonomy (NCBI): domain Eukaryota; kingdom Metazoa; phylum Chordata; class Aves; order Passeriformes; family Muscicapidae; genus Cichladusa; species Cichladusa arquata. The sequence goes on along the minus strand of JAOTQP010000870.1, from coordinate 61,731,665 downwards.
CTCTGGAGCAAAGATCTACACTCTGCCACTGGACTTGAAATCACCAGTATCCAGAAGATTTCTGAAGACAACGACCACTTGTGTTCTACTGCACCATACAGACAAATGACAGTTTCTGTGCCTTTGGTCCTACTGCCAACAGTTCCTGTCACAATCCTTCTGCCCTGTCATCATCCATGCTCTCCCTGCCAGCACTCCCACACCTTCCCAACTCACCCACCTCCCCAAGACTCGGCTCTGTCTGAATTGACTTTGGGGAAGGTACAAGAAGCTTATCAGTCAAAGCTGTCTCCTGTAACAGAGCCACAAACTTTGTTAAGAGGCCATTTCCTACTATTTTTCTAGCAGTTGATCTCAAGATAAATTTTTCCCCAGCTGACATGCTATGGGTTCTATTTAGTCAGCCTTTTCTCACACGGTCTTCAAGATGTTTTAAAACTACATTTCCCCACCACTATTTTAAACAAGCTTTGTCAAGGATCAGACTTGAATCCTAAATTGGAAGACGTGAAGAATTTGCACCTTTGTTACAATATCAGATGCATCCTCAAACATACTCTAAATATAGTAGAAGGCTGGCCTAAATCTGCTATTGCTTCATGTTTAATTCAGATACCTTTGAGTGAACACATCCCCACCTCCCTCAATTTTCTCATCCCCAATTCTCATCACCTATGCACTGAAATTTACAGTGACTTTAACTTAAACAAACACCCCAAAACACAGAGGAAATGTTTTAAAACACTATAGTTATGCAGAAACAAGTTGTCAGAACAACACAATAGATCTAGAGGTTAAAGCACTACCGTGCAGCAGGGATTTTACAACTTCACTAAAGTAGTATCAGTGCAATTTTTAAACTATGTAGTTCCTCCAAAGAAAAGACAAGTACCTAACTCGGTAATGAACAGAACTTGCACTTTTCTAGTCAAGAACATTACAGGTAAGCAGGAAACAATGATGCTTTTGATATGGCAGTGCAAATCAAAACAAACTCCAGCAGGAGATCTCTGCACCACCAACTTCTTAAGTGGGGATGAAGGTTCCCAGATGCCAGCACGCACAGAAAGTTACACTCTAAACTAACAAGCCAAAACAATGCGAGCTTTGGTATTGAAAGTTTCTGGAAGGCCTTGCACTTTGTTCTGTTTCTGGGGTCATCTAATAGTTCAGCCGTACATTTGTTTTAATACAAATTCAAGTGAACCAGGTTTAGAGCTCATATGGACTCTGGAACACATTTTTCTAGCTTAATAATGACCTTCAGAGATAGCAAACTCTCAGTCTAAATAAAGATGCAAAATTAGCCTTTTGAGTGAATTTATAGTACAGCATTTCTGGGTGAACTCTCATTCAGTTTCACTGCTTCTCCCACAAGACAGTGGTCTGTCGTTAGTTATTTGTTTCCCTAGCTATGCCCTTAAAAGGCTCCAAGGCAAACACATAAAAACAAATTGTTCTGCGTAACAACAGTACCGAAAAGGACTGTATAAGACAAGACAAGGTCACATGTCTCTGGTTTCCAGAGAACCGAGGATATCCTCACAGGATCCTGTACCAAAATTTGCGTTTGTGGCGCCCTGCGGGTGGGGTGGTAGCAAGGATATCCAGTCATTTCCCAAGCAAGAGACAGAAAACAGCACCAAGGCTCTGAGTAAAGCTCTTTCCTCATATGATTAAAACTCTATTGCTGTCTAATACTACACTTCTATTAAAAAAAGGCAACCCTCCCCCGAAATTAGATTAGATCTCCCTTTATTTTTAACAGCATCGCACTGACGATGTACCCGCAGCCGGAGCCAACCCTGCGGCGAGGCAGGGCGGGAACCACTCGCCACTCGCCACATCCTCTCCTCGCTCACGGGGTCGCACCCCGGCTCCAGCTCGCCCAAGGCAGAGCCCCGGGGCCCGGCCCGGTGCCCGAACCGGCCGCTCCCGGTCCCGCGGTACCTGCCCGGCCCGGCCCGGCCCGACCATCCTCCCTCCTCAGCGTCGCCTGCTCCTCTCCCTCGCCCCCGCATCACCTTCTTGGCTGCTTTCGGGTTTTTTTATTTGCTCCCCTCTGCCGTGCCCCAGCGGGTTGCTACCTTCAAGTGCCGCTTTTCCGACCAATTCCTGTTTCCAAAGCGCTGCCCCCACCTTCCCCAGCACGCAAGGAACTACCGGCAAAGAAGAGGAGGAGGAAAAGAGAGGGGGGGGGGGGGGAAACCAACCCCAAATAAAATTAACAAACCTCTGGGGGCGCTCTGGGTGTGACAGTGTGTATCCGGCCGGGGGAGGCGGCAGGCGGGGAGCAGCAGCGCCTGCCCCGCTGCTCGGAGCGCGGACCGGGGGAGGATGCGCGCCCGCCCGGGTGCGGAGCGGGGCCGGCGGCTCAGCGCCGCGGGCTCTGCAGCGGGAGCCGCGGGCACGGCCGGGCCGGGAGAGCGGGGCAGCCCCGGCAGCGCTCCGGCCCCGTGTGCCCGTGAACCCCCGCCTCAGGCAGCCCCTTCCTCCGCGGCCGCCCCTCAGCTGAGGGGCACAGGCGCGATGGGCGGCCCGGCCGCTCCCCGCCGCGGCCGTGCCGCAGGAGCTGCGGGCGCGCCGCGCCAGCAATGCAGGAACGAGAGGAGGCTCCCGCTCTCCCTTCCCTTCTCCCTCCCGGAGAGCTCCCCTCCTTAC
>JAOTQP010000870.1:61715230-61728624 GCA_026413545.1 Cichladusa arquata | reverse complement strand
CCCTTCCCCACCCCGGTCCTCCCCCGCTCCGCCTGCGCCGTCAGCCGCCGGCCGGGAATGCGGGCAGCGCGGCCGGGCTGCGCGGAGCCCCGCAGGCAGCCGCGGGAGGGCGGGGAGCTCCGAAAGCTCCTAAATCTGTGGTGGAGGGGCAGGGCGAGCGGTCCCTCGGGTGTCCTCCAAGCTTATTACACCTCCTTACTCTCTTCAGCTCGCAGCAGAATTTACGGCTGCGATTAAAATGACCACGAAGAATGTTGTGCACAGAAACAGAGTTATAAAATAGGCATTTTAAGTTAATTACGCAATTTGTCTTATGAGCGTTAGGGAAAAAACGAGATATGCAGCATACATACTCAGCCCGGAATAACTGCTTTTGCCACCAATATTAATTCTCTCGCTTTGGCAATAGAAGATACACCCTCAGATCTTTTCAACTCAGCATCAGGATCAGCAAGATGTGACGTTTTTATAGTCTCTTATTTCACTTACAGCATGTACGAATATTAATTAATTTTACAAGGTTGTGTTTATTTCATGATTTCCTTCTGTTTATTAGCGCTGGGGGAAAGCCAGCCCGAGAGAGGTTGGGTAAGCGGCTGCTGATGAGTGAGTCGGTAGGAGAGCTGTCAGCAGAGCACCGCACACAAAGGGACCCGGTGCTGCACCCACAGCTGCAGCTCTCCCACCTCTGCTCCCTGCTTGGGGAGCTTACAGGCTACAGGAGTTAGACTTAGAGGAGTTACAGGTGCCTGCCACTTCCACTGGAGACCTACCAGTGCCTGTTGGCACACCTGGGCGCGGTCTAAGACTAGGTGGAGTCTCCAAAGTCTCTTCCCGTTTTCACCTCGTTCTGCCCGGTGTCCTTACAGTACACGTATCACTCCCCTTCATGTGGCACAGGGTGTAGGGCTCTAAGACCCAGGCAGACCATAAAAATCCAACCAGGACACACGATCTGTCTCACCTGCTCTCTACATTACACCTGTGGATCGGAGTAGGGTTGTACAGAGCTCTGCAGGCACAGAAATGGGTGCACCTTGCCTTCATAATTCATATAGACGGAAGAAAAGCTTTGCTTTCTCCAATACCCAGGTGCTGTCACAATGGTTTGGAGCACTCAACAGGAGAGTGGAAGCTCTGTTTCAATTTCATTTTTGTGTTTCCAAGGAAAAACAATCTACAGCTTCTTTTACGGTTGGACTCAGTGATCTTAAGGGTCTTTTCCAACCTCTGTGATTCCAGCAAAGGAGTTTCAGATTTCATTCACTGGAAATGTAGCAGGAGGAAACTTGCAAGGAAAGAAACCACAGGATGTGGTGGAGGAGGCCCCAGCTGTCTGCAGAAAGTGACTGATGGTTGCTGGGATGGTTCTGAGTAAACAGTTTTGGTTGCCTGCATCACAGGCATATTCTTTAACATAAACATCTGCCTTGATAGGCTGGCCAGGCTCTGTCGAGACTGAAAAGGCCATACCTGAACTGACGGTGACTGTTTGACACCAAAATGAGGAACAAGTAGACAAAGAAGTGAATTAAAAGAATAGTCAGTGAGGGGTGGCTTTGTTCAAAGACCGTGATCTTGCTGTTTGAAAACAAACCAGATGGAAAGGTTTTTGGAAGCCCAGAATGAGAGAGAACTATTGCAAGTATTGTCTTTCAGGACACCAAATAAAGAGCTTGATAAGCATCAGTTCCTTCAGAAACTCTTCCAAGAGACATTGAATAGAAGACATACAAATCTGCAAACTTAGAGAAATTCCTTTGGGAAATTTCCAGCAAGCAGGCAGGCTAGAAGAACAGCTCCTAACTGAGAACCAATTAGGACATTAGATTGCTCGTGTGTCAGAGTTGGTTCATGACAACTTCCCAGAAATCTCTAGGGAAAAAAAAAAAAAGCTGAGAGCATGATTTGATTAAGGAGATGAAGAAACATCAGGGAATTGTGCCAACCTGAGGAGGCTGCCCTTTGAACCCAGGAAATGAAGGTAGCAGTGAAGCTCTCAAATGTGTCAAGGGCTGGGGAGAATGTGGAGGCTTCAGCTTGAGAAGCAATAATAATCTGTCTGAAGCCTTGTGGGAGTTTGTAGGAGAAAAGTGTTACATGCTTTTTTGCAATGAGACAGACAAAGATGAACTGCATGAAAAGAGCACGAAGTCAAAACATCTGCAGGTTCCTCTAAAGAGGACTGCAAGTAGTTTGATACACTGGGAAATATGCTACAGGTCCTCCAAACTCACTCTGGAGCATCTATTTTTTTGTTGTTTTTTATTTCATTTAATTAAAAGATAAGCTTTCCTTGGCTCCTTCCCAGATGTCAGTTTTTCTCTGAATTCTTGCCAATGCAAGCAATTCAATCTTGGTGAGGTACTCACTCTGAGCAAAGCAATCATTTTTCCATTAAGCATCCAGAGGGAAAAAGAAATATAACAGAAAACATGCAAAAGTAATTACCTTGATTTTTTTCCCCCAGAAATTTCTACCTGTAGCTTTGCAAAGTAGCAGCTTGACCTATGAGATTTGTGTTGCTTCGAGGCTGATAAAAAAGAAAAAAAAGTCAAATCTTTTCTAAGCAGAAAATCATGTCTCTATTAAAATGATTTTTACCTACCACTCACTCCTACTTATGGCTGCCCAGCTTCAGTGATCTGAGGGGTTGAATTGAAATCTTTTTTACATAATGCTTATTTAGCAACAAAATGTTAAATGGACACCTGTTATCTCTATGGCTTCCAATACTCACTTCTTATATTTCTGATTTATCAAGTCAGCTTGCCCTCTAACCTTTTCTCCAATTTGGTTGTTCCTCTGGATTTGGAAAGGGTATATCTTCTGCAGTTTTTAGATGCCCCAGACTAAATGATTCCATGATTCTATAATACAGATCAAGTGAAGCAAACTGAAATATAAAGGAAGATGTTGATGGTTTTTGAATCATCTATTAGACAAATACTAAAATTCTGATTAATGGAATGCCATATATTGAAGAGTTATAAAAGAGTCAAACTCCAAACAGAATGTTAATTGACACATATTGCAAACATGTTTTAAAAAATCATTTTGCTACTGATAAATATTTATTTCTTTTTCCTTGTGAGAGGGAGGGAATTAATTAAGTAATGTTGCTTTTATTTTCTTAATACAAGGAATTCACATTTCACAGTTCTACTTTTTTTCCAATGATGTGTTAGCCTTTAGCCAAGGTACAGGTGAAGATTAGGGACTCTGAAAAGAAAATTTAAAAAGAAAGCCTACAATTAATGCAATTAATATTTGAAAGTAAGAAGATATTATTAACAGATCTTGGCATCTGTCAGCCTGATCAAGTTGTATCAAACCTGGTGTTTATGATGAAGGAAGATCATAGCTATGCACGGAAATCTGCCAAAGAGACTTTGGACAGGTTGATTTCTTAAATAACAGTAATTTAACTGACTTACAGCTTCCTCATGTGGACATAATATCTGAGGTGAAAGAGAAAGTGGCAAGTTGTTGAATGCAAATTTAAAAAAAAAAAAAAAAAAAGACAAATGTTGATTTTTTTAAAAAAGGATCCTACTAGTGCAAGTACTGCAGTGCACAGAGGGGGTCAGGCGCTGCTCCCAGGGAATAAGGGACAGGCAAGAGGAAACAGCCTCAAGTTGCACCAGGGGAGGTTTAGATTGGATAACAGGGAAATTTTCCTAACTGAAATGGTTATCAAGCATTGGCACAGGCTACCCAGGGCTGTGGTGGAGTCACCATCCCTGGAAGTGTTAAAAAACATGCAGATGTGGCACTTGAGGATGTGGGTTAGTGGTGGACTTGGCAGTGCTGGGTTAAGGGTTGGACTTGATGATCTTTACAGGTCCTTTCCAACCAAAACCATTCCATAATTCTGTGAATTGAAATTCCTTGCTGCTTTTCACCAATTTCACCGGCAGCACTGAGCACTGAGTAACCAGCAGTGAAATGTCATAGTGCTGCAAATAGTTAGTTAAATAGCTCATGTTTTCAGGTCAAATTATGCCTAAACAAATAACAGTCTGTGCGTGTCTGAAGTGCCTCACATCACAAAATGCCAAGCCACTTTGCATTAAGTGATTGATGCCAGACACAAATAGGCTCCTTGTCACATGAGCCTTAATCTTGCTTTTTTAACCATAGACCTTACAAGGTTTGCACTGTAATCTTTCAACTTTTTAATGGGAATCCAGAGGTAGATTGGTTATTTCCTGATTGGCTGATCTCTAAACCTGTAAATCTACACTTGTGAGCAGTTTTCTGCTTTGGCAATTTTTAAATTTTTTTAATCTGTATCCAAAACAGTTTGATCTGGAAATGAGGACAGATATGTGAGCTGACAACATCCCATATTTCCTGTATTTCAGAAATGAAAACCTTACAGAAGTCAGGCAAAACCCAGTCCTGGGGTATGTATTTACAAGACTTTTTCATTTTATTGGATTTTCCCATCCGGAGTACAATTAGAAAAATATTACCATGAGAGAATGCCTAGTAGTATTTTGCAGAAAGTCAGAAATGTACACTACGTTTTCTGAAGGCACTTGATTTTTTTCTGTATATGAGATCATGCTATCCATTATTCCCCACTGATGTCTGGCCTATGATATTCCAGATATTCCTTGAGAATACTAGAGAAAGTGCAGACACCTTGGCAACCCCTCTAAAGAAAGCACAAACCTAGTTTTTCATAAAATGACTACAGAATATTGTATCATCATAATAATAAGCTACAATATACAGCTTGTTACTTCTACGTCCCATTTGGTAGTATTAATTTTTTACAAGTGCAGATGTTTTGTCTTTTTGCAGTTGGATAGCACAGGCTCTTCCTTCAGATGTTTTCAGTTCCTTACTGACATTTCTTCCTGATACAATGGTAAATATTATTAATTAATTATGAAATTTTGGGCTCCAAAACGCTTAAAAAGTTCCAGAACAAGTATCTGTGCTATGATCTACTGTACAGGAATTCACCTATCCCTGACCACTTCTAGAAGCACAAGCTGTGTGATCTCAGCAAGCTTTGAAAGAAGATTTTTTTTGTTTGCTGAGGTTTTTTTACATCTCATGCAATGTAAAAAAAGACTGAAGTGAAATTGAGACAGCAACGAGAGAAAAAGAGAATCAAGACAAAAAAGAGCAACATGGAAAATGACCTCAAGCTATAATATTGTAAAGTCGGAAGTCAACACAGCAAGAATTAGGATGATGATCCTGTTTAAATAGCAGAGGGCAATAGTTTCCCAGTGGATTGCCAGCTGCCCAGCCAGCAGGCCCAACATCTGTGTGCATGGGGGTGGTAGGCTTTTAGGAAAGGCAGGACCTGTGGGGTAGTCTTCTCAAGATTTATAGGATTCCTTTGCCTCTCAAGATCTCTATTCCCAGCGTTTGCCCGATCTGATTTGTCAGGAAGAAGAAAGACAGGAACATGTTTGAGCAGATCGCCATCCTTTTGTTAAAAAGTAATCTAAATGAGTGAAAATATGTATGTATGTGTATTTTATGAAAGCTGCACTTCCCAACATCCTCAGGCTGTGTGAAGAACTTAACAAAATAGAACCCCTTAAAAGCAAATTATTCAACCAAAGAAATAATATTTTCAGGCAGCCTAAATTGCCCTGATGACCTTCCTTCATGCATTGTTTTCACTGCAGGAAGATATTCACATCACAGTAAACATAGCTGAACTAAGATAGCCATAGTTTAACAAAAAGGAATCTTAAATTACTAATTATGCAGGAGTGCAGAAATGAGTTGTCAGAAAAAATCAGAATCAAAGATTTTTCAGTTTTCAATTTTTCAGAATTCAAAAGAACACTCAGCTATTTTAGCTATTTCTTACAAAGGGCCCTGATTATGAACTGGAAAAAATAAAAAAGAGGACTACAACAAAAAGAAGACACCAACTTGCAACTGAGACAAAAATCACAGAGCTCAAGTACCTGTGGTAATCTGGGCAGTTGGACTAAGACCAGATGCTTTTGTTTTGTCCTTTTAACTACCACATAACAGTAACACTGTGAAAAAAGAATGTATGTGTAAAAACATTTAAACACAGACATGACCTTCTGAGTACAAAGAGATAATAGCTAAATATTAATATTTATTTTTCATATGTGACCCAGGATCTATTTTCTTTTAGTCTGGTAGGAATGTTTTTTATCATATCAACAAATCATTATTTTGCCTTCAGAAAATCTCACTGATAGTTTACAGTGGCAGATCATTTCAAACAGGCTGCTTCATTCTCCTCTGTGCTGCTTTATTTAGTTACTACAGCATGGCATTACCTGGGGTAGCCAGTACTGCATTTGGAATAAACAATAACAATTGAAGCATGAGATGATGTTATTTATTTCCATCTCAGGCCACCGTGTGCACACATGAAGTAACAGAGCACTGAGCTCAAAATACCTCAGAAAGTCCTCTGTGTGTGTGTGTGTGTGTGTGTGTGTGTGTGTATTTTCAGCAATTCCATTTTCTACTAAATCCCTCCACCTCTTCAGCTTCCAGTGATGTGATCAGCTATGTTGTTCAAGCCCTCACTCTGACTACCCTGTGTTGAAATATTCTGCCACAACAGAAGCTGATAGTATAGCACATCCAGTCCAACCTTGTGGGCAGTACAGCAAGGTACTTTCATAATGTAACTTGAATTTCATAAGGCAAGACGATACAAATGCATCAACCTCATCTATGCATAAATACTCCCTTAGCAAGTGCTTTTTGGGCAATCAGGATGTTTGATTCTTTCACTGGAAACACCTTCACTGTTAATTGTGGTGATTGTCAGGCTTTACCATTTTGACTCTGCAAGCGTGGCCCTCAGGAGGTTTCTGAGTAGGTAAATCTGGATTGAGTTTTAGTACTTTGAAATGTAAAAAAAAAAAAAAAAAGGAAACATCAAAGCAAAATAAAACAAAAAGGAACTCTAAGCTGCCTGTGTGATTTTGCAATTGGTCACTGAGAATGCTCATTTTTCTCACATGAAAAGTTATTTGTTTGTGTGAAAAAGAAAGAAAGCTTGAGAGAATGCTAAATTTGCTTGTCTTTCATTATACAGAAGAACAGAGAGAGGAAATTAAGTTTCAGAAATTACAAATAACTAGTAAGCTATGAAATCAACAAAGTCATAATCTTCTTCTGATTTCACTACTCATGTGATTAAAAAATTATAAAGAAAAATTATATTTGAAATTAAACTTCAAGGAGATTTGTTGTTGTTTGTAGCTATTTTTTAGTTTAGAAGTCCTTATATAATGGATTCTGGACAGCAGAGGCAATTTCAGCAATCTGGGCTTTTTGAAGGATTACTTTTCCTGCTTCTGAATTAACTCAAGTAAAAAGATTAGATTTCATAGCAAAGATTAATATATGTACAAATTTTGGGAGGAGAGACAGTGCTGAAGCTGAATTATTCCAACATGTACAAGAGGATGCTAGGAGAAAAAAAAAATCACCAAAACCTCCAGAAAACACTGTTTGTGTGTGGAGTTGGAAAGGTGAAGGCTTAGTTTAATTAAAAGATGGAATGGGGGGAGAGGTTGAAGAAACCCACAGAAGATGTTAGGCAGCACCAGGGATGCCTGGTGGATTTCTGGATTATCTGACATGGACAGAGCATCCCATCTCTGTCCACTCCTTTTTCAAACAACACCTAGGCTAAGCTTTGCAATACATGGCTTAGAAATTGCCCCCCTTGAAGCCTGCAATGCAGCAGGCTCAGCACTTTCCTTGCTGAAGTTATGAGGCAAAAAGGAGAGTTATTTATCATCCAGCTTTGAAAGAAATTGGAGAAAACAATTCCTTCCCCTTCAGATGGAAAATGCATTGCGTGATTCAGCCTCCCTGTTTGGATCTGAAGGCAGTGACACTGAAGTGACACTGAAAAATGGGTGTTGAGCAACCTCACAGGTGTCACTCAAACCCTTCTTGTAGCAGCAAGTTCTGAGTCTTCAGCACAAATGCAAATGTCAGACATTTATTGGACCTGCAAAGTTGTTTCAAAAGCATTGTCTGAATGTTCACCAGTGTTAGGCAGAAGAGAAGGGAAGTCCTAATGGAGGCACGATGACAGCTTTCCACCCTGAGGGGGAGATTTACTTGGCAGCAGGAGCCTCTCTTTTCCTGAACTCCTTGCAATCCTCACCCATACCAGTCATCTGGCTTTGAAACCTCCAGTCATCATTATTCACTCTATTCCTAGCATGACATTTTTTTCAGCAGAATTTCATATGGCTTCTGTGGCATGTTAGTGTTTCTTTTATGAACATTAATAAGATTTTCCTGAAGGGAACTGTGGGGGAAAAAAAAAAAAAAAGAAATTGAACAATTGAACTCCTGACAAAACCGGAAACTAATACATAAAACAAAAAACAATCAGTAAAAACAGCTCTAGATTTTAAAGTAAAAAAATTTCTTTATCTACTTTACTAAAAGATTATCCTAGCATCTTGAAATGTTAATATGGAGGAGTAGAGAATTAGTATCCTGTTGACAATGGAAGACATGGGTAACTGAGAGGAAGCTTAAAATGAATTTTGTCTTCCTTCACTCATACTACTTTCAAGATTGAATTTACATGCAAGAAACAATCCCACTGCTAAACACTCACTATTACCATTGCTTCAGTAAAAATGTGAGAGTTCAGGGGACATATGTGGAATATTGCAATCCAGGGAGGAAAAGATGGAAAAAATAACATGCTCCTGGGATTTCTGAGGAAAAAGAAAGAGCACTCCTGCCATGACTTTAAACTGCAGTAAAAATATATGCTGTCTATTAATCACTGCACGGTTCCAAGGCATTTGAAAAAGAGATTTAAAACGTTCTGCATATAAAATATCATTATTAATTGTTCTACAGAAAAGCAAAAATTCATGTACACAACACTAGCTTGTAATTGTGTGTCAGGTGGTGCAGCATTAACTCTGTTTAGTAAGGATTCTGCCAGAATCAGTTCCCTAAGAGAGATGTACCTCTCAAGCCTTCTGCTGTTTCCAAAGCAGCACTTCTTACAGGGGATGGAGCATTTCTTTCTTACAGGTGATGTGCTGCCAGTGTTTGAGGCTGCAAAGTGGCACTGACTTCGTGCTGTGATGAAAATACACCTTTGGGGGTTTGTGTGCTGACATAATGAACTGCTCCTAATATATATTGTCTGACTATTGCCCAAAGCTCTGATCATTCTTGAGCACAGCAGAACCTTCTACATGGTGAATGACGAGGCAAAGTACCCAGTTGTTTATTTTTGACTGTTGTACATCAACTATGATCTCTTCACTTTGTTTTATTCAAACCTCAGTTTCTTCCAACAGAAAACGAATATATTAAAATCTGTCAGCCTCATAAATATGGCAGGAGGACTAATCAATCTGCTTTTACAAGAATCCTGGGAGACTAGGAATTTTTGAAACTGTTTGCTTCCAGAAACTTTTTCCTTCTTCAGCTGCCTACCATTTCTCAAGTACGTTGCTCCAACTTTTCAGAAACATTTTTTTAAGCTGCAGATCATTTAAAGCAGAGGAAAATTCTAAAAATACTCTCAATGTGTGAATATAGTCCCTCAAAGTTTATTTTCTTAGCTGTATTTACTAAAGCCGTAGCACTTCAGGGATGATGTAAAAATATACATGAAGATTTGCAGACTTTTCTGACATGCACTTTTCCTAACAAATAAAAACTGTAAGGCTTTACCAGTGTATTAGCTAAAACTGTACACCTAGGTAGGGTTTAAATCATGAGTATTTAAAGGTCTGTTGGATCAAGGTCCATATTCTTTTTGAAAACAGATGTGGCTATAAATAAATAAGACTCCCTCCATTTTGTAAGAAGTAAATCTGTGCATATACCCAAGCAGGCAGGTTTTCAGCATTTTGCAAAAAGTGTGAACTACCTTGTTTACATCATTCTTTCTGAAATTCCAAGGAATTTCCCCAGGAAACAGTATACCTTTGTGGACATGCATATCCCAGCAGGGCCCTAAGGAAAGATAGGTAAAAATTATCTTATGATTTCAGTGGAAATATTAACAAAAGCTAAATCTTGAACATGACTTTTAGAACTAGGATTTTGAAATCTCTGCCCATTGGTCACTTTGGCAGCTTGAAAAAAGAGACAGCTCATAAAAACTGCTTCCAAGTCACTATTAAATGGATCAAGGAAAAATATGTACATCAATTAAATAAATTTTTAAAAAGAAAAACCATCACTGGGCACGAGATGCCCAAATATCTCGATAACAGGCCCCAAATAAAAATACTTTTGAAATCTTGCTGTGAGTTCAAGGGAACAGTTAGTAGAGCAAATTAAACACACCACTTGAGGGATGATGTTTAGCCATACATTTTGGCAACTTCCAGCAACCACAAACTGCATCACATTCTTAGAGTCTAATTTAATATTTTGAGCTGGGGCATCTTCTGCCCTTGGAGCCTCATTCTTCTGGATTCTGTAAGAAGGGCACTTTCCTTCTCTAGATTAATATTTTAATGGCTTTTTTCCTAATTGTTCTGCTTGCTGCTGTGAGTTAGATTGCCTGGAAGCGAAATCTGTGTGACTCAATCATTTGTATATTCTAAACAGAGATGGAGAGAGGGGAAGGAAGTAGCATGAATAAAATATAAAAATAAAATGCATTGCTTTGTCTGACCTGCTTTAAATGCCAGATTAATGTCTGCTTGATTTAGGTTTATTTTTTTCCCCCTTGTTATCTAACAAATGGTTTCATAGCACTGTGTTGAACACAGTTCATTTTACCACTAAAGCCCTGGATCCCAGTAGGGGTTATTAGTACTACAACAGGAGCTCTAAAAGCTCAATACCATGAACACAAATCTTTTTAAAGAGAAAAGATTTCATGTGCATCGCTCCTGAATCAATTTAACTCTAAAGCACCTTCTCTAAATTGGAATATGTTTCCTATTCATTTCTTGAGCTATTGTGTTTAAATAAAAGCTTCCTTATGGTCCATTTAGTTTTACTACCTGTACTTTAACCACTGGACCAAGGAACACAAAGACTTGGAAGTCAGGATGCCTGCTCTCTGTACCCAGCTCTGTCATTCTCCTAGTACTCCCTGCTGTTTCAATTTCCTCAGCAGAGAGGGAGGAGGTGATAAAATTTTCAGATATTTAAAGCAATTTATACCAACTCTGTGGCTGTTATTAAATTCCAAAAGGTTGGCTTCTACTTTATCTCTTGTCATAATAAATTCCAGTGCAGGAACATTTTACAAATTATAAAGTTATTGCAGCCCTTCTTTCAGAAAAAAGCCAGAAGGGATCCCATCCTGTCAGCTTCTTTTGCCCAGAGAAGCTGTGGCTGCTCCATCTCTGGAAGTGTCCAAGGCCAGGTTGGATGGGGCTCTGAGCAACCTGGGATAGTGGAAGGTGTCCCTGCCCATGGCAGGGGCTGGAATGAGATGAGCTTTAAGGTCCCTTCCAATAGAATATGGTTCTGTTGTATAATTTAGCTATAAAATAGAGCATTCTGCAGAGATGCATTAGTAGAACTGATCGAAATTTGCATTACTATTTTTTGGTTAAGTTTTGAAATTTGTCTTTGTTTAAATAAAGAATTAAAAATCAGTTTGTGGAACCAGTTTGCCTTTGGTTTTGTTTTGCAGAGCTCAGAAAATGTCATTGAAGAAAATTGCTTTAGGGAATTTGCCATTTTTAAATTGCACTTTGAAATATGAAGTGTCAACCAGAACATGGCATTTAAAAAAAAAAAAAGGTAATATTTAGTGATTTTTTTACTACTAACAATAAAAACATTAGAGTAATGGTGCTGCAAGTAGTCTACTTTAGTATGAAATAAAACATTTGAGAACTTAAAAATATTATGGACATCCAAGTGATTGTGGTGTCCTGTGTCTGATCTGAGTAAGGCCAGATGAAAGAGAACAAACAAATGAGAAAAACAGGGTAGGATAACCCTCATCTCACCAGTATTAATAAGAATTTGTACTGAGATAATCTGTGAGCATGTTGTTCATTCTCAGGAAAGGAAAAGGATGGGGGGCATATGGGGGTTGTGTGTGTGTATTACATTTCTGTGAAGTGCACATTGTGATTGGAGTGAATGATTAGAACAGTAATTTATATATATAGTATATATATATATTTATGTATATACTATATATTTATATATATTTTTATATATTTATATATATTTATATATATGGTTAGGCTTCCTCCTTCTCCTCCAATGGGCAGCTTCAGCCAGAGCAAACCTGTCTTCACAGAGCCCTTCTGCAGTCCCTGAAAAGAGGGATGCTCAGCCAGAGTCTGACACAGCACATCCCTTCAGTCCTGAAAGGCACACTGGGACAACTTCTCCATTTTTCCTCAACCATAAAGCAATAATCTTATCCTGTGTCCCATGTGCTCCTCAAAGGGTGCTGCAAGGTGTACCTCAGAGCAGCAAACATTTTTACAGTGTATTTGAATTCAGCTTGCAGGATTTTTCACCTGCAGTAAGAAATTGTTAAGGACTGCAACGAAAAGAAATTGAAAATCACTGCTTTAGATGCAGCCTAATAAGATTGTCCTTGTGGATCTAAAGTTAGCTGCTGTGAAAAAGCTTATATGCTGTTTTCCATTTTCAAAGCTGTGCTAACATGTGAGATTTAATCCACTGGATGAGCTGTGAAAGCTTAGATCTTCCTGCAGCGTTGCACTGCGTGGTGTGACACACTTACATAGCAGTTCTAGGATGCACCCAATTACCAACGCCTTACTCTGTACTCTGATTTCAGCTTACTGCCCTACACTGCTTCGGCACATTTTCTCTCTCCTTTTATTTTTCCTTTCATAAGGATTCTTTGCTGCCATCTACCTGGCACAGTCAATTACAGCAGCACAAAATGCTACCGAAGCCTTCACTTGAATAAGGTGCAAATCAACTGTACGAGTATTTCCCTGTGTTCTTTTTCTTTTCTTTAATACCTTTTAATGACAGTCAAATTCTTTCATTAGAACATTGAGGTGACCATATTACTGCTGCATAGTTCATCGAAAGCAGTCTTGCAAAGTGCTGGAGTAGGGCACAGCTCCTTTGAAATCGATAAAAATTTATAGTGGCATTGTGCAGCTGGGTTTGAGGAGATTTATTTTCCATTTTGCTTTTTTGTGTATTCAGATTTATTTTGTTGATAATGCAGGAGAACATCCGTGCATGTCCAGATCTCTATTTCTTCCCGAAGCTAAGGAAAATGTATCAGAGGGGTTAATTCATTCACCTTATTCACTGTCCGAGCCCGAGGTTTCTCTTAGACCCGAGATCACCTCGGGGGGACATTCTGGTGGTTTGAATCCTGGTTTTTCCCTGAATTTGGCGATGAGAGATTGCAGGAGACAGTTTTCAGAGGCTTCAAGGACTGTTTATTG